>CM066331.1:184872392-185472392 GCA_033807585.1 Hydrophis major | reverse complement strand
AAAGGTGATGAAGGGCTTGGAGATTAAATTCTAGGAAGTACAGTTAAAGGAATTTAGTCCAATCATCCTGACAACAATACCTAGGAAGATCTTGGAAAAGATAATTAATCAACAAATCTGCAAATATCTAAAAACAAGCAAAGTTATAACCAGGAGCCAACATGAGTTTGTCAAAAATAGACCATGTCAATCAAATCTTATTTCATTATTTGACAAAGTGACTAAATTAGTGAACCACTAATTTACTTGGATTGCAGTAAGGCATTTGACAAAGTAGATCACAACCTACTTTTTAGCAGAAAAAGTAGATAGATAGGATAGATAGCTTCCACACCAGATGGATCCCTAACTGGTTGATATACCACATTCAGCATGTCGTCCTTAATAGAACTGCATCTACATGGAGGGAAGTAAGCACTGGAGTACCTCAAAGTTCAGTCTTAGGCCCAATAATCTTCAATATCTTCATAAACAGTTTAGATGAGGGAATAGAAGGGGAACTCATCAAATTTGCAGATGACTTCAAGCTGTCAGGAATAGCCAATACCCCAGAAGACAAGATCAGTGGTGGTATTCTACCGGTTCAACCCAGTTTGGGCAAACCAGTAGTAAAAAATGTTACCATTCAGCCAAACTGGTAGTAAAAAAATAGCTACCGGTTCAGCTGAACCGGTACTTCTTCTTCTTTCCCTCCCAAGGATCAGCTGTTCCGATGATCAGCTGCACCACACACACACACAAACACACACCACTCCCTTTTTTTTTTTTTTTTTGCCTCCTGGGCCTCAGGAAAGCCTCCTGGGAGCAAAAATGGAGCACATGGTAGGTGCTGTAAAAAAAAGAAGAAGCCATGCCCAAGTCACATGGCCATGCCCACTAGCCACGCCCACAAACCAGTAGTAAAAATATTTGCATCCCACCCCTGCTCAAGATCCAGAAAGACAGACTTGGAAGATTTATTGATTAATTATCTTTTCCAAGATCTTCCTAGGTATTGTTGTCAGGATGATTGGACTAAATTCCTTTAACTGCACTTCCTAGAATTTAATCTCCAAGCCCTTCATCACCTTTGTTGCTTTTCTTAGTAGTCTTAGTAGTCTTCCTATCTAATAAAATGAAATTTAGTGGTAAGAAAAGAAAAGTTTTATACTTAGGCAAGAGAATCAGGCATAGAATAGGTGGAACCTGACTCAATAGCAATAACTGCCAGAGCAATCTTGGAGTTCTAGTGGACAAACACTTAAATATGAGCCAGCAGTTTGTGGCAGCTGCTAAAAAAGCCAATGCAAGGCTGTATTAACAGAGGGATAGAGTCAGGATCACATGAAGTTATTACTGTTTTATACCTTGCTATACCTTGGTAAGACACACTTGGAATATTGCATCCAGTTTTGGTCACCACAATATAAAAAGATGTTGAGACTCTGGAAAAAGTGCAGAGAAGAACAACAAGGATGATTAGGGGTCTGGAGATTAAAACATATGAAGAACAGTTCAGGAAAAAGAAGGATGAGGGGTGACCTTATAGCAGTGTTTTTATATTTGAGGGACTGCCACAAAGAATAAGGGGTCAACTTATTTACCAAAGCACCAGATGGAAACTAATCAAGGAGAGAAGCAACATGGCATTAGGATAAACTTCCTAACAGTTAAGATTAGGGATAAACTTCCTAACAGTTAAGATTAGGGATAAACTTCCTAACAGTTAAGATTAGGGATAAACTTCCTAACAGTTAAGATTAGGGATAAACTTCCTAACCAGTCTAGAACGAATGATGTCACTTTCTGACAGTGACAACAATTAACCAGTGGGATGGTTTACCTTCAGAAGTTGTGAGTGCTCCATCACTGGAGATTTTAAAGAAGACATTGGACAACCATTTGTCTGAAATGGTATAAGGTTTCCTGCCTGAGCAGGGGTTGGGCTAGAAAATCCTCAAAATCCCTTCCAACTCTGTTACTTTGTTATTTCTGAATTTGGTAAATTTAGCCCAAGGAGGAGAAAGCTAAGGGGAAACATGATAGCACTTCCAGAGTATTCAAGGGTACAACAAGAAGGACCAATGGCTGGAAGGTTTAGAGAGGAATATAAACTTGAAAAATGAAGAGGAACATCTAAATGTGAGCACTCTTAAGAAATGGAACAGCTTGATTCCTAAAGTCATAGGTGCTTCATCACTGGAGGTTTACAAGAAAAAAAAAAGATAGATATTTACGTGGACTGGCTATTAAGATTCCTGAACAGGGAACAGCGTTGATTCCAAGTTCCTTTCAACTATATGATTCAGTGATATAATACCAATCTTTCATTGACATCAACTTCGTGCCCTCCATTGCTGACCAGTGGGAAAAATTGTGGTCTGATTTTGAGAAAGTCCACCTGTTTCAGGCCATCTGATCTAAATATCTATATACTGCATTACTGTATTCTCTGAGCTCATATAGGCTAATAATCCAACTGGAAGGAAATCAAAATTTATTGTATGATTGGTGGCTATGAAGCCTGGGGAGGAAATGGTATTAGGAAATACCATTCCTGATTTATGCAAGCAATAAAAGTATCTTAGGTAGCCTTCTGTTTTCCTGTTTGGCCTATGAGAAAGAAAATGATGCAGTTATTCTGAGAAGAAGCATGGGTTAATTAATATAAGCAATATGCTTAGAAGATAAGATCTAAGTATTATTATTAATAATAATTTATCTACAATTTGTGCCATTGCTTAGAAGTCAGGAGTAATGTGCCATGTAATTATATGATATGGACCATGGACTAAATTAAGCCCTTGGATGCATGCACACTGTCCCTTTGACATTAAAGAAAGCTGTTGCATAAAAACTTGTGTGTGTGTGTGTGTGTTTCTATCACTTAGAAAATTCCACTGACAACATGCAGTTAAGAGAAGAACATTTTGCAATCTATAAGCTCTGTTATGTAAAATGAAATGGCATGTAAGTAATTCTTTTTGGGGTATCGATGTAAAATCCAGATGAGATTAAGTTAAGAATAGCCAAGGAACAAAGGTAGCTTATAATTTTGAAATGCTTTTAATTTGTGCATTTTTCCCTGCTCCCACAGTCTGCTGAATAAGAATTCTATAGAGTAATCTAAACCTGGAAAGAAAATAATAGTCCACAGTTTTGGATATTAATGTAAGTTGTTGACATTTGATTAGAGACAAATTGCACATGTAGCATTGGATTGCTTTGGGTGTTTTATTTATTTAATACAAGGGCAGGCAAGCTTTCTCAATTGTTTGTTTCTGGGGTTCTTTTTCAGGGAATTATAAAGGGCATGATGAATGTTACCACACCTCAACACCCATTTCCACAAATGAAGAACCCTGGATATTTCCGTTTCACCTATTCTGGATAAATAGGTTTTTAAATTGGCTTACTGCTAGCTGAAGAGGTTTGTTTTGTTCTAAAAAAATTAATCTGATTGATTCTATTTTATTTATAATTTATTCTAATAGAGTAAACATATCCACTCAGACAAGCATTCCCACTGAATCCCACAACTTCTCAAGGAACCTATTGTTGAATGGCTCTTAAATTTACTTCTTTCTGATTTCAACCTATTCTTTCATGTCCTGCTTCTAAAAAAATCTAGTCTACCCCATGACAGTAGGTGACAACAGATATGGTGTCTCCAAGCTAAACATAGTCAAAACCTCCAACTATTCTTCATTATTTTATTTTCTTCTCAAACTTCTTTTCATTTTAGTTCTCTTCTGAATATATTCCATTTTTGTTAGTGAGGGGTCCTTGGTGCTCTCTGAGCTTGGTTGCTTTCTTGCAGAAATTTCATTAACCAACATCAATTTTGTCAGTGTTTTTCCAAGAACTGGAAGCAATATATTCTGATCAATTAAAAAGAGACGAACAAAAATTTACCTTAATTGTGATGGTGTACTTCTGTTGATTGGACCTACAATCTACTTTCTTCTTTTAGTTTCGATGCACCATGATATACAGAATATTTTTTGCATGTACTCCTGCCACTATCTCATATCACAGCTTTGACTGTTCTAACACAAATTGCATTTTCCTGCTGATTTCACCCTATTTCTCCAGTTTGTCAAGATCAGGGGTGTCAAACTCATGTCGTCATGGCTGCATCACATCAAGTATTGAGACTTTTCCCCCTTCACTAAACAGGGTGTGGGCATGGCCAGTGCAGGACGTACCTGGTCCATGGGCCGGGCGTTTGACAACCCTAGTCAAGATCACTCCATATTCATACTGATCTCTAAGATGTTTGCTGTCCTTTCTATCTTTATGTAATCTGCACATTTTATCATTATATATTCTAGCCTTTCATCCAAGTGATTTATAAATCTGTTGAATAGCTCAAGGCCTAGAATGGAGTCTTGTAGCACATCATTCAGCAACACTTTCAACTTAATATAATAAAATGTATATTCATTAGGAATAATTGTTGATGGCCATCTGTCGGGAATACTATCGTGGTGGATTCCTTCATGAACAATTGTTATCTAAGGCACCACCCAACGCTTATATTTCAGGATTCTGAGGTTCTTTCGAAAAGCAATTAAGACTCTGAATTTAAGGTAATGGAAAATAGAAAAGGTATTTTGCATTAATGGAAATCTTGATTACTGAAAAATCTAAAAGGGGAAGAAGGAATTTTTCACTTTCTACCTGCTGTGATAACATCACCAAGTCACCAGTTATCCCTGACATTGTTATTTTAAAATGTTTTATAGTGCAGCTTATTTGTTTCTTTATTTCTAAAGCAATTTGTAGAGTAGCTATTGGTCCAAATCCATGAGAAAAGTGGGATTTGACTACAATTTTCCTTCAGAGCTCAGGATTTTTATGCTATATGAAGGGATGATGATGATTATGGTGGTGGTGGTGGTGGTGTTGATGATGAGACTTGAAAAAGGATTCATGGTACAATCCTAAAACAACTGGAATAGTACTTGAACACCATCATTATTGGTAGAATCATCAATGGTCAATTGCAAAAGGCACATTTATTTGGAAAAGCTCACATCCTGTTTTAATATTGTTAAATAAAGTTTCTGCTTATCCCAGATCCCAAGGAAGGGTTTGATAAATGAACTAAAATGCCAAATTCAGCCTAAACATCTGACTGATTATGTGATTAACAATAACAACAACAATAATAAGGTGAAGATCTTATGGAGTCTTGAATACAGACGGATCATCATTTGGAACACAACATGCCAGATATCACAGTTGTTAAAAACCAAAGCGAACAATTTATTGTTATCGCTGTACCAGGAGATGCCAGAATCAAAGAAAAAGAACTGGAAAAAATAACAAAATATTGCAACCTGGCCATCTAAACTATACAATTATTGATGAAATATGTAACAGTGATATCCATTGTCATTGGGGACTTGGTACCAAGTTGAAGAATTTTACAAAATACATCAAGAAATTGCAGCTTCTTGCAATAACACCAGTGGAACTGCAAAAAACTCGGCACACTGAGTGCTGTGCCTAAAGCACTTAAAAATAATTGGCGCTGAACTTCCGGTTTGCGTGGCTTCGGGGCAGCAGGAATTCGCGACAGCTCGCAATTCCTGCTGTGCTAGCCGTCGAGGTACCCCCGATCCAGATGGGTCAGGGGGATATGGCTGACCTGTAGGGACAGCTGAAGAGAGAGGGGAGTCGGATAGGGAGGTGGGGGCATCGCAGACCCCCCCTTCTCCGGGAAAACCCCTTTTTCCCAAGGCGGTGGAGCGGCGGTCAGCAATGGCCGCCACGAAGAAGCCAGCAACCGGGTAAGAACTGTGCTGGAGGAAGTGTGAAGAGTGAAAGTTCTGTCTGAGCCGGGTCAAGTAACACCTTTTAAATTGCCTGGAATTGAGCTGCTTGTTGC
The DNA here is from genome assembly GCA_033807585.1 of Hydrophis major. Lineage (NCBI taxonomy): Eukaryota > Metazoa > Chordata > Lepidosauria > Squamata > Elapidae > Hydrophis > Hydrophis major. Next base: position 185,466,517 of record CM066331.1, on the reverse strand, counting down.
TGGAGGATACATTGTATTCCTAAGAAAAGCGAAAAGCGGCGGAGAAGCTGTTAAAGGGAATTTTTTTTTTTTTTTTTACTCTCCCACCCCACGGAAAAAGCAGAAATATTTGGATATATTAGACATTGAAAGTGGATTGCTTTGAAAGCTAAGATAAGAGACAAAGGGATTTTTGGACATTGAAAAATGTGAGAAATTGGAAAATCTCTGCTGGAGGTATGGATTTTTGATTATTTAGAATTCTCATTACAAGTGGGAAGGGAGAAAAAAAATTGGAGCAGAAGCTGAAAAAGGAGGAGATTGACTAGAACGTCTTTGTGGATCCCAAAAGAAGATATATGGTAATTGGACCTCTTTGATTAAAAGTTAATTCAGAAAGAGAAAGAGAAGAAGGAAGAAAAGTATTAACTTTTGGAATTTTTTTCTTTTTTTAATTGCTTTTGATTGTCTTTGATTAAAAATTCTTGTGGTTGTTTTGGAAAAAGTTTCCCTTTTCATAATGGCATCGTCTGTGGATGAACTAGAGATTGAATATCAAAAATATAAAAAAGAAGATACTTTGGGCGCTTTGTTTCAATTCTTAGAAATGGCGTTATGTTCCTTTGAAAAGTTGATTAAGCAGCAGAAGGACTGGGACAAGGAAGAAGAGGAAGAAGAAGCCATCTTTGATGAACAATGGGTCCCTTCTGGAGAGGAGGAGAAAAAGGATAAGAAAAAGGGGATTTTAAGAATTATAAAAACAACCAAAAGAGAGAAAAATGAGCGAAAAGATGGAGGCAAGGTTAGAAAGCAAAGGAAAAGGAGCAAGAAAAGCGAAGAGAAAAAGCAAAGGGGTAGGAAGGGCAAGGAGAAGAATAAGCAAGAGAGAAAGGGGGGGAGGAGAAGCCTTAATAGGGGGAAGCAAGACCTAAGGAAAAAAAGTTTATTTAGAGACAATGGGTGAATTTAATTTAGATTAAAAGAGGGATTCTGGAGGGTATATAAGAGTGTGTTTTTATATGTATATTTAGAATATAAAATTTATTATGTAATTTTAGAATTTTTTTAAACAGAATCCCAAGAAAGATTGCTATATGTAGTATTTCTAAGTTAGGGTAATGAGTTATAGATGTTACTCCAATTGGTGTACAGGAGAAGTATAGTAAAAGAAAAAAAAGATGAATGGATAATTGGAAATAGAACAGACAAAGAATGTTGTTGAAAATGGTAATAAGATATGGAAGGATATATATGCTTTTTTTTTTTGGATTTTGTACATTGATAAAAGGCAATAAAATTTTAATTAATAAATAATTTGGATGGAAAAGAGAAGTAGGGACAAGATATGAAGTTAATATTATATGAAATATTGATATTATAATCTGGAAATGTTATACCTTATTGGTCTATTATTATTATTTTTTCTTAGAAAAGAATTTATAAGCTGCTATGCCTTGATTTTTTGTGCATTGTTTTTATAAAACTGATAAAAATTGTTTATATATATATATATATATAAAAAGAAAATGATAATAAGATTTGGAAGGAGATATGGGTTGAATATGATGTTTGAATTTGTGTCTGTGTAAAGAGTTTTAACCCGGGAACAGACAACCTTCAGAAAAGATCTTTTAGTTTTGTTTATGTTTTGTGTTTGTATGTTTGTGTATTGTGCTTATGGTAAAACTAACAAAATTTGTTTTTTATAAAAAAAAAAAAAGGAAAGAATCAATAAAACCTTGGAGGAATGTTAGACGAGAATAATTTATACAAGCCAGAAAGAAAAGAATATGATGACTATAAAATGGATAAATATGGAAGAGAAATGAAATTGAATAGGAGTAAAGAGAAATAATGAGAAATTTGCTGAAAGATGTTTGTGTGTCCATATGGAGAGGGGATAAATTGGAATTATGCTGTATAAAAATAATGTTTTGTTTGACTTGTAAGGATTTACAATGTTAAGAGGTTTTATGTGTTTATGTATTTAATGGTTAATGATGTGTTGTTTTATCTTTAAAATTAATAAAAATTTGTTTCAAAAAAATAATAATAATAATTGGCGCTGACAAAATCACCATTGGTCAGCTGCAGAAGGCCACCTTACTGGGATCTGCTTGCATAATCCGCTGATACATCACACAGTCCTAAACATTTGGGAAGTGCTCAGATGAATTACTGTAATTATGTTTTATTGTAAGGTTACATTAACAGAGTCTTGCAAGTCTGAAAGTACATTTCTGCCTTGTTATCCTTACAGCACAAGGAACTAGAGAAGAATTGGCTGGAATAGAACTATACCTAAAACCCCTGTTAAAATGATGAATATACAAGCAACTGTAAGGAATTCTTTTCACATCCAGTCTTCATAGTTGCAGAAGCTTTTAAAACATACAAACAAAGAAAAAACCAGAACCCCACAAAATTCTATTCATGTTTATCTTGGGAAAATTTGGGATATTTTTCATGTCTCAAAGCATTCAGCTTCTGTTTACATATATATGTAATTCGTTTTATATAAAAAATATATGTACTATATATGTATACTGTTGTGAATGAATAAATGTTTAATAAAGTTATCTAGAGCTTGAAGTCAAGTGCAGGGTTCTGGCCCTGCACTTCTGATTGGCTGTTAAATGGCGAGATCAGATTGGTCCGTCCAGGAGAATCTGATTGGCCATTAGCAAGCCATTCTCATTGGTCAACGGAGCTAGCGCTCCCAGGTTTTCATTGGTTGAATAGTTAATAAGTTGCCTATATAAGGAAGGCTATAGCAGCCATTGAGCTGAGCTATCACACCATGTAAATAAAGAGTTGAAGTTCACTGTTTCACCGGCTCGTCTCCATTCTTCGCACCCATGCTCCACACTTAACATATACATACTAGAATAAAAAAATTGAAAACTTTCTGACACTTTGACTATTTAAGATACAGTATATGCTGTATCTTCTGATGCCATACCAAGATTTCCTTCAGGCTTTTGCTAGAAATCGGTCTACTCAAACTTCTTAAGTCTCAGCCTTTGCATTGTTGAAATATTCATTCAGTGACATGTTGCTAATCTATTGGTATTCATGGAAGCAGAGTTTAAAGGATTTGAAAAAATTGCTTTAAAGTAAGGAGCGGTTCTGATTTACCCTGGCTGTAATTCTGCAGGGATTTCTAGAACTGATTGCATGAAGTTATTTCTGACTGCAGAAGTTTCATAGGAATCTCTAGAAGTTGATTAGATATATCCAGATTTTAGACATGAGTGGAGAAAGATAAATGCTAGATTACCAGTTTTCCTAATTAACATCTGGGCTGGATAGCTTTTGCATTCCTAGCTAGACTTGAAAAGTCTGTCTTCTGATCCAGCATTATTATTTATTACATTTATATGCCATCAATCAGCCTATATAGTATGTAATTTCAATTTTTCTTAATTAATCTTTCTTTTTACATCAATGTGTCTTGTCAATAAGTGGAGGTATCACTGTCACATAGATTGATAATTTTTTTTTTCATAAATATTAAGAGAACATCAAAATGAAGACTGCATTTACAAAATACATTTTATTCTGTAACTTTTTTCAAAACATAACTTTAGGAAATTACATGAAATTGGACACATTGGATATGGATGTTCCTCTTCTTCATGCAAATGTATATTTTCCAGTAATTAACATCTAGGCATCCTGAAAATGTCTCCTATTGTTAACATGACTGTCTAAGAAGAATTACAGCTAAATTATAATAATGGAATTTTTAAATGAATAGTGACAACAATGGAGAATTTAAAATCATCAAAACTGAAGAGAATGTATGGGGCATTTTTCTTCCTAATTTGTGCAATTGTAAAGCAACTAAATGCATGCCTACGTGTAGAAATATTTTTATAAATAGAGTAGAGCCAAAGGGGATTTTTTCCACTGGGTCCTGGAATAATTAAGATCATAATCATGAAAGCAGTCTTGTGTGAATTTCTTGTTTATTTTGGAAACCTTGTACAAAGAAAATGATGCAATATGCTGACTCTGTAAACTACTTAAAGATGGCTGTAAAGCACTATGAAGTGGTGTATAAGTCTAAGTGCTATTGCTATTGGAATAAATTGAGTCAGGCATGTTGAATGAATATGGCCTAAAAGTGATTAAATTAATATTTAGACTTGCTTGTAACAGTTTTCCAAATGAGAGATGTTATAATTTGGCACTCCCCCCCCCACCAAAAAAAAGTATTAGGATGCTGATTGGCAAGCAGTCTTCAAGAATTAACTAATTATTATTGTATAGTTTCATATACATATGTATGCATGTCTGCAATCTTATGCACTGAATAGTTTGGTTTCCATTTTTTATGTGCATTTTTCGTCTTTTATAATTCTGTGTTTCCCTTTTCTTTTTGTCTCTAGTTAATAAAACGAGAATTAACTAAATATCGACTCATAAAATCTGGTGACTTGCCAGCTTTAAATTAAGACCTGAAATGGCTAAAATTAAAGTAACTATCATGATTTTAAAGGGCCACTTGAGGCCTGTGAATTATTCACTGATGAATATAATAATTATCTAGCTCACATATCATTATATTTTTAGTGTTTAGAAAACAACATTAAAAGGTGTTTACATAAGCCTACCATGCTAAATCAAAAGGTGGTTGAGGTCTAAAAAGTTTAAAACAAAACAAAACACTAGACTACTTGGTGTGGCTTGTAATTGGGCTATTGACTTAAAAATGCTAGCCAGATCCTTTCATAATATATAAAGAGTTTTTCTTCCTCTCCCTCCCACTTTCTTCTAATGTACACTCCAATTCCCCTCAGTTCCCCTGCTTTTGTTTGAGTTAGACCTTAAAATAAAACATTCTTTATTTGATGGATTTCAAAGCAAATCTTTAACAAAAATGTACATGAGAAGACTGTCATCATTTATCTCAACTTTTAGAAATTCATCCCCCCCTTCAAATACATATAAAGAGGGAAAATATATGCCATAATGAAAATATTTTTAATTAGAATGGGTATTGTTGGCATTCATAGCAGCCATCTTGTTGTAGGAGAATGATTTGTATATTGATAGTGTTGTAGTCATGCAGAGCGGCACAGTGGCCTAGAAGTAAAGATGTATTCAGAAATTTGAGAGTTGAATTCTAGTGTCAGCTGCCACCTTATGCTTGCTTGTGCTTCACTGCTATATGGGGGCAGACTGCCACAAACTGTAGGGAGTGGGAACAGAGGGGGAAGAATGCTTTGGGAAATGAAAGTAAGTACTGTGTCTCCTCAAGATGTTGCCTCAAGGTCACCCAGCTGGAAGGAGGAAGCCACATACCAAACTTAGACTGATCATTATGAAAACATCTTGCTTGAATCTTATTGATTACAGGTGTCTCAGCATTGAGAGATAGTTAAGGGAGGGAAAAGTAGAACTTAGGCATTTTGTTGTGGGATTCTCAGTTCTGCAATACTGCAATGCAGTACAGATCTTTAATAAACTATACCTTTCTCAATAAATGGAGTCAAACCTTTCTATTTCAAAGTTTAAGTTGTGGCAGGTCTGACACCGAGGCAGTGACAGATGTTTCTCTATCAGGATGCAAAGAGAAAATATCTGCTGCAAACTCTGCATAGATATCAGGAAGGGCATCCAGCCAGTCAATGCTCAACTCCATTCAGTTGTCCTGACCCCACCCCAAAGCAAGGGATTAATAGGATGGTAAAAAGAAAAAAATGTGTTGTAGTCATGCATCCCAGATTGTTCTACCTTCTCTGCATTGACCGTGCCTTTTCAATTAAATAAAATTTTGGGAAGCATAAGATTGAGAAATAGCTTATTGCATCTTACTGCAGCTGAATAAAAAAAAGAAACTACTTACCAGGTGTTTGCAACACAAGCTCAAAACAATACTTGTATGTACTTTCATTGATCAGTGAAGGGAATATTATACAGTTTTGTATATTTTTGATTTTGTGATCTGAAATAAACTTGCAATTGCATTCCCTGATCTTTGGACTAACACAGTTGATTTCATGTCATTTTAGTTAACATCCACTTTTGCAAAACAGAGAGAGTGGATACAGTTGACTGAATCATACGCCATAGCTTTTTACTAGGTGGATGTCTGGCCTCTATTGTGCAATCACTTTATTTTGTATATGGTATCATGTGCAATAGACATTGGGATCTTTGCCACATATAAAAGCACCCACACATTTTTCCTATGACAAGATACTTTTGTAATGGGATGTATTACTTGCATTTACTATAGGCATGGACAGTAACCATGCCACTAAAACAATGACCTTAGAGTTTATTTCTTCTTTAGAGCGACATTGTTTTTCTGCATTTATTGAGACTACTGCTTACTTGTGTTTTAAGCACAGATCTTTTACAAACTCATGAACTCCTCCACACAGCCTCTTACTAACTGAGCCAAAGGAGCAATTTTGCAGCCTTAACTAGATGTTATCATCATTTCTCTTTTAATGTGTTATTGCTAATTTGCCTCCCGAGTCCTTTAACTTCCAATTTAATGCAGCACAGGGGCAGTATTTTTTCTACTAGTATTTCCCCCCACTAGGGTTTACAAAGTAAAAAGGATAAGCAAAGACAAGGAATAAATAAAAATACTCAGCAGTAAAAAGATCACCAACTTTCTGTCTTCCATCCTGTCTTTAAAAGATTCAGAAACAGAATCCCTTTCCATCACTTGTTACTTTCCTAATATTTAGAAATTTCACTGAAAAATGTCAGTTTTTGCCTTTTAAGGGCAATATAATATTCATAATCATAGACTTTGTTATAACCAGTCTTCCAATATCTCAAAACTTGACCAAGTTGTCCTTTGTGCCTCTCCAATGCCAAGTAAACTCCGTAAGTAATTGCTATCAGTTATTGCTCCTTCAATGAACCTTATTCTAGTTCATTCTTTCTGAGTCCAAGTGTCTTTCCAATGCTTATGATAGAAAAATCTAAAGTAGGGATTTTTTTTCCATTTCATCTTCAAGAATTTTCTATTATTAATACCTTTTTGAGGAGAGTAATTCTATCTTGTAAAAGATAAAGAAAATGCAACTGCTCTTTAAAGGACATAATTTTTGCTATTATTATTATTATGTCTTACCTTCAAGGTTTTGTAGTAAATTGGAATAAATATGACATGAACCACAGAGGTGTCTTCACTTAACTATTCTATTTGAAAGGATAACTAGGACATTAAGATAAATAAATGATGAGATGGGTCACTGATGAGGTGACTAAATGCAATTTTTTTCATTTCCAAAAATTATTTTATGTCAATATAATATTGACCACATTTCCATTTCATCAGTGTTGTGGATAATGGAACAATTACATAATTTGAAAGTATTCACAAATGAAGTTTGATTTGCTCTCATTGCATATACTATAGGATTCATGTTTCTTTCCCAAAACTTCATGGGCAGTATACAGACCAAACAACAACAACAACAACAAACTATAGAAACAAAGATGATATACAAATACATACACATTTGAAGGAGACAGTGTAGAAGTATTTAAATCATACATGTCATAGACAATTTGAAGAGACAGAAGGCTTTTTTCCTACTCAGTATTAGAAATTGAGGTCATCTACTGAAACTAAATGAAGGTTTGGTCAAGATCAATAATTCCAGCATAGTTACAAAGATGCACAACAAAGCACAACAGGAGGAAGGATTGATTACTCGGGATGCATAGAAGGAAATACTTCCTTACACAATGCATAATCAAACTGGGCTACCAGGAATTATGGGCCTAGGAGCTAACTGGATTAATTTTAAAATCAGACTGGATCAATTCATAGGGAATCAAATCAATAGATGTTAGTTTTTATTACTGTTTGCTATCTCCTAAATCAAGGGTCTTCAAACTTGGCAAGTTTAAGGCTTGTGGACTTCAACTCCCAGAATTCCTGAGCTAACATGAAGGAGGAATTCTGGGAGTTGAAGTCCACAAATCTTAAAGCTGTCAAGTTTGAAGACCCCTGTCCTAAATCATAGGCAGCATGCTTTAAATATTATTAGGAAGAAAAAGTGAAAAGAGGCTATTACCAGGCTTATATGTTTGCCAGAAACACCTAGGTGCTGTAGAATGCGGATTATGGGCTCCTTGAGCTAATTGAGCAAAACTTTTCTTCAATAATAGCACAGCACTTAGACTTATATACCACTTCACAGTGCTTTACAGCCCTCTCTAAGCAGTTTACAGAATCAGTATATTGCCCCCAACAATCTGGGTCCTCATTTTACCCACCTCGGAAGGATGGATAACCTATAAATAGCATGAATACTAATTAGATCATATTCAGTACTGCTGAGAGGAATATTAATTCATATCAATCAATCAATTAAGATGCATCAATATAAAATTGCTGCTTGATACTACCAGAAAGAGTAGCAATAACAAATTCTTTTTTTTTTAAAAAAAGGAGACAATTAATGGCTTTCTAAGCAAGGATTTTGTCTGCTTGAAAATTCATATAACCAAAACAAACAACTTCTTTAAACAGTGTTGGGGTGTTTTTGGGGGGAGAGGAAATTATTTATTTTCAAACAATTCCCATTTTGCTTTCAATTTCTCATAAGTAAATTGGAGTTTGAGAGCCCTAAGAAAGTTATTTCTTGTTGAGCAGGCAGAGCTACTGATCATCAAACAACTTTCACAATCTTACTGACAAAGGAAGGAAACTAAATAATTGTCTTAACAACCAATAGCAAGAATCCCAGCAGTTATAAAGCTGCACAATAAAGCACACCAGCAGAAACAGATTTTTAAAAATGCATGATCTAGGAGCTCTAATTAAAAAAGTCTCCATAGAATGAGATTAAGCCAACAGTATGTGGTTTTATGGATGAGTGTTATTGTTGTTGTTAATATTGCTGTACTAATTCCCAGTCATACAGATTTCCTAAGACTTGATTTACATGCTCACTCAAATTCAAGTAAATATTCTTCTGCAATATCTACGTGTGGTGCAAACGCCTACATGGCAATTCAGGAATAAATCTTATCCAATTCAGTAGGACCATCTCTCAGGTAAAAAAGCTCAGGATCATAGCTGAAGTTCGTTCCAATATTCTGATTCACTAAATAAATAACGAAATGCACAATTTCAGTACTACTGTTATCAATGGTTTATTAATGAGGAATGATTTTATTATTTTTTTTATTCTTTTTATAAGTTTTTATTGTTTTTTTATTTTAAATATGGTTTAACATTCTGTAAGCCACCTCGAGTCAGCATGGGAGAATAGGCAGCAATATGAATTCCATAAATAAATAAGTTACAGTCAGGAATGCTGTTCATCTGGTGGACTGGACAGATGACTTCTATGCTAAAATGGGAAAAGGGCAATGACAGCCATACCTCAAGTGTACATTTTTTTAAAATGAGTAAATATGGAGACAATGATTATTTAATCAAATTCTATACTTTTTCCTTTGCCAGAAGACTTCTAGAGGATACATGAAAAGAACAACTATATTAAATTACCATTAAAATGAAATAATGATCCAACAATCCATACACAAGAGATGGCCTTGCTGTAGACAAAAATCCCTAGAAGGGATCCAAAACATAGGTGTGGGAATGTTACAGCAAATGAGTGCAAACACAAATAAGCCCCATTTGCATGTTACTAGATGACAATCCCCAGATTCTGGCAGAAAGAGTAGAACTATTGCAACTGCTGGAATTGCATCTATTTTCCACTGGAAATTATTGGAGTGGTAGTTTTAAATGTTTCAGTTCTGATCCTTTAGAAACTTGGATCTTTGTAGGAAAGATAGAGAAAATGTTGTATGATCACTGAGCAGGACTTGCCCAATCCATTTACCTAAAAGGATCCTGTTTTTCTATGTACCCACTTGTATGCTTGTGATATTGCTAATAATTATGCGTTGTATTTATGCAGTTTTTCTTCCTAGGAATTCAAATATCTTTATTATAATAGCATTTTGTCTATGACTGTTAGTTTACTAAAGCTTCACACCCAATTTATTTCCCTCTTTCCCATTCAGAAAAGAATGGGGAAAAACCTATTTCCCCCAGTTGTTTGTCATATTTTGTTCTGAAGTTTCACATTTCTGCATTTTACTTTATAATATAGCCATATAGTGAATATAACGTAGTATTTTCTTATGCTATATCAAATGACCCATCAAATGGGCTTGGCTAATGTTAGGATTGCAGATTTAGAATACTGATTGTAAACCTTTTATTTTGGAAAAATAGTTTTATCATCCCTAAGAATATGAAATTAGTTGATTGCTTCTCTCTTCTCCCCTGCTACTTTGCCTAAGGCTTGCTTAATTTTTAATGTACATTATATACTTAGCTCCAATTTCTATTCTGAAGTCAATAAGGCAATTGGTATGCCAGCCATTTAAAAGAAAGAAAAGCATAAACTGAACCATTTTGCTGAGCAATAAAGTCTGGAATGGATTCATGATAAATCTGCAATTTGCAACATAGCTTTCAAATCCATCATAAATATTTTCTTAACAATCTGTTTTGGATTCACTAACAGTGGCAATACAGCTACCATATCCTTCAGCTTAAAAAAATAATTTTCTTAATATTGAATCCTGAAGAGAACATCTTTTGGATCATGCAGCATTCTCTTATTTTTGTTATCTTATATATCCATCTATTCTGTTGTGTTCAGTAGTAATATGATATTACCACTGCATTTTGGAAGAAAGGATTAATTAAATTCTTCTCCATATTACTCCAATTTTTAAAAATAAGGGGTTTGCCTTGTTATTACTGTGAGAGTAAGATGCATGGAAAATATGAAGAGATGAAATGACACCAAGCCTTAATTCTTATTGAAGTAGTAAACTGAATGTATCTGGATTGGAGCAGAGCACTGAGGATTCAGTGACAGTTTATTACCTCCTTCAAATAGGTGTCACATAGTGTAATCCTATATCACTACCAGATGTGGTATTTAGCAGGTTCTAACTAGTTCTGGAGAACCAGTAGCAGAAATTTTGAGTAGTTCAGAGACCCAGCAAATATCACCTCTGACTGGCCCCACCCCCATCTATTCTCTGCCTCCTGAGTCCAACTGATTGGCTGGGTCTTCTTTTGTTGCCCTGTACAGGAGAACGGAGCTAGAAATCAGGCTAGAGAAATGGGGAGGGAATGGGAATTTGCAGTAACCTTCCCCCAAGAGTAAGGTGGGAATGGAGATTTTGCAGTATCCTTCCCCTGCCACTCCCACCAAGCCATGCCCACAGAACCGGTAGTAAAATAATTTGAATCCCACCACTGATCATTGCCCTTAGAATTTAGGTTTTATTTTTGAATAATCATATATTAATATTCCACGATTGGATCAACATTAAAATATGAGAAAAGTAGGATGAGCATGTTATCTCTACCAGCTTTTCATTGTCCCAGTGAATCTGAATAAATTGGATAAATGATTTTGAAGCCCAAACCTAATCTACATGTGTAGACACCTCTGAAAGTTTAGAACCCTGGAAAACCACAGTTCTCTATAAGGAAAACTATTAGAATTGCAAGCTAACGAGTTTGCTTAGTTTGGAACACCCCTCCCCCTTAGGATCTGTCTCAAGGGTGAGGTGATGTATTCTTGCAGGTAGGCAGGTCGTCTCACCTGTCTATCTGATCTACGTTGCTCCACCAGTCTTTGCCCAGACTCTGGTTCCGGTGGGCTGTTTGTTGAACTCAGCAGTAATGGTGATCTGACTTCTACGTTGGGTGACTCGGGGGTTTCATCTCTACTCCATCAAGGCTGTCATCTGGATTCTCTGGGTTTGCTGATGCCGCCGTGCTGCTTTGTGGAGAGATGACCATCTGCCCCGGCTCTTCTTTGGAAGGTGAATATTCCAGGTTTGGTCACGCTGATTGCTGGGTTTCACGTACTGGGTCGGGTACTAGTTCGTTTTCAGCCCCCTCGATTTCCCTTCCCGCCCTGGTTTGGAGTTCAGGGCTTGTGAAGGGGGTAGGTGCCAGACGGGAGCGTAGCTGGTCGATGTGGCACTTCCACAGTCTCCCATCAGCAGTTTGTAAATGGTAGGAACGGGTACCCGTAAGTTGAGTTATGGTAGCGGGGACCCACAATGGATCACCGGTAAAGTTTTTTGCAAAAACCGGGTCACCTACCTTGAACGTGCGATACTTGCTGCTGGACCCCAGGGGTTTTTCCAGCGTGTAGGCAGAGTGTAGTTGGTCAAGATGTGATCGAAGTTTCCTGCCCATCAGGAGTTCGGCTGGGGTTTTGTTTGTGGTGCTGTTTGGAGTAATATGTTGGAGGAGAAGTATCCTGGTCACTTTGTCGTGGATGTTCCCTTGTTCCATCTTGTGTAAGGTTTTCTTAATGAAATGGACCATTCGTTCAGCCCTACCGTTGGCCGCAGGGTGTGCCGGAGACGTTGAAGCGTGGTGTATCCCCCGGTCTGCTAGGTACTGTTCAAATGCCAAGGTGGTGAATTATGGGCCATTGTCTGAAACCAAGACATCTATCTGGCAAGCCGTGTGTAGCAAATAGTCTGTTTAGTTTTTTAACGACTGCCTCTGTGGTGGTACTCTTCATTTTGTGGACCTCAAGCCAGTTGGAATAGGCATCCTTTGTTATGAGAAATGTATGCCCCTTGGTGGGTCCCACAAAATCAATGTGGATATGGGACCAGGGACCTTGGGGTGCTTCCCATTCAGTTGGTGGTGCTTTTGGTGGAGCTGAGTGTGTTTCCTGGCACTTGTTGCAGGTGGCGACCCAGGTTTCTATTTGCTTATCTATACCTGGCCACCAAGCGTAGCTCCTTGCTAGTGCCTTCATTCACACGATGCCCGGATGTTCATCATGCAATAGTTTTAGGACCTTATGCTGCAGTCTTCCTGGAATGACGACTCTGTCTCCCCATAAAACACATCCTTTTTGGGAGAAAAGTTCTGTCTGCCTGTGTTTGAAAGGCTTGCAGGTGTCGTTGAGTTCATTGTCAGGCCAGCCTCTTTCCACCCAGCTGAGGACTTGTGCCAAGCAAGGGTCCTTCCTTGTTTCGGATGTTTCGGATGCGATGTCTTGTGCAGTCAGTGGTGGTGAAGGAAGTGTCTCAATTTGTAGTGTAGCTAGGGTTGGAGCTGGGTCATCCAGGACTTCTTGTAGCGGAGAGCGGCTCAGGGTGTCAGCGTGGGGAATGGCTTTCCCCGGTCGGTGTTGCAGTTGGTAATTGTATGCAGCTAGAAACTCTGACTAGCGTTGCATTCTTGGTGATAAGACGTGGGGAGTTGGTTTATCCCCCGCCAAGATGCCAAGTAATGGTTTGTGATTGGTGATTATAGAAAAGGATCTTCCATATACATACTCATGGAATCGTTTGATCGCAGACACAATAGTGAGAGCCTCTTTATTTAGTTGGCTATAGTTTCTCTCGGTTTTAGAAAAAGTTTGAGAAAAGAATGCAATGGGCACCTCAGTACCGTTTGGCAGGACATGGCTCAGTATGGCTCCTACTCCAAACGGTGAGGCGTCACAGGTGACAGTTAAGGGTAAAGTCTCATTATATTGTATCAATACAGCATCTGATGTTAAAAGGTCTTTTACTTGCTGAAAAGCTTGCTCTTCTTGATGTCCCCAGCCCCAGGAAGCTTTCTTGTCGAGGAGCCTATGCAGGGGTTCAGCAAGAGTCACCTTCTGGGGTAGGAAGATGTTATAAAAGTTAATGAGTCCCAGGAAGGCTTGGAGATCTGTTTTGTTCCTAGGTCTCGGGGCATTTTTTATTGCAGCCAATTTTTTCTCAGTAGGGTGAATTCCCTGTTTGTCAAGAAGGTAACCAAGGAATTTAACCCTCTCAGCACATAGTTGGCACTTGTCCTTCTTGACCTTCAGGCCAGCGTCTTTAAATTTTTGGAGGACCATTCTTAATCGCTTTTCTAGTAGACTTCTAGTGGGGGCGGCTATCAAGACATCATCGAAATATGGCACGACCCCTTTTATGCCTTGTAGCAATCTCGCCATCAGACTTTGGAAGATGCCAGGTGCTAAGCTCACTCCGAACTGGAGTCTATTACATTTGAACGCACCTCTGTGCGTGACAAAAGTTTGGGCTTCTGCAGTCTCTGCATCTACGGGCAGCTGCTGGTACGCCTGGACTAGGTCCAATTTTGCGAATATTTTTCTGCCCCAAGGGAGTGAAGGAGGTGTTGGACCACAGGCACGGGGTTAGTGTTCTGCTGAAGTGCATGGTTTAGGGTGGCCTTGTAATCCCCACAAATTCTCAAAGATCCATCAGGTTTTATGGGAGTTACAATTGGGGTCTCCCATCAGCCGTGGTCAATCGGTTCCAACATGCCCTGGGCTATTAATTTGTCCAATTGTTCATCAATCTTTGGTTTGAGTGCAAAGGGCACTCGATGAGGCTTAAGGTGAATGGGCGCAATATCAGGGCAGAGGTTAAACGATATGGGGGATCCCTTGTACTTACCTAGCTTCTCGGTAAAAACTTCCTGGAATTCCTGGACAAGGGCCGCTTCCCAGTCATCACCTTCGGTCTGGTTGATGTCCGCCAGTTCGATTCCTAGTGGTGCGAACCACTGCAAGCCTAGTAAGCTGGGTCGATCTTTATTGACGATGGTAAGATGTAGGGTTGCGGTGTGGTCTTTGAAGGAGACTTGGACGTTGCTGGAACTGGTGACTGGGATCCTATTTCCTTGGTAGTCCTTTAATATAATTCTCTGAGTGCTGAGGTCCTGGCGACGGATGTCAGGGATCAGCTTTTTGAGGGTTTTCCAGGAGACCATTGATAGGGAAGACCCGGAGTCAACTTCCATAACGCATGGTCGATTTTCAATGGTGACCTTTACTCAGATTTTTCTTGCATCAAGGGATGAAGCGTGGCCAATGGTGATGGTTTGGTGCGCCTCTTCTCATCTGGTAGAAGTGACTGGTGCTCGATTTCTGTAGTAGTGGTTCCATTGGTTGCTTGGGTGGTCCTGATTTATTGGTGGGGTGCCTGTTGTCTGCAGGAAATTATTTTCTCTTCGGTTTGGGCTGGACCCTCGCTTGCTTCTGCAGACCTTTCCAATGTGGCCCCTCTTTCCACAGGAATGGCAGAGGGTGTCTAGGAATTTGCAGTCTGATTGCGGGTGGTTTCCCCCGCATCCAGCACACTGATATGAGGGCTTATGATTCCATTGATCTCGCTGATCGCGTTCTGACCTGAGTCTGTTGACCTCCTCTTCCTCGCTTTCTGATGAGGATTTGAGGTCTTCATGGTGGGTGGTCATTGTGTGCATCTCGGGAAGGGGCGTAGTGTTACTGGCGAGTTGGCGATGCGGTCCGTTTGCTCGGCACATTCGAGCTGCCGACTTCCTGGTTGCTCCTGCTGCAGTAGCATCGGCGATGACATCTGCAAGGCCGATGTCCCCCTTCGCCATAATCTTGCTCTGGGTTGTGGGGTTTCTTAGACCCAGAACAATTCGATCTCTCATGGCTTCTTTGAGATTTGCGAAGCCACAGAGTCCCCCCAGGTTTCTGAGGTCCGCGATGAAGTCTCCAACACTCTTGCTTTCCTGTTGGTCCCTCTGGTAAAACTCGTGTCTCCTGATGAGTGTTGGCACCGCTGGGGCATAATGGGCCCAGAGGATTGGGGCGAGGTTGTCCCAGTCCATCATCTTGACTTCAGCTGGTTTTGCGAGTGCCTTTGCCATCTTAAAAATGGTGGGCCCGCAATAGGTCAGGAATACAGCTCGTTTCTTGCCAAACGTAGCATCCTTCAGGTTGTTGGTTTCCAGGAACATCTGAAACCTGTCCATATACGAGTCCCAGTCTTCGTTAGCCGGGTCAAATGGAGTGGGTGGTATGGCACCACTGGTCATTCTGCCGCTATTGGTGCACCCTCAGCCATGTGCTCTGTTAGCGTTCAATGAGTGTTCAGTCAGCTCTATCGTCTCCTCATCCCATCCTCGTCGCCAGTGTTAGATCTGGGAGAGTGGGCGCAAAGAACAGAGACGAGGCATCAAATAGTGACTCCAACTCTTTATTAGTGACTTCAGAACAGAGCAAAATACTAGGGCAGCAGCAGCTCCTTTTATAGAGCTGGCCGCTGTCACAACACCCAATGATTTGAGTTTGCTGCGCTGGGAGCGTCCAATCAGTGGCAACCCGCTAACAGCCAATCAAATCAGCCAACAACGACCAATCACAATCCACTATTAGTGGGCCAATCAGAAGTGCAGGTTTACGAGCCTGTCGTGGAAGGAAAACTGTTAGAATTGCAAACTAACGAGTTTGTTTAGTTCGGAACAGTCACCACCTGCAGAACCACTCCTTTATTGGGGATGTCTTGCTAACTGCTATGCTTTCTACCTGTTGTCTATTCCATTTGCACAACAGCATGTGAAATTGATTGTCAGTCAGTGTTGCTACCTAAGTGGACAGTTTGATTTCATAGAAGTGTGATTATCTTGGAGTTACATTTTGTTGTTTAAGTGTTCCCTTTATTTTTTTGAGCAGTGTATTTATTTTGGCCTCTACTGGGGTAGCAACATGGGAATTCCAGATCTCCTCAAGCTACAACTTTATTACCTTTGACCAGGCTTCCCAGAACTGATGAGAGCTGAAGTTCATTAAGATCTAGAATTTGCAGTTGGTCCACCTCTGGACTATCCAATGCCCAACCTTGTAAAATAATTTCATTAGATGATGGAACCTCATCACTTTACTAGAAGTGTGTGAGAACATTTACATGAAGCATCTTGGTAATAATTCTCCATCTCAGTTCCTATCAAATCTAATCTCCCTCTAAGGTACGATTGAGCAAACAAACAAATAAACCCAACCCGCCTGTCTTCTGCTGAGCATCTGGGGAAAACTGGTCCATAAGCACAACTGACACTGATGCAGCTTTACAGCAGGGAGATATGCCAACCCTATCTTATCTGTCATCCAGGCCCAGGAGAATCCTTCCCCTCTCTGTCTCCTGTCATTAATATTTCATTTGATGTACCATGTAATAACTTTTGATCATTACCAATTCATTTGGGGCTGATGTGTGTGTCCTATTGACAGCTATGAGAGACAGGGAAGCAATACAAGCCAGCTAAACAGTCTTGTGCTTTGCTTCATTCATTTTTATATATAATTTAAAAGTTTTTTTTTTTTTAATGCAGCTTTCCTGAGTTTGGCTAAAAAAAAATAATGTCTTTGTTAGTGTTAATTTATTTCAAAGTCTGGATAATACTTATAGTTAGGCACTCCATGTTCAAAATGATATAAAATTCCTATTGGGTATATAACATAAAAGCTCCAGCAACTCTTATTTCCAACATGTAAGTATAGTTTTTCAGCAGAGTGAGAAGAGTTATACTCTCATTTCATTGCCAAGAAGTGAATGGATTAATTTTTCTGGAATCATTCCAAAATGGGCTCAGCAAAATAAGCTATTTTTCCTTTTCAAAATTAAAATGTAGCTCATTTTTAAGCCATGATTTAAACATCTTTGGCAAATGTGCAGGATCTACAATGTTACTCTTTGCTCTCTTGAATAACCTTTCCAACTGCTACTCTCCTTCTTCAGCTAATCTTGCTGCAGTGATACCAAGGATAGTAGCAACTAACTTCCCTGGTCACTTCCCTGGAAGATCGTCTAACAGGTTTCTAGCAGGTCAGTCTTTCCTGGAGCTACAAACACTTTCACCACAATGTCAGCAGGGTTCCTAGGAAATTTAAGCAGTAGTATTCATGAGTTGTTCCATTGACAGAAGCAAAATTGCATTCATTCTTATGGAGAGCTAATGCCGTGTATGATAACTGGAACATAGCCTAAACATGAGAATAGAAATAAAAAGAGGAGGCAAACTGAAATTGCCTGGAAATAAAGGAGGCAGATAAAACAAACCAGTCTATGGTCTTTCCTTTATAACAGTTTGAGGGCAGGAATATATGGGCATAACAAATGTTATTGTTTATGATGCATGCTATTAGTATCTGTAATTAGGGTAAGCTAGACTACCATTAATAGAGAAGAATCTATAATTGCTGGAATAGCTTTAGAAAGGCTATTCCATAATATTATCAAATGACACATTCCAGTTATAAAGGTCACAGTATGATTTACATTACTTTCTTCATGATTCCTATATAACAGAATGGACGTATGCAAGCCATACTCCTTCTTGGTTCAGGGCCCTTTTGCACTCTTGCAGCCAGGAGCCCAGCAGTCACTATAATTGTTCATGCCAATAAAAGATATTGATTGAATCTGTGTCCAGATGCTCAGTTCCTTATTTAAGTGGGCCTTTTTTCAGCAGCAGTCTCTTTTACACATATCACCATCTTATACTGACAGTTATTCTGAGAAAAGAAACAAACATCCTACAGGATGAATTTAAATTTCCTAGAAGACCCAAATCTTTTCATAACCTTCATTATCTGCTAAGGCTTTTTTTGTCTAGATGCAAAGCTTAATCCTGCACAGAAGGAAATTAACTTCTTTTCTAACCCAATGCACTGCTCTTAGATGAAATGGTTCTGAGAAGCAAAGGAAAAACATAATGAGCAATAAGGAGAGATTCTAAGACTGGTAGTCAAATAACTTCTAGGGATGAGTTCCAGTATGACTATGACTTCAAAGAAAGCTTTGTGGTGCTTTTTGGACTGTGAGAAAATTAAATAAAGCAAACAAAGAGTAAACCAATGGCTATCGATCTGCTTTCATTGGAAACTTTTGGAAAAATATGTTTAAATATGTTTCTTTTTATTCCATCTATGCAAAAAAGAAATCATGTTGATGATAAATATCCAAGGAAGAGATTTTCATATCCCAGACTTAAGTTCACAAGCCACATTGTTCTCCACTAACAAAGATGCTTGTACAGAAGACAAAGAGGGGAGATATTCATACACATAAATTACAATAAATTGTTCGATATATTGTGATGGCATAGATAAATCCCTATGGAGCAGCTGAACAGCTTGCAAAAATATTCTTAGCAATGCTTTCCATGTAAAGAGCTTTCTAAAGAATGAAGCAGCTCAGGTTCCATGATATATGTGACTTGAGATACTGCTAGGCCTGTAATTCATTTTTTGTCTTTTTTCTTTTCTTTTCTTTCTTTCTTTTATTTGGCTCAGGAATAAATCTCTCTGACAGTGGGATGAAATGAGAAGGAGGAAGCCAAAAGAAATAAAGGAATTTGACCCAAGACCATTGCCATTCATTTGTCTTAATTCTTGAATGTTTTGCGATTTCCATGTATGGTCTGCATTTTGGCTAATTTACTTGTTAAATCTCAGCCTGATTTATGTCAAATGTTTGTGTGCACTGGTTTACCTAAAGGTCTGGTTGATAGTTGCTGCACCAATGCAACAGGAAGAATAGATGTACTGAACAATTTCACACTTTGCTAGTGGTGAATATACTGTACTTCTGGGCATTTTGGTTTTAATAGTAGAGAATATATGTCGCTTTTGGGTTCTTGGTATTAATTCCTTGGTTTATCTGATGAAACAATTAGCAAAAAAACCCTCCACTAAAGGAAGAAACCATAGCCCAGCCAAGACTGATAACGCACGCTACTGTATACTTTAACAACCAGCAAGTGTCCCTCACCTGTGCACTGATGAACAGCCAACTCAGTTAACAGTCTTTTCTCTGCCCCCGTTTCTTCATGACTCTAGGAAGCTTACATAATTAGGGATTGTTTCTGAACTTACTTATCAGCATGATAAGGGATCAGCAGAGATGGATTCCTGTACTATAGCTTGAGAACTTTCTGAACTTGCTTTGCAAATATAATAAAATGCTCCATAAGAAAAAATTGTGCATACAAAAAGTTATGTTGCATGAATCCCAAAAAGCAGAAAATTAAGCACAGGATTAAAAAAAAGCAGAAATGCAAAAGTCCCCCAAACCAGAAGGGACTATAATGGGTTGGCAGCTGTAAGATTCCACTCAAGGTTAATTTTTTACTCTCTGTGATCAATGATATAATGTAACATCTCTCATATGGTCCAAACCCAAACTAGAATGATTTCTTATTCATTTCTTCCTCCTGTTGTTCTTTGTATTCTAGTGAAATAATGATGAGGGGATTTTTAACAGTGTTCTTAATTTTATTTTCACATTATTGTGAGAAGAAAGCAATGAATTATCTGAATTATTCAGAAGCTGGACAGCTCCTATGCCATCTCTAATTCAAAGCTTCAAGGATCTCTAGTCAATGGAAATACCAGGTCCGTTGGCAATTGTTGTATAAGTTAATTAGTTAGGTTCCATTGAGTCAGGCTCAACTTCTGATAACTATGAACTTATGCTTCCATCTTGACCAAGTTTTAATAATCACTCATGGTTCTTCCAAAAACATTCCTGGAATTCCAAGAATTTCAAGTATGCTGAATGAACTCATCCATCCAATTTATCCATTCTCTTCCTCTTATTCTACTTCCCACAATTTACAAACCAAAATGATTTCTCTTGTAGTCCATCATTTATTGGCATGATGGATTATAAGAAAGTGTGGGTTTTGGCTTACTGATCATCATTCAAAGGAATAGCTAGTTTTTCTTTGATCCAGGGCTGGCTGATTGGTTTTTCTTATAGTCAGTGGTAATAATTACATCCATATCTATGCTTCCAAGGCATCTATAGTCATCACCCCATTTTTTTACTATCTGGCTTTTACAGTTCTACATTACTACTGCAGTCCACTGTTTAATTATTCTGAACTTTGTTGTTATAGAAATAAGCTTTCAAGATATCTGAATTTTTCATGTTTAGGTTTAACTCCCTCTTTACCTTTTTAGCATACTGCTCATCTTTATCTACTCTTTAATTCAAGGAAAAACAAAACAAAACAAAATGTACCATCTGTTATTAGTTAAGTTCACTGAGCATGAAGGTTGACCTAGCCTTTATCTTCTTAGTATTTAATATGTAATATTTAACATTAAGTTTGTACACTCCATTTTTATTTCTAAAATGAGCTTTCTGAAATCTGTTTTAAAATGTTTGATTAATGAAGTATTGTAATCTGCATATATTTCATTGTTTATACTTTGACCTCCTATTTTAATTCCAGTTGTCATTAACTGCAATCCTACCATTCTTACAATATATTCTGTACATAAATTAAATTTAGCTCAGAAAAACAGATCTCTGATTCTGTTCCTTTTGTTTTCTGAATCCCTCTGTTTCTCTAACATCAATTTTTGAAGTAGCTTCTTGTTCATTGTAAAAGTTCTACAGAAGGATAATCAGGCATTCTAGCCCATTCATTAATTTTTAAATATTTTACATTCTGGCATAATCCATACCATCAAAGACCATGTTATGATCAATAAGCAATGGTAAACCTGCTTGTGTTACTTTGCTCTTTGCTCTTTCCATTATCCATATTTAGTTATCTCAGCTGGTTTTCCTTTGTTTTCTCTGTAATTTCTTAATTGTGATTTAAGTATATTTCTCTCCATGAATGTCTATATTTTTCTAGTGCTGTAAGGTGTAAAGCAAAACTTTGCCTGTGCAAGGAATTAGTACAATAGTTCAACACTTTGTACTTTATCTTGAATCTTCTTTTTTGGTATCGGTATATACATCAATCTTTTCTGTTCTCTAGGCTGCATAGGTTGTTTCATATTTGTTGACATAGAGTGATTGGCACTTTAACTGTCTTTTTTCCTGTAGTTTAAACAGTTTAATAGGTATTTCATCTCACCTTGTGCTTTACTAGTTGACAGCTGATTTATTGCCTGTCACATCTTACTAACTAATGGAGTCAGTTCTTGAATATATTCTCTCTCTACAAATGTTTCTGTCATTCTATAATCCCTTTTATAAAATATTTCAGTATAACCCTTCCATTTTCCTTTAACCATAGTGACCTCTATCAGATCTTTTTCATGATTACTTTTGAGTATTCTTACTTTATCTGTAAATTTTCCTATGATTTCTATGCTTTTCTTAGAAATATCTCTTCTTTACTATTTGATATATTCCTGTAACTTTTGACATTCTTGATTAATGTATTTTTTCTTGTCCTTTCTTGTTTGATATTCAAAAGTTGTGTTCAGATGCCATATGATTTTCTTGTGGTCCAGGACTTTCATCTTCCACTTCATCCTGATATCAACATAGCATGTTCTAAAAGCCATTCATATGCTCTTTGAAATTTTGTAAAAAAAAATTTTTGATAAAAGTTTTATTGATTTTAACAACAAACAAAAATACACAAAACATAAAACATAACGTTAAAAAAATCATCATTCTTCATAAATTTACAGTGTATCGGTTGGTTTACCACTCCTTTCTGTGCATCCATTTCACAGTCATCAAAACAATTCGATTACGTGTAATATAAGCCTCTGACCATGTTTTAGGTATCATCTTTTTTAACATAACTTCATTCATAACTTCTAACAATGGGATGCTCAATAATTCTTGAAATGTTTTATAAAATTCTACTGGAAGCCCATCTGGGCCCGGAGCTTTCCCATTATTTTGTCTCTTAAATGCTTCATTTAGTTCCATCATTGTTATATTGCTTTCTAGCATTTCTTCAGTCTCTTTAGGTATCTATGGTAAATTAGCTTCCTGTAAATACTGTTTGACTTTTCCTTCATCAATATTCTCTTGTTTATATAATTGCCCATAAAAATCTCGGATAATTTCTTTTTTCTCCTTGTTCCCATAACAAACTTGGCCTTGTTCATCTATTAACTTCAATATTTTTCTTGATTCCTTCTCTTTTCTCAATTTATATGCTAGCCATCTACCTGGTTTATTTGCATCTTCAAAATAATTCTGTTTAGAGTTTCTAATTTTCTGTGCCAATTCTTCTTTCTCTATTAATTCCATTTTATGTTTGATTACATCCAGCTTCAATTTAATATCCTTTTTCTGTGGCATTTTCTGTAATTTTTTTTCAAGAGTTTTATACTCATTTTCCAAGGCCTTAGAAGCTTGCCTTTTCCTAATATTCTTTTTTCTTGTATAATCTATTATCAAACCTCTAGCGTATGCCTTCATAGTGTCCCACACATTTTGCGTTGAAGTATCTTCTTTTTTATTTTCTCTAAAGAAAAAAGCCAATTCCTTCTCCATCCATTGTGTAAAATCTTTCTCCTTTAAAATAGTATTATTTAATGTCCATCTCGATCTTTTTTTTTGTCCCTTCCATTTAATTGTCATTGGGCTATGATCTGCCCAGGTACTTGTTTCAATATTTGTTTCTTTAATATTAGATATTAGTTCTGTTGAGATCCAAATCATATCTAATCTGGACCATGATAAATGTCTATTTGAATAAAAAGTATATTGTTTAGCTTTAACGTTTCTTTCTCTCCAAATATCTTTTAAAGTTAATTCATCTGTCATTTTAAAAAAGGACCTTGGGAGAACCTTTCTATTTTGCTTTGTTGTTGTTGCTATATAGTCCAGTTTATTGTCCACAATTCCATTAAAATCTCCCATCATAATTATATTAACATAGTCCAGTCCAATTATTTTCATGTGCAGTTTTTTATAAAACTCTTCTTGTTTATCATTCGGAGCATAAATTGCAATCAAGAGTATTTTTATATTATTATCCATTATTTCTACCATTAATACTCATCCGAGTAAATCAATTTTGCTGGAATAGCCTCTTTAATGTATAAAACCACACCTCTTTTCTTACATTGGGTCAAAGAGGTAAATGTTTTCCCTAATTTTGGCTGTAATAACAATTGTTCATGTTGTTTTTTAATATGAACTTCTTGTAAACAAATTATATCAAATTTTAATTTCTCTAATTTATGAAAAGTTTTCCTTCTTTTAACAGCTGAATTAAGTCCGTTTATATTCATTGTAATCAGTTTTTTTTCCTCCATGATTATGCTTTATATTTAGGTCTAACAGCTCTCGTGGATCTCACTTCACGCTGTTCTTTACTATCAATCTGTCCCCCTATTGCTCCTTTCTCTTTTTCAGTCTCCAGTTGTTCATCTTGAAACTCAATTAATGAAGCCTCTTTCTCTGCTTCCTCTCTTCTTCCTCCAAAAAATTCTGCATGAAAAAGTTCTGCTTTCTCAATTGAGTCAATTCTATGTCTCTGCTCTTGCCATGTAAACATTAATCCTTCTGGAATCAGCCATCTATAATTCACTTCGTTTTCCAATAGTATTTTGGTCAGAAATCGATATTCTCTTCTCATCTCTCTCACTCTTCTAGGTATTTGTTTTAAAACCACAACCTCTTTACCCTTGTATTTCAGTGTTTTCTCTCTTGCTACTTGTAATATTTGCGTTTTAATGGATTTTTTGGTAAATCTAATATGGACTTCCCTGGGTAATTTATTTCTCATCGCATATCTTGTATAGACTCGATATATCTCATCTATTCCATCCATCATCTTTTCCTCTGTAATTTCCAAAGCATCTGCCAAAATTTCTATCATTACCGCTGCCAAATTTTCTCCTTTTTCCTCCTCTATATTTTGAAATCTAAGGTAAAATTCTGACCTTTCCATCTCCCACCTCAACATCCCACCTTTTTCTTGTTCGACCGCTGTTAATCTGCTATCAATATTTCCAATCTTCTTCTCTCTTTGTTTTCCTTCTTCCTCAATTTTTTGGAATCTCTCCTCATACTTAACCATCATTTGTTTAATATTTTCCACTTTTTCATCAGTCTTCTCTATTCTTTGTTCAATATTTTCTGTTCTTTGTTCAATATTTTCTGTTCTTTGTTCAATATTTTCTGTTCTTTGTTCAATATTTCCTGTTCTTTGTTCAATAATATCTGATTTTGTCTTAAGTTCTTGAATTCCTTGCATAATCATCTGTAACTGTAAAGTTATTTTTTCTTGTTCCTTATCTTGCTTCAACATTGTCTGAATTAAACGTTGTCCTCCAGCTGGTGGGGAAGCAGAGGTAGAAGCAGCAATGCCAGATGGTATTGGTTTTTTGCTCATTTCAATGTTTCCAAAACTTCAAATTCTTCTTAACTTTTAACCCAACTGGTAGAGCAGCCAATTATAATCCAAAATGGAGAACTCCAATAGTAAAAAACACGAAACCAAAGAAGAAACAGAAAAAAAGGAAGAAGAAAGATCTTCAGGTTCTTCTAGACCCTAATCCAATTACGAGATAGTCCACCATAAAAAAGGAAAAAATAGAAAGGAAAAAACAAACAAATCCAAAAGATAATAATATTGATTAAGAGCAAAAGAAAAAGGAAAAAGCAAAAAGAGAAAAAAGAAAAACAAAAAACAAAAAGTTCCTTCAGGTTCTTCACACCTTAATCCAATTAAAAAATCTCAATAATCCAAAAAATAATCCAAAAAAGGAAGAAGAAAAAAAAAAATCAACCACGACAACAGAATAATCCAAAAAGATAAATATGAAAAGCAAAAAAGTCCCAATAAAAAGGAAAAAAAAAATAAATAAAAGAGAAAAAACTCTGAGGCTTTCCCTTTAAAGTAAAAGGCAAAAATAAAAATATTACTAAAAATTAAGATTTAAAAAAAAAAGCTAGCGAATGGGGTACATATAAGAAAACACACTGCACTTTGTTATTTATCCAAGGCTCTTGTTATGACTCTCTTCTCCAGCAGCTTCAAAGCCAAACCTCAAGTGTTGATAACAGTCCAGGAAAGCACCTGCAATAATATTTTGCTGTGCTCTCCCTCTATCTTATCACGTTAAAAAGTCCTTGAGATGAGGTCTTTTTGCAATTCTCTCCAATTCAAATAGAATACTTTCAAGCCTCTAGTTGGCAGTGTTACAAAGTTTCTTAATGCTCTTTCTCAGCCCCAACCGGAAAAAAGAATTAATATATACAAAAAAAAAGAAAAAAATAGCCAAAGGAAGCCTCTATCCTAAAAAAAATAAAAAAGTCAAAGGGAGCCTAAAAGTATATATAAAAGAAAATTCAGTCCGGTTACCTAAGTCACAGTAAAATCTTTCCCAAAGAATATAGAAAAAAAACAAAAAAAAAAACACCCCAAGCCTCAATTTGACAGCACTTTAAAAACGCCGCTCAAACAATTTCAATCAAAAAAAAAATCTCACAGCTTCCTCCTCTCTTCAGAATGAACTTTCCAACCTCAGCGAATTTTCAACACAAAAGAGTTTTTCTCACCCAACCGACACACTTCAATCCAGTCACTTTCTTTTCGGAGCTGTCCCGACTTCAGCAGCTATGGAGGCTGCCTCTCCGCCGCCAGCAAAAGGGCTTCTTCCGAATCTAACCAGAGACTTTGCGATGTCTCTGGGATCCTGGAACAGTGCCCTTCACAATCACCGTCTCTCCGGGACGATTTAGGTCCGTTAGGACCGACCAGGGGCGAAAATATCAGCTGCGATCTCAGAGCCCCGAGATCGCAGCTGTAACGCCGGCACGAAGCTCCTCCTTCTCCTCATCATTTATACCAAAGGAAGAGACTGACCCATTGCAAATTAAGAATTATAGACCTATTTCTTTATTGAATGCAGATTATAAAATTTTTGCTTCAATTTTAGCAGAAAGACTTAAAAAATATTTAAATAATTTTATTCACTCAGATCAAAATGGATTTCTGCCAAAGAGACAAATTAGAGACAATATGAGAGTAATCTTGGACACTTTGGAATATTATGAGGCTCATCCTGAAAAGCAAATGGCTTTGATATTCCTAGATGCTCAAAAAGCATTTGACAACGTCAACTGGAGATTTATGTTATTATTATTGGAGCAGATGGGTTTTGCTAAAAAATTTATTCAAGCAATAGAAGCTATATACAATAAACAGACAGCAAGGGTAATGATGGAGGGGGAACTTACAGATTTTATTAATATAAGGAAAGGCACAAGACAAGGATGCCCCCTATCTCCTTTGCTATTTGTGTTGACCTTGGAAGTCTTGAATAGAAATATTAGGGATGATAAAAGCATAAAAGGAATGAAAATTAAGAAGGAAGAATTTAAGCTACAAGCTTTTGCTGATGATTTAGCTTTTATTTTGGAAGATCCGATTGAAACAGCTCCAAAGTTACTGGAAAGGATAGAGTCATATGGAGAGGTGGCTGGTTTGAAAATAAACAAAGATAAAACAAAGATTTTGACAAAGAATATGTTATTGAGACAGAGAGAAGAATTGGCAGATCTTTTGAAAATTCAAGTTACAAATAAGGTTAAGTATTTGGGGATATATTTGACAACAAGATGTAGCACATTAAAGGAGAATAATTATATTAAACTTAAACAACAGGTAACTACAGATTTGAAGAAGTGGGAAAACTTGCAATTGTCATTAATAGGGAGAATTTCAACAATTAAGATGAATATCTTACCTAGAATTTTATTTTTGTTTCAAACAATACCAATTAGGCTTGGAAAAGACTATTTTGAAGATTTAAATAAAATTATGTTGAAGTTTATATGGCAAGGTAAAAAAGCGAGAATAAAGTTAAAGCTTTTGCAAGATGCTAGAATTAGAGGAGGTTTTGGTCTGCCTAATTGGGAATTGTATTATCAAGCTGCAAGTTTGATGTGGGTCAAAGAATGG
This sequence comes from Hydrophis major, assembly GCA_033807585.1. Classification (NCBI taxonomy): domain Eukaryota; kingdom Metazoa; phylum Chordata; class Lepidosauria; order Squamata; family Elapidae; genus Hydrophis; species Hydrophis major. The sequence goes on along the minus strand of CM066331.1, from coordinate 185,439,042 downwards.
ATAACATTAAGGAAACATAGGTTGTTGACATTAGAAGGGCATGACTTGCTGTTGGGTTGGCATGCTTTTTTATGGTATAAGGGAACTAAAACACAGGGTTATTTTAGAAGACATTATGTACGGGAGTCTTTGTGGTTAAATTGGGAGAAGATAAAAAGACAATGTTATTTGAAAATTCCAGTTTGGTTATCGACCATTGAAGCATTTTCCTATCCTATAATTTACAAGAAGGAACAAACAGTTAGATATGGGGAACTTTTGGATGAAAAGGGTGAACTTAAATCGATCCAAAACTTAGAAGAACAAGGTATAAGGATGAATTGGTTTTCATATGCACAAATACACTCAAGGTATGATGAAGATTCTAAAACGGAGGGATTTTATGATAAACAGACTGATTTAGATAAGATCTTGATGGGTACTGATGAGAAGGTGATTAAAAAATTATATGGTTATTTACTGGGAATGAAATTAGAGGAAGAACAAGTCAAAGAAACTATGATTGTTTGGGGGAAGAATTTTGGATATGGGATTGATTTGGAGAAATGGCAGAAATTGTGGTCTCAAAATTATAAAATGACAATGTCAACAGCATATAAAGAAAACTTGTATAAGATGTTTTACAGGTGGCACTTTCCTCCGACAAGAGTAGCAAGAATGTTTAAGAACAAATCTGAAAAATGTTGGAAATGTCATCAGATACCCGGCTCGTATTACCATATGTGGTGGACTTGTGAGGATGCTAGAAAATATTGGACTATAATTCGCATGTGGTTGGAAAAAATGACAAAGAAACATATAGATTTGAAACCAGAGATCTTCTTATTGGGAATTTTACCTGATATATATAGTAAAGATTTGAAATACCTGATTGTAAATGTATTAACAGCGGCCAGGATTGTATTTGCTAAAAATTGGAAGAATGAGAAAATACCATTACAGGAAGAAATTATTAAGAAAATATTGGAATGTGCTGAGATGAGCAGATTGACATTTGAAATTAGAGAGCAAGAGGATAAACAATTTTACAAAATTTGGGATCTTTTTTATAAATGGCTAGATGATAAAATACGATAATAGAATATTTAGAATGCTAGATAGTAAGGATTATCTTTATTTTGTCATTATTTTGCTATTTGATATTATATTTATAAAGGATTTTTTAGGATTGATTTGATATGATTAGATGATTTGTTATAGAGTAAACTGGTTTAAAGTATTGTTAGCTCATTAAGCATAAATGATTAAAAATATAGTCAAAAATTTCTTTTTTTAGTGATATTAGGATATATAAGTTTGGATTGACAATATGAGTTGTTATGTAACATAATTGTAATTGAGACTACAGAATGAATGCACAAAAATGATGAACCAACTGACACACTGGATGTACATACAAGATTTGATGTTTTTATGTTTTGTTTGTCTTGTTTGTTTGTAGAAAATTAATAAAAACTTTTTCAAAAAAAAAAAAAAACAATTCGATTACATAATAACTCACATTATCAATCATCAGTTAAATATCCTAATATTAAACAATCATTTGACTATAATTTTACTAATTCATACTTAAGCGAGATAACTATAATTGAATTAAATTATTTTATAACAGATCATAGAATCATACCAAATCTATCTTAATAAAATATTCTAAAAATATTATCAAAACCAAGAAAAATTATATATTCATTATTTCCTAGATTTCTAAATATTCTATTATTATATTGTATTATCTAACCATTGATAAAAGAGATCCCAAATTTCATAAAATTGTTTCTTCTTGTTCTCTAATTTCAAATGTCAATCTACTCATTTCAGCACATTCCAATATTTTCTTAATAATTTCTTCCTCTAATGGTATTTTCTCACTCTTCCAATGTTTAGCAAATACAATCCTAGCCGCTGTTAATACACTTACAATCAAATACTTTAAGTTTTTATTATATATATCAGGTAAGATTCCCAATAAAAAAATCTCTGGTTTCAAATCTATGTGTTTCTTTGTCATTTTTTCCAGCCATATGCGAATTCTAGTCCAGTATTTCCTGGCCTCCTCACAAGTCCACTACATATGGTAATATAAGCCAGGTATCTGATGACATTTCCAGCACTTTTCAGATTTATTCTTGAACATTCTTGCAATTCTTGTCGGGGGAAAGTGCCACCTGTAAAACATCTTATGCAAATTTTCTTTATATGCTGTTGACATTGTCATTTTATAATTTTGTGACCACAATTTTTGCCATTTCTCTAAATCAATCCCATATCCAAAATTCTTCCCCCAAGCAATCATTGTTTCTTTAACTTGTTCTTCCTCCAATTTAATTTCCAACAAATAACTATATAGTTTTTTAATCACTTTTTCATCAGTACCTGTCAAAATCCTATCAGTCAATTTATCATAAAATCCTTCTATTTTAGAATCTTTAAGATACGTTGCATGTATTTGTGTATATGAAAACCAATTCATCTTTATACCTTGTTCTTTTAAATTTTGCATCCTTTTAAGTTCACCCTTTTCATCCAGTATTTCCCCATATCTAACTGTTTGTTCCTTCTTATAGGTTATAGGATACGAAAAAGCTTCAATAGTTGATAACCAAACTGGGATTTTCAAATAACATTGTTTCTTAATTTTCTCCCAATTCAGCCATAACGATTCCCGTATATAATGCCTTCTAAAATAACCCTGTGATTTAGTTCCCTTATAACATAAAAAAGCATGCCAACCCAACAATAAATCATGACCTTCTAATGCCAACAATCTAGTCTTTCTTAACGTTATCCATTCTTTAACCCACATTATCGTATATACTCAAGTATAAGTCAACCCGAATATAAGCCGAGGCACCCAATTTTACTACAAAAAACTGGGAAAACTTATTGACTCGAGTATAAGTCGAGGGTGGGAAATGCAGCAGCTACTGGTAAATTTCAAAAATAAAAATAGAAACCAATAAAATTACATAAATTGAGGCATCAGTAGGTTAAATGTTTTTGAATATTTATTTCAAAGAAAAACAGTAAACTAGCTCTGTAAGTGGAAAAGAGAGCCAACAAAACCAATATGGTATCAACAATAACTTTAAAAGTACAAAAACCTTAGCTCAATCAGCAACCAAGCTAAAACACAAGAGTTAAAATCCTTCAAACATGGATTCCTCATCATCATCTGTATGTCCAAACAAAGTCACTCTCTCCCTTGCAAGAAAAAAGCATGTGTATGTGCTGCATGTACATCCTGTTTTGGAGAGCCACCATCTCTTTCACAGCTCTCTCTCATGCCTCCATTGCATGTGCACACATGCCATGGCTCAGTAGTAGGTCAACATACAGATGTCACACTAGGTTCCCTCCTCAAAAGGAACATCCAACCTTTCTTGAGAAGTACAAACTTCATCTGTTCAGGATTGTGGTGACAAAGGTGAAGGAGGATGGGGCTGAGAGAAGGGAAGGGAAGAAAAGATCATTGACAGGGAGAAAGACAGGGAGAAACACCTGGAAGTGTGAGCCCTCGAGTTTCCTTAGGGAAGACCAGACAACAAGGGGAGAGGAGAGGAGGAGGAGGAGGAGAGTTAAAAAAAAAGAGTGGGAAGCCAACTCACGCGTGACATCAAAGAGGGTTGCTATGGTATCCAGGAAGGTGTTTTGGGGAGCCAGGAGGCCCCTCATCACCAGCATTTTAAGACTTGCTCAAGGACATCGCCATCGTCCAGTTGGAAGGGGGAAAAAACCCCAGAGGTATCTGAGAAGGACGGGAGCCGAGACAGGGCCCTTCGCTTCCTCTCCCCGAGACAGGCCAGGGGAAAGCGGGCTTTCTCCACCTGCTGCTGCCAGAGGGGTGCGGGGGAGAGTGCAGGGAAAGAGGGTTCGTGCCAAGGCTCCGCAAGCCACCGCCTCCTCCTCCAGATGAGCGCCCTGACGGGAGGCGATCGCAGCCGTGACAGCAGAGACCGCGAGGTCAGACAGAGACGAGGGGTGCCCCTGAAGAGCTCCGACTGCAACGAAGGCGAGTGGCCACCACTTCCCCGGTGCGTGGCGGTGGGGCAACTCCTGGCGCAGACTTGCTGAGCCCTGCAAACGGCCGGCCGAAAGCCAAGAGGAGGATGCCCGGGCGGCTGCCGCCCCTGGATCCTAACTGGAAAGACCCTACCACCGCTGCCGCCTCCCGCTCAGGCAGGGTCCCCATTCCCCTGGCTGGCCAGGGGCATAGCCGCTTCCCACTCCCGAACAGCCCGGGCGTCGCTAGTCAGCCTTGCTCAGCGCCCGGGGCGGCATTGCAGGCGCAGCCTTTTGCAGAGCCGAGCCGGGCCGCGCCTCACCTCCTTCTCTTGCTCTTCTTGCAAAGCACCGCCAAGCTCCAAGAGCAGCTCCTTTACCCAGCAGTAACTTTCAAGTTCAGGATGCTGGGTGCTGCTGCTGCCACTGCTGCTCCTCGGGGCTCTTGAAGCTAATCCTGGTTTGTTCGTTCCCATTCATTGGAAAGGAGAAAATAAAAGAGGGCGGGGAGGGAGGGGGGCACAAAGCAGCCCAAACGCATAGCAGTGGAAGGAAGGCGTGCTGGTGCGAGGAAGGGAGAGAGAGAGAGAGACACACACACACACACACACACACACACAGAGACAGACAGACAGACAGACAGACACACACACACACTCACTTTGCCACTTTGCACCTTGCAAATGCAAAATCCTGGGGTTTTTGCATTTGCAAGGTGCAAAGCGGCGGGGGCAGATCCCACGTGCTGGAAAGGGCTTGACTGTATTACGGGGAGAGAGAGAGAGAGAGGGAGAGATCATAAGAACGGCTCTTGCTTTTTTCTTGCAAGGGAGAGAGCCGCCACCACCACCTCCTCCTCCCCCTCCTCCCAAGTTAGTCTCCCCCTCAGTTTCCCCTGAAGGATCTTCCGTCGCTTTTGCCTTCTCCCTACATCTTCCCTCTGTTAAAATCCCCCCACACACACACACACACTTATTTTCGGTCGGATAGATTTCATGTCTGAGCATTCTCACATGGCGGTGGGTCTTTTTTTTTTCAGAGGGGAATCTGACTCGAGTATAAGCCGAGGGCAGTTTTTTCAGCACAAAAAATGGGCTGAAAAACTCGGCTTATACTCGAGTATATACGGTAAGTTTGCAGTTTGGTAGTACAACTCCCAATTAGGAAGGCCAAATCCTCCTCTAATTCTAGCATCCTGTAAAAGTTTTAATTTTATTCCCGCTTTCTTGCCTTGCCATATATACTTCAACACAATTTTATTTAATTCTTCAAAGTAATCCTTACCTAACCTAATTGGTATTGTTTGGAACAAATATAAAATTCTGGGTAAAATATTCATCTTAATTGCTGAAATTTTACCTATCAATGACAATTGTAGGTTTTCCCATTTTTTCAGATCGGATGCTATCTGCTGTTTAAGTTTAATATAGTTATTCTCTTTCAGTATAGTACATCTTGACGTCAGATATATCTCCAAATATTTAACTTTGTTCGTAACTTGAATTTTCAATAATTCTGCCAGAAATTTTGTAAATTTTTAAATGTCTCTTTTAATTATGTTTCCTATCCTTTCTTATAGCTCAATTTCACTTTTTCATAATTTAAGAATATTAAGTCTGTTCTTGAAACTACCGTATATATTCGAGTATAAGCCGAGTTTTTCAGCACATTTTTTGTGCTGAAAAAAACCCCCTCGGCTTATACTCGAGTCAGATTCCCCTCTGAAAAAAAATGGTGTGGAGCTCCGAAGCTGGGCAGCTGCTTCCCTGCTTCCGTGTTTCCTTTGCAACTTTTAAGCATGGGAGGGGGAGGCTTTTCTGAGCTCTAGGCTGAGAAAGCAACGCGAGCCGAGGTCGCTCCACTCAGTTTCATTTCCTCAGCTCCAGCTGCTTTCAGTCCACTCGGGAGGAGGGGGAGGAGGGGGAGAGAGAGAGAGAGATATATATCATAAGAACAGCTCTTGGTTTGGTTTCCGGTTTCGCGTGGCTTCGGGGCAGCAGGAATTCATGACAGCTCGCGATTCCTGCTGTGCTAGCCGCCGAGGTACCCCCGATCCAGATGGGTCAGGGGGATATGGCTGCCCTGTAGGGACAGCTGAAGAGAGAGGGGAGTCGGACAGGGGGTTGGGGGTGTCGCAGACCCCCTCCTTCTCCGGGAAAACCCCTTTTTCCCAAGGGGGTGGAGCGGTGGTCAGCAATGGCCGCCACGAAGAAGCCAGCAACCGGGTAAGATTGCGCTGGAGGAAGTAAGAAGAGTGAAAGTGCTGTCTGAGCCGGGTCAAGTAACATCTTTCAAATTGGTTGGAACTGAGCTGTTTGAATTGCTGGAGGATACATTGTATCCCTAAGAAGATCGAAAGCGGCGGAGAAGCTGTTAAAGGGAACTTTTTTTTTCTTCACTCTCCCACCCCATGGAAACAGCAGAAATGTTTGGATATATTGGACATTGAAAGTGAATTGTTTTGAGAGTTGAAGCTAAGGGACAAAAGGATTTTTGGACATTGAAAAACTTAAGAAATTGGAAAACCCTTGTTGGAGGTATGGATTTCTGATTATTTAAAATTGATATTGCAAGTGGGAAGGGAGAGGAAAAAAAATTGGAGCAGAAGCTGAAAAAGGAGGAGATTGCCTAGAATCCCAAAGAAAGGTATATGGTAATTGGACCTCTTTGATTAAACATTAACCCCAGAAAGAGAAAGAGAAGAAGGAAGAAAAATATTAATTTTTGGAACTTTTTTTGAATTATTTTTGATTAAAAATACTTGTGGTTGTTTTGGGAAAAGTTTCTCTTTTCATAATGGCATCGCTTGTGGATGAACTAAAGACTGAATATCAAAAATATAAAAAGGAAGATACTTTGGGCACTTTGTTTCAATTCTTAGAAATGGCGTTATGTACTCATGAAAAGTTGACTACGCAGCAGAAGGACTGGGACAAAGAAGAAGAGGAAAAAGAAGCCATCTTTGATGAACAATGGGTTCTTTCCGGGGAGGAGGAGAAAAAGGATAAGAAAAAGGGGATTTTAAGAATTATAAAAACAACCAAAGAAGAGAAAAATGAGCGGAAAGGTGGAGGCAAGGTTAGAAAGCAAAGGAAAAGGAGTAAGAAAAGGGAGGAGGAAAGACAAAGGGGTAAAAAGGGCAAGGAGAAGAATAAGCAAGAGAGAAAGGGGGGGAGGAGAAGCCTCAATGGGGGGAAGCAAGATCTAAAGAAAAAAAGTTTATTCAGAGACAACGGGTGAATTTAATTTAGGATAAAAGAGGGATTCTGGAGGGTACATAAGATTGTGTTTTTTATATGTGTATTTAGAGTATAAAATTCATTGTGTAATTTTAGAATCTTTTAAACAGAATCCCAAGAAAAATTGTTATATGAAGTACTTTTAAGTTAGGGTAATGAGTTATAGACGTTACTCCAATTGGTGTATAGGAGAAGTATAATAAAAGAAAAAAGATGAATGGATAGTTGGAAATAGAACAGACAAAGAATATTATTGAAAATGGTAATAAGATATGAAAGGATATATAAAGGTTTTGTTATGCTTTTTTTTTTGATGTTGTATATTGAAAAAAGGCAAAAAAAAATTTTTAATTAATAAGAAATAATTTGGATGAAAAGGAGAAGTTGGGATAAGATATGAAGTTAAATAGACAAAGTGTTGATACTATAATTTGGGATTGTTATGTTCTATTGGTTTTCTTCTTTTATTATTTTTTCTTAGAAAAGAACTTATAAGCTGTTATGCCTTGTGCATTGTTTATATAAAATTGATAAAAATGGTTTATATATATAATATAAAAAAGAAAATGATAATAAGATATGGAAGGATATATAAAGTGAATATGATGTTTGAATTTGTGTCTGTGCGAAGAGTTTCAACCCGGGATCAGACAACCTTCAGAAAAGATCTTTTAGTTTTGTTTGTGTTTTGTAAAATTAATAAAATTTGTTTTTTGTTTTTTTTAAAAAAGAACAGCTCTTGGTTTTTTCTTGCAAGGGAGAGAGTGACTCCTGCCTACCACTGTCATCATCATCATCTTTTGGGTTAGTGAATCAATTAAACCTTTCATGATAGTGAGATCGTTTCCCAAATTTCCCTTAAATCAGGGAAGAAATCAGAAACAAACCTTTGGGCTGAGAATAAGCTTGTTCCTATGATGCCATTTTTGTTCACTTCAGTGTGAAAAGTGTGAAAAAACACACTTCTTTTTCTTCATCTTCTTGTTCCCTATTTACTGGTCTCTTTCAAAGAGGAAATTGTGAACATCAAACTTATTCTCAACTGTCCTAGTGAAAGTTTTTATTGGCATCTATTTTTATTTTTGAAATTTACCAGTAGCTGCTGCATTTCCCACCCTCGACTTATACTCGAGTCAATAAGTTTTCCCAGTTTTTTGTGGTTAAATTAGGTGCCTCGGCTTATATTCGGGTCGACTTATACTCGAGTATATACGGTAATCTAATTTTCTGACTGTATGTTCTGAAGGTCATATCTGGTATCCCTTTTTATTTAATTTATCTACTTTAACCTGTGTCATTGACATCAATAATTCATAGCCCATTACACAACCTGCATCTGGAAATGTCCTGGATTGTACTTCTTCAACTTCTGTTTCTTATTAAATAGTCTGTTTGATTCTGATGAAGTACATCTGGAGCAGTCTACATTCATGATTCTTCAAGCAGTCTCTAGAAATAAACAAAAAAGTATTTGCCAAACCTTATTAACCAATATATACTTGAAATAATAATTATCAAAGTTACCTTAGTGAAATCTTCTTTTGCTACCAGATTCTTCTCTTCTTCCATCTTTGCACTGCAGTCACCTATTCAATTAATATTCTGTCTCTTTTTTTGATTCTGCATTTCCTTTATGTCTGTCTCCATTGTATTTGTGCGTAAGTACATAAACACTGGAATATTTACTAGTTCTGGTAATATGTTCATGTCATTTATTAAATTATAATAGTTGAGTTGGCAACATCCTTTTTCTTAGAATCACTGCCATGCTAGCATCATTCCTAACCTTCATATGGACTCATCCCTGCACACACAGAGACATACATCTGTATGTGTATGAAAACAATTTGCTACTCTGTTGTGAAATGCAGGCCATGTATTAAAGTAGGTGAACAAAGTGCCAGGCATGTTGTCTTACTCCTCTTCAACAACCAGCTATGCTCCTGAACAGCTCACAACATGCATGATCCTAATTTTCTTTGGTTCAGTTAGGACCTGGTTTTAATAGCTTTGTTCAGGCTGAACAGTTTACAAGTGATCTCACTGCAATAAGTAATAAGGCATAACTGAGTAACGATGCCAGAAACTAGGCTTTCAGAGGAGTGTGCCCAAGATAAAATTGCATTCAAAGCATTTATTTCTCCCAAACATTCATTCGGTAGCTTTCCTTGAAGCTTTACAATGGCAACAACAATGAGTGCCTGACTGAGCAAATGGCAATGTATAGTATTCATGAATATGATCAGTGACTAAAAGAAAGCAGAGTTCACATTAAACTTGTCATCAGATTGTTGCTAAAAAAACCCAGAAGGCTGTCATGAATTTGTAAACACTAATCTATTCAGATTTAAAAGGCAAGAGTAAGATCAGGTATGGACAATTTGTGAGCCAAGGGCCTATAATAGCTCCAGGATCCTTTTTTCGGGGTAGTTCTCTGCACTCTTTTAACCATAACTGCAGAAAACTGACAATAATTTTATCATTCTCTAAAACAGGAATATCAAAGTTTTTAAAAGTGGAAAGATTTTGACATTTTTCCTCCAAAAACATCCATATGATCACTAGGGAAATAATTCATTTTACTTTCCTTATTTCTAAGACACACAAGCTAAATTAGGATGGACAACATTTGGTGGTCAGGAGCTGTTCCTAACATTTTTTTGTGGAATAGAAGATTGCAGTATGTGAGAGATAGATACTAAATGATCAGAGCCATGTTACATTCATTCATTCATTTAATCTATCTATCTATCTATCTATCTATCTATCTATCTATCTATCTATCTATCTATCTATCTCATTTAGATGACTCTGTAGATGACTCTGGGTGCCTTGCAATCATTAAATCATTGTCCATTTTTGTGAGCAACATGAGGCATTTCCTCTATTTTTTTCCCCACAGGATTACTTGTGAGTTTTTTTCCTTACTTTCTACGACTATGTTTAGATTATTATAAAAGATTCTGCAAGTTTCCCACCTCAAATGTCAGAAACTCTGAAAGCAATTTTGTGCAGTGCGGTATCTGCCATCCCGCATCTGATGGGCGGCTCATGAAAGGGAGCGAAGGGAAGAGAAACGACAGGAAGCGAAGTTTCCTCTTGATGAGCGCGCCCCGAATGTCTTGGCACACGCTCTTTTATTGTGCTTTTTTACAAGAAAATGATTTAATTAAAAAGGTCAAGTCAAACATGTTAATCTCATCAGGATGTGCATGTTTACAAAGCTGCATACTGGACAGATTATTTACAAAGTGGATAAGCTTATTAACAAACGTCTATCTCCTTGTCTCTTGTACGTGCCTTGCAAAGGTCACTGAAGAGACAGAAGTTAATGATTACACGTGAATGATACAATGTTGCAAATGCTTGAATGATACATAGTTGCAATGATACATAGTTGCAAACACATGAATGATACATAGTTACAACAGTGCAGGGTATGATTAAATCAGTGCATTTCAACAACACAGTCAAATCTGCAAATTGACCTCTGATTCAAATCTTTTTTTTAACATTCATCCTTTACCCATCTGTGGTGCAATTCTTGTTCGCAGATCTATTCAGCCTTCATTTCCCTTTCGCACTGTTGCTCCAACCATCTTGAAAATCTGTGTCATTTTGATCATTGTTGAAGTGTAAAATATTTTGACTCAGAAACATGCAAGATCCAACTGTATCCCCAGAGGGTTTTTTTTAATCACTTTGCAAAATTGTGGTAGTTTTGAAAGAATCAAGAGATGCAATTGTATATAATTTCTCATTTACTGCAATACAACTGGAAAAACACCTTACAAATATGAGCCAATAGTTAAATGGTTAAAACAATTGTGGATGCTTCAGGGAAAAGTAGTTTCAATGGTGGCCCCTTCCATTTGGCTTAAAAAATGACATACAGGTCTTTCAACCATCATAAATGAATTCCAGGTTCTTAGCTGAAATTTATCTTCTTTGTTAAGAAGACAACCATGGATGAAGTAGCAAAAAATGTCACCAGCTTTCTTTGTTTATCAAAGTTTCTTGATTGTTGTGGTTCACTGGCATTAGGTGCAGATGGCTGAGGTCTCTGACAGTGAGGACTTGGATGAGGGGTCTGCGTGTGATTCAGGGATGGGGCCAGGACTATCAAAGAGTGGGGTGCTGCCTTCAGAGGTTGTGGACAAAAAGGACCCCAGGGAGCCCGTGCTCAGTACGCGTGTGCGCAGGGCTACTCGACGGAAAGAGCAGCTGAAGCAGTGAGGGTGACTCGGGAGTAAGGCTGGAAGGTAATGGCCCCTCCCATAAGGGATAAAAGCCAGCCTTCGGGGTTGGCTTCTTTGCAAGAAGCAAAGAAGTTCTTTCTACTCAGAGTCCTCATTGAAGCCCTGCTTGCTCCGGTTTGTTTCTGGCTTGGGATATTTATCTGCAATTAGTCTTTTGTTCTTGGCAGCCTTTTGCAACCTTGAAAGGGCTTGCTCTTATCGGGGACAATTAGTTTTGAATGACTCTTGGCTGTGAATGCACAGAATTCACAGCGCCGCATTAAAAAGGTTTGCTTTTATACATACTTTGTGTTTGTTTGATTGAAAGAAGATTTGGGTCAGAACACTTGATAGGCAGAGATAGTTAGGAGTAGAAATGGATTTTGTTGCACACTGGACAGATCAAATTTAATCAAAATCAACTTTAGTTTTTGGCCATGCCCCCTTTTTCCCCTCTCCCCCAAAGCCAGAATGAGATTACACTTCTCAACTTAAACAAAAGTAAATTCCTGTCTGAGCAAGAAGTTTAGGCAGCCCATTTGAACTGACTTAACTGGTCAGTCAAAACATGTTATTTTCTCTGACATATTTAACTTTAACTTCATATCCTTCAGTCATCAGAACTACCTGAGGATTTTGGAGTTGAAATCCACATACCTGCAAGTTCTATAGGGGAGAACATTAGAGGGAGAAAGTGGGTCTAAGGTAAAAGAAAATATCTCATTACAAAATTCTTTTTTAAATAAACTTGCCATATTAACCATGCACCCACCATTCTTATTTTATCCAAAAACATTATTCAAACACTAACTACCAAATTTCAGGAATGATATTTAGGAGGGGGTAAGGTACTACAAAAATCTTATCTAGGGATTATGTGTCCTAACTGGGCAGAAATTGCCCACTCTTTTAGTAAATGAATAGCTGGCATCCATTGATATCTCTGAATATGCTTTGGTGATTTTAGAATAGTTGACATAATGAATTCTGGGAATAAGCACTAACTAAATTGCTGTCTAATCCTTGCTACCAAAGTAGGTCCTTTAGATTCTAATTTGGTCTTCTTCAATTTGAGGCCCTTTGGGTGCCTTCCAATTTAAGTTCTGGTTGGATAAAACTAAAGGACTCAGAAGATGCCTCCTTGGGAAAGTTTCTTCAATCATATCATTACAGATGCACTTTAAGCCTCTACTTCAAGATTAATATTACATTTATTAACAATAGATAAGCTGAGAAATCTCTCCTCCAAATAATAAAAAAGAGCTACTACATGTGACAATCTGCACATCTAATCCTAACCCTAATCCTCTGTAGACTGGCGGTATATTATGAGCCATCTAGAGTTGCTTAAAATGGGTAGTCATAAATATCTTTTAAATAAATAAATGAATAGCCAGATGCAAAAGCTTCTTCTAACTACTGGAACTAGATACTTTTGAAGAGACTCTGTTACAAAGTAAAATATATTGAATAAAAGGAGAAATACATTGTTTTGTCTCACATACTCAATGAAATCTAAATGGGTGGTTAGAGTTGTAAATCAATTAGAAATGTACTGTACTTTCTTTCCTCTTCCAGTCAAATAGATGCAAAGATTTGTTCTGCCCACAGGGCTCATGAACTATCTGTGGATTGATTTCTATTCTCATCAGTTTCAAAGGGTATCTGGGAAATAATTGATGACTGAGAGCACAATATATCTTTTAAATGGAATCCAATAGCGATGGAATTTTACTAGATTTTGTCTCCCAAGAAATAGGAGAATAATAAAAGAGCAACGATAAGGAAAATATATTTCTTTATATACCTTTATTTATCAACTTTGGGGCTGCCCCTATCACAGATTGATTCTAAGTAGCTTACACAATTATTAATTAACAGGTAACAGATAATCAGAGTTGGAAAGGACCTTATAGGTCATCTAGTCCAACCTCCCACCCAAACGGGAGACCCTACACCATTTTTGACAAATGGCAGTCCAATCTCTTCTTGAAAGTCTCAAGTGATGATGCTCCCACAATATCTGAGGGCAATTAATTCAATCTCAGAACCACCTGACTCCAAATCAACTCTGGACAGCTCACAAAGATAAATATAAGTTATAATCAGTGAAACAAAATGATAAATATGGACCACAAAAGTCAAAACTAGACAAGGACATCTAACAAGGGATTCCATCCATTCTGCCTTTAAGACCTTCAATAATGCTATCAAGATAGTAGTCATCCATTCTCGGCGTTTTTTTTAAAGTGATGTCAAATTGAGGCTTGGGTTTTTTTTTTCTCTTTTCTTTATACTTTTTGGGAAAGATTTTACTGTGACTTTGTAGGTAACCGGATTGAATTTTCTCTTATATATATTTTTATGCTCCCTTTGATTTTATGCTTCCTTTGATTTTTTAACTTTCTTTAGGATAGAGGCTCCCTTTGGCTATTTTTTCTTTTTTTTCTGTATATATTATTCCTTTTTTCTGGCGGGCGGGGAGAAGGAGCATTAAGAAACTTTGTAACACTGCCAACTAGAGGCTTGAAAGTATCTTTATGTGAATTGGAGAGAATTGCAAAAAGACCTCATCTCAAGGACTTTTTAATGTGATAAGATAGAGGGAGAGCACAGCAAAATATTATTGCAGGTGCTTTCCTGGACTGTTATCAACAATACTTGAGGTTTGGCTTTGAAGCTGCTGGAGAAGAGAGTCAAAACAAGAGCCTTGGATAAATAACAAAGTGCAGTGTGTTTTCTTATATATACCCCATTCGCTAGCCTTCTTCTAAATTTTAATTTTAGTAATATTTTTATTTTTGCCTTTTATTTTAAAGGGAAAGCCTCAGAGTTTTTTCTTCTTTATTTTTTTTTTCTTTTTTATTGGGACTTTTTTGCTTTTCATATTTATGTTTTTGGACTACTTTGTTGTTGAGGTTGTTTTTTTTTTCTTTTTTTTTTGGATTATTGAGACTTTTTAATTGGATTAAGGTGTGAAGAATCTGAAGGAACTTTTTGTTTTTTTGTTTTTTTTTCTCTTTTTGCTTTTTCTTTTTTCCTTTTTCTTTTGCTCTTAATCAATATTATTATTTTTGGATGTGTTTGTTTTCTCCTTTCTATTTTTTCCTTTTTTATGGTGGACTATCTCGTAATTGGATTAGGGTCTAGAAGAACCTGAAGATCTTTCTTCTTCCTTTTTTCCTGTTTCTTCTTTGGTTTCGTGTTTTTTACTATTGGAGTTCTCCATTTTGGATTATAATTGGCTGCTCTACCAGTTGGATTGAAAGTCAAGAAGAATTTGAAGTTTTGGAAACATTGAAATGAGCAGGAAACCAATACCATCTGGCATTTCTGCTTCTACCTCTGCTTCCCCACCAGTTGGAGGACAACGTTTAATTCAGACAATGTTGAAGCAAGATAAGGAACAAGAAAAAATAACTTTACAGATGATTATGCAAGGAATCCAAGATCTCAAGACAAAATCAGATATCATTGAACAAAGAACAGGAAATATTGAACAAAGAACAGAAAATATTGAACAAAGAATAGAAAAGATTGAACAAAGAGCAGAAAATATTGAACAAAGAGCAGAAAATATTGAACAAAGAATAGAGAAAACTGATGAAAAAGTGGAAAATATTAAACAAATGATGGTTAAGTATGAGGAGAGATTCCAAAAAATTGAGGAAGAAGGAAAACAAAGAGAGAAGAAGATTGGAAATATTGACAGCAGACTAACAGCGGTTGAACAAGAAAAAGGTGGGATGTTGAGGTGGGAGATGGAAAGGTCAGAATTTTACCTCAGATTTCAAAATATAGAAGAGGAAAAAGGAGAAAATTTGGCAGCAGTAATGATAGAAATTTTGGCAGATGTTTTGGAAATTACAGAGGAAAAGATGATGGATGGAATAGATGAGATATATCGAGTCTATACAAGATATGCGATGAGAAATAAATTACCCAGGGAAGTCCATATTAGATTTACTAAAAAATCCATTAAA
The DNA here is from genome assembly GCA_033807585.1 of Hydrophis major. Classification (NCBI taxonomy): domain Eukaryota; kingdom Metazoa; phylum Chordata; class Lepidosauria; order Squamata; family Elapidae; genus Hydrophis; species Hydrophis major. The sequence continues at coordinate 185,423,583 of CM066331.1, read as the reverse complement.
ACGCAAATATTACAAGTAGTAAGAGAGAAAACACTGAAATACAAGGGTAAAGAGGTTGTGGTTTTAAAACAAATACCCAGAAGAGTGAGAGAGATGAGAAGAGAATATCGATTTCTGACCAAAATACTATTGGAAAATGAAGTGAATTATAGATGGCTGATTCCAGAAGGACTAGTGTTTGGGTGGCAAGAGCAAAGATATAGAATTGATTCAATTGAGAAAGCAGAACTTTTTCATGCAGAATTCTTTGGAGGAAGAAGAGAGGAAGCAGAGAAAGAGGCTTTATCAATTGAGTTTCAAGATGAACAACTGGAGACTGAAAAAGAGAAAGGAGCAGCAGGGGGACAGATGGATAATAAACAACAGCGTGAAGTGAGATCCACGAGGGCTGTTAGACCTAAATATAAAGCATAATCATGGAGGAAAAAAAACTGATTACAATGAATATAAATGGACTTAATTCAGCTGTTAAAAGAAGGAAAACTTTTCATAAATTAGAGAAATTAAAATTTGATATAATTTGTTTACAAGAAGTTCATATTAAAAAACAACATGAACAATTGTTATTACAGCCAAAATTAGGGAAAATATTTACCTCTTTGACTCAATGTAAGAAAAGAGGTGTGGTTTTATACATTAAAGAGGCTATTCCAGCAAAATTGATTTACACGGATGAAGATGGAAGAGTATTAATGGTAGAAATAATGGACAATAATATAAAAATACTCTTGATCGCAATTTATGCTCCGAATGATAAACAAGAAGAGTTTTATAAAAAGCTACATATGAAAATAATTGGACTGGACTATGTTAATATAATTATGATGGGAGATTTTAATGGAATTGTGGACAATAAACTGGACTATATAGCAACAACAACAAAGCAAAATAGAAAGGCTCTCCCAAGGTCCTTTTTTAAAATGACAGATGAATTAACTTTAAAAGATATTTGGAGAGAAAGAAATGTTAAAGCTAAACAATATACTTTTTATTCAAATAGACATTTATCATGGTCCAGATTAGATATGATTTGGATCTCAACAGAACTAATATCTAATATTAAAGAAACAAATATTGAAACAAGTACCTGGGCAGATCATAGCCCAATGACAATTAAATGGAAGGGACAAAAAAAAAGATCGAGATGGACATTAAATAATACTATTTTAAAGGAGAAAGATTTTACACAATGGATGGAGAAGGAATTGGCTTTTTTCTTCAGAGAAAATAAAAAAGAAGATACTTCAACGCAAAATGTGTGGGACACAATGAAGGCATACGCTAGAGGTTTGATAATAGATTATACAAGAAAAAAGAATATTAGGAAAAGGCAAGCTTCTAAGGCCTTGGAAGATGAGTATAAAATTCTTGAAAAAGAATTACAGAAAATGCCACAGAAAAAGGATATTAAATTGAAGCTGGATGTAATCAAACATAAAATGGAATTAATAGAGAAAGAAGAACTGGCACAGAAAATTAGAAACTCTAAACAGAATTATTTTGAAGATGCAAATAAACCAGGTAGATGGCTAGCATATAAATTGAGAAAAGAGAAGGAATCAAGAAAAATATTGAAGTTAATAGATGAACAAGGCCAAGTTTGTTATGGGAATAAGGAGAAAAAAGAAATTATTCGAGATTTTTATGGGCAATTATATAAACAGGAAAATATTGACGAAGAAAAAGTCAAACAGTATTTACAGGAAGCTAATTTACCAAAGATACCTAAAGAGACTGAAGAAATGCTAGAAAGCAATATAACAATGATGGAACTAAATGAAGCATTTAAGAGACAAAATAATGGGAAAGCTCCGGGTCCAGATGGGCTTCCAGTAGAATTTTATAAAACATTTCAAGAATTATTGAGCATTCCATTGTTAGAAGTTATGAATGAAGTTATGTTAAAAAAGATGATACCTAAAACATGGTCAGAGACTTATATTACACTCATACCAAAGGAAGAGACTGACCCATTGCAAATTAAGAATTATAGACCTATTTCTTTATTGAATGCAGACTATAAAATCTTTGCTTCAATCTTAGCAGAAAGACTTAAAAAATATTTCAATAATTTTATTCACTCAGATCAAAATGGATTTCTGCCAAAGAGACAAATTAGAGACAATATGAGAGTAATCCTGGACACCTTGGAATACTATGAGGCTCATCCTGAAAAGCAAATGGCTTTGATATTCCTAGATGCTCAAAAAGCATTTGATAACGTGAACTGGAGATTTATGTTATTATTATTGGAGCAGATGGGTTTCGCTAAAAAATTTATTCAAGCAATAGAAGCTATATATAATAAACAGACAGCAAGGGTAATGATGGAGGGGGAACTTACAGATTTTATTAATATAAGGAAAGGCACAAGACAAGGATGCCCCCTATCTCCTTTGCTATTTGTGTTGACCTTGGAAGTGTTGAATAGAAATATTAGGGATGATAAAAGCATAAAAGGAATGAAAATTAAGAAGGAAGAATTTAAGCTACAAGCTTTTGCTGATGACTTAGCTTTTATTTTGGAAGATCCGCTAGAAACAGCTCCAAAGTTACTGGAAAGGATAGAGGCATATGGAGAGGTGGCTGGTTTGAAAATAAATAAAGACAAAACAAAGATTTTGACAAAGAATATGCTATTGAGACAGAGAGAAGAATTGGCAGATCTTTTGAAAATTCAAGTTACAAATAAGGTTAAGTATCTGGGGATATATTTGACAACAAGATGTAGCACATTAAAGGAGAATAATTATATTAAACTTAAACAACAGATAACTACAGATTTGAAGAAGTGGGAAAACTTGCAATTGTCATTAATAGGGAGAATTTCAACAATTAAGATGAATATCTTACCTAGAATTTTATTTTTGTTTCAAACAATACCAATTAGGCTTGGAAAAGACTATTTTGAAGATTTAAATAAAATTATGTTGAAGTTTATATGGCAAGGTAAAAAAGCGAGAATAAAGCTAAAGCTTTTGCAAGATGCTAGAATTAGAGGAGGTTTTGATCTGCCTAATTGGGAATTGTATTATCAAGCTGCAAGTTTGATGTGGGTCAAAGAATGGATAACATTAAGGAAACATAGGTTGTTGACATTAGAAGGGCATGACTTGCTGTTGGGTTGGCATGCTTTTTTATGGTATAAGGGAACTAAAACACAGGGTTATTTTAGAAGACATTATGTACGGGAGTCTTTGTGGTTAAATTGGGAGAAGATAAAAAGACAATGTTATTTGAAAATTCCAGTTTGGTTATCGACCATTGAAGCATTTTCCTATCCTATAATCTACAAGAAGGAACAAACAGTTAGATATGGGGAACTTTTGGATGAAAAGGGTGAACTTAAATCGATACAAAACTTAGAGGAACAAGGTATAAGGATGAATTGGTTTTCATATGCACAAATACACTCAAGGTATGATGAAGATTCTAAAACGGAGGGATTTTATGATAAACAGACTGATTTAGATAAGATCTTGATGGGTACTGATGAGAAGGTGATTAAAAAACTATATGGTTATTTACTGGGAATGAAATTAGAGGAAGAACAAGTCAAAGAAACTATGATTGTTTGGGGGAAGAATTTTGGATATGGGATTGATTTAGAGAAATGGCAGAAATTGTGGTCTCAAAATTATAAAATGACAATGTCAACAGCATATAAAGAAAACTTGTATAAGATGTTTTACAGGTGGCACTTTCCTCTGACAAGAATAGCAAGAATGTTTAAGAACAAATCTGAAAAATGCTGGAAATGTCATCAGGTACCCGGCTCGTATTACCATATGTGGTGGACTTGTGAGGATGCTAGAAAATATTGGACTATAATTCGCATGTGGTTGGAAAAAATGATAAAGAAACATATAGATTTGAAACCAGAGATCTTCTTACTGGGAATTTTACCTGATATATATAGTAAAGATTTGAAATACCTGATTGTAAATGTATTAACAGCGGCCAGGATTGTATTTGCTAAAAATTGGAAGAATGAGAAAATACCATTACAGGAAGAAATTATTAAGAAAATATTGGAATGTGCTGAGATGAGCAGATTGACATTTGAAATTAGAGAGCAAGAGGATAAACAATTTTACGAAATTTGGGATCTTTTTTATAAATGGCTAGATGATAAAATACGATAATAGAATATTTAGAATGCTAGATAGTAAGGAATATCTTTATTTTCCTATTATTTTGCTATTTGATATTATATTTATAAAGGATTTTTTAGGATTGATTTGATATGACTAGATGATTTGTTATAGAGTAAACTGGTTTAAAGTATTGTTAGCTCATTAAGCATGAATGATTAAAAATATAGTCAAAAACTTCTTTTTTTAGTGATATTAGGATATATAAGTTTGGATTGACAATATGAGTTGTTATGTAACATAATTGTAATTGAGACTACAGAATGAATGCACAAAAATGATGAACCAACTGACACACTGGATGTACATATAAGAGTTGATGTTTTTATGTTTTGTTTGTCTTGTTTGTTTGTAGAAAATTAATAAAAACTTTTTCAAAAAAAAAAAAAAGATAGTAGTCATCCATTCTCATGGGAAACTTCATACCAGAAGGCAGGTATGGTAACAGAAAAGAATTTTTTTTGTCTCAAAAAAGTAAAAGTTTAATTGTGGGGATTTGGAGCGGGCCCACTCATTTGGGTCAGCTCGGTAAACCCAATTGGAGAAGATGGTCTCTTAGATAATGGAGTCTCCTTTTCATAAAATTAAAACATAAAAAATACTAGCAAAAAGCAAACCAATATAGAAACATCAAGAACATTTATGGTACATATCAGCGACGGTAACCAAATAAACTACCAACACAGGGCAAATCATTTCATCTCATTAGCAAGTCTGGCCAAGTTTTTTTTAAGTGCAATAGGGTTCGTGTCATATCATATCGTCCCATATCATGAGACATGCTACTTCACAGAAGAGGTGTAGTTACTAAGAAGATACAGGTTTTAGGTCTTTTCAGTCAGTCAGAAGCAAGAGAAATAAATAACCAGGACCTCATTCATGCAGGGCTCTACAGGTGAAACCCAATTCCTTGAGTTGCACCAGGAAGCCATCCAACAACCAATGCAGATTGCAGAGTAACAGTGTTACATAACCAAAGCAAAAACACACACAACTATTCATATGATTATATTTTAAGCCAATTATATTTTCAGTCCTGTTTTAATTCACAATTGGCAACCAATGGGGCTACTGAAAAGGAATAGGTTACCTGTCTTCTAATATTTTTAGCGGAAATTCACCCAAAAAGACAACATCTAATGAAAGACAACATCTAATTGTTTTAGTTGTCTGTAAGTTCTAAGAGATTTTTAAAATGATGTTCTGTTGTATTGTCTCTGGGTATCATTTGGGGGTTCTTCTGGTTTGCCACAGCCCAAAATGGCACTCGATAGTCTGCCTCTCAATAAGCAGGTATCTAGTTTCACAATCTAAAATTTTATGTAAGAAAAACACAGGGGGCGGGGAAGTTGTATGGAAAAGCTGAGTATATTTAAATCTTTTTGTGAGTTTGAAAAATGTAGTGGTGTGATTGTGAATGAAGGTATATTTTTCTCCCCCCCCCCAAAAAAAAAACTTCTATTATAAAAGCAGGATACTACTCTTATAATTTTGCAGTTGCTCATAGCTTAAAGTGCTCTCAAGCCACAAACATTCTTCTCACTAAACTAATGCATTTGTCTGTCTTCAGAAAGACCATGGAAGATTTCCAGCAGAGTTAATGGTTCAAGGAAACCACACTAAAGGGGACGACATCTGCATCTGTGTTTTTGCCTGAGAAAAAAGAGATAAGTGACAGAAAATTAAAGACAGATTGATGGATTGATGTTATTGGCTGTTCTTCAAAAGAATTCAAGACAAAAATATACTGAGGTTCCAAAGCTGAAGTTTTCTTTGGCTCATGCATTGATGGAAATGTTACAAAAAGATGTTTCTGCTGTTTGCTGTCTTCATCTCCTTCATCGCTTTTGATTGGTGCTGATCCCTACCAGAAAAAGTGAAATGTAGAGACACTAAAGCTATATTGATTCCACTACATAATTTATAGAGATGAAGGAGGAGGAGAAAACTCTGTAGAAATGTTCCAGTCCATGAATTCTTACTCAATGAAATATTCAGAAGATTATAAATATATGTTCAGGTATTAGATAAGTCTGAGACCAAGGCAGCTGTTTTGACATTATGCTACAGATGTCCAAGTCAGAGCTTCTCTGCCAAAACTAATGTATTGAAAAGATTTCCTTGAACCAAGATGAACCAACTAAAATCTAATTGATTCAACTAGAGCAGAGGTGTTCTGGCAGTTTATTTGCACACTTGTTTAATATGCCATAAAAAAGATAGGAATGTTTCTTTAGAAATCTATTAGTGAATGTTCAGGATCTTATCTATTACTGTTATCATTTGTGTGAGTCTAACTAAAAGTTGGATTCTTCCTCTTTTTAAAGAGAGAAAACTCTACAGTTCAGCTTGTAAGAACAGTCTGTTTAGCATTTCCAGAATGCAACTGATTCTGAGAAAGCACATGATAAAGAGAATACCAGCATACCGGGTTTGTTTAGAACATGGCATGCTTTAGCATGATAGAGAAAGTTGGAGACACCAGAAAAATCTCCTGCTATCCAATTGCCTTTGTTAGTCCAATTTTCTATCTGTGAAAGCATCAATTAATCCTTTGGTCCTGCACAAAGAAATGCATTTTTAAAATAAGATCAGGAATTCTTTTTCTCCTTCTTCCCTTTGATAACTTGAGCATTGGTGCGCTTTTTCTCTCCCCCTCCCTCCCTCCCTCTCCCCCTCCCTCCCTCTCTCTCTCTCTCCTTTTACCAGTGAAGGGGGGTCAGTTTTCTTGTGTTAGAGAAAGTTTCAATCCATACCTCAAAACTCACTTGATTTGCATTTTTTCTTCTCTTAATGTATCTCTTAATACATCTTTCCCAAGGGAATCTCATACAAGTTTGAAACCAATTGTAGCCAGTTGATTCTAAAAGCAATCTGGGCAACTCTGGGTTTTGGAGCATGGATTCTTCTGAAGGAAGCACTTATCAACTGCGGTATCTGCTATCCCGCATCAGATGGGCGCCTCATGAGAGGGAGCGAAGGAGGAAGAAACGACACGAGATGAGGTTTCTCGGGATGAGCGCGCCCCGAATGCCTCGGCACACGCTCTTTTATTATGCTTCTTCAAAGGGGGGTGAAATTTTTCAAAGCCCAAGGTAAACAGGATATACATGAGTTATAATAGTTTAGGTCAGCAGGATACACATGATTTATAATAGCTCAGGTCAGTTAAGATACCAGGTTAACAGGATGTGTGTGATTTATAACAGTCCAGGTCAGCTAGCATATCATTCTGTATTGACAGATGCTTAACTCCCTGTCTCTTATGCATGCCTGGCAAAGATCACTGAAGAGACAGAAGTCTAATGTTTACACGAGAAGATACATCGTTACAATGCTTGAATGATACATAGTTGCACTGATACATAGTTGCAATCACATGAATGATACATAGTTACAACATCTCCTCTGTTTTTATTATTTTATGACGAGTCTTCTTCCTTGTCCAAGAAGACAGGAACTATTTTTCTGAAATGTTCTCCGTCCCCGTCATCTAGGCAGGCGTGCGACCCGTCAGCGTCAGGGTTGTCCAAGGAGCGGTAACTCGGCAATGACATTTCTTCATCCGGTGTTAAAGACATAACATGAGCTTGCAATAACACATTAACATCAGCAGTTATGGAAGATAATTGATTTTTCAAAAATTGCAATATTCTATTAAAACAACAAGGTCCTATAATACATATCAATATAATGATTATTAATGGTCCTGCCAATGCAGTTAAAAAGGTTGTAAGCCATGGTGAAATGGAAAACGAACCTTGATACCAATTATACATGTTTAACCTTTCTTTTTCTCTATCTTTTAAGCGTTTTTCTAACTCATTCATAGAATCCAACACAACCCCCCCGCTATCAGCACAACATTCTTCTTTAAGCGCAGCACACAATCCCCCTTGTTTTAAAAATAACAGATCTAAACCTCTACGATTTTGCAAGACTACTTCCGAGAGGGACGTCAAGGAGTTTTGTAAAGCTACAATTGATTTTTCAATTCGTAATAAATCATCATCAATGGATGAACCCAGAGCTGTAATTCTTTTGTCAGAAACAGCTAGTCCTGCAATGCCCGTGGCTGCACCCATGGCGCCCAGAGCAAGCAGTAGACCTAAAGTGAGAGTACTAATAATTTCCCGTTTTGCTCTGAGGGGGTATTCCATGGGTGCCTGTAGGGATATAAAATCATCAGAGTTATACACATTAATTTTTGGTACAAGCCATACTTGAATACAAAATGATTTGGATTTAACAAGTTCATCCCCATGGACACATGCTGTGAGACCGGTGTTACAAGCCCAGACAGGGATAAAATACATTCCTTTTAGGCGTGATGTTAAATTTCCTCCTGAAGAGGTGTAGACTGGAGAATATCCCCCAACGGTGTGGTAACGGCCAAGGCGATGCTTAGGAAGATATAAATCACAATGATAGCCATTAGAAACATTATGACAATATTGTGAGTAATTGGATGGAATATTTCCCAAACAACAACCAACCCCAGTGATGGAAGAAACAGTAATAGTGGAGTTTCTCCAACGGCAACGTTCATCTGATGTGGAATTAACAATGGGTTCTTGGGAAGCGATGGCTTCGTAAAAAGGTGGAGAGGCAGAAACACAAAGCCAACATGTGGAGGCAATTGATGAGTTTGAGGATTTCAACAAGGCATAGGAAGTTTCGATCAATGGAATCAATGGGTTAACTTCCTGTGTTATGGGTTGCAAGAAAGGGGATTTAATAACCTTTTCATGTGGTCCCACCGGGTCAGAGCGAGGGAGTTCAATGTGACGTTGAATGTAAAAAATATTTCCATAATGCTCTCCTGGCCAAGCTATTTTTAAGCGAGCACCCCATTTCAAGCCAGTGTCCCATAGAGTACTTTTCTTGCCTTTGTCTGTGAACCTTATGGTTACCGGGTTGCATTTGGGCAATTTTTTCCCACCACATGGAATATTTCATGTGGTGCGAGTGGCAGTAATGAGATCACCCTTAGTGCCCGGATCCCAATAAATGTGTCCAGTTGAAACACACGACCAGTCTTTGCAAAAGTAATCTGACAACCCCCCGCAGTCAAGAAGTCGTTGGGCAGGGGACTGAGTGTCGGAAATGGGCTGTCCGGGGCATACATAAAACCTATGTTCATTCACAAATCTATGATTAGGCTCCGTTGGATGAGAAGGTGAGTTGTAAGCGGTGGAGCCTACAAGCATCTCTGCCAAATCGAATTGAAGCGGTGGATAAAAGTCTTCTATACGAGAAAAATTGGTTGTGAAGTTTAAACGAACACCTTGAAAGTCAGTTATAGTCCAAGTAATATTGTATCTTCTATGAGGCTTCTGCGGATCGTCATGGGCAGTTCTTTTGAAGCGTCGTTTGTTGACAGGATCAGAGTTTGGGTATATCAAAGCATGACAGGTAGGAGAAAGGGCTATGGATAAATTAGTTGTGGAACAGTTACGATATGAGGAGGGAATACAATTAGTAGAAAAAGGATAATAATTACAATAATGACAATGAAGATTAATTTGATCATTCATCAAGGACGTTAATTGGGGTGGGGAAACCCATGATACAATATAAGGACATTTAGGTCCCCCTATGTTTAGATTGAAAAGAGGAAAAGATTTTAAGGTTCCTTTCCATAGGAAGAATAAAGGAGAAACAAAAGAACGAGTGGTAGAGTGTTCTGTAAACAAAACAGAAGTGACAGAGTGAAAGCTACGGGTAGCATTTTCATGACGTACCCTCATGGAACAAATATAATAGCCTTCTGTTAAAGGAGTGGCTTTAACACGAATAATCTTTTGACAGGAAGCATATATTTTGTTGAAATATGTGTGAATATAAGGAGATAGATTTATGGGAAGATTATCATGCCAACAAACAATAGGACAGTCACTATCATAATTAATAAAGCGAAATTCTAATGTGGTCCAATGACCATGTTGAACAAAGGTATAAGTAGGATATGAATAAGGTAGAAATTGCAAAGAGGATATAGGCAAGAATATCAGGAAGAGTTTAAGATGCAGATGTATCGGAGGACTTCCCATTATAGGGTCTTACCGCCCGACCAGGGATCCAGCAAGTGGTTTTGTCTGGTAGTAAGATCGCAGCGTATCCTCTCCCCCAAGTGAGAAGCTCAGCAGGACCCTGCCAAGCAGGATCTGGCAATCTGCGATAATATACCAGAGGTCTGTTAGGAGGGGGTGAGGGGGAGAAAAAGTGACGAGAAGCAGCAGAAGTGGGAGGAATGCCAGTCAGATTGAGAAAGTTTAGAGTAAAAAGACAAATGTTAAGAGAATTTTGCAATGCTGGGAGGTTCGGGGGGTTTTCCCGCAATGAATATCTATCAAGAGCACTTTTCAGAGATAAATGAGCCCGTTCTACAATAGCTTGCCCTTGACTGTTGTAAGGGATCCCAAACTTGTGGATTACATCCCATCTGTTACAGAAGTCCTGAAAAGCAGAACTTGTATAGGCAGGTCCATTGTCTGTTTTTATTTCTTTTGGAAGTCCCAGCGAAGCAAAGGTACGAATTGAATGATTGATGACATGTTTTACAGCTTCTCCCCTTTGAGGAGTAGCCAGGATAAATCCTGAATATGTGTCTATTGAAATGTGCAAATATTTCCATGGGGCAAAAGGTGGATACTGAGTTACATCCATTTGCCAAATTTCACAAGCTTTTAATCCTCTAGGGTTAACCCCTATGGGAATGGAATGTGCTTGCTTGCTACATGTGGGGCATTGTTGTATGATTGCGGTAGCTTCTGCCTGAGCTAAGGAAAATTGTTTTTGTAATGCTTTTCTATTTTGATGGAAATAGTCATGACTTTGTGATGCTGTCAGATTACAAATTGATTTACCTGATGCGGCTGTTGCAGCTGCATCGGCCACCTTGTTTCCCTCCTGTAATATACCAGGAAGAGGTTGATGGCTCCTGATATGTGCTACAAAAAATGGATGTGTGCGATTGTTGATACATTGCTGTAGAGAAAGCAATAACTTTAACAAAGAAACAGATATGCTAGGAGATAAATAGGCTTGATATATATTTTTCAAAATCTGAGAAACATATAAGGAATCTACTATTAAATTAAAAGGAGTCTTTTGAAACTGTTGAAATGCAATAAGAGATGCAGCAAGTTCTGCCTGTTGAGCAGAAGATTGCAGAGGGGTAATTTTAGTTTTCCACTCTCCCTCCTGGTACCATGCACAAGCACCATACATTTTCCCCCCATCGGCATAAAGCGTAGGTGCATCTACTAATTGAGATATTGAGAGGGGGGAATGCCATTCAAAAGGGAGAGTTTTAAGAAAAGTGAACCGTGGGTCAGCTGGTAAATGGCAAGAAATTTGCCCTGGCCACTCTTCTAAAGCGTATTGCAGTTCTTCTGAATTACACCATAGCATTTCCCAAGTAGTCAATGAACAAGGAGTGAATATACAAACAGGCTCAAATCCCATAAGTTGTTTACATCTTTGTCGACCTTTAAAGATCAACTGAGAATATGCAGAGGCTTTATTAGTAATTGTGGTCCATGGGGTGTGAGACAAATGCAGCCATTCTAAAATCAGAACCTGTGTCTGATGAATTTGCATAATGACAGCTGTTGGTCTCTGAACAGTATTTAGTAAAGCAATTGATAAAGGACAATTTTCTATAGCCCGATCCACCCATCTAGTAGCCATTAAATGGGAAATGTCTTTCAATGCTTGCAACTGCTCTTTATTTAGAATGATAACATCGGACGGGGCTTTACCTTGCGTGAGAGCATTAAAGAGAGGAGCTAATGTAGCTGTAGTCAAACCCAAATAAGGACGTGCCCAATTTAAGGTTCCCAGGAACTGCTGTAAAATCACAAGTGTTGGTTTCGGGGGAAGTGTTGGGAGGGGAAGGGAAGGAACAGCAGCCGAAGCGAGTAACTTGTGACCTAAATAGAAAAAAGGTGATTTGGATTGAACCTTTTCTGGGGCTATAGTGAGACCTGCTTTACCTAAAATGGAGTTCAGGCACGGCAGAGTTTTTAATACCGTGCCCTTTGGACCAGGTGCAGATACCAATATATCATCCATGTAATGATAGACTAAAAAATGAGGATATTTGTCCCTGTATGGTTGCAAGGCTAAATCCACAAAAAATTGACACATAGTTGGACTGTTTAGCATGCCTTGCGGTAAGACTTTCCATTGATATCGTTTGGTAGGTCTCTGATTATTTAAGGTTGGTACAGTAAAAGCAAATAATTTTCTATCTAACTGGTGTAATGGAATGGAGAAAAAACAGTCTTTTAAATCGATAATGATAAGGTCATACTCTTGAGGAATTATGTTAGGTTTTGGAAGACCACATTGCAGGGGTCCCATTGGAAGGAGGACCGAATTCACAGCCCTTAAATCCTGAAGTAGGCGCCAAGCGCCGTTTTTCTTTTTGATAACAAAAACTGGGGTATTATATGGACTCAATGAGGGTTCTAGATGACCTTTATCTAATTGTTCTTGAACAAGAGAATGTAAGGCTTCAAGTTTTATAGAAGGGAGAGGCCACTGATCAATCCACACAAGGTTATTGTTAGTCAAACATAAGCGAAGCATAGTTAATGGAGAGTAAGTTGTGCATTAAACTGTGACATAAGGTCTCTTCCCCACAAATTAGTATACAGAGGAATTACAGCTGGTTTAATATAAGCAACACATTGAGACTCAGGGGAATGGGCTTTTACCCAGTTTCTGCTAATGCGAGTCTCCTGGAGTCCCCCCACTCCTCTCACCGCTGGTGCCACATCTGCAGGCCAGGTGTCCGGCCACTCAGCGGTTCGGATGACGGAAATATCCGCTCCAGTATCTAAAAGACCAAGAAAGGATCAACCATTCAATAAGAATGTCACCGTAGGTTTCGGTTGACTAATTGGTCTTTCAATTGCATAGAGTTGCTCTTGTTGGTCTAAGAGCACAATCATTTTTGCCACAACATCCCCCTCATTTATAGTAACTTCTGTATTAGCTAGTACAGACAGACAGACATCAGACAATACAGTGGGGTCATGCAGAAAAGGAGAGGCAAGAATACCTTGTTCAGCTAAATCCCTTACAGGAAAGACTAGCACTGGAATATCGGGGGGCATATGAAAAGGCTGAACAGGATGTACAAAGAGAAAGTCAGCGACACCAGAAAAATAAGTAACAGTTTCATTAGCAACAAGATCGTAAGCGAAAGAAGAAAAGTTGCAAGTTTCAGCAGCCTTTGTTGTGGGGCTGGCTGCCTGCCCCGTTTCTAGTTTCCCTGATTCAAAAAAGGTTTTTGAGTGATCGCAGGGCTATTCTGCTGTCCATTCTTTTGGACTCTGCACTGACTAGCCCAGTGATAGCCCTTTTGGCATCGAGGGCATGGTGTCATTGGGCGAGCTACCTGGTTTCTTGACATATTTACTCCCCTGCCCAGGACCCTGCATTGGCTCTTAAAGTGACCGGGCTTGCCGCAATTAAAACAATTGCCCATTTTGCGAGTATTTTGTTGGGAAATGGGAAGAAGAGAGCCCATATTCTGCTGCATGCCTTCAGTAATGGCTGTAGCCAGCGTAGACATGGAATGGGATGTGGTTCCTATGATTCGGCAGGCTGTAAGATAATCTGCCATGGTAACATTTTTCTTATTAATTAATGGTTGCAAAACTTTCTGACAATCAGCGTTTGCGTTTTCATAAGCAAGTTTCATTTGTAATTCAATACAAGCCTCCCTATTATCAATTTGTCTCTCTAAGGCTTCTGTGAGATGGTTTATAAAGGAGGAAAAAGGCTCTGAAGGTCCTTGAACAGGGGTAAGGAACGTTGGCTCTTTTATCACTTACGGACTTCAACTCCCAGAATTCCTGAGTGAGCCATAAAAGGTTCTCCATCCCTGGCCTACTGGTTTTTTCAGTTGTGAGGGAAATCAATTTTTGACTTGAATGGGACTGTTTAATATACAAATGTAGGACATATTTTTATATATATTCTTTGTATGTCCTACATTTGTATATTAAACAGTCCCATTCAAGTCAAAAATTGATTTCCCTCACAACTGAAAAAACCAGTAGGCCAGGGATGGGGAACCTTTTATGGCTCCCTCAGGAATTCTGGGAGTTGAAGTCCATAAGTGATAAAAGAGCCAACGTTCCTTACCCCTGTCCTTGAATAACTTTAGAGAAAGAGTTGGGCACGCATCCCGCATTATCAACCTTTCGAGCAGCTGCCAAAGCACACTCCTGTATTATAGGGAAAGCAGCTGGGTCTGTGGCAATCTGCTGGGCAATGGTAAACATGGTGCCAGTACCATTAAGCATATCCAAAGTGACAGCTGCCGGCAAGCCTCTTGCGGCTGCGGCTGTGGTACGTTTAAGAAATTCTGACTCCCAGACCAAAAATTGTGAAGGCGTGAGGATCATGTTAAATAATGTACGCCAATCAGCATTTATCAAGTCAGCACCTGGTTGGGCTATTGATCCTAAAAGACCCTGTACATAGTGTGATTGAATACCATTTTCCTTACAAGCTGCTTTTAAATCCTTAATTATTTTGTACGGCATTGGGGTATACTGAGGAGCTGGAGGATTGCCGGCTTGAATGATAGGATAAAGGGAGGCAGCTGCAAGGGTGTCCTCATCTATTTCTCCTTCATAAAAGGCTTGTTGAATGGCTTTTACAACACACACCCCACCTCGAGGGGGGGTGGAGGACACGGGGGCTCTACATTTAAGGAAGTGGATTGAATGGAAGGAGGTTCCCGTACTGATTTATGATCATCGGGAGCGGAAGGTTGAAGGATAGAAAAGTTATCATAACTTGGTGGGGGAGATTCAAACACACTCCCTGCTTCTATTTTATAATGGACTTTTAAAGCCTCCATAATTTTCCTCCAGGTGACCAAAATGCCAATAGGTGCACGAGGAGGATTATGGAGATATTCACCAATTTTTTGCCAATTGGAAATTTTTAAGGACCGTCTCTCTGGATAATTGGGGCAATGTTGCCACACATAAGCCAATAATGTAGCAATAGATTTCTTTTTTATGGGAGAGCCCTTTAAATTAGCAGAGTATTTAGAAGAAGAAGCGACTAGCTCTCTCAATTCCTTCAGATGCTGCGTCTGCTGTTGAGAAAAGCCTCCACCCATACTTACTAAAGTCGAGACCGTCTTTCAGATCCGATGATGTGCAATTCACTCAGGCGCCTGGCGATGCACAGCTCCCACCGAGCTGATAAGATATGGGCGTGCCGCTGAGTATCCCCCTTAGGGAATCATGTCGGGGTCACCAGAATGCGGTATCTGCTATCCCGCATCAGATGGGTGCCTCATGAGAGGGAGCGAAGGAGGAAGAAACGACACGAGATGAGGTTTCTCGGGATGAGCGTGCCCCGAATGCCTCGGCACACACTCTTTTATTATGCTTCTTCACAGGGGGGTGAAATTTTTCAAAGCCCAAGGTAAACAGGATATACATGAGTTATAATAGTTTAGGTCAGCAGGATTCACATGATTTATAATAGCTCAGGTCAGTTAAGATACCAGGTTAACAGGATGTGTGTGATTTATAACAGTCCAGGTCAGTTAGAATGCCAGGTTAACAGGATGTGTGTGATTTATAACAATCCAAGTCAGCTAGGATATCATTCTGTATTGACAGATGCTTAACTCCCCGTCTCTTATGCATGCCTGGCAAAGATCACTGAAGAGACAGAAGTCTAATGTTTACATGAGAAGATACATCGTTACAATGCTTGAATGATACATAGTTGCACTGATACATAGTTGCAATCACATGAATGATACATAGTTACAACAATCAACCTGATAGGTTATAAAATCACACATACCATTTCCACTTTCAGAAGGTTATACGTTAGGGAGTTACAAGGAAGAGATGTATCCATGATACATCACCCTTGACACCAGGAATGCTCTGTATCACACCTGAGTCCATTTTTCAAAAGGTCATTTTAATTATAAAAATCATTTGAGAAATTGACATACTGCAAAATAAAGAGTTGGCTTTAGCATAATTTTCATGTACAAAATGCCTCCAAGCTTCATGATGATCCACAAGGCATTCTTAGAAAATTAAAATAATGTTTGTCTGCAGCTGGTGGCTTGTTTAGATGTATGTCCCAAGATAACTTAGGAGGACACCCTCAGAGGCTAAAGCAGGTGGTGGAAACAAGCTTTCTGGTTTTCCTTCTCGTACAAGACAATTTTGTCAGTGACCATGCTCAAAGATTTTCATAAGTCATTCCAAGCATTCCACATTTGCCTAAATCATCTTGCCTACTCTGAGTTCTATTGAGTGGATAAGCATTTACAACACTGGATTTTATGCTGTAGGATTTATTTATCATAGCCTTGTATATTTCACCCATTTCTATAGAACCTGAGGTGTTTTTTCAAAAAAGAAAACAATGCAAACAGTGAAATTAGTAGTGATAAAATCAAATGGTATCCAAGCATCAAATAGGTAGTTCTAATACATTTAAGCCAAAATGCTTGACAGAAGATCCAGATTTAAAACAAGTTTTGAAAAGTGAAGAGGCTCAAGACATTCTGCTCCACAAAAGGCAAACTACAGAGAAGACATCTTGATAAATCCCCAAATTCTTGATTTCATTTATCCCAGTGTCCTCCAGTGCCATCCCATTGGATCATACATGGCAGGCCATATCTTTGCAAAAAAGTTTATGTTATAGATGTATATAAGATGTGCATTATGATAGGCCCCTGGGTACTTGTTGGATCATCTCTAATCACTTTGAGGTAGATCTGGAAGTAAACCAGGAGCCAATGCTGAGATTGTAGCATAGGTATTATATGACCTACATCTGCTATTGAGCTTCTAAGTTATCAAGTATAGCACATTAAAATAATATGTGAGATAGCAAGGATATGAATTACTGCAGTCTGAGTGTCTGACTGAAATAGGATGTGATTGTTATAATAACAGATGGTTGAGAAAAGTTGCTTTTAGCCTCAGCTTCCACTTGCTGCTGCAGTAGCAGAGAGGGTTAAACCTCTGGCACTATGTTAGAACAATCTTTGGTTTTACAATTGTTCCCCTAAATATATTAACCGATACTGTCTAATAGGGGAAGGATGAAAGCCCTGCAGAACAATCTTCTTAGGTACTCCAGAAGCATACTATTATCCTTCTTGGTATCCACCATGAGGTCTAATAAAACCATAAGGAATAACATCTCTTTATGTTGTGATGAAGGTAACCCACCAGATTTACCAAAGTTTTCTATATGCTTTGGGACAGAAACTTAATTGAACAGGTCCAGATAATCTCATTCCCCCAGGAGTCTTTGCTTCATCATTCGTATTGCTATAGCATACTTCTAAATATGAGTGCCCAATCATGTATTTTCACTTTCACTCTTGGTTTTCTTCCACTACTGTGGTAGAGAGTAAGGAAGATAACTTTGCAGAGATACCCAGGAACCATTGGCCAGGCAAAAGGGGCACAAGCAAAAGTTCAGAACAGTGAGATAACATTTGGAATCAACTAAGACAGAAACATCCCTAGTTCATGGAGAAGGAGGTTAAGATATAATATAATTAGACTTTCAAAATTCTGTTTTTTATAGACAATTTCAATAAAAGTATATTTAGACTTCTTTGGAGTTGATTTCTAGGTCTGATCTATCTATGAAGCTTGACAAACCTATATTTCTCTTTGCTTGCTTCAACTGCAAAAGCAACAACTAAGGTACCCTGGAATTTAAACTAAAAAAAAAGTAACATTGTTCCCAAAGAAGATTTTGAAGCAGTGAAGGAGAGAGAAAAGGGAAAAATTTGGTTTTTCTTCTTCTCTCTTTTTCCCAATACTGACAGTTAAGAGATCTAAATAAAAAATTGAAAAAAAAATCAACTTTGACATTAATAGGCATTTAAGCTGAAAATAAAATGTCAAAGGGATAATAAAGATTTCTGGATACTTAAAACCTTTTAAAAGCAGGAAAGGAGAGAAAAAGAATAAAAGGGCAGGATCTGGAAAAAAGGTAGGAGACTGCCTGTAATGAAAAAGAATTTATAGTAAAACCTCAACAAGACTTCTAAAAGATACATTTTAACAGAAACTTGGCTACAAAATAGTAGAACTCCAGGAAGAGAAAGTGAAAAAAAAAGGAGCATGAAGAAACAGCTTGGGAGTATTTGGATTATTTGGTGATCTCTAGATTTTTGGTTATTGCATTTGAATGACTAAAATCAATCGGGTGGTTGTTTCAAAGTGTTTTAAAATGGCACTACTTTTAGATGAACTGAAAATGGAACTTAAAAACTTAAAATGGAACTATGCACAAGAAGGGAGAGGTACTTTTGGCTTCGTATTTCAATTCTTAAAATGGAGATCTCGAACTATGAAAAACAACAAGAAATTCCTGCAGAACAAGAAGACTGGGCCAAAGAAGAAGCCATCTTTAATGAACAAGTAATTTTATGTGGGGGAAAAAAAGATAGGTGGGAAAGAGAATGAAAAGTTTAAGTTTTGAAAAAACAACCAAGAAAAGGAATAATAACTTGAAAAATAAGTAATAATATTAGAAAGCAACAGAAGAGAGGAACACAGAAGAGAGAATTAAAACCAGAGAGAGAAGGCGTAAAAAGGGGAGGAAGAAGAAGAGAGGGAAGAAGGAAAGAAAACAAGTTATAAAGGACAGAAACAAGATATGGAGAAACAGGGCCTATTTAGAGATAATGGGTGAAAATTTAATTGAAAAAGGGATTCTGCAAAGGTACATAAGATAGTTTTTTTTTTTTTTAATACAAGTTTTATTAATTTTTTACAACAAACACAAACACATAAAACATAGGACATAACATAAAAACATCATCATTCTTCATAAATTTACAAGCAGTGTATCGGTTGGTTTACCACTCTTTTTTGTGCATCCATTTCATAGTCATCATAATAATTATGTTGCATAATAACTCATATCATCAATCAACAACCATATATCCCAATATCACTATTGAACAATCATTTGACTGTAATTTAACTAATTCATACTTAAGCGAGATAACTATAGTTTAATTAATTTATTTTACAACAGATCATAAAATCATACCAAATCTATCTTAATAAAATATTCTTAAAATATTATCAAAACCAAAAAGAGAAAAAAAAGACATTTTCGTTATATCCTAGGTTTCTAAATATTCTATTATTATATTGTATTATCTAACCATTGATAAAAAAGAACCCAAACTTCATAAAATTGTTTATCTTCTGGTTCTCTAATTTCAAATGTCAATCTGCTCATTTCAGCACATTCCAATATTTTCTTAATGATTTCTTCCTCTAATGATATTCTCTCACTTTTCCAATTTTTAGCAAATACAATCCTAGCCGCTGTTAATACATTTACAATCAAATATTTTAAATTTTTATTATATATATGAGGTAA
The DNA here is from genome assembly GCA_033807585.1 of Hydrophis major. Taxonomy (NCBI): domain Eukaryota; kingdom Metazoa; phylum Chordata; class Lepidosauria; order Squamata; family Elapidae; genus Hydrophis; species Hydrophis major. The sequence goes on along the minus strand of CM066331.1, from coordinate 185,403,991 downwards.
GATTCCCAATAAAAAAATCTCCAGTTTCAAGTCTATATGTTTCTTTGTCATTTTTTCCAACCATATGTGAATTCTAGTCCAGTATTTCCTGGCCTCCTCACAAGTCCACCACATATGGTAATATGAACCAGGAATCTGATGGCATTTCCAGCATTTTTCAGATTTGTTCTTAAACATTCTTGCAATTCTTGTTGGGGGAAAGTGCCACCTATAAAACATCTTATACAAATTTTCTTTATATGCTGTTGACATTGTCATTTTATAATTTTGTGACCACAACTTTTGGCATTTCTATAAATCAATCCCATATCCAAAATTCTTCCCCCAAGCAATCATTGTTTCTTTGACTTGTTCTTCCTCCAATTTAATTTCCAACAAATAATTATATAATTTTTTGATCACTTTTTCATCAGTACCTATCAATATCCTATCTAAGTCAGTCAATTTATCATAGAATCCTTCCATTTTAGAATCTTTAAGATACTTTGAATGTATTTGTGCATATGAAAACCAATTCATCTTTATACCTTGTTCTTCTAAATTTTGCATTGTTTTAAGTTCACCCTTTTCATCTAATAATTCCCCATATCTAACTGTTTGTTCCTTCTTATAGGTTATAGGATAAGAAAAAGCTTCAATAGTTGATAACCAAACTGGGATTTTCAAATAACATTGTTTCTTAATTTTCTCCCAATTCAACCATAACGATTCCCGTATATAATGCCTTCTAAAATAACCCTGCGATTTAGTTCCCTTATACCATTAAAAAGCATGCCAACCCAATAATAAATCATGTCCTTCTAATGCCAACAATCTAGTCTTTATAAACGTTATCCATTCTTTAGCTCACATTAAATTTGCAGCTTGATAATACAACTCCCAAGTAGGAAGGCCAAATCCTCCTCTAATTCTAGCATCCTGTAAGAGTTTTAATTTTATTCTCGCTTTCTTACCTTGCCATATATACTTCAACACAATTTTATTTAATTCTTCAAAATAGTCCTTACCTAATCTAATTGGTGTTGTTTGAAACAAATATAAAATTCTAGGTAAAATATTCATCTTAATTATTGAAATTCTACCTATCAATAACAATTGTAAATTTTCCCATTTTTTCAGGTCAGATGCTATCTGCTGTTTAAGTTTAATATAGTTATTCTCTCTCAGTGTAGTACATCTTGACGTCAAATATATCCCCAAATATTTAACTTTATTCGTAACTTGAATTTTCAATAGGTCTGTGAGCTCTTCTCTTTGTCTTAATAGCATGTTCTTTGTCAAAATCTTTGTTTTGTCTTTATTTATTTTCAAGCCAGCCATCTCACTGTACATCTCTATCTTTCCCAATAGTTTTAAAGCTATCTTTAGAGGATCTTCCAAAATAAAGACCAGGTCGTCTGCAAAGGCTTGCAATTTGAATTCCTCCTTTTTAACTTTCATTCCTTTTATATTTGTATCCTCTCTAATATTTCTATTTAACATTTCCAAAGTTAATACAAATAACAAAGGAGATAATGGACATCCTTGTCTTAATATTAATAGAGTCTGTGAATTCTCCATCTATCATTACTTTTGCCATTTGCTTATAATATATGGCTTCTATTGCTTGAATAAATTTTCTAGCAAAGCCCATCTGTTCCAATAATAATAGCATAAATCTCCAATTCACATTATCAAATGCCTTTTGGGCATCTAAAGAATATCAAAGCCATTTGTTTTTCAGGGTGCGCCTCGTAATATTCCAATGTGTCCAGGATTACCCTCATATTGTCTTTAATTTGTCTCTCTGGTAAAAATCCATTCTGATCAGAGTGAATAAAATTTTTTAAAAATTTTTTAGCCTCTCTGCCAAGATTGAAGCAAAGATTTTATAGTCTGCATTCAATAAGGAAATAGGTCTATAGTTCTTAATTTGTAATAGGTCAACCCCTTCTTTTGGGATAAGTGTAATATAAGCTTCTGACCATGCTTTAGGTATTTTCTTATTTGTCATAACTTCATTCATGACTTCTAATAGTGAAGTGCTCAACGGTTCTTGTAGTGTTCTATAAAATTCTGCCGGGAGACCATCTAGTCCTGGTGCTTTTCCATTGTTCTGTCTATTAAGTGCTTCAGTTAATTCCATCATTGTTATAGCACTTTCTAGCATTTCCCCAGTTTCATCAGGTATCATAGGTAGGTTAGCATTTTGTAAATACTGTTTAATTTTTTCCTCATCAAGATCCTTCTGTTTATATAATTGTCCATAAAAGTCTTGAATAATTGCCTTTTTCTCTTTATTACCATGGCAAATTTGACCTTGATTGTCTATTAACTGTAATATTTTCCTTGATTCTTTCTCTTTTCTCAATTTATATGCCAACCATCTACCTGGCCTATTTGCATCTTCAAAATAGTTCTGTTTAGCTCTTCTAATTTTTTGTGCCAGTTCTTCTTTCTCTGCTTGATCCATTTTATGTTTAATTATATCCATTTTAAGTTTAATATCTTTTTTCTGTGGAGTTTTTTCTGTGGAGTTTTTTTGTAATTCTTTTTCCAGTTTTTTATAATCACCTTCTAAAGCTTTAATCATTTGCCTCTTCCTAATGTATAGTCTATTATTAATCCTCTTGCATATGCCTTCATTGTATCCCAAACATTCTGTATTGAAGTATCTTCTTTTTTGTTTTCATTAAAGAAGAAGCCAATTCTTTTTCCATCCACTGTGTAAAGTTTTTTTCCTTTAAAATAGTATTATTTAATGTCCATCTAGATCTTCTTTTTTGTCCTTTCCATTTAATTGTCATTGGATTATGGTCTGCCCATGTACTTGTTTCAATATTTATTTCTTGAATATTGGATAATAATTCTGTTGATGTCCAAATCATATCTATTCTGGACCATGATAAATGTCTATTGGAATAAAAAGTATATTGTTGAGTTTTAACATTTCTTTCTCTCCATATATCTTTTAGATTTAATTCATCTGTCATTTTAAAAAAGGATTTAGGGAGAGTCTTCCTATTTTGTCGTGTTGCTGTTGCTGTATAGTCTAGTTTATTGTCGATAATTCTATTGAAATCTCCCATCATAAGTATATTATCATAGTCCAGTTCAATTATTTTCATATGTATTTTTTTATAAAATTCTTCTTGTTTATCATTCGAAGCATAAATTGCAACCAAGAGTGTTTTTGTATTATTGTCCACTATTTCAACCATTAATACTCTTCCTTCTTCATCAGTATAAATCAGTTTTGCTGGAATGGTTTCCTTAATATATAAAACCACTCCTCTTTTTTTACAGTAAGTCAAAGAAGTAAATATTTTCCCTAATTTTGGTCGTGCCAATAATTGTTCATGTTGTTTTTTAATGTGTACTTCTTGTAGGCAGATTATATCAAATTTTAGCTTCTCTAATTTGTGGAAAGTTTTTCTTCTTTTAGTAGCTGAATTCAGTCCATTTATATTCATAGAAATCAGTTTTTTTTCCTCCATGGTTATGTTTTATATTTAGGTCTAACAGCTCTCATAGATCTTACTTCACGTTGTTCTTTAATCTCCACTTGTCCACCTACTGCACCTTCCTCTCTTCCCATTTCCATTTGGTCCTCTTCAAATTCAGTTGAGATATTCTCTTTTTCTCTCTCCCCTTCTCTTCTTTCAAAACATTCCTTGTAGAATATTTCTGATTTCTCAATTGAATCAATTCTATGTCTCTGTTCTTGCCACGTAAACATTAATCCTTCTGGAATCAGCCATCTATAGTTCACCTTTTTCCAATAGCATTTTGGTCAAAAATTGATATTCTCTTCTAATCTCTCTCACTTTTCTAGGTACTTGTTTTAAGACCACAATCTCTTTATCTTTATATTTCAACACCTTCTCTCTTGCCACTTGTAATATTTGGGTTTTAATAGCTTTTTGGTGAATCTGACATGAACGTCTCTTGGTAATTGGTTCCTCAACGCATATCTTGTGAAGACTCGATATATCTCATCTACTGCATCCATCATCTTTTCCTCTGTTATTTCCAAGGCTCCAGCCAATATTTCAATCATTACTGCGGCCAAATTTTGTCCTTTTTCCTCCTCAATATTTTGGAATCTAAGATAAAATTCTGACCTGTCCATCTCCCACTTCAACATCCCACTTTTTTCTTGTTCAATCGTTGCTAATCTACTATCAATATTTCCAATTATGTCATCTCTTTGTTTGTTTTTCTCTTCTATTTTTTTGGATTCTCTCATCGTGATTCACCATCATTTGTTGAATATTTTCAAATTTTTTCATCAATCTTCCCAATTCTTTTGTCAATACTCTCCATTCTTTGTTCCATACTCATTTTAAGATCTTGTATCCCTTGCATAACTGTCGTTAAATCCACTTGTGCTTTATCTTGCTTCGCCATTGTTGAAAGTGGCCCTCCATATGATGGGGAGACAGGAGCAGAAGTTGAAATGCCCAAAGGTCAAATTCTCTTACTCATTCCATAGCTCAGAGTCTTCCGGTTCTTTTAATCTAATTAATAAGGTGACCAATTGTAATCCAACTAGAAAGAAGGAAAACACCAGAAAAAAAAAAGAGCCAATAAAAAGTAAAAGGCCCAAAATTGAAAAAGAAAAATTCTTCAGGTTCTTCAAGACCCTAATCCAATTGTGAAATACTCAATTATAATTCAAAAGTAAAAATTAAAAATGGAGAGAGAAAAAAGACAAAATAAAGCCCAACAATATTAAAAAAAAAAAAAAAGAAAAAAATAATAAGGAAAGAAAAAAGAGTTCTTCAGGTTCTTTCCACCTTAATCCAATTGAGAGACCTCAAAAATAGAAAATAGCCATAAAAATAAGTCAAAAGTAGGAATAAAAAGGCAAATATCCCAATAAAAAAAAATAAAAAGGAAAAAATAAATATTCCAAGGCTTCCCCTTTAAAAAAAAAAAAAAAAAGGTAAAATAAAAAATAAAAAATGAATATACCAATATTACAAAATGCTATGGTATTGGAGGGGAGGGATAGAACAGTTAATAAGAAATAAAAAGTAAAAAGCACCCACTGCCTTTTATTTATCCAAGGCTCTTATTTGGCTTCTCCACACATTTCAAAGCCAAGCTTCAAAGATTCAATTGATAATAGAAGTCCCAAAGGGCACCTGTATAAACATCCTCCAGTGCTCTTCCCTCTATCTTATCGCTTCTAGTGGCCTTGAGAAAAAAAATTTTTTCCCAGGTCCCAACTTCAAATATTTTCAAGCCTCTAGTTGGCAGTGTTGCAAAATTTCCTAAAACCACTCCCCCTTCTTCCCCCCTAAAAAACCTAAAAAGAAAGAAAAAGTATATATATATATATATATTTAATTTAAAAAATTGCTAAAGGGGGCCTCTATTTTATAAAATATAAACAGTCAAAAAGGAGAAGGAAAAAAAAAGAAGTAAATTTAAAAGAAAAAACCAGTCTGATTAACTAGATCACCATAGAAGTTCAATGGAAAGAAAAAAAAAGTAAAAGTAAAAAGCCAAGCCTCACTTTGACAGTTCTCTTTAAAAATCGCCGCTAAGTCAGTTTAGTCAAAAATCTTACAGATTTCTTCTCATTCTTAGGGTGTCCTTTAGACAAATATTAATAATAAAAAAAGTCCTCACCAAACTGATACACTTTCCCTTCCAATCTCTTCCTTTCGGAGCTGTCCCAGCTTCAGCAGCTTAATGGCTGCCTCTCCGCCGATGGTAAAACGGCTTCTTCTGGATCAACCAGGGACTTGCGATGTCCCTGGGATCTACAGAACGCACCCCTTACTGTCACTACAGGACGGTTTAGGTCCATTAAGACCGACCAGGGGCGAAGATATCAGCTGCGATCTTGGAGCCCCGAGATCGCAGCTGTAATGCAGCGACGAAGCTCTGCCTTCTCCAAGATAGCTTTGTTATATTAGAAATAGAAATAATTTTAGAAAATATGAAACAATGTATGATTAAAATGATGGATAAAATAGTTACTGTAATCTAGTGAAATGTTTGTTAATAAATAAAGGAAACATTTTAATTATTTAAAGTTTTATAAAATATAAGGGAAGAGAAATAGGGGGAAAAATTAATTATGGAAAGCTTATAAGTGCTCCGAAGGAAGTATGATATTTAATTGAGAAGTAATGTTAAAGATGTTAAAACTTTAATGAAAATTAATGATAGAATTGAATTGGAATGGAATGAGTGTTTTAATTACATATATTTATAATCACTTTTTAAGAATATAGTGTGTATTTTAAGAATGTACCAAGCAGAATTTGACTGGAAGTTATGTATTATATTGAATGTTATAACCTTAAGGTATATATTGAAGCTTAAATAAGAGTTGAATGGATAAAATTAAAAGATATAAAGGTGTCATACTCCAATTAGTAACTAAAGGAGAAAATTTGTTTAATGAGAAAAGAAAATATGAAATTGAAACAGGACAGACAAAAGTATAAATATAATGATTTGAATTGATATGAGATAATTAAAATAAAATTGAGAAAATTAACAGAGGAGAAAATTATGTAGAGAATGTAAAACAGTAATAAGATATGGAATAGAACATAAAAGTGAGCATGAAATTGAGTTTGTGTCTGTATGAAGAACTGTAACTCAGGACCATGCTATTTTCAAAAAAAGATGTTTTATATGTATTTTTTTGTGAAAACCCAAATAAAATTTTCAAAAAAAAGAAAAAGAAAAAGCCACCAGATATCAGGACTTGAAAATCTAATTGCAGAGACTCTGGCATAAACCAGTGCAGGTGGTTCCAGTGGTACTTGGCACACTGGGTGCTGTACCTAAAGACCTAGGCAAGCACTTAAAAAGAATTGGTGCTGACAAGATCACCATTGGTCAGCTGCAAAAGGTCACCTTACTGGGATCTACTCGCATAATTTGCCAATATATCACTTGGGAAGTGTTCAATTAGTGATTTGTGATACAAAACCCAGCATAGTTATCTTGTTTGCTGTGTATACTATCATTTTTGTGTATAATAATAAAAATAACAACAACAATACTTTATTGTCATTGTACGAATATACACATTATACACATACAATGAAATTCACATGACACCCAGAGACACATACACATGCATGACAATCCCCAAACACCCCACCACCAGCCAAGGTTCCCCACCACCTAAAAATACACAAGCATCCACACAACAGACCAAGTAATATCATCCAACAGCTCACTGATGGTGGTCCTTAGGTACATTGTTAAGTGCAATTATAGCTCTGGGATAAAAATGTTCAGAAAATGTATGGTCTGAATTTTAATTATTCTGTATCTTCTGCCAGAAGGCAACAGTTCACAAAAAATGTGAGCAGAATGGGAAGAGTCTCTGAGAATGTTGTGCAACTTCCTCAAACAGCGAGATGTGAAGATGTCATCCAGGGCTAGTAGCTGGAGTCCAATGATATTCAGGGCAGATTTAATGATTCTCTGTAGAGCTTTTTTGTCTGCTACAGAGCTGCTCCCATACCATGCAAGAATGCCATATGTCAGGACACTCTCAATGGTGCTGCGGTAGTAGGACAGAAGTAGATCCTGAAATAGATTTATCTTCCTGAGCATTTTCAGGAAGTACAGCCTCTTCTGTGCCTTCTTCACAAGCATGTTAGCATTCATAGTCCATGAGAGGTCCTCCAAGATATAAGTGCCCAGATATTTAAAACTACCAACCCTCTCCACCTCCTTGTAATTTATGTACAATGGTAAATGTACATCTGTCTTCCTACTGAAGTCAATTATAAGTTATAAGTTATGGCCATCACTATATGTCATTTTTTTATTCTATGTCTTCTTTGTCACTCAACATTGCCAGAGTTAGTACTTTTACAGCATGCATTCCAATCAGTGCTGAAATTTTTTCAAGTGATTTCTTACATTGGATGTGTTATCTATTAAAGGTGTCTTTCCTTTTCCTTTTAGGTTTGACTTTCCTCTAGAGGTTATGCACAGTCAAGAAGAGACAAAATATACAAATTAGTTTACTCAGGCATAGGCCTTGATAGAAGAAACAACTAATTTGAAAACCATAAAGCCATAACACTACAAGCAAATATTATGTTTTTATTTGGATTAAAAATATGTGCATGCAAACTCTTTTCAGAACCTGTTTTTCATAATCTGGTGTCTTTTACATCTTATAACTTACAAAACCCATTATCCTAGCCAGCAGAGTGAGGATGATTGTTCTAATAAATTGTGATGGATGTTCTCAATAGCACTTCCTGGAATATGTGTATGAGAAAACAACACACCCCTAGACATTTAAGTTTTCCTCCAAAGTTTTAAGTTATTCACCCCAAAACATTTCCAAAACACAAGGAACAGTTTGATAGTGAGTGAAAGATCAGAAAAATCTAAAGATAAAAATATTCATATGCCCACCTATTCAATGTGGTTGTGTTTCTTTTTAATTAGCTCAATATGTTAGAATAGTACCCTAAATAATACTACATTGAGTTTTCAATGAGCTACCTCATAATTCATTGCTTATGGAGATCTTATTCAAATAGTGAGAGACATTTCATCCTAAAATGCAGAGCCCATATTGCCTTTTATGTATGGCCAAGCAAGAGAAAAACTAATAAAAATAAAAACTCAAAAGTATTGTCTTCCTAAAGCACAACCAAGTAATTGGTTGCTACAGTATTCAGTAACATGTGAAATATAAAAAAATAGATCTGCCACCATGGTAAAAGCTATCCTATGTCTTAAATTTGGAAATAACTACAGGGCTGTTATTATCAACTCTGCTAAGAATGCAATTAGGCAAGTGGCAAAATAAGATCTTCCCATGTTATTATTAGAGGGTGATTGCAAGTATACATTTCAGAGACTAATGTGTATAATAAAAGGAAATCTCAGAGCCAGTGTTGTTGTCTGAGAGTCTTGGAAAGAAATTACTAGTAATAAATTATATCAAGCATTTTTTTAGAAACTAACAAACAAAAATTCTAAATAAATCCCCATGCCCAACACATCACCACATAAAAGAAAATGGAATCATTGGGGAAGCGTAGAATGCATAAATAGCAAATGAACATGCAGTTTTAAAGATTCTGAATAGAATCTCTACAGGAAGGGGAAAAAGTGATACTCAAACAAGCAGAGTTTTTAAATATGAAGAATGATGTTTTGAAGAAAGAGTATCAGTAGGAATTGTTAGATATGAGTTATGATAAGCCTCTTTTACAGACCTAGAATCAGTCCCTCCCTCCCTTCTCTCTCTCTCTCTCTCTTTCTCTCTCTCTCTCTAACTCTCTGCCTTCTGTGATTCTCCATGGAATAAAAACTTAGATATGAAATGATTTTGACTCCTTGTCAACTAAGGAATAATAACATTGGATTAAATAATCAACTGCATTTCCCCACCAAGTAACCTAGAGAAAATGCTAGATGGGGACTTCCGGTGATGTTCTTGTCGACAACTGATCAGAGACCGTGATTGTGCGCACTTTCATCTGTGCTTACCCTGTTGGAGAGGTCCTTAAAGGACTGGATCCATCTGACCCATCTCATGGGGTGGAGGGAAGAGGGGGAGACCACCAGCTGGGTTGAGGGGAGCCTCATCTCCCCTCCCTGGCTTGGCAAACTCCCCTAGAAGACAGGGAGAAGCGGCATTCTTTAATGACTGCCCTGAAGACGGGAAGCTGCTGGGACACAAGTTTGTGCTGAAGAGTGAAAGTGGTGAGATAAAAGACTTTGAATATTTTTTTGATAACCCCAAAAAGTGGAAAGAAAGACCCCTCATTTGGAAGAGTGGTAACAGTGAACAAGAAATAAGAGGAAAATATAAGGTAAAGAAAAAACCAGAAATAAAAGAATTATATGTGATTAGAGACTAATTTTGAAATAACTTATGGAATTGGACATTAATTAGGTATTGGATAAAATTCTGTACTTTTTTGGAACTGATAAAATTTAATATTAATACTATGGAAAAGTGAATTAAAAATAAAAGAATTTTAAGATAAGTAGATGACACCTTCATAATCTGGCCACACAGGAAAGAAAAACTGAACAACTTCCTCACACACCTCAACAGCCTACACCCCAAAATACAATTCACCATGGAAACAGAAGCTAACAACCAACTCCCCTTCCTAGATGTCTTGGTATACAAAAAATCTAATGGCTCCCTAGGACACACCATCTACCAGAAGAAAACACATACAAACCACTATCTACACACACTCTCACACCACCACCCAGCACAGATCAATTCCGTAGCCGAGACACTCATCTCCAGAACAAAATGCTAAGCCAACGAACAACACCTAGAGACTGAACTACACACTCTCACCGGCGTGCTGACAGCCAATGGATTCCAAAGAAAGAAGATCACCCACCTAATCCAAAAAGAAACCCCAACCAAAATCCAAGACAGAGAACAAGAGAATGGCAAAGCCCTCCTCCCATATATAAAAGGCGCTACAGACAAAATCAGCAAGATCCTCCAAAAGCACAACATTAAGACAGCATTCTGCACAAACAGAAAGATATCCACTATCCTAAGAAACTCTAAGGACAAAATCGAGTTAGAAAATCAAGGAGTATACGAAATCCCTTGCACTGCCTGCCCCACCACATACACTGGACAAACTAACAGAAGAATAAGTGCACGCATTGAAGAACATAAGAACTCAATCAAAAAGGAAGAACCAACCTCTTCCCTGGTCCAACACCTCAAAGCCACAGGACATGAAATTGACTTTAAAAATACCAGAACTATCGCCAAAACTGAACACTTCATCAGCAGAATAATCAGAGAAGCCATAGAGATAGAAAAACGCCCACACAGCATGAATAAACGAGATGATACCTCCCGCCTACCAGCCATTTGGAAACCCGCCCTCATGAACAGACGAGTACCTAACATGAAGAATGACACCAGACCCACACCCCTGAGAGCCACACAAGATGCCACCACCACACTTCCACGTAGAAAGCAGACTCACACCCACACAGAAGATGAGACACGACCACGGACCAGAAGCCACACTGCAGCTGCATCATTACCCACTTCAAACCCCTCTGAACCATACATGAAGCGAACTGACCCCCACCATGAAGATGCAGCACGACCACGAACTCGAAGCCAAACAGCAAGATCACAGCTCACCAGCTTAAATCCCCCAGCAACTAAGACTAACCTGAGCACAACCAAGCCCCCACCTGAACAGAACACGCCTCCAGCCAATCAGAACACAGCCAACCCCCAAACCAATCAGAACACAGCCAAAGCCCCAACAAATGAGAACACACCCACACCCAATCAGAACACAGACCCAATCAAGTCACACCCCCACTAGCAGTTAAAAGGAAGAAGCAGCTGCAAGCTCACATCACTCTGAGAAGCACAGAGCTGAAGACCAAGCCTGAAGATGATGAATGAGACTTCATCGAAACGCTGCCTAGATACTTCCAATCTTACGTGGGAGAAAAGCCGAATAACCAAAGATCCACATACAAATACCCGCGAGAACCTCAGAAAACACACACACACACGCACATATATATATGGTATTTGGCTTTGTTCGGGTATTTTCCCACGTCATTATAGTTGTGCTTTTAAAGTTGCAGCAACGTTTCAGCATAATCTCATCTGCCATCATCAGGCTTCTGTATAGTGTTTGCCTGTAAGTCAGACTTTCACAGTCATTTCTGTTTTAAATATGGTGCTGGCCTACTGTTGTGCCAGAATAATTTTTTCTTCTTCCTGATTGGTTGGGAATCTTGGTCTGTGTTTATTGGTCTTGGAGTTTACTGTGTTCTGTTTGATTGGTGTTTCTAATATCTTCTGTCTGTTTTGTAGCTTTTTTTGTCTTGATTGGCTGGCAACATTTTGTTTCCTGTATTGGAGACTTTTAGTGTGGCTTGACTCCAAGTAAATGGATGGCTACTAGGTTTCATCTGGGTGCCTAGTTGGGGTATGTTTGAGCTGGAGGTATCAGAAGGAGTCTGTTTGTGCCCAGGTGTTTGCCTGGCTTGTGGTGTGGAGATTTTTTTAGCTCCACCTATTTTTGGAAGGACTTGTTTTGCATAACTCAAGAGTTCTTTTGGTAAATCACAAAGAGGCTTTGATGTCAGAATTATTTCTGTCTTTTGACCATATTTCTTCCATGTAGCAAACTCAAACTGCTGTCCTTGCTGGAAATGAAGCCCAGCTTTGGCAATTATGATAGACAGGTATTCTGTTCAAAGGACAAATAACACAGCCCCAATTGGTGGATTCTGATATTTCTGTATCTATCTCACCTGTAGCAGAAAGGCAAGCATCAACTGCTTTCTTTTTCTCAGCTTCCTATTTGATACCATTTGAACACAAAATGTTTGGACTTGACTATCCACCAGGATAGGGATGGGGTTGGCTGAGAATATATGTTCCTGTCTTTGGGAAATGATTAATGGGCTACTTTGTGTTGGTGCAGGTAAAATGTGCAGATGACCTCACAGATAGCTAGAAAGGAAAACAGATCCACTGCTATTAGTGATGATCAAAATTCTTTATGCAGTGAACCTCCACAGCTGCATACAGCCTCTAAATATATTTTTATCACCTTCAAAGTATCATTGCTAAAATCAGGGGTTCATCTGATTGATTTTGAGGTTGTCCATAAAAATGCCAACAAACACATATGCCTGTTTTAGGAATCCTACAAATACTTAAACCTATTTAAAAATAAAATCTAAACAACCCTGAAAGAATTAAATCCAATGAGTTGGGAAATTGGCAGATGCCAAAGAAATTGTTTAAGTACACATTGGCATTGAGACATAGGGTTTAGCACCATGTGGAACTCCAGTAAATACTTTTCACAAGCCCAGAAAGTTGCTTGCTACTAAAATTTGCTTCGTGAATTGCAACATCTGAAATAAAGGAACCGCTACCTATAATATCACTAAGCATTCTGATCCCTAAGGAGACAGAAAGGTGATGGTGAGGAAATAAAAGGCTGGCAACATCTGGTTACATTTGCTTGAGCTCAATCAGGCCAATCAACAATATTAACCTGGGGAATTTCAACCAGAGAATGAAGTTCTAGCCCTTTTGAATGTGACTTGCCTACATCACATAAATACAAAAAAGGCTGAATTTATATTGCTCTGGTTGTGCTTACCATTTTAAAGTTAATGTCTATCTCTAGGGATACTTGCCTTCAGTATAAATACAGATCAATAAAATGAAGTTGGGACAACACCCCCCCCCCCGCCATGGTTTAGGGAAAGAGGTTTTCTATTGGGCAAGAGAGAGATGGAAAGATTAGTAGGTGTATAAGAAGTGGAAAGTGGAAAAGGGTTGAAACAAAAGGGAAAAGTCATTTATTGCCGTAGTTGTGATGCTTATTAAAGAACTTCCTTCCTTATCTTAGACATGTCTCTCTTGAAGATTCCAGGAATGGCCAAACAAAATTCAGTGAGGATGATCTGATTGAGTCAAGAATTGTAAGGAGGAAGATTCTGCATATTCTAGAGGACCCGTATTTATTGCACAAGGTGGCCCAGGTGTATCTGGTTTATTGTTCTCCAAGCCCAATCTTTTGCTTATCATACTACACACTCAGGCAACATCCCTGTAGTTAAGTTAAGATATGAAGAGGATAATGGCAACGAGAATGTCCCATGGCTATTATGTTATATTAGCCTATATAGAAAAGGGCAAACAGACTGAAGAGGAGAGAAGGCAGAATGTCTGCTGAACCAATATTATCGCAAAATTACTGCTCAGCTCCTGATGTGTTTCAGAACTCTACCAGGAATAAAGGTGAACTTAGTTTTCAGAAAGTAATAGAGAAGAGGCTATCTCTGTATCGCAGCACATTAATGAACCACCACAACGGATTGCTATCTGTACATCAATTATAAGAATAGAAAAGGCTCATTTTTTTCTAACATTTCCTCATAAGGCTCAAAGTCCCCAGTAAAACAAAAGACGAAGAAAAGCAGATTTCTCTCATCTAGCATTTGGGTTTGAATGTCAGGATATAAATACTTTGAAGACTCCTTTTCTTAGTAAAGGAATGTCCTGGAAGAATCTTATGATAATGCTAAAATCTCTGCACTATTTCAAATATGGCTTTTTGAGCAGACCTTTCTCCATTGGGTGCCTTTCTGATCTGCAGATTTGGCAGACATTTTGGATTGATGCACTTAGATCAGCTGTTATAAAATGGCAGTTTCACCAGGCATCCAGTAGCTCCAGGGAACAGAGGCTGATTGTCTGAGAGAATGGTGTAATGTAAAATTTCCTTTGCTCTTCTCAAGATCATGGCTGGGTCATAGCATCTGTAAAGATCTAGGACCTGGATAATTCACAGCTACCCCAGTTCTCCACACATGACAGTTTCAGTTGTTCTCCTTGAAAGTTCCCTTGACACCTACTGAATTCTACCAAAGGAAAGTGAGTAAGGGTCCTCGTTATTTTAAATGGGGCTTGACAGAACCTAATAAAGAGCATAAAACAGAGCAATTTTCACAGGCAATCACATGAGGCAGTTAAAGAAGGGCTGAGAATTCAATTATAGCCCATTATTGTTGAAGCTGTCTCTTTATTTCTATTACATGCTTCCTCTTTCTGACCATCACCTTCTGCAACAGTTGAAGGGGGTTTCTTCTATGCCTACCTGTTTTTCACTGATGGTGTGCATCAACTGTTTGGATCTCTTCATCTGGTGAAATGAAAACTTCCCAAATATTTAATTGTGAGATCCTAGAAACCATCTGTAAAATTAGTAGAAAAGACAAGCCAACATTCAAGTGCTTTCTCAGCAATTGGTTTATGATTTACCATGTTTGGAGAAAAAGTTAATTGTTGCAGTTTTGTGGAAGATAACCACACTTAACAGATAATAGATAATCAGAGTTGGAAGGGATCTTATAGGTCATCTAGTCCAACCCCCTGCCCAAGCAGGAGACCCTACCCCATTGCTGACAAATGGCAGTCCAATCTCTTCTTGAAGGTCTCAAGTGATGGTGGTCCCACAACTTCAGAGAGCAAGCTGTTCCATTGGTTGATTGTTCTCACTGTCAGAAAATTTCTCCTTATTTCCAGGTTAAATCTCTCCTTGTTCAATTTCCATCCATGTTGTGATTTTTCACTCCTTTCTATGAAGCAGGGGGTATATATATCCTCACTAATCCAACAAATGAAAGCTACAGGTCATAGCATTGACTTCAGTGGCACCAAAACCCTAGCCACAATAGAAAACCCCAGCTATAGAATGATCAGAGAAGCCATAGAGATTGAAAAACGACCTGAAACCATGAATAGAAGAGATGACTCCACCAGACTGTCAATTATCTGGAAGACTGCACATACAAACAAAAAAATATCCACACCACAAGCCAAGCAAATACCCAGACCCCCGATACCTCCAGCCCAAACATACCCCAGCCAGCCAGCCAAATGAAACCTACCTTCCTAATAAATGATAGCCGGCCATTCACCTGAAGCCAAGCCACACTGAAAGTCCCCAATACACGAAACACAATGCCAGCTAATCAAGACAAAAAAAAAGCTTCAGAACAGACAGAAGATATTAGAAACAACAATCAGAACACAGCAAACTCCAAGACTAATAAACACAGACCAAGACTCCCAACCAATCAGGATTAAGAAAAAAACATTCTGGAACAGCAGTAGATTAGCCCCAACTTTAAAACTGAAATGGCTGTGAAAGTCTGACTCACAGACAAACACAATACAGAAGCCTGATGATGGCAGATGAGATTCTGCCGAAACGTTGCTACAACTTTAAAAGCACAACTATAATGATGTGGGAAAATACTCAAACAAAGCTGAATACCAAAAATGTAAGTACCCGCAAAAACTTAAGAAAACAATTAAGTGCAGTTATTAAGTGAGTTGCACCTGATTTTATGATCTTTTTAATGTAGCAGTTAAGCAAATCTCATGGCTGTTGAAAAAATCTGGCTTTCCCCGTTAACTTTGCTTGTCTGAAGCCACCTGGAATGGTTGTAAATGGCAATTTCATGGGATGCTGCTACTGAAACAAAAATATGCTGATTGCAAAGCACCCTATTTTCGGTCATGTAACTGCAGGGTTGCTCGGTTTATCACTTTAATTCTGGGCTCAATTACTATTGTAAGTTGAGGACTACCAAGAGCAGATAGCAACCTCAACTCCCTCAGGCTCACAATTTTTGATAGAATAGAATAGAATAGAATAGAATAGAATAGAATAGAATAGAATAGAATAGAATAGAATAGAATAGAATGAGCTGGAAGGGACATTGTAGGTCTTGTAGTCCAGTCCCCTGCTTAAGCAGGAGAACCTATACTATTTCAGATAAGTGACTGTCTAGACCAGAGCTGTCAAACTTGTGGTCAATATGCTCCTTTAGCGAAGGAGAAAAAAAGTCACGATACATCACATGACGCCATGAAAATGCTAGTGTCAAGGCTGAATCTAATTGGGCTGTGGGGTTGTTTCTATCATGAGTTATTCTCACATGAATTCAGGTTGGCATTATTTGTAGCTGAAGGGGGAGATGGAGTCTTCAGCCAGAACAACGAGTCAGATATATTCCAACAGCTGGCTGGTCAGAGGAGGAGGAGAGAATTTGCCAAGCAACCAGCTCTCATCCCAGTTGGACAGTGTGACATATTGTTTTGGAAAAATGAGAAACTCTTACTTAAAGTGGGGTGGAAAGCACAGGAACCTTTAGTGCTGGCTTTCTACCAGTTTGTGCCAAGATGATGTATCTAAATAAATTTGTTCTTTGAGGAAACAGAATGCCTCAGAGTTTAACTTGTGATGGGTACATTAATTGGAACCTGGCGGTGTGTTTGACATCCCTGGTCTAGAGTCTTAAAAACATCCAGTGATGAAGTGCACACAATTTCTGGAGGCAAGTTGGTTAATTGCCTTCACTGTTAGGAAGTTTTTCCTTAATTCCAGGTTGCTTCTCTCTTTGATTAGTTTCCAACCATTGTTTCTTGTCCGGTGCTTTGGAGAATAATTTGACTCCCTCTTCTTTGTAGCAGCCCCTCAAATACTAGAATGCTGTTATCATGTCATCCCTAACTCTTCTTTTCTTTAGACTAGCCAAACCCAAGTCCTGCAGCTGTTCATATGTTTTAGTCTCCAGGCCTTAGATTATATGATTTGCTTTTCTTTGAACTTTTTCCCAGGTCTCAACATCCTTTTTGTAGTATAGTGACCAGAATTGGTTGCAGTATTCCAGTTTGATCCCAGTTTCAGATCAGGTTAACAACAATAGTGATGCATATTCACAAAACATCCATTTGAACACATGGTGGGAGAGTGGATAATGCTGGTGATGGCCAACAATGAGCTATTCAGAGAATCATAGGAAAGCGTGCGTGTGTGGGAACATCTTTTTCTACAAGTGAGATTTCCACTCTCTATTTTTAAATGGACTTTGTACAGTGGTGGGATTCAAATGGCTTGGTAGGTGTGGCATGGATTGATGGGTGTGGCTTGGTGGTTGTGGCAGGAAAAGGATACTGTACAATCTCCATTCCCTCCCCACTCATGGGTGAAGGTTACCACCTGTTCTCCAGAACTGGTCAGAACCTGCTGAATATCACCTCTGACTTTCTAAACAATGCAATGCTACTAATGCTAATATTGATGAGTTAAGACCATTTTTAAATGTTACATCTGACTTCTATGTTTCCATTTTTAATCATGTCTTGTTCTTCAGATCAAATTGTATTATTTTCCTAAATTGGATACCATGATGTTGTAGAGACAAAGTTTTTACAATACTGGTCATAACATTACAAACTCCACACCACAACTAACAAAGATAACATAAAAAGGGTAGAAACAGCAACAAAGAAAGAGACGAAAAATAAAGATATAGAATCAATCAATCTTGGAAAAAATTTGGCCCAGTTTTGAGAGGACCAAAGAATTAGTGATCATTAATTTTCCTTACAGAATTTGTCCAACAGTGATTTGTTACCCAAGGAATCTGTTTGTTAGTTTATTTATATTCTTAAAACTTTGTGCATATCCTTTTGCATAAGCAGGATTTCCCAAGGCAGTTGATATAATTAAACTCTGCGAGTATTTTACATGTTCTTGTGACTATCAGAGACATAATATTCAGATGATGAAACCAATCATGGCATGAAGGTAAGCTGCTAATCATTACCCTTGAAGAAAAACTGGTTTCTTTTGTGGCTGTGCTCATATCTTCGGAATTAAAATAATTCCACCTTGTTTGAGACACTTCTTCCAATGTAGACTTTTCTTGACTTTGTAATATCCCAAATCTGCATGCATATTAACTGAGAATATTCACAGTGGGAATGATCATCACTATCCTAACAATCCCTCCAAGATATAAAGTGTATTATACTTTATTATCATTTGACTGACAGCATCAGAGGATATAAATGATATATGAAAGTACCCTCTGAGTCTACTTTCACTGCTTAGATGTCTTTTAAAAAATCTCACTTTATTAGATCATTGAGCTAATAAATCCAGGTGATGCCTTCCTTCTCTGTCTAATCTATTGCTGAGGAAGGGTAAATCACAGGTTTCTCCAGCTTGTCAGATCAATATGTTTGCAGATAAGAAAGCCATAGGTGCCCCTGAAAGGTGGAAGCTACCAAGAAGATTCTTTTCTTATTCTAAACATTGGTTGTTTGGTTTGCAATGTCACAAGGCACACACAAAAGGAGTTTGCACCTCAACATTGCAACACTTGTTTCAGGATCTTTTCACCCTTTCTCCTCCCTATAGACTGTGCCTATCCTACCCACAGTAGGTCCTAGGAATCTTTCTGCAAGATCAGGAGTGGACTGAGAAGAGAATCTGGTAAAGACTGAGGAAATAGAGGTGCTAAGACAGGGCTGTCAAACTCACAGCCCGTGGACTGGATGCATCACACACTGGCCAGACCCATGCCCGGTTTAGTGAAAGGAACAAAGTTGTGATAAGTCACATAGATAACGCTTTGATGATGCAAGTTTGACATCCCTGTGCTAAAAGAATAGCATTTTTACTTAAGGTGAAAATAACAAGCTCCCTTCACCCTCACTTGTGCTTCTGATATTCATAGTAACAACCATAACAACAAAAGAGCAAACAACAGATACAAACTCAAGTATTAACTGCACCAAACTTGATTGCAGGAAATATGACTTCAGTAACAGAGTATCAATGTCTGGAATACTCTACCTGACTCTGTGGTTTTTTTCCCCAAACCCCAAAAACTTTAACCTTAGACTGTCTACTGTTGACCTCACCCCTTTCCTAAGAGGTCTGTTGGGGGCGTGCATAAGCACACCAACATGCCTACTGTCCCTGTCCTATTGTTTCTTTTATTTTTTATTTTTCTTATATGTATCCATGTATTCATAATTATGTTTTTTACTTATATCTATTATCTTGTAAGCAATTGACAAAAATAAATAAATAAATAAATAAAACTCAAACAATAAAGCAATTCAATTGGATCTTCTCAAAATAAGAGCAGTGTTTGCAAAATATACTAGATTTGATTAAAACTGGTTAAATCTTTAATTGAAAATAGCATGTTTTATCAACACAACATTAATACTTTGCTAATCTGGGTGTAGAGCTAGTTTAGTGCATGAATCCAACACTTTGTTACTGATGCTGCTGTTTCACTGACTTTCTTGTCAGCTCATTACTCCCCAGGCTTCTTCTTTATTCCAGCCAATGTTTTCACTCATGGAATTAGGAGCCAAGAAATGAGATGGGGAGAGTTGAGGAATGGGTTGGCTTCTGACCTGCCTGATGGTTCCACCTCTTCATGGTCAGAAGCCAAAAGTAGTTTGTGGAACTTGGAAAACAGTTTTGACTATGAATCTCCAGGCTGATTCAAAGGGCAACACATTTGTGGAAAATCCTGGCTTCTGTGAGAAATTACTGCTTAAATGTGCATTTAAATTATTGACAGGGAGCAAAAGGTGTCTGTTCCCCTCCTCCCTCCATTTCTCATTTTCATCTTGGTTCCACCTACTTTTTTTCCTTAAGATGGCCAAGAAAAGTACCCACAGACTGGAGAATGCAACCTGAAATTTAATGGTGATTGATATAGTAGGGTACCAGTTTAGAAATAACTATATAATGAAAGGCAGAATATTCATATACAACCTTTGCCATTTCATAACTCCATAAATGTGACAATATCCCTTCACTTAAAACAGGGGTGTCATGTGCAGGCCATGCCCATCCTGGCTCACATATGTCACATGATGAGATTGAGTTTGACACCTGTGACTTAAGACCATTTCTTTTAAATCCTTTTGAAAGAATTTCAAAAGCAAACTTTTTTTTTATTTAGCATAAGACTTGATCTTTTTCCTGAAAAAAAGTAGAACATTTTTTCTGAATAGTATTACTCTAAAACAGTAAAAAAAAAATCTCTCCCAAGCAGCCTGTTCTGCAGCCGATATAAAATTTTGCTGCTTAACTTTATCCTATTCAAAACAACTTTATTTCAAAATTTTACCCTTATACTGACTCTCTTTTGCATGATAAACTACCTTGTTTGAAGAAATTTAGTTAGGAAATTACAGTGTGAAAAACATTAAAAAAAAACCCTAGCCTGCTGAGCATGCCCAATTCATTATCTCCCTTGCTAATTTAAGTCTGCACCCCAAATGTGATTAATGTTTCCAGATGTAGTGATTTGTTAATGATCCCAGAGAAATTATAAATGGAAAAGATCTCTAGCATTTAATCAATGACAAATAATAATTCTTTGCAATAAACACAGTTGTCATGTGCCAGTGTTGAAAAAGTATTTAAAAAGTAGATGTTTTTATTGTCCAAAAATGATTTTGTTGTCTTTCAAATCTCTTTTTAATAATAGCTAATGTGTGTCTGAATTCTTCCATAAGTAGAATTTAAGAATAAAAGAAGAGATCATCTGGATCTTGTAAAATCTTAGATGAAATGTAGTTTGACAATGAGGTGTAAGGAGGCTTAAGGATGTAGAAAGAACATGCCAGTAGATTCCTGAGTCCTCAGTCCAATATATCCTGGTTGTTGAATAACATAAAAAATAACATAAAATAATAACATAAAATAACATAAAAATAAAAATAATATACAAAAAACAAGTTATGTTGAAAAATTCAAAGTAACCTGATGAGTAAAATAACAATTGATTTTCTATCTTAAACCAGAAACATCTATTATAGTCAATACAGACCAGAAGGTTAGCTGATGTCTTCTAGATATTTGGGATACAGTATTCAGGTTTTTTGATAACAATGCTTGGGACTGCTTGGAATCCAACAATATAAAGCACCTGAAATTGCCTATCCTTATTACACACACACACACACACACAAACTTTTTCAAACTTATTCAAAGTGTTTTAAGGCAGAGAGCTATGTGTTTTAACCCAACCATGTTCCCAGGGGGCAAACACAGACAAAGGCAGCAACCTCCACCTTTCAAGGTTTAATCACGAATGCTATTCCTTTACAGATAAAAGGCTGTGTTGTGTCCGCGAAATGATGCCAAGAGTCGGTGACTTCAATTCAAGCTCTTTTATTGAAAGTTGGAACCGAACTGGCGTAAAGGAAAAATCCCGCGGCTTTTATTCCTTTAGCCACGGCAGCCGCAGCCAATGGCACCGCTTTGAATCTCCCGCGATCCGAATGGACCAATTGCGGGAGATTCTCAGCGATCCAATCAGCGCGGCTCGCCTGACCAATCGGAGAGCCCCGCGCTTTGGCCAATCAAAGCGCAGGGATCTCAAGAATGCTAATTAAGGACAGAACACCCCTCCCCTCTTGGTTCAGTCCTTACGTCGCGTAGTCACGTAGGTAGGCGGGGCTTCGTCTGAGCCAACTGGACCTGCGCAGCTCAGTCATAGGTTGGATCCCGGCCGGTTCGGTCGGGATCTGTGCTGCTCCTGCTGCCGTCGTGGGAACCTGCTGGTCGGTCGGGCTGGGCCGCTCTCCGTAGCTCCCTCCTGGGCCTCTCGGGTTGGTTGAGCTGCGGGTTTCGCCGATCCCGCTCGGTCTTTCCGGGTCGGTCGAGCTGGCCTGGCTGTCTCTTCCTGGCGAGGGGTCGTGATGGCTGCTTTCCGGTAGGTACGGCTGGTTTATTCTTCTTTGGTTTTGGTCCCCTGGGTATTCCCTCCCCCCTTGGTTTGTGTTGTGGGGGTTGGTTTCACCTGTTTGTGCATCGGTGGTCTCTTGGTTGGTAGTCCTCGACCTTAGTTGGTCGATGTGGCGTTTCCACGCTCATCCGTCTGCTGTTTGTAGCCGGTACGAGTGTGGGCCTGTTATTTGTGTGATGACGGCTGGTATCCATAGTAGGTCTCCCGTCAGGTTTCTCGCATATACGGGGTCACCGGGTGCGAAGGTTCGGTGTTTGCTGTTTGAGTCTGGGGGCTTCTCCGGGTTATACGTGGGGTGTAACCTGTCGAGTGGGGACCTTAGTTTACTGCCCATTAATAGTTCGGCTGGGGTCTTATTCGTTGTGGTATTTGGGGTTATGTGCTGGGTGAAGAGTAGTTTGTTTATTTTCTCCTGGATCTCCCCGTGGTCTATTTTCCGGATGGTCTTCTTAGTGAGTTGGACCATCCGTTCCGCCCTACCGTTTGCCGCCGGGTGCGCCGGTGCTGTCAGCGCGTAGCGGATGCCCCTTTCCGCTAGGAATTTTTCAAATTCCAGCGAGGTGAATTGGGGCCCGTTGTCAGAAACGACTACGTCTGGGAGGCCGTGGGTTGCAAAGAGTTTGCAGAGTTCCTTGATCACGGCCTCCGTGGTTGTCGTCTTCATGTTGCTTACCTCCAGCCAGTTGGAGTAAGTGTCAACTGTTATGAGGAAGGTGTGTCCTTTTGTGGGCCCGGCGAAGTCTATGTGAATCCTAGACCAAGGTCCCCTTGGGGTTTCCCACTCTAGGACGGGTGCTGTGGGTGGGCTTGGCCTAGTTTCCTGGCATCGTTGGCACCTTGCTACCCAGGCCTCTATTTGTTTGTTCATCCCTGGCCACCAAGCGTAACTTCTGGCCAGGGCTTTAGTCCTAACGATGTCAGGGTGCCCCTCGTGTAGCAGTTCCAGAATCTTCCCTTGTAGCTTTTCTGGAATGACCACCCTATCCCCCCATAGTATGCAACCTTTTAATAACGATAGTTCCGTTTGGCGGTTTCGGAATGTTTTGACGGACTCGTCGTTGTCCCTTTCTGGCCACCCTTTCTCTACCCAATGCAACACCCGCGCCAGACGTTTGTCTTTATTAGTCTCTCGGGCAATGTCTGACGCGGTTATGGGCAGGTTGGGTAGAGTCTCTATGCTGAGGGTGTTCGTCGTGGGTGCTGGGTCGGTGTCAGGTTCCGGTAGCGGCGAGCGGCTTAAGGCGTCTGCATGGGAGATCGTCTTACCCGGTCTGTGTATGAGTCCGTAGTTGTAGGCTGCCAGGAACTCGGACCACCTTGTCATTCGGGGAGACAGAATGTTCGGGGTGGCCCGGTTTCCTGCAAGGATTCCCCGCAGCGGCTTGTGGTCAGTTATGATGGTGAAGGTCCGGCCGTAGAGGTACTCGTGGAATCGTTTTACGGCGGCAACGATAGCCAGAGCCTCTTTGTCCAGCTGGCTATAGTTCCGCTCCGGTTTGGTGAGGGTCCTTGAAAAGAACGCGATGGGCGCTTCTTTTCCGTCGGGGAGGGTATGGCTGAGGACAGCGCCGACGCCGAAGGGTGATGCGTCGCATGTGATGGCCAGAGGTAGAGTCTCGTTATATTGTATGAGGACGGCGTCCGAAGTGAGGAGGTCCTTTGTTCTTTGGAAGGCGGCTTGCTCGCGTTTCCCCCAAGTCCAAGTCGCCGCCTTGTCCAGGAGCCTATGCAAGGGCTCTGCCGCCGTCGCCTTTTGGGGCAGGAAAACATTGTAAAAGTTCAGTAGCCCCAGGAATGCCTGTAGTTCCGTCTTGGACTTGGGTGTGGGGGCTTCTTTGATCGCCTTGATTTTTTTGTTTGTGGGGTGAATGCCGTGACGTTCTAGGAGGTATCCTAGGAATTCGACCCGTTCCGTGCATAGCTGGCATTTCTCCCTCTTGACCTTTAGCCCGGTCTCTTTAAATTTGGTTAGGACCTCCCTTAGGCGACCCTCTAGTTCAGCTTGGTTGGTTGCCGACACTAGGACGTCGTCGAAGTAAGGTACCACCCCCTTGATGCCTTGCAGTAGTCTTTCCATTAGGCTTTGGAATATTCCTGGTACCACGCTGACTCCGAATTGGAGTCGGTTGCATTTGAATGCCCCCCGGTGGGTGACTATGGTTTGCGCTTCTGCTGTTTGCTTGTCGACTGGCAACTGTTGGTAAGCTTGGGCGAGGTCGAGCTTGGCGAAAACCTTGCCCCCTCCCAGTGAGTGCAGTAGGTGTTGCACTACTGGGACGGGGTAGGCGCTTTGTTGTAGCGCACCATTTAGGGTGGCCTTATAGTCCCCACAGATCCTCACCGACCCATCGGGCTTGATCGGGGTGACTATGGGGGTCTCCCACCGGGCGTGGTCTATGGGCTGTAGTACCCCTTGCTTGACGAGCTTGTCAATTTGCTCGTCTATCTTGGGTTTAAGTGCGAATGGCACCCGCCTTGGTTTCAGGCGTTTTGGGGGGACGTTTGGGTCTAGGTTGAAAGATATAAGGGGCCCTCGGTACTTGCCTAGGTTTCCGTCGAAGACCTCTTGGAACTCCCGGGCCAGTTGCTGCTCCCAGCTGTCGTCGGTGACGTGGTCGACCCCCGTGAGTGCGATGTCGAGCGGGGCGAACCATTGCAGTCCCAGTAGGCTTGGGCGGTCGCGGTCGACGATTGTCAGGGGAAGACTTTCGGTGTGCCCTTTATAGGTGATGTTGAAGTGTTTGGTTCTGACTACCGGGATGCGGTTTTCCTGGTAGTCCTTTACAATGAGTCTCTGGCTGTCTATGTTCCTCCTTTGGAGGGTAGGCACCAAGCGCTTTATTTCATGCCATGCAATCATGGAGAGGTAGGACCTGGAGTCCACCTCCATTTTGCATGGCTGGCCCTCGATGCCTACCTCCACGTGGACCTTCCGGGCGTCATTGGTGATGGCGTGGCCGATGGTGACCGTCTGATGGGTCTCCTCTCTTCGCCGGTTATCGCCGCCTCGCAGGGATCGTCTGTTCCGGTCCCATCTGTTGTCCGAGGGGTGATCTCTGGTGCGGGGTGGTGTGCTTTCTCTCCTCCGGTTGCTCTGGTCCCATCGTGCCGGGCTGCAATTCTTCTTTAGGCGGCAGACACGGGTGATGTGTCCCTTCTTGTCGCAATGCCGGCAGATCGATTCGAAAAACCGGCATTCCGACCTGGGGTGGTCGCTGCCGCAACCGGCACAGTTGGTCCTCAACTTACGACCCCGCCTGTTCCGTGGGTCGCGGCCTGTCTGGAGGCGATGGACGTCTTCCTCGTTGTCTGAAGTGCCCGATGCCGAGTGGAAGTCGCCCTGGAGGGTGGTCATCTCGGGTTGGGCCTCGGTCGACCTCGCCGGGTTGTTGTTTCCGCTGCGGTCCCCAGTGTTCGGTCTGCGCATGCGGTCGGCGGAAGTTCGGGTTGCTTCGGCGGCTGCGGCTGCGGTGAGGGTGTCTGCTAGGCTGATGTTGCCCTTGGCCATCAGCCGGCTCTGGAGGACGGGGTCCCACAAACCGAGCACGATTCGGTCTCGCAGGGCGTCGTTCAGGTTGTCGAATTCGCAGAGCCCCCCTAGGCGCCGCAGCTCGGCGACGAAGTCGCTGAAACTCTCTCACCCGACCTCTGGTCCCGATGGTAGAATTCGTTGCATCGGATCAGGATGGGTACCTCTGGAACGTAGTGCCGCCGAAGTATTGGCTCGAGGACGTCCCAGTCCATCGCGGTCGCATCGGCGGGTTTGGCAAGCGCCTTGGCCATCTTGAAGACCTCGGTCCCACAGTGGGTCAGGAAGATGGCGCGCTTCATGGGGCCGGTGGCGTCCTTCAGGTCGCTGCACTCGAGGAACATGCGGAATTGGTCGGAGTACGATTCCCAGTCCTCGGTGGTGGGGTTGAAGGGTGCGGGTGGTGCGATTTTCGCCATCGCGGTGGTTCGTCTGGCTTCCGTCGGACACGTGGTTCGGTTCAGGGTCTGGATCCCACCTTCGTCGCCAGTGTTGTGTCCACGAAATGATGCCAGGAGTCGGTGACTTCAATTCAAGCTCTTTTATTGAAAGTTGGAACCGAACTGGCATAAAGGAAAAAGCCCGCAGCTTTTATTCCTTTAGCCGCGGCGGCCACGACCAATGGCACCGCTTTGAATCTCCCGCGATCCGAATGGACCAATCGCAGGAGATTCTCAGTGAGCCAATCGGCGCGGCTCGCCTGACCAATCAGAGAGCCCCGCGCTTTGGCCAATCAAAGCGCGGGGATCTCAAGAATGCTAATTAAGGACAGAACAGGCTGCTTTCCAACAATTATCTCCAACAAGAAAGATCCATGCCAAGTTGTTTGTCAAGGCTGCCAAAAACCCAGAGATAAGAACTAATTTGCAAGATTCATGAACTAAGATGTCCACCAACTGAGCTTAAGAACTTATTTGCTGTCTGCAAAGAACACTTTTTCAAACCTGGCTTTTATCCTCTTGAGGGAGGGGGGCATTACCTTGCAGCCTTACTCCTGAGTCACCTGTGCTGCTGTAATTGTTCTTTTCTCTGAGTAATCCTTCGTGCACATGCACTTGACACAGGCTCTTCGGGAACCTCCTCATCCCTGCCACCAGCCCCCACAATCTCTGAAGGCAGCAGTTCAATCACTGATGGTCCTGACCCCTCATCAGAGTCATCGCTCTCCTCAGCCATCTGCACCTGCTGCCAGTTGACCACAATACTATGTTTCTCACTATACAGTTCAGCAGATGTCTGAAAACTCTCAAATAGAGAATAGTGGCAATGATTAATTTGTTTTAGGATTTCTCCCCACTTGCATTTAATGATGGGCTGGCCATTTCTTTGATAACCTTTTCTGCCTTATCCTAAAATTATTGCCTTTCTTTTATCCCACACCCAAGACAATCATGATGTGCCATCAGGTCATTGTTGACTCTGAGAGACCACATACATAGATCATGTTCTAAGCTGGTCTTCCAATGCTTCCCTCATGGCCATTGTAACAGAATCCAATCACCTTGCTGTTGGTTGTCATCTTTTTTTTTTAACTTTCCTTTTCTTTCCCACCAATGGTGTATCCCTAATCTATATTTTTGTGGTCATTTTTACCTGTTCTGATGTTAAAATTGTGTTTTCTCTCCTAAATACCAAAGAGAAGCCAGGACTGTTTTGAGTCACCTGATATGACTCACTGACCATATAGTCAGCAGAGACATTTTGAGGAACCTCCTGGAATTGGGATAAGCCTGGTCCTGGGCATGTCTCTTTGATTACAGTTCATGAATGTCTTCTATAGCTATTTTGCTTTAGAATGGGTGAAACTGAGACTTTCAACCCCCTCAGTTGCCTCTGTCACATCTGTGTTTGGTAGCAGTGTGAACAGCCACTTGGGGGGTGGAGCAGGAAGAGAGAGAGATAGAGGGAGGGGGGAGAAGACACATGTTTCTAGGCTGCACTTTTGGGTTGTTAGTTATTCAGACTAATGCAGCCATTTGAATGGGAAATTTGCTTGGTGAACTGATGGGTACACATTTTGGAATTGGTTTTATTTATGATACAGATTTCCAAGTTCTTTCTTTTCTTTGTTTATTTTAATTTTACATTACTTTGGCATTACAAAACATATAAACCCATTTTGTGTGTTTGTATAATAAAACACAAAAAATATATGCTTTTGTGATTACAGTTATTCGGTACTTGCATTTAGGATAATATAAGATAATTTGATATAAAATTTATACTGGATTTAGGATAATTGTACATTATCCCCAAATCCTCCAATTACATGAAGAGTAGAAGAGATTTTTATTGCTTCATTCCTCTCTAGCATTTAATACTCAGAAGTATTGCAAATTCTATGTATAATAACTATCCTGGCAAATGGATGGATCCTTTTTAAATTCGTCTAAATTCTTTTAAGATCACAAACCCATCTTCTGCACTCTATAAGTAAATAATACTTTGTATAAATTGTTGTGTTAGGGATACACCCTAGCAGAATCTGCACGGCAGTCAGGCAGTCAGGCAAAATATGTGAGATAAACGTTTTTGTAGCTTACACTCAGTAAAACAGATACACTGTGCTAGTTAAATAGTTTATTCCAGTAAGAGTTTTAGCATAGTCAAAACAGTCCATATATCATTCACTAGTTCAGTCCATCCGGGGATTATTTATTTGCAAAGTCCAGTGTCGAAAAAGAGGTCAGTAAACTTACAAATATCAGTCCAGTAATATATCTCAGCAGCAGCAGGGAACCATCAATCCATCATTGTCAGCAAGCAATTCAGTACACCAGCAATCAATCAAATTCTCTTGCTCCCTCTTATGGCGGTTTTACAACCGCACCCAAAATTACATGCTTTGCTGTTTAAAGTGACACACACTTAAATTTACTATCATAGTTTATATATATATTATTTTACCCAAACTACGTTAGGTAACCTTGTTATTCCTAACACTGTTGTTTTAAATTTTATTATCTTTACCTTCTCATTATTAAAGGTTGACAAAATCTACTGTACTCATCTTTATTATAACCCCTCCCCTCAGTGGTGGGATTCAATTTTTTTTACTACCAGTTCTGTGCGTATGCCCTGGTGAGCATGGCAAGAGAAGGATACTGTAAAATATCCAGTCAGAGGTGGTATTTGCCAGTTCTTCAAACTACTCAAAATTTCTCCAGAAGTGGTCAGAACCTGCTGAATACCGCCTGGATGGCTGAAGAATTCTGGGAGTTGAATTTTACACATTTTAAAGTTGTTGAGGTTAAGAAATTAGAATGTGGAAATGGACACCCAAAAACGGATTCAAAATGTACCAACAGACTCTTCCTAGAAATGTCTATCAAGATAAATAAAGCCTATCAAGACAAATATAAATGGAACTGGGCAGGGGTGGGATTCAAATTTCTTAACAACTGGTTCTGTGGATATGGCCTAATTTGTGGGTGTGGCTTGGTGGTCATGTGACTGGGTGGGTGTGGCTTGCTGACGGCATGGCTTGGTGGTCATGTGACTTGGTGGTCATGTGTGTAAATATTATAAATATTTATGTAAATATTGATTTTTTTTAATATAAAAAAGCAACTTTTACCCAAAATCAGGCAAAGAGGCAGGCAGATAGAATTGCTCACAGAATCACAGATTCACTTAGGGATATATCTATGTCCAATCAGCTACCTGAGTCTGCACTGCAAAGTAGAAGCTTCAGTCCTAAGAGAGGTTCGATTATGCTTTTAGATTAGCTAGAAAGCAAGAAATCCAAGGATTTCCTGTGTTCTAGCTAATCTAAATCTCCCAGCAGAGCAGAACAGTTGATGGTTTTTTTGGGGGGGAATAGCAACTTACCAAATCAGGCAAGTTGGATGGCTTGCATGCCAGGTAAGAAGTAAATGGATGAGGAGGGGCAGGGCTAGCTAGTGGAACAATTTGACGGTTCTCCAAACTATGCATGTGTGCAGCAGCATTTGTAAGAAATCAGCTGTGCCACCTGGACAGCTGACAAGCGCTGTGTGTGGGTTTGAAAATCCTCTTATTTCCTGCTTTTTCAGCCTCAGCTGTGCCACACAAAGCAGCTGAGGAGGGAAAGGCAGGGAATAAAGGAAAGCCTAGATCCCGGGCAGGCAGGTGGACAAAACATCGAACCGGTTCAGTGTCAGTTGCTCTTTGCAGCTACCAGTTTTATAGAACCGGGCTGAACCAGTAGCATCTCACCCCTGTAACTGGGAATCTTGAAATACCTTAAATAGTTATAGATTTAAGGTGTTTTAGGATTTGTGGACTTGAATGGAGAGGAGAGGTAGACTCTTACAGTCTCAAAGCACCTTCAAATTGATGAAGCCAATTGACTTCATCAGTCTTGAAGGTGCTTCGAGACTGTAAGAGTCTACCTATCCTCTACATTCAATAAAGTAGACCTCTTGAAACAATTAGCATTTCAAAAGGAACCTTTTATTGAAAGGAAGAGGTAGCAAGACAAAGGAAGCAAGATCTGAAGATTCCCGTGTAAATCTGTTAAGTTAATGTTATGAACTAATAAAACACTTAAATAAAGTTTATCAAAAGCTTTAGAAAATAGCAGGGTTCTAGCCCTGCACTTCTGATTGGCCAAGAATAGCGATATCAGATTGGTCCGTTCAGGAGAATCTGATTGGCTGTTAACGAGCCACTCTCATTGGTTAAGGGGGTTAACACTCCTCGTCTCTTATCGGTTACTAGAGCAGCAGCTTGCCTATAAAAGGGATGCTGTTGCCCTAGGGGTTTGCTCTGTTCAGAATGTTTAATAAAGAGTTTGAAGTTCACTTTTCACCGTCTCGTCTCCATTCCTTGCGCCCATGCGCAGAACTTAACACTGGCGACGAAGGTGGGATGCGGAAACATCAGAGCTGACTGAACACTACAGAGCACTAAACAGAGCATGTGGCTGAAGGCGTATCAATGGCGGAAACCATGACCGGCGGCACCATACCACCTGCTCCATTCGACCCAGCACAAGAAGATTGGGACTCATACATGGACCGGTTCCACATGTTTCTGGAGACCAACAACTTGAAGGATGCCACTATTGGGAAAAAGAAAGCAGTATTCCTGAATCACTGCAGACCTGCCATTTTTAAGATGGCTAAGGCACTGGCGAAACTGGCTGAGGTGAAATCCATGGACTGGGATGTCCTCGAACCCCTCCTACGGGCCCACTATGCACCTACCGTACCAACGCTTGTACGAAGACATGAATTTTACCAGAGAGACCAGCAGAAAGGAGAAAGCGTTGCAGATTTCATCGCAGATCTCCAGAACCTGGGAGGCCTCTGTGGGTTCGCCGACCTCGAAGAAGCTCTGAGAGACCGAATAGTTCTGGGTTTAGATGCACCACACGTGCAAAGTAAGCTGATGGCAAAAGGCGACATCAGCCTTGCAGATATCATCGCTGACGCTACTGCAGAAGCAACCAGGAAGTTGGCTGCCTGAATGCGCCGCACCAACGCCCCACTCCGCCAACTAGCCGGTGAAACCTCACCTCGCCTTGAGGGACATGCAACGGCAACCCACCATGAGGACCTCGAATCGTCATCAGAAAGTGATGAGGAAGAAGTCAACCGGCTCCGGTCTGAACAAGACCAATACCACCAGCGTAACCAGAGACTGCAGTATCAATGCGCAGGTTGTGGGGCAAACCACCCATGATCAAACTGCAAATTCCTTGACGTGCTCTGCCATATTTGTAGGAAGAGAGGCGACATCGGAAAGGTCTGTAGAAGCAAGCTTGGATCCAGCCCATTTCAGAGGGGGACCAACTACCGCCAACCCACCGGAAGTCGTCCTGTGAATCGGGAACATTCGAACCAACAATGGAACAACCATTCCTACAGAAATAAACCACTAGCCCATTCAACGAAATGAGAAGAGGCACACCAAACCATCACAATTGGTCACGCATCATCATTAGATGCAAAGAAGATCCGAGGGAAGGTTGCCATCGAAAACCAGCCCTGCATGATGGAAGTCGATTCAGGATCATCCCTCTCGATGGTTTCCTGGAAGACCCTTAAACAATTAATCCCTGCCATCCAGCGGCAAGACCTCAAAGTCCAAAGAATCTTTCTCAAGGAAACCGAATTCCGGTCGTTGGATCCAGCCTAGTCCAGGTCTCATTCAAAAATTGTACTGCATCTTTACCATTGACCGTCATTGACCATGATTGGCCTAGCTTGTTAGGCCTTCAATGGTTTGCTCCACTTGGGATTGAGGTAGCCGGCATTCACCAAACCAGCAGTGACGACTGGGAGGAGGCCCTCGTCCAGGAATTCCAGGACGTCTTTGCAGACAAACTAGGTGAGTACAAGGGGACCCCAATATCATTTAACTTTAACCCTGAAGTAGCCCCCATCCGCCTTAAGCCTTGTCGAGTTCCATTTGCCCTTAAACTAAAGATTGACGAGCAGCTTGATAAATTAATAGCCCAGGGTGTTTTAGAACCAACTGACCATGCTCCCAATCGTAACACCCATCAAACCGGATGGATCGTTAAGGATTTGTGGGGACTACCGTGCCACCCTGAATCACGCCCTTCAACAGAACGCTTACCCGGTGCCAGTGGTACAACACCTCCTCCATTCCCTGGGGGGTGGAAAAGTCTTCACTAAATTGGATTTAGCACAGGCGTACCAACAACTGCCTGTAGATAAAAAAACAGCAGAGGCGCAAACGATCGTTATGCACCGAGGCGCCTTTAAGTGCAACCGACTCCAATTCGGAGTTAGCGTGGCCCCAAGAATCTTTCAGAGCTTGATGGAGAGACTATTACAGGGTATAAAAGGGGTCATACCATACTTTGATGATGTTTTAATTGCTGCCCCGAATAGAGAAATACTAAAGGAGCGTCTTAGACTAGTTCTCCAGAAATTTAAAGACTCTGGCCTTAAAGTTAAAAAAAATAAATGTCAACTGTGTACAGATAAAGTAGAGTTCCTGGGGTACCTAATCGATAAACAAGGCATTTACTCCACCAGTAGCAAGTTAAGAGCGATCAAAATGCCCCAAGACCCAGAAACAAGACTGATCTCCAAGCTTTCCTGGGGCTTATTAATTTTTACAAC
Source organism: Hydrophis major (assembly GCA_033807585.1). Taxonomy (NCBI): domain Eukaryota; kingdom Metazoa; phylum Chordata; class Lepidosauria; order Squamata; family Elapidae; genus Hydrophis; species Hydrophis major. The sequence continues at coordinate 185,371,267 of CM066331.1, read as the reverse complement.
ATCTTCCTGCCCCAAAAAGCGACCGTAGCTGAGCCCCTACATCGGCTTCTTGACAAAAAAGCAACCTGGGTTTGGGGGCACCGAGAGGAGCACGCGTTCCGACAAGTGAAAAACCTATTAACTTCAGATGCTGTTTTAATGCAGTATAACAAGACTTTGCCTTTAACAATTACATGTGACGCGTCACCATTTGGAGTAGGAGCCATTTTGAGCCATGTGTTACCAAACGGTAGTGAAGCCACTATTGCCTATTTTTCAAGAACTTTATCAAAGGCTGAACCTAACTATAGTCAAATCGATAAAGAGGCTCTTGCTGTTGTATCTGCTGTTAAACGGTTTCATGAATATGTTTATGGATGAGTTTTTTTACTATTGTTACCGATCACAAACCTTTGCTGGGGATTATAGCGGGAGACAAGTCAACCCCCTATATATTATCAAATATAATGACTCGTTGGTCGGAGTTTTTGGCTGAGTACAATTATTAGCTGCAGCACCGCTCAGGGAAAGCCATTCCCCACGCTGACGCATTGAGCCATGCACCACTTCCAGAAACCATCGATGACCCAGCGCCAACCCTTACAATGCTCCAGATTGAAATGCTACATTCACCGCCACTAACAGCTAGAGATATCACAATCGAAACAAAACGTGATCCTATCTTAAAGCGGATTCTTAGCTGGGTTGAACGAGGATGGCCAGTAGATCAAACCCCTGACGACTTCATTCCCTTCAAGAATTGGCAAACGAAACTTTTTTTCGCAAAAGGTCTGCATCCTGTGGGGGGATAGTCGTCGTCCCAGAGTGGTTACAACGAGCGGTATTAAAGACACTGCATGAGGGCCACCCCAGCATCGTGCGTATGAAAGCGCTCACACGAAGCTACGCGTGATGGCCAGGCATCGACAAACAAATTGAAGCCTGGGTAAAGACTTGTTATAAGTGTCAGGAAGTTAGCAATGCCCCACCAAAAGCAACTCTGACAGAATGGGAAACACCTCGAGGACCGTGGTCCCGCATTCATATTGACTTTGCGGGACCAACTAAGGGACATACGTTCCTATTAACAGTGGATGCCTACTCAAACTGGCTCGAGATCCATGAAATGAAAAGTACCACAACCGAGTCCATCATCCTGAAGTTGAACAGATTATTCGCGACGCATGGACTGGCAGACATTCTGGTATCCAACAACGGACCCCAGTTTACCGCGCTTCCTTTTGAACAATACTTAGCGGACCGTGGTATTCGCCATGTGCTAACTTCGCCAGTGCACCCTGCAGCTAACGGAAGAGCCGAGCGCATGGTACAATTTGTTAAAAAAAAACCCTCTACAAAATGGACTATGGGGACATTGAAGATAAGATAAATAGAATACTCCTTCTCCAACACATCACTCTGCACAGCGTCACCAACAAGACTCCAGCAGAACTATTGATGGGACGCAAACTCCGCTCCCACCTCGACCGGCTTCATCTGTCTTACAAGCCAGAGAAACCCTGTGGATCTCACGGAAAATGCCACGAGTTCAAGATAGGCGACTTAGTTTTCACCAGAAACCTTTCTGGCGAACTGTTGTGGATCGAGGCCACTGTTATTCAAGCCACTGGACCCAGGTCGTACCAGGTGAAAACCTGCGACGGAAAAATAAGGAAATGCCATATAGATCAGCTTTGCTCGAGGCTACAACCTAGTTTCTGCGACTCCGGTAACTCCCAAACTGAGGGGGGAGGGGATGTTGAAGAAACCGAATTCGAGATGGCGGAAAGCAGAAACGAAAGACGTCAGCCATTGGGCATAACAAGCGAAGAAGAATCAGGGATGGGTGTGGCCTCACCACAGAGGAACAGCCCAACAGAGGCTAGCCCGCAAGGGCCAGAGGACAACAACGAGAACATTAGCAGCACCGAGTCTTCCAACGAGGAACCATCGGCACCCGACTTGCCCAAAAATGCCCCGCCAAAACAGGCTTATGGAAAAGAACCGGTGGGACAGCGTAAATCCAATAGATAGTCAAAGCAACTTTCCTACCTTCAGATTACATCACCGCACCCCCCAAACCCGGGGGGAAGGGGTGTTATGAACTAATTAAACACTTAAATAAAGTTTACCAAAAGCCTTAGAAAATAGCAGGGTTCTAACCCTGCACTTCTGATTGGCCGAGAATAGCGATATCGGATTGGTCCGTTCAGGAGAATCTGATTGGCTGTTAATGAGCAACTCTCATTGGTTAAGGGGGTTAACACTCTTCGTCTCTTATTGGTTACTAGAGCAGCAGCTTGCCTATAAAAGGGATGCTGTTGCCCTAGGGGTTTGCTCTGTTCAGAATGTTTAATAAAGAGTTTGAAGTTCACTTTTCACCGTCTCGTCTCCGTTCCTTGTGCCCATGCGTAGAACTTAACAGTTCAGGGAGCTAGAAGCCCCTCCCTTCAGTCCAATGCTGAATAAGCCAATCCACAAGTGGGAAGTTGTTTTGAGAATTGCAGGCTGAGAAGGTGATAAGAAGCTGTTTTCAGGCATCTCTCACTGGAGGCTCCAGAGCTGAGGCAAAACAGATGCACCTTACATTCCCAAGTAAGTATAGGATACCTCAAAGCATAGGATAAGATAGGCATCAGGAAAAAGGCTATAAACTAAAAAATGCACCTAGGCCCCCTCCCCACTAGAATGGCAGCACCCCAATGGGACCTGACAGAGACACTTGGTGGGTTTTGTTGCAGTCTTGCCTCCAGAAATTGTGGATGCACCAAATACTGGAAGTTTTTAAGAAGAGATTAGATAACCATTTATCTGAAATGGTATAGAGTTTTCTGCTCAAGCAGGAGGTTGGACTAGAAGACCTCCAAGATCCCTTCCAACTCTTGCTATTCTGTTATTCTATTTCTGAATACTAAATGCTTGTAGAATCAGAGCAGAGTAGTACTTTCTGAATGCACATAAAATGTGATCAAATGATAGCTATTTTTTAATGTACACTAGATCTGCTGCCTCATTAATCATCCACTTATGTGTTTTTCCCTGCCTCAGGCACTTACATTTGTTTATTGAAATGAAGCAGAAGATGGCAGTCCACAAATCCATAAAAGAAGATGCTCTGCCAGGATTTTGGGAGCATTTATCATCACACAAGGGTCTTCCGAGAACTGAGAGGACCCCAGCAATCTGCCCTTGAGGATTTTCAGGTGCTTCATCTCCATTTGGAATGCTGCAGGGGTTGGTGCTCACTACTCTCTTGCTTAACATCTACTTGACATTATGGCATGACTTCATCCATCACCATGGGATGAGTTATCATGAGTATGCTCCAAATACCCAATTATACATCTATAGTTCAGGCAAATTAAGCTATGCTTGGATATCCTATCCTGGTGTTTGGAAGCTATGAGAATATAAGTGGGGTGCTAACTGGCAGGACTGACAAGACTGACAAGTGCTGTGAGAGTATGGATAGGGTGCTAACTGACAACCCTGACAAGACTGAATGGCTTTAGCTTTGGCAGTTCTGGGATTATATCATACCTGATGTGGGTGGAGTGACACTGCACCAAAACAGACCCTGTGTACCATCTGGGGTTCTTCCTAGATTCACAACATCTGTTTGACAGCAGGTAGCAGTCATGTCTAGGAGGACCAGTTGTGCCATTGCTAGATTAAGGGATCCTACTCATAGTCTCTCATATTCTGGTTACCTCCTGGTTGGACTATTACAATGTACTTTACATGAGGCTGCCCTTGAAAAGCATGCAGAAACTTCAGCTAGTGCAAAATGCAGTTGTGCAAGCAGTTAGATTTCTGGTAGAACACAGATTATACCTCTGCTACATCAGCTGCATTGATTTCCAGTTTATTTGAAGGTGCTGGTATTGACCTTTAAAGGCTTACATGGCATGGGACCAGGTTATTCAATGGACTGTCCCTCCCTGATTTCATCTGCATATCCCACCAGATCCAAAAGAATGGTTGTATTACAGGTTATCTCATCTGGGAAACCTAGTCTGGCAAATCCTTGGGAAGAGGCCTTTTATGCTGTGATGTCCATCTTGAGGTGAGGATAGCCTCATCACTTCTGAGCTTCCAAAGTTCCTTAAGGTCTGGTTCTGCCAACAGACCTGGGGACCCAAGCAGATAAATGATCTTAGTGAGGTCTATTGTTATCTATTATCTTTGTCTATTATTTCTTTGATTTAATTTGTTTCATACTCTTTTATACTCTAGAGAAGATGAGACGGCCTATAGGTCAGAGGTTCTCAGACTGGTCTTGTGGTGCAAGAGTCATAACCTCGCCCTGAACATCAAAAAGACCAAAGAATTGATTACAGACTTCAGAAGATGCAAAGTAGAGCCTCTTTCACTATATATCAATGGAGACTGTATGGAAAGAATTCATAGTTTTAAATTTCTAGGAACTCATATCTCTGACAACCTTACTTGGTCAGTCTACACTATATGGCCACTGCAAAGAAGGCTCAACAGTACCTGCACTTTCTGTAGAGCAACCACAAAGTTCTTGGAAAAAATATTCAGATATCTATATACCTACAAAGATAATATTGTATATGCCATGGTATATACACCTTACAGAAGCAATGAATCAAAGAAGCAGGAATGGAAGAATATTCATACCTTTGAATTTTGGTGTTGAAAGACTCCTGAGAAAACAAATTAATGGATCATTGAAAAAAAATCAACACATTTGATATGGTCAATTGACTAATCAATAAAGTTCTGCTTCTTTCTACTTTGGACATATCATGCAAAACCCAGCAGTAACTCTAATATTGGAAAAAGGAAAGGAAAGAAAAGGGAGAGAGCAGACGAAGAAGAGGCAAGGGATGGAGTAAGTTACAATGCTTAATAAAATCACTAAATAGTTCCTAGGAATCGGAAATGATTTGATGGAGCATAATCAATGCTGCTCTGAAATTTTCCCAGTTTCTTTCCTCAGTCTTGTGAGGTGACAGAAAATATTGGCATAGGATTTTCCTTACAATAAGTGTATTACAGCTCTGTTTCATTATTCCTGGCACACCATACTCCTCCCCCCCGCCAAAAAAAAAGCTCAATGATGGAATTTCCTTTTAGTATCTTCCTTGAAGATTTGAAATGTGGAAAGCAAGTTGGCTGCCAGCTGTCTGAAATGAAAAAAAAAAAGAGAGAGAGAGAAAGAGAGAGATGCTGCCCTTTACTTCAGAATGGCGAAAATAGCAAGAATCATGTCCCCCACCCCTGATAATTGCACTGAAAGCCTATTTTGGGGGGTAGGGAATAAAAAAAATCATATTTTCTTTGCATTGAGCCAGAATGATTAAAAAAACAAAGAAATGTTAAGCACATATTTGCATAGCAACATAGAACATACAACAAAGGTAAGAAAGGCTTTGTAATTCTAATCAAATAAATAAACAAATATCAGACTATGCTATTTAAAAAATTATCTATCAGAATAGAAAATGGATTTTATTTAATTATGTAATTAGAATGCAAGTTGGCTGCATCCATCCAAGCCTATTACATCTCCTTCTGGCTTTGTTGGCTAATGAGACTAATTGGGTCTGTCCCTTTCTTTTAAAGAAAGAAATGAAGATTCCAATCCAATGATCTGTGATTATTGAGAAGCACTATCATCATAATAGTCTTCACAGTATCCTGAATGGCAGTTTAAACCAACAGTTCATTGCATGGTATTATATGCTATAAATGGTATAAAATGTTCTCTGGTGGTGTTTCCGCATACAATTGCAGTAGTTATAATAACACTAAACAAAAGAAATGTTCTTCTGAAACAGTAAAAGCCTCTCTTATTCTATATTCTGTGAGCATTCAGTGTCCAATCAAAAGTTCATAGGAACTCTGAAGTAGGTTTAAGAACAACAGGTTTCTGGTGTCAGTTCTTAGAAACTGACTTTCTCTGATTCTGGAATTATTAGACTTAATAATTAATATTCATGAATACTCCAATTCTTCTTAAAATTAGCCAAATTGTAGACAAGTTTTTCTCAGACTGGTGCATTTCAATAACCCTCATGTTTACTACAGATCTGCATGGTTTTTTGAACTAAAGGAACTTTTAATGGCACATTAGGACTCAAGAACTGGCTGTCACAGAATAAGATAGAAAAAATGGAATCAATCATATCCTTAGATGATCTCAGGCAGGATGGGGATTGTATGTCCATCCATGCTCAGTTTGGCTTTTTAGCATGTTGCCCCCAACAAAGTCAGCATATTGCCCCCAACAATATGGTCCTTCTTTTACCGACCTCGGAAGGATGGAAGGTTGAGTCAACCTTGAGCTGATCATGATTGAAATCCTGGCAGTGAGCAATGAGTTAACCTGCAATATTGCATTCTAACCACTGTGCCATCACAGTCTTATGGAGCTTCTGATTATGCACCAAACATAAATTCATCAATGTAGCAAACTTAATTAGAGAAAGGGATGGTGAGAGTAGTTCCTCTTTCATTCAGTGACTATGGGGCTGTCATTTCCCATTTATAGTTTTGCAATGCATTCAGGTTGATGCTTCAAAATAATATACTTGGCTGTGAGCATTTATTTCCCTCCTTGTTCCCTATCTCCAGGACAATTAACTAAAAATGAAGAAGAAAAACATTTGTATAAGAATCTGGTTCATAAATGCTTCTACAAAATTCCATCTAGTATTATGCACGAATCTTTGAGGAACTTATAGAATTCTTATCTCTTACATTTCATGAAGTTATGATAAACAAACAAATAATGCCTGTAAAGATACGTACATTGAATTTCTTAAGTGGCAGGAATGGCAAGCAATTTAATTCTTGACATATCCAGGGCTGAGTAGAGTGATGTCATACACGGCAGTAGTTTTCATGATCTCCACAGGAACTGTAGGCAGATTTGAGAGTGATTTCACACACAAATTATGGTTGGACAGTTATGCTTAATCACACTCCTATTCTGGACCCATTGTGTCATCAACATGCTTCATATGCTTACCTACTTATTCTCAGTACCTCATTCAACTTTTTCCTACAAGGAAGTTTGAAATCTCTCTGTGGGAGGAAAGATTAGGAGAGCAGGGATCCCAAATGTGAAGACAAGTGAGTTCTGGGTCCTCTGTGATGTTTTCCATTAAACAAGGTAGAAAAAGTCACTGGGCTATGGTAAGAAGGAGTATTTTGGCAGCCAGATTCTCAGTTTATGTTCCCAATCAGCAGAATGAGGAAAGTCCGGTTGGTGGTAGGAGAAAAAATGGTGGTAGTTGATCCTACCAATATCACCATGTCCTGCTTGTTCTGCTTGTGAAAGTCTCCATGGCTGGGAAAACCAGAAATAATGTGCCAACCTTTCTTGCTCACCAAAGTAGCAGAATGGTAGATAAAAAGGGGGCTGCAGCCTAGCACTAAATAGATGATTCATCACTCAAATTTATCATGAGATGATAAATAGATTCACACCTCCAATATCTTTGTATAGGAGGATTGAGTCAACAGGGATTTATGTCTCTCCTTTTCAGTTACCTCTTCATTGGTAAAGGAGAGCTAGAAGGAGAACTAAGCTCTTTGGTTTTTCTCCTTCATGCTTTGGGCTTTTGGGGGGCAGGTTAAAAACCATTAGGGGGCAGGGGGATCCTCTTTTCTTGAAAAAAGATGAAGAATGAATGAATACAGGAGGCAACTTCTGACACTGTGCCAAGTAGTTTCTAAAACTGGGTCAATGGAAGAGGTGAGGAAGAAGTTGTCTTGGTGAAAGGGATTTCAGAGAGCTTTAAAGTTTTTTTTTTATGGGAGGAATTAGTCCAGGGAGACTGGCTCTGTCTGTGAAATGAGAGCCTCACTTGGGCTAAGGGGGTAAAAGGAGTGAATTGGCTGGGATTTCTGATAAAAGACTGCTGGAGAAATCCTACAATCATTAAACTTCCCTTCAATAGCAAATGGCTTGGAAGTTTAAGCAGAGGTGACAATGTGTCACCTTTGCTTAAATGTGTCTTCCTTGGAAATAGAAGTCTCTCTTTCAAATATACTACATTGTCCTTCAAGTGGTGCTAAGCAAAGTATCAAGCATCCCCCACATTGACCAGGCTAGCCTCAGCTTCTGAGAGTTACAATTCAGCACCATCTAGAGGACTACCAATTTGGGATTACATTTTAAATATTAAAAGTGTTGATGAAAATTATTTATCATGTTAGGAATCATGATAGTGCAGAGTTTGTGAACTCCTGATTTAAAACATATGGATCCCTCCCCCCCTTCTATTTTGGATGGAAAAAAATGTCAATAGAAGGACTAGTTGAAAATTGCAGAAACAAATTATCTCAGGCTAGAAGTTATAACTTTTAATCTAAGATGTGTTGCAAGTGCGATTAAAAGTGGCCTTTCATAAGCCATGAAGATAGTTGTGGAGTTAATATACAATGTCAGCATATCCATATTTCTGTCAAAAATTAGAGTAAGGGGGTTTCAAAAAGACAATTTGTCAATCGGTTCATAAAGGAGGGAGCAGATGGGGGCCAATCTTCCATTTATCTTGCTTTCTAATGGAATTGACAATGACTTATGATCTGAAGTATATCAAGAGTTTAGATGAAGAAAAAAATTATTGGGAAGCTTTGCTGCCTGAAAGAAGAGAGAATGGCATTTAATGGTACATGAAATCCCCCCCCCCCCAAAAAAAAAAAAACCTGGCTTGAACAAAGCTATTATTTTCTCTAAAGAGTTGTACTAACTGAGAAACTTTTTCTTTCTTTTTATCCTCTTTCTTCTTCCTGCAGGCACCACGAATCTTCCTTTCATATGTGAGCTCAGTGGGAAGCAGTCCAACTTGAGCACCTTGGTGAAGAGATAATTTACCACCGCAGAAAGATGTTCATCTCCATTTGGTGGAGGATTCTAAAAAGCATATCAGTAGTTTATCCACCGCATTGTATCTTGAAATGAAATCATCTGGAGTTATCTTAGCAAAGCAGAGGTAAATTGGTAACTATTGTGTATACATGCAACTCTTACCATCTGTAGATCAATCTGAGTTGCTAACATTAACTCTGTTAACTGTGCTGAGACTTATATAAACATTCATTGTATTTGTATAATATATGAAACCAGTGTGTAGAACATTGATGTTCTACCAATCATCGCCTCTCTTTATTCCGTTTCCAATATTCTAGTTTTGGGAGAGACAATATCCGAAGGAGACTTACAATATACAAATTATCTTGAAGTCATACCTTATTTTTATTTGTATGGTTCTTTTATCATTCAACTTGCATATATCTATTCAATGAAATTACTTCACACTCAATGCATAGTTCATGAACAATACTTGTCAATACAGTAAAACTCCTTAGTTGACACAAGCCTATTTTTTTTTCTGCATTAGGCTAACCTGTATCAATCTGGATGTTATAGATATTAGATTTCCTCCTTTTCAGTTACATTACAATAAGTTTGCTTTCGAAGCACAACACCTTTTTTTCTATTTCCATATGGTTGTGCATATGGCTTTGACAATTAAGAGCATATTAATAGAATGTGAATATGAAATCTGTCATCTGTACCACCCTACAAAGTGTATAGGTGATGAAATATATAGTTGGATTAATTAGGGTTAATTTCTGGACTGAAGTCAAGTACGTTGCTTGAAGGGAACACTATCCCTCCATACACCCCATATTATGGTGGTGATATTAGGATTTTGGACTACTGGATGGATTTTACTTATCTAACTCACTTGAAGACAACAGTGAATGATTGTGTTGATCTGAATCAGAAGCATCACTTAGATATTGGCAGTACTTTATTAGGGTTTCTTTCCTCTTTCTTCCCATTTTTTTATATAAACAACAAATACTGATTTCCAGATTCATCATTACTTTGCTTGGGAGGCAATGGGTAAGAGAGAGATTGTACCATTATGTTGTTTCAGTCTTGCACTAAACCAGTAAGGCCACCGAATTAAAGTATATATTGTACTACCAGCTGAGCAGCCTAGTACTGTTGAACAATTAATGCACCAGCTGCTGGTTGTTTCTTTTTTCTCTGAAAGATGTAATTGACAACGTCTTCATGTCTTATTGCGCTACACAAGCAGATTTGCCTTTGTGGCAGGGAATCATTTGCATGTAGCTTGATCAGGGTTATGTGAATAATGAAAACATGAAAACAACTCCACTGATCTTGATATTTCTCAAGGGATATCTGTATAGTGAGATTAGAAAGAAGGGGAGTGAGCTCCTCTTAATCTAAAATGGCTGATAACTTCCTCTCTAATCCCACCCATCACCTGATTTCACTTCCAAAAAATGGGCTTAACACCTGTTTTAAGCATAAAATTGCTGTCACTGGATTCTGTCAGCTTAAGGGAAAGCAACTGTATAGTTATGTGGCAGGAAATTTCACCCAGATCCATACCATAACTGTGTGGAAATTGAGGAAATGTGATATATAGGTGAAACTCAAAAAATTAGAATATCATGCAAAAGTTCATTTATTTCATTGAGATGATTATGGCTTACAGCTCATGAAAGCCCCAAATCCATAATCTCAGAAAATTAGAATATTACATGCAATCAATAAAACAAGGATTGTATATAGAACAATATCGGACCTCTGAAAAGTATAAGCATGCATATGTACTCAGTACTTGATTTGGGCCCCTTTTGCAGCAATGACTGCCTCAATATGGTGTGGCATGGAAGCTATCAGCCTGTGGCACTGCTGAGGTGTTATGGAAGACCAGGATGCTTCAATAGCGGCCTTCAGCTCTTCTGCATTGTTCGGTCTCATGCCTCTCATCTTTCTCTTGGCAATGTCCCATAGATTCTCTATGGGGTTCAGGTCAGATGAGTTTGTTGGCCAATCAAGCACAGCAATCCCATGGTCATTGAACCAGGTTTTGGTGCTTTTGGCAAGTGCCAAGTCCTGCTGGAAAATGAAGTCAGCATCCCCATAAAGCTCATCTGCGGAAGGAAGCATGAAGTGCTCAAAAAACTCCTGGTAGAAGGGTGCATTGACCCTGGACTTAATGAAGCACAGTGGACCAACACCAGCAGATGACATAGCTCCCCAAATCAACAAAGATTGTGGAAACTTCACACTGGACTTCAAGCATCTTGCAGTGTATGCCTCTCCATTCTTCCTCCAGACTCTGGGTCCTTGGTTTCCAAATGAGATGCAAAAGTTGCTCTCATCAGAAAAGAGGACTTTGGACCACTGAGCAACAGACCAGTTCTGTTTTTCTTTAGCCCAGGTAAGACATTTCTGACGTTGTTTGTTGTTCAGGAGTGGCTTGACAAGAGGAATACGACGTTTGAAGCCCATGTCCAGGATCCATCTGTGTCCAGGATCCATCTCTTTATGCACTGACTCCAGCCTAAGTCCACTCCTTGTGAAAGTCCCCAACACTTTTGAATGGCCTTTTCCTGACAATCCTCTCCAGGCTGCAGTCATCCCTGCTGCTTGTGCAGCTTTTTCTTCCACGCTTTTCTCTTCCACATAACTTTCTATTAATGTGCTTTGATACAGCACTTTGGGAACATCCAACTTCTTTTGCAATTACCTTTTGAGGCTTTCCCTCCTTATGGAGGGTGTCAATGTTGGTTTTCTGCACAACTGTCAGGTCAGCAGTCTTTCCCATGATTGTGATTCCTACTGAACCTGACTGAGAGACCATTTAAAGGTTTAGGAACTCTTTGCAGGTGTTATGGCTTAATTAACTGATTAGAGTGGGACACTTTGAGCCTAGAATATTGAACCTTTTCACAATATTCTAATTTTCTGAGATTGTGGATTTGGGGTTTTTATAAGCTGTAAGCCATAATCATCACAATTATGACAAATCACAGCTTCAACTATCTTGCTTTGCATATAATGAGTCTATCTCATATATTAGTTTCACCTTTTAAGTTGCATTACTGAAATAAATGAACTTTTGCATGATATTCTAATTGTTTGAGTTTCACCTGTATGATAAGAAATGCACTGGATCTATTCAGCCAATAAATTTGAGCATGGACCTCACAAATTGTTTTTGTTCCACAAATACCTTATTGGGTTGATGTAAATGACTAGAATGGGTTACCAACAGTAGCAAAATTTGTTGATCTTGAAAATAGCTTGTTGAGGAAAATTGTTCTGTTCTATTTTTAAATGATAAATTAGAATTCTGTAGTTAACATGCTAACACTGCATTTTAGTGTGGGGAAAAACAACTATTGCTTGAGGAGAGTTTTGATTTAGTTAGGTCTTCTTATTTCCTTCTCTTTGTTTTGTGGTATTTTCTTGTCTGCAGCCATACCAGTTCTGATCACAGTAATTACTGAATCTTTAGCAATTCAGTAAGATTCAAGCTCCCCCTTTGAAACAGAAAAAAAGCCATGCATAAGGGCATTTTCACAGTGATATGAGTAAATCCTGCTAACATATAATACAGCTTCTGTAAAGTTAATACAAACCCATCCCCCAAAGACATTTTCAAAGGAACAGTCAGTATGTACTACATCTTGATCAACAGGACTCTTTTACTTCTAAAAATGTTTGATTGATTTATCAAATAATACATTGTGCTTTTATTTTTAAAAGGATCTTATGCATAATTAGTACAAGGACAAAAAAAACCCCAAACCATTAAACTAACCACAATAGATGAGTTTTGCAATAGAACCCAATCAAGTAGCTCACCATTTGGGCTTAGTATATTATGTAAAGCTGCACCTAATCTTACTATGTATTCCTTTCATGTAATCTGGGACACAGGTTTAAATATTCTTTATTTTCAAGGAAGATTCATAAACTTCCCCATGGTTCCCTATAGTATGGTGTTATTTACCTTGATAGGCTACCCTTTTAAACTTTTCTGGAAAGTGAAGCCTATATTCAATTTTCAGATAAGAAATTAAAAGTAATCCTCACTTTCTGATCTTAATTGGGACTGGGAACTCTCACTAAATGACTTGGTCATAAAGTGAAAGAATGCAATGGAGCCACTTACAATGTCATTAAATGGAACTCTAATCATTAAATCAATTCCTGCTGATCGTTAAGCATGTTGTCACATGATCATGACTTCCTGCCAGCTTTCCCACTGACTTTGATTATTGGAAGATAGCTGTGAAGGTCACAAATGGTGATCACATCACTGTGGGACACTGCAACCACTGTAAATGTATGCTGATTTCCAAGTGCCCAAATTGCAATCACATCATCATGGGGACACTGTGACAGCCACAACTTTGAGGACTGGTCATAAGTCTCTTTCTTCAGCATTGTTGCAACTTTGAATGGTCATGGAATAAGTAGTTGTTCAGTGAGGACGTCCTGTACAGGTATAGATTTATTGACATTATGTGTCAATAAATTCCCATAGAGAAACCTGCAGAAATTGTTCATCTGTTAGCCCTTGCAGCTAAACCAGATACAGCTGGATGAACTAATTCTAGTTTATTGTAAGGCTACATTAACAAAATCTTACAAGTCTGAAAGTACAAACTCCCTGCCACCATTTTAACTGCTTGATCAATTTTTTTTGGGGGGGGGGGTTGTCTTTCTTTAATTTCTTCTTCTGACAGCTAAGCCACTAAGGTCTCCTACCTCATTTGATTATTTCCGAAGCATCATCCTTTCCCTTTCCTAAGTAGTATCACTTCCCCATATAGCATTATACCATCTGATTTCTTTGCCCACAACCTGATGAAAAATTTTGGAAGGGCATTTGAATGTAGCTCTACCTGGAGCTGCAATTTTCAACATTTCCAATCTGCATGGCAGTTTTATGGGCAGAACAACAAACCTACCATTCTAAGAATTCAAAAATTTAGCAGTTTTAATTTCTTATAGTTGAGCTCTCTATTGCAGGTACTTTAATCTTTACATTTATTCTTTGTACATACGTAGGAAAGAGAAATTGCTATGGTGTAATGTTCTCAGTCATATTTATTTAATGAAATAATTAGACCTACTTTATTATGGTACATATATGCAATGTCCAAGATTATAGTTAGAAATTACATTTGGGATAGTCATAACTGGGAAAAAGGCTGTATTCACAGGAAGGGCTGTTTGCTGGTTTTGTTATTAGTTACCCAGTTTTCATATTGGCCAAGTCCATTTGGATCATACTTAATGATATAACTGCCATCAATTTCCAACAGAGGGGTGAGAGAAGCATGATATTGTTTAGATTGGGTACCTCTACTTTTCTCAGATTAAATAACCTCATAAATGATTTAGATAAACATTTTTATGAATATATAATACTAAAATATGCGTATAAAAGCCCAAGCATTTTAAGTATTAAATACATACTTCTAAAATAATATTTTATGGTAAAGAGATATATAGCTATGAAAAATATAAAGAAAGCTGAGCAAAAGGAAGGGATGTAAAAGCAAGTCAAAATTAAGATTATTCTTCAGCCAATAAACTTCAGAATTTAGTTAGCAATGAACCTGGTTTTGAAAAAGTAAGATTTATCAGATAACCTTTTCAGCAGAGACAATGTGTATGTCTGAAAGCACTTTCAGGATGCTTTTTATGTCTTTTAATTCTCCTCAGATTTCTTAATGAGCTAGCTCCACCTCTCATACCAAGATTTATAATTGATTTTTAATTAAAAAATCATCAAGCAGCACTTGACAAGCCATTTTCTACCTCAGTACAAACATTTTCTTGATTAAATTTTAAATATAGTCAACATCCAGTAAATCAGAAATGGTCTCTGTTCTTTCCATAAACACTTAATACCTGTGACAGATTTAGTATCTATCAGTAATGGCCATTTAACATATAGTGAAATGTATAATAATAATGGGCTTCTAAATCAAACACTAATAAAGCTGCATCTATAGTCACTAGGGCAGTTTGGTCTAGTGGTTAAGGCACTAGGCCAGAAACCGGGAGATTGTGAATTTTAGTCCTGCCTTAAGCATGAAATCCAGCTGGGTGACTTTGCACCACTCTATCAGCTAACTCACAGAGTTGCTGTTATGGGAAAAATGAGGAGGAAGGAGTATTAGGGTATTTATAAAAATAATAGAGGTGGGATATAAATAAGTTGTTATTTGGATGGCTGCTAAATATATTATTAATATATTTAATAATAACTAATGTCAATTGGGTCAGTGCCAGAATGAGATGAGTGAGACAAGAACCAGAGGTTGCCAGGCCAGGCCAAGGATGACTATTATATAAACATACAAACATTCAGCTTCAAGGCCACCAAGCACCATATCAAGTATCTATTAGTAAACCACTCCTACAGAAACCAACCCGTGAACCGTCTAGTGAAACGAGAAGAGACTCACCAAACACTCACTATTGGCCATGCCTCTTCATTAGATGCTCAGAAAATTCGGGTCAACGTGAACATTGAAAATTGGCCCTGCCAGATGGAAGTAGACTCGGGATCGTCTCTTTCAATGGTCTCGTGGAAGACCCTCAAGCAACTCATCCCCACTATCTGGCGCCAAGACCTTCAATTCCAATGGCTCGTGCTAAAAGACTACCAGGGGAACCGAATTCCAATTGCAGGATCCAGTCGAGTCCGGGTTACATTCAAGAACCGCACGACGTACTTACCCCTGACGGTGATCGATAAGAACCGGCCTAGCCTGTTGGGCCTACAATGGTTCGCAACACTCGGCATCAAAGTGGCAGGCATTAATCGAATCGGCGGCAGTGACTGGGAGGAAGACCTCGCCCACAAATTCAAGGACGTCTTCGAAGAAAAGCTAGGTGAGTACAAGGGGACGATATCCTTTAGCCTTAATCCAAAGATAGCTCCCATCTGCCTTAAGCCTTGTCGAGTTCCGTTCGCTCTAAAACCGAAAATCGACGAGCAGCTTGATAAGTTGATTGCCCAGGGAGTTTTAAAACCAACGGTTCACTCCCCTTGGGAAACGCCGATTGTGACACCCATTAAGCCGGACGGCTCCATTAGAATTTGCGGGGACTACCGAGCCACCCTAAACCATGCCCTGCAACAGAACCCATATCCAGTACCGGTGGTACAGCACCTCCTCCATTCCTTGGGGGGTGGAAAAATCTTCACTCAACAAGACTTAGCTCAGGCTTATCAGCAATTGCCAGTTGAGGAAAAAACGGCACAGGCACAGACTATCGTAACACACCGAGGTGCCTTTAAGTGTACGCGGCTTCAATTCATAGTCAGTGTGGCCCCAGGGATCTTTCAGAGCCTAATAGAGAGACTATTGCAGGGGATCAAGGGCATTGTCCTCTATTTCGACGATGTGCTTATTGCTGACCCCACTCAAAAAATCTTGTGGGAGCGTTTAAGATTGGTATTATGAAAATTTCAGGAAGCAGGCCTGAAAGTCAAAAAAAAAAATGCAAAATGTGTACCGATCGTGTTGAATTTTTAGGGTACCTAATTGGCAGTCAGGGTATTCACCCTACTGATAGTAAATTAAGAGCAATAAAGAACGCTCCCAGGCCCCAGAACAAGACCGACCTCCAGGCGTTCTTAGGCCTCATCAATTTCTATAATGTTTTCTTGCCGCACAAGGCGACTGTCACTGAACCGTTACATCGTCTTTTAGATAAAAAAGCAGGCTGGGTATGGGGTCACAAAGAAGAGCAGGCATTCCGTAATGTAAAAAAACTGCTGACTTCAGACGCCGTGCTGATGCAGTACAATGAGACTTTGCCAATAAACATAACCTGTGATGCATCGCCTTTGGGAATGGGCGCCATTTTGAGCCATGTGTTACCTAACGGTAACGAATCCCCTGTTGCTTACTTCTCAAAGACGCTCTCAAAAACCAAGCGAAATTACAGCCAAATCGATAAGGAAGCCCTAGCGATTGTATCAGCAGTTAAAAGATTTCATGAGTACATGTACGGCCGGGTTTTCACCATTGTAACTGACCACAAACCATTGCTGGGGATCATTGCTGGGGACAAGCCAACTCCCTACATACTTTCTCCCAGAATGACCCGCTGGTCAGAATTCTTGGCTGCCTACAATTATCGGCTACAATATCATCCCGGAAAAGCCATTCCCCACGCCGACGCGCTGAGCCGTACACCGCTCCCTGAAACTATCAACAATCCTGCACCAACGATGACAGCATTGCAGATCGAGACACTCCACACTCCGCCATTGACTGCCTGTGACATCGCGAGAGAAACAAAACGCGACCCCATCTTGGCACGAGTCCTCACATGGGTGGAACGCGGATGGCCATTGGACCGAGTACCAGACGACTTCGCACCATTCAAAAGTCATCAAACAGAGTTGTTCTCGCAAAAGGGCTGTGTCATCTGGGGCGATAGAGTCATTATCCCAGAAAGACTCCAACAGATGCTGCTAAGAACCTTGCATGATGGCCACCCTGGCATTATGCGCATGAAGGGCCTCGCACGAAGCTATGCGTGGCATCGATAGACAAATTGAATCATGGGTTAAAACTTGCAAGAGATTCCAAGAAGTAAGCAACGCTCCACTAAAGGCAACCCCAACCGAATGGGAGACGCCACGGGGACCCTGGTCCCGCATCCATCTGGACTTTGCTGGGCTGACCAAAGGCCACACATTTCTGCTAACCGTCGACGCCTACTCGAATTGGCTCGAGATTCACCGAATGAGCAGTACAACCACTGACGCGGTCATCAAAAGACTGGAAAGACTTTTTGCAACCCACGGATTACCAGATGTTCTGGTATCCGACAACAGGCCCCAATTTACCACGCTACCTTTTGAGCAGTACTTGGCTGACCGTGGTATTCGACATGCACTCACTTCGCCTGCGCACCCTGCTGCCTACGGTAAGGCTGAGCGCATGGTTCAATTTGTCAAAAAGACTCTCCAAAAGATTGACTACAACAACATCGACAAAAAAATCAACCAGATCCTTTTCCTGCAGCACATCACACCTCACAGCGTCACCAACAAAACTCCCGCCGAACTACTAATGGGACGAAAGCTCTGCTCCCACCTTGATTGGTTACACCCAGCCTACGAACCTGAAAAGCCACTTGGATCCAGCAGCCGATGCCGTACCTTCCAGGTAGGCAATCTAGTATTCACTAAAAACTTATCAGGCGATCCGTTGTGGGTAGAGGTGACCGTAGTCCGCGTAACTGGCCCAAGATCATACCTCGTTCAATGCCCTGATGATAGACTTTGGAAGCATCACATAGATCAGCTACGATCGCGGCTGCCACCTCGCACTTCCGAACTCCCTTTTGACCAAACTGAGGAGGGAGGAGATACAGAGGAAAGCGAATTACTATTAGAGGGAAACCCTCTTGAAGAGACTGATAATGGAACTGAAATGCAGGATCAGGAACCAGGGACCGGAGTGAATGCACCTCAGGAAATGGCCAGTGATATTGATGACAACGAGAACGCAAACTCAGAACCAGAGGCACCCCTACCGCTAAACAACGATCTACCTCAGCAAGAGTGCAGCCAACTGCCAGGCACTTTGCGAAAATCGAAAAGACTAGTAAAACAACCGTCCTACATTAAGGACTATGTAACCGTGCCCCGTGGGCAGAAGCTGGGAGAAAGGGGTGTTGTGAATGCATAATACCAATAAAGTTATCATTGAGCTTGAAGTCTAGTGCAGGGTTCTGGCCCTGCACTTCTGATTGGCTGTTAATGGCAGGATTGGATTGGCCCGTTCAGGAGCATCCAATTGGCCATTAACAGGCCATTCCCATTGGTTAACGGAGCTAGCGTTCCAGGTTTACTATTGGTTAAATAGTTAATGAGTTGCCTATATAAGTAAGGCTATAGCAGCCATTGAGCTGAGCTGTCACAATATGTAAATAAAGAGTTTGAAGTTCACTGCTTCTACCGGCTTGTCTCCATCATTCGCACCCATGCTCCAAACTTAACACTGAGAAGGATCTTTTCTCCTTCACTATTGGTACTATGCATCTATACATACTTACTTTTCTATCTCTGCTCACATGTTTCTTTGTCTTTATTTCTTGGAACACTTCCCTTAATAGAGTACTTAATTCTAATTCCCTTACTAGCTATGTTGTACCAACAGCAGTTCCTTTAGCCAATTCTTTAGATTCTTTTACAATCTCTATCTTATATTTATTTGGCATCTCTGGAAATCATGTTTCTTTAACCCTTTTAGACAGCAACTAGTTAAAGACTTCTCCAACATTGTTTTAACTCTTTACTTCCCAAAGCAAATTCTTACCAGTTCTATCAAATCTGTGTCTTTTAAATAAATGTCAGTTCTAGCACCAAGTTCTAGGTAACATAATATAAGTTTATTAGAATCTCCAGGGATCTACATTAGGCCCACAGTCCCCATACCTTAATTTATATTTATTTTTAAGATTTGTCTTTCATTACAAGAGCTCAGGATGGATACATATACTGCTCCTCAATCTATTTTTCCCATGTTAACAAACACTGTGAGCAAGATTAAACTGAATGAAGGGTGACTGCCCTAAAGTCACCCAGAAAGATTCCATAGTTGAGGGTGGATTAGAACCTAGCTCTCTTTGTTTCTACTTCAATACCTTAATCAACCTATCACACTGACTCCTGTATCTTTCTGACTGTTGATACTCTTCATTCTCAATTAGAGATAAATGTCCATGTGAGGAATGAGAAAGCAGCATTTTACTCTTTATTATCAGTCAAACAAAACGCCTTCAACAGCCATTGTCAGGCAAAGATCCAACATATCAACATTTTGGATTTGCTCTTTTGATTTTAAAGGTTCTGTAAACCCACTGAGAGATGGAGTTGTCAAACAGCCCTTTAGGTAGGAGGTTTCACACACACACACACCCGGATTTATCAGTAAAACAGGGGTCCTCCTGATATTTCATGGCTTATTTTTTGCTTAGACTTGGGTGAAAAATCTCAAACATACCTTGACTAGATTATAATCTAAATTATACTAGAATCTTTATGGCAGGGAAAAATGAAGTTGCCTGAGGTTAATGTAAATATGTCAAGGAGTTTCATTTATTGTCAGAGCCTTAAAAGCATGACTTCTTACTACTTTCCATATTGGTTCTCGCCTTACAGGGCGATTCCCCATCGATTGGCGGAGATTGGTTTTCTTCGAGGTCTGGCTGGGTCCGAGGAGGCTTCTGCAGACCCGTCCGATGTAGCCTCATTTCCCGCACTCATGGCAGAGTGCGTCGCGGAATTTGCAAACGGAGCGGTAATGGTTGGCTCCGCAGCCCGCGCACGGTTGCTGGGACTTCGGTCGTCATTCCCGATCGGACTGCAGGTGATGGACCTCTTCTTTGTCGCTGTCTGACAACGAAGAGAGGTCCTCATGGTGGGCCATGGAACGTCGCCCTTCTGCATTAGGTGAAATGTCGCTGGCTGGTTGGTAGGTTGGAGTGCAATTTCGGCATAGTTGAGCGGCCGACTTTTTGGTTGCCTCCGCTGCTGTAGCTTCAGTTATGGCGTCTTTAAGGGTGATGTCACCCTTTGGCATTATTTTGCTCTGTACGTTTAGAGCGTCTAGCCCGAGGACTACTCTGTCTCTCAAAGCCTCTTCCAGGTTGGCGAAATCGCAAAGGCCTCCCAAGTTCCAGAGGTCTGCAACAAAATCGGTGACGCTTTCTCCTTTCCGCTGGTTCCATTGATAGAACTCATGTCATCTTACGAGCGTCAGAACGGTGGGTGCGTAGTGGGCTCTTAGCAGCGGTTCGAGGACGTCCCAGTCCATGGCCTTTACTTCAGCCGGTTTTGCTAATGCCTTAGCCATTTTGAATACCGTTGGCCCGCAGTGCATCAGGAATACCGCCCGTTTCTTTCCTGCCATGGCATCCTTCAGATTATTTGTTTCTAAAAACATTTGGAAACGATCCATGTAAGACTCCCAGTCCTCTTGAGCTGGATCGAATGGAGCGGGTGGTATTATGCCGCCAGACATGGTTCAGCCGTTGTGCGCTTCAGTCACGTGCTTAGTTGGCTCTGATGTCATCCAATCCCACCTTCGTCGCCAGTGTTAAGTTTGGAACATGGGTGCAAATGATGGAGATGAGCCAGTAGAAACAGTGAACTTCAAACTCTTTATTTACATATTGTGACATCTCAGCCCAATAGCTGCTATAGCCTTACTTATATAGGCAACTCATTAACTATTTAACCAATAGTAAACCTGGAGCGCTAGCTCCGTAACCAATGGGAATGGCCTGTTAATGGCCAATCGGATGCTCCTGAACGGGCCAATCCGATCCTGCCATTAACAGCCAATCAGAAGTGCAAGGCCAGGGAGAAGGCGGAGCTTCGTTTCGGCGATACAGCTGCGATCTCGGGGCTCTGAGATCGCAGCCGATATTTTCGCCCCTGGTTGGTCCCAACGGACCTAAACCGTCCCGTACAGACGGGGATTGAAAAGGGTACTGTTCCAGGATCCCAGAGATATCGCAAAATCTCTGGTTCGATCCGGAAGAAGCCCTTTTGCTGGTGGCAGAGAGGCAGCCCTCATAGCTGCTGAAGTCGGGACAGTTCCGGAAAGAAAGTGGCTGGAGTGAAAGTGTGTCGGCTGGGTGAGAGAAACTCTTTTGTGTTGTAAATTCGTTGAGGTTGGAAAGTTCATCCTGAACAAAGAAGAAATCTGTGAGATTTTTTTTTTGACTGAAATCGTCTGAGCGGCGTTTTTTTTTTTTTTTTAAACAAATTTTTATTAATTTTACAAAAAACAATACACAATCCTGGCACAACAACTTGAAAAATCTTTTCTAAAAAAATAATAATAATAATAATAATTAGAGAAGAAAGCCAATAAAACATATAAAATAACTCCAAATTGTAATATCAATATTTACATTATCTATTTAACTTCATATCTTAACCAGACTTCTCCTTTTATCCAAATTATATTTCTTGCTTATTAAAATTTTACTGCCTTTCATAAACATACAAAACACAAAACATAAACAAAACTAAAACATCTTTTCTGAAGGCTGCCTGATCCCGGGTTGAAACTCTTCACACAGACACAAATTCAAACATCATATTCACTTTATATATCCTTCCATATCTTATTATCATTTTCTTTTCTTTTTTTATAAACCAATTTTATCAATTTTACAAAAATAGTGCACAATCAAGGTATAACAGCTTATAAATTCTTTTCTAAATAATAATAATAATAATTAAAGAAGAAAACCAATAGAACATACTGATTCCAAATTATAACATCAATATTTACTTTATCTATTTAACTTCATATCTTCTCCCAGCTTCTCCTTTTCATCCAAATTATTTCTTGTTAATTAAAATTTTATTGCCTTTTATCAGTATACACAAAAAAACATAACAAAACCTTTATATATCCTTCCATATCTTATTACCATTTTCAATAACATTCTTTGTCTGTTCTATTTCCAACTATCCATTCATCTTTTTTCTTTTACTATACTTCTCCTATACACTAATTGAGTGACGCCTTTAACTCATTACCCTAACTTAAAAGTACTTCATATAACACTTATCTTGGGATTCTGTTTAGTAAATTCTAAAACTACACAGTAAATTTTATACTCTAAATACACATATAAAAACACAATCTTATATACCTTCCAGAATCCCCCTTTTATCCTTAATTAAATTCGCCCATTGTCTCTGAATAAACTTTTTTTCTTTAGATCTTGCTTCCCCCCATTGAGGCTTCTCCTCCCCCCCTTTCTCTCTTGCTTATTCTTCTCCTTGCCCTTTTTACCCCTTTGTCTTTCCTCCTCCCTTTTCTTACTCCCTTTCCTTTGCTTTCTAACCTTGCCTCCACCTTTCCGCTCATTTTTCTCTTCTTTGGTTGTTTTTATAATTCTTAAAATCCCCTTTTTCTTATCCTTTTTCTCCTCCTCCCCGGAAAGAACCCATTGTTCATCAAAGATGGCTTCTTCTTCCTCTTCTTCTTCGTCCCAGTCCTTCTGCTGCGTAATCAACTTTTCATAAGTACATAACGCCATTTCTAAGAATTGAAACAAAGTGCCCAAAGTATCTTCTTTTTTATATTCTTGATATTCAATCTTTAGTTCATCCACAAGTGATGCCATTATGAAAAAAGAAACTTTTCCCAAAACAACCACAAGTATTTTTAATCAAGAATAATTCAAAAAAAAAATTCCAAAAATTAATACTTTTCTTCCTTCTTCTCTTTCTCTTTCTGGGGTTAATGTTTCAAAGAGGTCCAATTACCATATACCTTTCTTTGGGATTCTAGGCAATCTCCTCCTTTTACAGCTTCTGCTCCAATTTTTTTTTTTCCTCTCCCTTCCCACTTGCAATATCAATTTTAAATAATCAGAAATCCATACCTCCAACAAGGGTTTTCCAATTTCTTAAGTTTTTCAATGTCCAAAAACCTTTTTGTCCCTTAGCTTCAACTCTCAAAACAATTCACTTTCAATGTCCAATATGTCCAAACATATCTGCTGTTTCCATGGGGTGGGAGAGTGAAGAAAAAAAAAAAGTTCCCTTTAACAGCTTCTCCGCCGCTTTCGATCTTCTTAGGGATA
Organism: Hydrophis major; assembly: GCA_033807585.1. Taxonomy (NCBI): domain Eukaryota; kingdom Metazoa; phylum Chordata; class Lepidosauria; order Squamata; family Elapidae; genus Hydrophis; species Hydrophis major. The sequence goes on along the minus strand of CM066331.1, from coordinate 185,347,812 downwards.
CAATGTATCCTCCAGCAACTCAAACAGCTCAGTTCCAAACAATTTGAAAGATGTTACTTGACCCAGCTCAGACAGCACTTTCACTCTTCTTACTTCCTCTAGCGCAATCTTACCCGGTTGCTGGCTTCTTCGTGGCGGCCATTGCTGACCGCTCCTCCACCGCCTTGGGAAAAAGGGGTTTTTCCGGAGGAGGAGGGGGTCTGCGACACCCCCAAACCCCTGTCCGACTCCCCTCTCTCTTCAGCTGTCCCTACAGGGCAGCCATATCCCCCTGACCCATCTGGATCGGGGGTACCTCGACGGCTAGCACAGCAGGAATCGCGAGCTGTCGCGAATTCCTGCTGCCCCGAAGCCACGCGAAACCGGAAGTCCGTCTGAGCGGCGTTTTTTAAAGTGATGTCAAATTGAGGCTTGGGTGTTTTTTTTTGTTTTCTTTATACTTTTTGGGGGGGATTTTAGTGTGACTTTGTAGGTAACCGGATTGAATTTTCTCTTATATATATATTTATGCTCCCTTTGATTTTTTAACTTTCTTTAGGATAGAGGCTCCCTTTGGCTATTTTTTTTTGTTTCTGTATATATTATTCCTTTTTTCTGGCTGGGAGGGAGGAAGAGCATTAAGAAACTTTGCAACACTGCCAATTAGAGGCTTGAAAGTATTTTATTTGAATTGGAGAGAATTGCAAAAAGACCTCTTCTCAAGGACATTTTAACGTGATAAGATAGAGGGAGAGCACAGCAAAATATTATTGCAGGTGCTTTCCTGGACTGTTATTAAGAACACTTGAGGTTTGGCTTTGAAGCTGCTGGAGAAGAGAGTCATAACAAGAGCCTTGGATAAATAAACAAAGTGCAGTGTGTTTTCTTATATATACCCCATTTGCTAGCCTTTTTCTAAATTTCAATTCTAGCAATATTCTTATTTTTGCCTTTTATTTTAAAGGTAAAGCCTCAGAGTTTTTTCTTAATTTTTCTTTTCTTTTTTATTGGGACTTTTTTGCTTTTCCTATTTATGTTTTTGGACCACTTTGTTGTTGTTGTTGTTGTTGTTTTTTGGATTATTGAGACTTCTTAACTGGATTAAGGTGTGAAGAATCTGAAGGAACTTTTTGTTTTTTCTCTTTTTGCTTTTTTTTTTTTTTTTGCTCTTAATCAATATTATTATTTTTGGATTTTTTTTTTCCTTTCTATTTTTTCCTTTTTTATGATGGACTATTTCGTAATTGGATTAGGGTCTAGAAGAACCTGAAGATCTTTCTTTTTCCTTTTTTCCTGTTTCTTCTTTGGTTTCGTGTCTTTTACTATTGGAGTTTTCCATTTTGGATTATAATTGGCTGCGTTACCAGTTGGATTAAAAGTCAAGAAGAATTTGAAGCTTTGGAAGCATTGAAATGAGCAGGAAACCAATAACATCTGGCATTTCTGCTTCTACCTCTGCTTCCCCACCAGCTGGAGGACAACGTTTAATTCAGACAATGTTGAAGCAAGATAAGGAACAAGAAAGAGTAACTTTACAGATGATTATGCAAGGAATCCAAGATCTCAAGACAAAATCAGACATCATTGAACAAAGAACAGGAAATATTGAACAAAGAACAGAAAATATTGAACAAAGAACAGAAAATATTGAACAAAGAATAGAGAAGACTGATGAAAAAGTGGAAAATATTAAACAAATGATGGTTAAGTATGAGGAGAGATTCCAAAAAATTGAGGAAGAAGGAAAACAAAGAGAGAAGAAGATTGGAAATATTGACAGCAGACTAACAGCAGTTGAACAAGAAAAAGGTGGGATGTTGAGGTGGGAGATGGAAAGGTCAGAATTTTACCTCAGATTTCAAAATATAGAAGAGGAAAAAGGAGAAAACTTGGCAGTGGTAATGATAGAAATTTTGGCAGATGCTTTGGAAATTACAGAGGAAAAGATGATGGATGGAATAGATGAGATATATCGAGTCTATACAAGATATGCGATGAGAAATAAATTACCCAAGGAAGTCCATATTAGATTTACCAAAAAATCCATTAAAACGCAAATATTACAAGTAGCAAGAGAGAAAACACTGAAATACAAAGGTAAAGAGGTTGTGGTTTTAAAACAAATACCCAGAAGACTGAGAGAGATGAGAAGAGAATATCGATTTCTGACCAAAATGCTATTGGAAAACGAAGTGAATTATAGATGGCTGATTCCAGAAGGACTAATGTTTAGGTGGCAAGAGCAGAGATATAGAATTAATTCAATTGAGAAAGCAGAACTTTTCCATGCAGAATTTTTTGGAGAAAGAAGAGAGGAAGCAGAGAAAGAGGTCTCATTAACTGAATTTCAAGATGAACAACTGGAGACTGAAAAAGAGAAAGGAGCAGTAGGGGGACAGATGGATAGCAAAGAACAGCGTGAAGTGAGATCCACAAGAGCGATTAGACCTAAATATAAAGCATAATCATAGAAGAAAAAAAACTGATTACAATGAATATAAATGGACTTAATTCAGCTGTTAAAAGAAGGAAAACTTTTCATAAATTAGAGAAATTAAAATTTGATATAATTTGTTTACAAGACGTTCATATTAAAAAACAACATGAACAATTGTTATTACAGCCAAAATTGGGGAAAATATTTACTTCTTTGACTTAATGTAAGAAAAGAGGAGTGGTTCTATACATTAAAGAGGCTATCCCAGCAAAATTGATTTACACGGATGAAGATGGAAGAGTATTAATGGTAGAAATAATGGACAATAATATAAAAATACTCTTGATTGCAATTTATGCTCCGAACGATAAACAAGAAGAGTTTTATAAAAAGCTACACATGAAAATAATTGGACTGGACTACGTTAATATAATTATGATGGGAGATTTTAATGGAATTGTGGACAATAAATTGGACTATATAGCAACAACAACAAAGCAAAATAGAAAGGCTCTCCCAAGGTCTTTTTTTAAAATGACAGATGAATTAACTTTAAAAGATATTTGGAGAGAAAGAAATGTTAAAGCTAAACAATATACTTTTTATTCAAATAGACATTTATCATGGTCCAGATTAGATATGATTTGGATCTCAACAGAATTAATATCCAATATTAAAGAAACAAATATTGAAACAAGTACTTGGGCAGATCATAGCCCAATGACAATTAAATGGAAGGGACAAAAAAAAAAGATTGAGATGGACATTAAATAATACTATTTTAAAGGAGAAAGATTTTATACAATGGATGGAGAAGGAATTGGCTTTTTTCTTCAGAGAAAATAAAAAAGAAGATACTTCAACGCAGAATGTGTGGGATACAATGAAGGCATACGCTAGAGGTTTGATAATAGATTATACAAGAAAAAAGAATATTAGGAAGAGGCAAACTTCTAAGGCCTTGGAAGATGAGTATAAAATTCTTGAAAAAGAATTACAGAAAATGCCACAGAAAAAGGATATTAAATTGAAGCTGGATGTAATCAAACATAAAATGGAATTAATAGAGAAAGAAGAACTGGCACAGAAAATTAGAAACTTTAAACAGAATTATTTTGAAGATGCAAATAAACCAGGTAGATGGCTAGCATATAAATTGAGAAAAGAGAAGGAATCAAGAAAAATATTGAAGTTAATAGATGAACAAGGCCAAGTTTGTTATGGGAATAAGGAGAAAAAAGAAATTATTCAAGATTTTTATGGGCAACTATATAAGCAAGAGAATATTGATGAAGAAAAAGTCAAACAGTATTTACAGGAAGCTAATTTACCAAAGATACCTAAAGAGACTGAAGAAATGCTAGAAAGCAATATAACAATGATGGAACTAAATGAAGCATTTAAGAGACAAAATAATGGGAAAGCACCGGGTCCAGATGGGCTTTCATCAGGATTCTATAAAACATTTCAAGAATCATTGAGCATCCCATTGTTAGAAGTTATGAATGAAGTTATGTTAAAAAAGATGATACCTAAAACATGGTCAGAGGCCTATATTACACTCATACCGAAGGAAGAGACTGACCCATTGCAAATTAAGAATTATAGACCTATTTCTTTATTGAATGCAGACTATAAAATCTTTGCTTCAATCTTAGCAGAAAGACTTAAAAAATATTTAAATAATTTTATTCACCCAGATCAAAATGGATTTCTGCCAAAGAGACAAATTAGAGACAATATGAGAGTAATCTTGGACACTTTGGAATACTATGAGGCTCATCCTGAAAAGCAAATGGCTTTGATATTCCTAGATGCTCAAAAAGCATTTGACAACGTGAACTGGAGATTTATGTTATTATTATTGGAGCAGATGGGTTTTGCTAAAAAATTTATTCAAGCAATAGAAGCCATATATAATAAACAGACAGCAAGGGTAATGATGGAGGGGGAACTTACAGATTTTATTAATATAAGGAAAGGCACAAGACAAGGATGCCCCCTATCTCCTTTGCTATTTGTGTTGACCTTGGAAGTGTTGAATAGAAATATTAGGGATGATAAAAGCATAAAAGGAATGAAAATTAAGAAGGAAGAATTTAAGCTACAAGCTTTTGCTGATGATTTAACTTTTATTTTGGAAGACCCGCTAGAAACAGCTCCAAAGTTATTGGAAAGGATAGAGGCATATGGAGAGGTGGCTGGTTTGAAAATAAATAAAGATAAAACAAAGATTTTGACAAAGAATGTGCTATTGAGACAGAAAGAAGAACTGGCAGACCTTTTGAAAATTCAAGTTACAAATAAGGTTAAGTATCTGGGGATATATTTGACAACAAGATGTAGCACATTATAGGAGAATAATTATATTAAACTTAAACAACAGATAATTACAGATTTGAAGAAGTGGGAAAACTTGCAATTGTCATTAATAGGGAGAATTTCAACAATTAAGATGAATATTTTACCTAGAATTTTATTTTTGTTTCAAACAATACCAATTAGGCTTGGAAAAGACTATTTTGAAGATTTAAATAAAATTATGTTGAAGTTTATATGGCAAGGTAAAAAAGTGAGAATAAAGCTAAAGCTTTTGCAAGATGCTAGAATTAGAGGAGGTTTTGGCCTGCCTAATTGGGAATTGTATTATCAAGCTGCAAGTTTGATGTGGGTCAAAGAATGGATAACATTAAGGAAACATAGGTTGTTGACATTAGAAGGGCATGACTTGCTGTTGGGCTGGCATGCTTTTTTATGGTATAAGGGAACTAAAACACAGGGTTATTTTAGAAGACATTATGTACGGGAGACTTTGTGGTTAAATTGGGAGAAGATAAAAAGACAATGTTATTTGAAAATTCCAGTTTGGTTATCGACCATTGAAGCATTTTCCTATCCTATAATCTACAAGAAGGAACAAACAGTTAGATATGGGGAACTTTTGGATGAAAAGGGTGAACTTAAATCGATCCAAAACTTAGAGGAACAAGGTATAAGGATGAATTGGTTTTCATATGCACAAATACATTCAAGGTATGATGAAGATTCCAAAACGGAGGGATTTTATGATAAGCAGACTGATTTAGATAAGATCTTGATGGATACTGATGAGAAGGTGATTAAAAAATTATATGGTTATTTACTGGGAATGAAATTAGAGGAAGAACAAGTCAAAGAAACTATGATTGTTTGGGGGAAGAATTTTGGATATGGGATTGATTTAGAGAAATGGCAGAAATTGTGGTCTCAAACTTATAAAATGACAATGTCAACAGCATATAAAGAAAACTTGTATAAGATGTTTTACAGGTGGCACTTTCCTCCGACAAGAATAGCAAGAATGTTCAAGAACAAATCTGAAAAATGCTGGAAATGTCATCAGATACCCGGCTCGTATTACCATATGTGGTGGACTTGTGAGGTTGCTAGAAAATATTGGACTATAATTCGCATGTGGTTGGAAAAAATGACAAAGAAACATATAGACTTGAAACCAGAGATCTTCTTATTGGGAATTTTACCTGATATATATAGTAAAGATTTGAAATATCTGATTGTAAATGTATTAACAGCAGCCAGGATTGTATTTGCTAAAAATTGGAAGAATGAGAAAATACCACTACAGGAAGAAATTATTAAGAAAATATTGGAATGTGCTGAGATGAGCAGATTGACATTTGAAATTAGAGAGCAAGAGGATAAACAATTTTATGAAATTTGGGATCTTTTTTATAAATGGCTAGATGATAAAATACGACAATAGAATATTTAGAATGTTAGATAGTAAGGAATATCTTTATTTTGCTATTATTTTGTTATTTGACATTATATTTATAAAGGGTTTTATAGGATTGATTTGATATGATTATATGATTTGTTATAGAGTAAACTGGTTTAAAGTATTGTTAGCTCATAAAGCATGAATGATTAAAAATATAGTCAAAAACTTCTTTTTTAAGTGATATTAGGATATATAAGTTTGGATTGACAATATGAGTTGTTATGTCACATAATTGTAATTGAGACTACAGAATGAATGCACAAAAATGATGAACCAACTGACACACTGGATGTACATATGAGAGTTGGTGTTTTTATGTTTTGTTTGTCTTGTTTGTCTGTAGAAAATTAATAAAATCTTTTTCAAAAAAAAAAAAAGAAGTGCAGGGCCAGAACCCTGCACTAGATTTCAAGCTCAATGATAACTTTATTGGTATTATGCATTCACAACACTCAGGTCAATGGCTAAGGAAAGGCAGAAGAGGCAAACCTAAGTGTCCTTTCTTCTTTCTGAGACCGGAAAGGAAAGTTACTCATGAGTAAATAAGAGGTAAAAGGAGAAGAAGCTGTTATGCCTGACTGAGGAATTCTGGGAGTTGGAGTACACATACCTGAAAACTACCAAGGTTGAGAAGCTGAGGGTTCCACCAGCCGCAGCTAACAGAAACGAATGGCAACTTGGGAGTACAAAAAAAATCAAGAGCTTCGATTGACAGTGTTCAGTCAACAGAGGAAAGAGAAGCTGGCATCTTTATCTGTGCAGAAATTGCCAAATAAGTCAACCTGGTAAAGACTGAAGATAGCACAAAGATCACAAGATACCAGGGAAGAGACATACAGCTTGAATCCGAGAGATAGAAGAGATACAACCCAGAAGGAGTTGCAGGAGAGTGAGTTAAGAGAATAATAGAATTGGAAGGAATCTTGGAGGTCCAACTCTCTCCTCAAGCAGGAAACCCTAAATCATTCTGGATAAATAACTGTCCAATCTCTTTTTTAAAAAGTCCAGTAATAGAAAGCCCACAAATATGGAGGCAAGTCTTTCCCATTGATTTATTGTTCTGGCTGACAAGAAATCTTTCCTTAATTCTAGACTGGGTCACTCTTCGTTAAGCTTGCATACATTACTTCTTTACCTGCTCTCAGGTGTTTTGAATTAATAGATTAACTCCCTTTTCTTTGTGACAGCCTCTCAAATATTGGAAGATTCCTGTCATGTTACCCCTAGTCCTTCTTTTCATTAGACTAGACATTCCTAGTTCCTGCAACCATTCATCATACAGTTTAGTTTCCATTACCCAATAATCTTTCTAGAGATTTGGCATCGTTTTAGTATCATGGTGATCAAAACTGGATGTAGTATTCCCAGTGTGGTCTTACTGGTACAGTATAAAATGGTCCTAACACTGACTCAACTGTGTCTTGAGGCATTTTTATTTTTTTATTTTTGCAAAGTGATTAAGGATAGTTATTTTGTTTAAATATGCCCTGTACCTTAAGACTGCTTAGCCAGTTCTGCACGAGTAAGAGAATGAGTTGCTAGTTCACAGCAAATCTCTCTAGAGGGGGAATGTCAAACTGGCAGCCCATGGGCTGAATGCGTCCCACTCAAGCCACGCCTTCTGGCTCCACAAAGGCAAAAAAGTCATAATACATCCCATGATGTAACGTGACCTGTGCTCTAGAGCCTAAAGAAGGAATTTATCCCATTAATTTCAATAGCTTAGTGTTGTTTACATTTATTCCCAAAGCTGTATAATATGCTATCTATATGGTAGCTGTTTCTTTGTTTGCAAATGGTGAAGCTGCTTTTGCTAGTTCATACCTAGAGTCTTGATTTAAAAAAAAAAACAACAAACCCAAATATATAGAAGGTTGGAAACTTGATTCTAGGTTTTTGTTTGAAGTAAAATGGAAAAATACTGGACATTTTAAAGTCCCAGGAAAGCCAGTTTCTGGAACTGTGACAGCCTCTGCTTTAATACTTTGGTTTCTAACTTCCAGCTGTCCCAAAGAAGCATTAAAATATTTGCCAATACCTAGTTTAATGAAGACAGCTTGCTCTAACATATCCATTTTTTTGTCTTCTGTCACCACACTGGTGTCCACAGTTCTTCTGCCAGGTAAAGCCTAAGGGAAAGAATTGTCCCTGAGCAACAGTTAATTTCTCATCATTGCATTGCTTCTATTTGTTTTCCAGCTCTGAGATTAGAATCCAAGGAATGATGGAAGAATTAATACTTTGATATATTCAGTTCAGTTATCTATTTCTTCAATGTTACAATTTAGTTTGCAGCTCAAAATCTGAACAAAGCAATATTCTGTGTTTTTTTTAAATGAGCACTTTAGAATAATATATTATAAATTCAGAGAAAAATACAATCAATCAATTAGAATAGAGCTGAAATGAACCTTGGAAGGTCTTCTAGTCCACCCCATTGCTCAAGCAGGAGACCCTATACCATTTCAGACAGTCTTTTCTTAAAAACTTCCAGCAATGAAGCACCTACAACTTCTGAAGGCAAGCTATTCCATTGGTTAATTGTCCTCACTGTTAGGAAGTTTCTCCTCAATTCCAGGTTGCTTCTCTCCTTGATTAGTTTCCATCCATTGTTTGGTTTTGCCTTCTGGTGCTATGGAAAATAAGTTGACCCTCTCCTCTTTGTGACAGCCCCTCAAATACTGGAATATAGCTATCATGTCAGCCCTAGTCTTCTTTTCTCTAGACTGACCATACCCACTTCCTGCAATTGTTCTTCATATGTTTTTGTCTCCAGGTCCTTAATCATCTTAGTCATTCTTCTTTGCACTTTTTCCAAAATCTCAACACCTTTTTTATAACGTGATGACCAAAACTGATGCAGTATTCCAGGTGTGGTCTTATTAAGGATTTATAAAGTGGTACTACCATGTTTCTCACAAAATAAGGCTGGGCCTTTTTTTTTTTTGACCCCCGAAAAAATGGCTAGGGAGGGCCCGCCTGTCAGCTGTGCTGGGCACCCCAGGTGAAGCTCTTCATTCTCTGCCCAGCGCCAGACAGGGATGGCGGCTGGGTGCTTCTCGTGGGGTGGGCCAATCCTGCGCTGCAGCCCCCGGAGATTCATCTCCCCACATGGGGTTGGGCTGCCCTCTTGTCGTACTGGTAGTAGGGTGTCATTTTTAAAAGAATTGGCTTTGCCTTCGAAGACAAAGGGAAGGTGGCGACAGGAGCACCTGAAACCGAGTGTCTCCGCCGGGCTCCAGTTGCAGAGAGGAGTCCTGGCTGGCCGCATGTGGCTGCACCAAACACCGACAGCACAGGGAGAAGGGAAAGCAATGGTGGCAGAAGGTCTCCCGATACGAAGTGCCCCACCAACGCTGAAGTCAACGCAGGCAGCACCATATCCGGATATGCAACAAAAGTACTTCCTAACGGCAAGACATCCCCCCGCCATTCCCCCCATTTCGCATATTTCATATAGGCCTTAATTTGGGGGAGGGGCTTAATTTGATTTTATGCCTATAAAACATGCTGGGACTTCCTATTGGGGGAGGCCGTATTGTTAGAGAAACACAGTAATTCTTCATGTGATTTTGATTCTATGCTTCTGTTTATATAACCAAGGGATTATACAATCAGCTTGTTTGACTGCTGCCGCATGTTGTTGACTCATTTAATTGACTCCAAGGTCCCTCTCACAGTTTTACATTTAGAATTTAGTAATATATTTAGATATCTATGTTTAATGAACAATACTTTCAATATTTGATATCTTATCTTGAACATTAGTAACATGAAATTGCATGCCAGTTATGGCAGAAATTACATAGCAAAAGCAAACATTATTGTCAAATATTAGACGTTGTTGGATACCATCTATTAGCTATTTTCCAACTATGAGTTTAAGTATCTTAAAGATATTTTTGCAAAATTCTGGCAATATGTCCACAAATAAATTCTTTGCATTTTACAAAGTCATGGAATATAATTTTCAGAGTCCACCTCTTTTCAGTATTGTTTGACAGTGATGACATGACACCTAAGAGGAAAATCTTGAGACCACTTTCATACAACTTTTAAAAAATGCCTTTGGGTCTCTCTTGGTGGTTCTGCGTGACACAAGTGAATTAAATTAATGCAGGAAACAAAATAGAATGGGGACATTTGAAACTGATTGTTTATTCTACCCAACCTTGGACTTACGTTTAGAATTTATACTCCCACAGTGCAAAAGGCTATTATGTGTGAAAAGAAAACACGTATTCTGCAGTTAGAATGGAATGATATTTCTTTTCTAGCTGTCTGAACAATTTTTTTCAAAAAGTATTCAAAAATGCAGTTCTTTCTTAACAGCTAAATCTCATGGAAGCTAATGAGACTTGCTTACAAAAATTTCCAGCTGAGCTCAAGGTGGGGGTGGAAGAAAATAAGATAAATAATTATTGTTCCTCCCCACAGAGGGAAAACAAAATAACTGTCTTTTTATTTGAAAGTAGAGGGGGGGGAAAGAGAACTTTCTCCATCAGTGGTTCAATGATCACTTCTCATATATTATTTATTACTCACAGTATGAAGACAGCACTTCCATCCATCTGAATGTCTTTCCTTAACACGCTTTTGAATGTTTAGCATCAGTACTATCTGGTTGACCAAGTAAAAGATAAAACAATGATCTGATGACAGTTCTACAAAATTGACTTTTAAAAGTGGTATTACTCAGAAAAATGCACAAATATGTGCATTTTTCATTTTTTAACAGCTATGCCATAGAAAAACACAATAGTTTGAAAACTAGTTTATCTTTGTTCCAACATTCTTAATTTAAAATGATACTAGAAGGTGACAGACTGTTCCTATCTTAAATTTCCATAATAATTATTTGATGTAAAAATGAAGCTGGTGAGGCAAGGCCATAGGTTAGAAGGAACCTAGAGAATATAGGTCAGGTGCCTCCTGAGGCCAAATACCCATCAATCTGGAGAGGCAGGTGAAGTCTAGATGGGCCATATTGCTTTCCAGCCTCAATAGTTTAGAAGGAAGGAGAAAGAATAGCACTGGAATTTCCACACTTGAGAGGAAGGGAGCAAATATTTCCTGAGATTACAAGGAAAATGGCCAGGGATGTGTTCATTAGGGGGGAAAAAACGTGAAAGGAAGCTAAAATGGAAATGTAAGATTTGAAGGTTTGATTTTTGTGTACTATATTAGTCAAACTTTTGGTGTCTTTTCTTTTCTATTGTGATAGCTTTCTCTTTAGTAACCTGATTCATGTATAAAGGCATAAATGTCTACAGAGCCATGATTTTTGACTGAGCTCCTTGGGAAGCCTGGTAATATAAATGCTTTGGTAGTTAATTTGGCTGTAAAAGTGTATAAGGCCCGAGTTCTATAGTCTTTATCAGCTACCTCATCAACAATTTCCTATCCAGATGTTGGATGTACCTATGTTCATGAGGCTAACCATAGCTTTTATCTGCATAATGAATGCAATGTCAAATTTACTCACAAATTCAAATTATAAACTTATGACTTAGCAAATATTTATTATTTATTAATTATTAACAAATAAGATTTCCTTGATTTCTTCATTGAAGAAATTGGTGCATGTCAATAGAAGTCAGATATAGATAGATAACCTTTATTGTCATTTTTGTTTACTGTGGGCACACTGGCACACATTAAAAATGAAATTCTCTTGCCTGGTTTTCAAAAGTGTACACATGGGCTGCTGCCGGTTTAGACCAGTTTGCCCATCCAGGCAGTTCTGACCACTGAACGGGCCTGCCCACCTGCCCCAGTGCTATCCTGTCCTCTCTGTAATCTCACTCTCTGGTTTGCTTGCCCTGCTCATGCAGCTCAGCTGATTTTCCTGACTTGCCACTCTACTCACTGCACGCATGAAATTACCGTGTGTCTGAAGCACATGTGTGCTCACATTTTCAATTCTGCACTAGGCAAACTGGTTGTTAAATGATGTTCAGCCCACCTCTGTATGTATGTGTGTGTATATATACATTCCATATATATGTATATATACATACATTGATTGGTTGATACTATGTGGAACAAAACTGTCACTCAATCTGCTCTGGATACCATGAAGTCTCTTCCCAGAAGGGAACAAGGAAGACAGGTTGTGAAGAGGATGTGTCCCAGACAATATTTCAGACTCTGGTCAAGCATTGCTTATATGTCTGAATAGGCAGAAGTGAACTGCAAATAATCTCCCCTGCCATCCTCACCACTCTCTGCAGCGCCTTCCTGTCCAAAGCAGCAATGCTTCCAAACTGGACTGTAATGCAATATGATTGGATGCTCTTAATCTTCCCTCTATAGAAAGTGGTAAGGACAGGGGAAGGAAGATGTACTTTTCTCATGCGACACAGAAAAATCAGGTGTTGCTGTGCTTGCTTCACCAGTGTCTTGCTGCTGAGTGACCAAGCCAGCCTACTTATTAGCTGCACACCCAGAAACTTAATGCTGCTAACCACCAACCACATATGTATACATGTGTGTGTTATTTCTTTATTGACAGCATTTATAAGCTGCCTCAATTCTGAAATACCTCATGAAGTGAACTGCAAAAGCAACATTTCAGTAAAACCAACAAAATGTCTATGTTACCTAACTTATGACATTTGAAACCCTTGGCATTGTATTCTCATTAAAATAAATGGAATGTTTTTCTAGGCCACCATGACAGGATTTAGGGGCAATATTGCTTTCAAAAATTTCAGGACTCAGGGATCACCGCTTCAGAATCATATCGAGATAAATGTCCAAAATATTGTTTAATGCTTGAGTTCACAATTTTCTTTATGACTTGGGTAAATGTGTAGTATTTTAGAAGGGGCAAGGAACATGTTTTGTACAATGAATTGTATTTTCTGCTGTTGAAATATTGAGTTATGTGTCCGTAAAGAGATAACCTGGAGAATGGTATTTGTCCAGAAAGTAATAGCCACAAAGTGAGGGGTGGGGTATGCCAGGTAAGGGAAACTGGAATATTAGCATGTTAGGGGAATAAAAACTCTGCATTGAAATCTTGTAGGTCCATTTTTTACTCAGCTACATTGGCTTGTTTGTATTCCCCACACAATGAGCAACTGTTCTACAGAAAATCTTCATACAAATTAAATAATGTTATGTACACTGGAGGAAATGAAGTATGCAGTTTTAGTATTCAAAAAAAGAATTTATACATTGCGTTTCCAGATTGTGATGCTTAAGGCAATACATCATACTTCAAAAGAGTATTTGTGATGCCAGTTTTTTTCTGCAGAATTAGTCAGACATAGTCCCAGTATGTCAGACTTCTGTGAACTATAAAGTGTAATGTATATACATTAAAAGACTTTGAATGAGGTCATGATGCTCATTTGTGCTGGTATTTGCCCTTTTAAAAACGATCCAACTATTGATGTAGTCCTATTTTACAGCCATCATTAAAAAGAAGAAATCTAAAAAAGAGAAACCCCGCTCAGAAGGGATATTGTCCATTGGTGTTTCCTATTATATATACAACCAACTATACGCTTTCACATGTACACGCACACACATTATTTCAGTGTCAACAGAACATAAGGTAAACTCATTGTTATCACATCTTAATAGCGTCCAATATTGTGCATGGTTTAACATTCAACAGAATATAATTAAATAGTAATTCATAAACTGCTTGGAAGAAAGGTGAGACATTATGAATGACATACAGCACAACAGACTTTTACACTCTCACAAACTCCACTATTGGGCAAGCTATACTCTTTCCAATCTCTAATGCAACATAACACAAAATTTCATAAATAATAGAGTTTATGTTACAATGTTCTAAGTAGGGGTTGTTGTTGTTTTGCGATTTGTCCTTCTTGCTCTTTGTATCCCTTCATTAGATAGTCATATTTACTATACAAGCTCATAGATACAAACAAGTGTTCCTCTTCTCTTCCTTCAGGGATATATTACTCTCTATGCTTTACAGCTCTTTTTATATAACATCACCAAACAACAACAAAGGACATTTTTTATGAGAGTTGTTAATGCCAATAATGGAGGATATTTTTAAATCAGGGTTGAAATGAATGGTTCTTGGTGCTCTTTGACCTTGATTTTTTTTTCTTGCAGACATTTCATTACCCAAACTAGGTAACATCATCAGTGCTAGTGTTGCTAATTTTAAACCCAAATTAAAGGCTTAATCTGCATAGAATAAAAGAGTAATGTAATAGTAACCATCATCACCAAACATTTGTGGCTGAAATATAGTTTGCTTTTGGGTTTTCTTGTCTGCTATACTATTGTTACTAGCATGTGAAAGTACTTTCAGAATCTGTAGATTTACATATTAAAGTCACTTTAATCTTGGCACCTTCATCATTACAGGAATAGGGTTACTTCAACTATCCTAATTGCTTTGCCGCAAATTACTTAGGAATTAGCACATTTTTATAGACAGGATTTCTAGGCTTCAAAGTAAAAAAATAATGTGTATGTGTGTGTGTTTTCAGCAGAGAGGCAATAGCTAGAGTGATGGTTCAGGAACGGTGACCTGTCAGGAAGATGATGACAAGAGCTGTTGCCTCAGGCCTCAATAATTCCTTCTTGATATTCCCTGGGATATTATTTTAGAAACCTCTGCCTATGGAGCTTTGGACTTCACTGGGCAACCATAGCTGTTTCCATGGAAAATGCAACTTATTTCCATAATGAGGCCATTGTGAAATTCCTGGCAAAACCTATTACTAATTTCCCATTTTCACAAAGTAGGAGGGGGGGGGGTCTAGAAAATAGCTAATTTGCTGCAGCAGTGAATCAGGCTAGAAACCAGGAGATTTGGGTTCTAGTCCTGCCTTATACACAAAGCCAGCCAGTGACCTTGAGCCAGTCATCTCTTGCATCTCTTGCCTCTATGAAGGAAGCAGTGGCAAACCACTTCCCAAAAAGCTTACTAAGAAAATTTCAAAGACAAGTCCAGACAGTCATCAGGAGCCAAAAACTGATTCAAAGGCACAAAGAAAAAAAAAATGGGTGGGGAATGGAGGTCGGTGTGTAGTGTATCTCTACTGTGGTGATGAAATTTCTCCCTATAACATTTCAGCAACCCTATTTTATTAGGCTTTAGAAAATTGTTAAAACCAAAATTTAGGAGAGCATTTGACATTTCTTCTTGTTTTTTGTTTTCTTTTGTTAAAATTTATACTTTTGATATTATCTTGTCATGTTTTTACTGGTATATTTGATTTCTTTTTTAAAAAAAAAACATTTTGGTCATTTTATTGCAAATTATTGATTGTAACCTGTGGAGAGTCTATTAATTGCAACAGTCTTAAATAAACAAATAAATAACCCTCCTCAGTTCTATCAGAATGAAAACAATAAATGTTTGTTGCCAAAATAACATACATTTTCATTTGATTTGAATTGATTCAGTGAAGTCAATTCTTGCAACCATTATTAATAATATTTAAACTTCATCTTAATCTTCAGAAAAGTATGCATAAGATCTCCAGGGAAGTATGCATCGGAAGAAGTCTTAAAATCTTTGAAAAACTGTACCCTTCCTTTAATTGAAACAACAGATTCTAAATCCTTTCAAGGCCATCTTTCTTTTTAATACATTCTAGAGTAACAAATGCCAATCTAGAAATGCACAACATTAAATTGTTACTAATAAAATTAATGTGAAGCATTTTCTAAATAAATGCAGTAAATTAAAATATTTAAGAGGTCTATGTTTAGAACAGGGTTTGCAGCTCTGCATCAAAAATATATCAATCACATCAAGATTACTTTCATGCTGTTGTTTTAATCAATTCAGATATGTGGTATGCATCCCTATTCTATTAAAAAGTGATGCAAAAAGAAAAGTATACACATATCAATTCTGTAATCAGTGTTAAATTTTCTACAAGTTAAATCAGAAACCATCTGGATGGAACACAGAAAAGAATAAAACCATGGAGCAGAATGAGATAAATAAATTTATAGCTATAAAAAACAGTGCTCTCAATCAAATGTGCTGCAATGCATTTATACACAAGATCTTAAACCTTTTATGAAGGTAAATATGCATGAGCCATTTTCTAAGATGAGACACAGATATTTTATATTTGAAAATATTAATCACAAGCATGATCTTAATGTTGATTAGCATGAATCACTGTTACTTATGATGGTGTAGAAAAAGCTCAAGAACACCGATTATATAGATTTCTCCCAGTCTACATACACATATAGATTGGGAGAAACCAGGCTTAATAGCAATAACTGTGAGAGGCATCTTGGAGTCTTACTGGACAACCAATTACATATGAGCCAACTGTGTGCAGTGGCAGTCAAAAAAACCAATGCAATCCTAAATTGCATTAATAGAGGGATTCAATCAAAGTCACATGAGTTACCAATGCCACTCTATAAAGCATTAGTAAGATCAGACCTAGAATACTGCATCCAGTTTTGGTCACCACACTATAAAAAAGATGTTGAGACTCTAGAAAGGGTGCAGAGAAGAGCAACAAGGTGATTAGGGACTGAAAGCTAAAACATAAAACAGTTACAGGAGATAAGCATGGTTACTCTAGTGAAGAGAAGGATCAGGAGAGATATAATATTTGAGGGGCTATCACAGAAAGGAGAAGGCCACCCTATTTTCAAAGTACTTGGAGGCCAGATGGAATGGATGGAAACTGATCAAGGAGAGATTCAAACCAGAAATAAGAAGAAATTTTCTGACAGTGAGAACAATTAACCAGTGTAACAGCTTGCCTTTAGAAGTTGTGGGAGTTTCATCACTGGAAGCTTTTAAGAAGAGACTGTCTGTCAGAAATGGTGTAGGGTCTCCTGCTTGAGTAGGAGTTTGGACTAGATGACCAACAAGATCCCTACCAACTCTGTTATTGTTTTATATTCTGACTATTGATTCAGAGAATAGCTCAGCAAAGCAGCAACACTATTGGTATCAGAAAAAAAAAACCAAGGAACTAAAAAGCGTTTCAGGGTAAAAAAATCAACTTAAAAAAACTATTTCACAGAAGCGGTGTGTAGGAGGAAAGGAAAAGAAGAGACAGACAGTGAGAAGAAGACAAGTATAAAAGATAAGGAGCTGTATCTAATAGATAATTCTATTTGCTTTAATGGAAATCCAGCCTACGTGGCCTGTCAGAAGCAACTTAATTCACCATGAGAGATGTACAACTTAACATGAAAGAAAGAGTAAGGAAAGGTAGAAAGGTAAAAAGACAGATTCTTGTCATCTGTTTCTCTTTTGTATATATAAAAAACTCTAAAAAAACTGAAGAACTAATTATATTCAAGGAATCATTTTGTCAGAAACAGAAACAAAGATCAAGGATGAAATGGTTCTGTGTTACATGTGCATACAGATACACTCAAATCCTTATTATTTTGTAACATGTTCACCTTTCTGTATAAAAATATGATAAGAGTGTCTGACATGAGTAAAGAATCTAGCCATAACATCTGGTTTTTAAAGAAGAGGTCAATTCTGAAAGTGGATAACTCTTATATATTCATAAACAGTGTTTTTGAGCATCTGCAGACATGCTATTGTATTCAGATGTGTCCATTCAATGATGGGATGGCCTCTACCAAACAAATATAATAGAACGTCTCACCCACATTCTCACATACCATTAAATTTTCTGGACCAGAATGGAGGATCATCCATCAGGAAATACAAAGGAAGAAAATAAGAGACTATAAATTGCAGAAAGAGAAATATTTGTCCTATATAAGGAACTATCATCCAATGGTGCAACAAAAATACATGCTGTATATAAGGACCTAGCTTCAATAACTGGCCTCCTCTGATAAAATTATATAGCTATGTTAACACATTTTGAGAAAAAAATTGTCCAAGTCTTCTAGAACTTCTATTTTGACTATGTAATACTGGCTTAGATCAAGGTGGATAGTATTTCACTGAGACATACACAGAATTTTAAAGATTCAAACTAATTGTTAAGTTTGCCTTAACTTATGCAAATTTTCTATACATTAGATACCATCTTTCCTCTTGAAACTCAAGGCAGGTTGCATAATATTCCTTCATCCACAGCTTCATCACATTAGTAATCCTAGGGGATTGACTGGGTTGAAGATGAAGAACTGTTGCAAAGACATCTAGGGGAACTTTAGTAGCTGAGGCTAGACTTGAATCTGAGTGCTTTTGACCCACATTTGATATACACTTCATTAACAGCAGCACTGAGATGGCCTTCTGATATCTGTGCACTAAGAAGAATTGATTCCTTCCTTTTGCTTCCATTTTCTTCTTCCATTTTCTTTGTTCTCTTTTGTTCTAAAAGCAAATAAAGGCAAAGGCCACACAGCTGGCAGCACAGTCTTCTGTGCTTTATATCTTTACCAAAATGATGTATCTGCTATATGGTCTGCCAGGGGAAATCATTAAGCAGAAAAAACGCTGTTTAGATATGATGGAGCTAAAGAAAGAGACAAGTAAGAATCAACCATTCTACTGAGTCATTTAATGAAGCTGGTGAGTACAGTTTAAAGGGTAATAATTCCCATACTGCTAGGTATAAATGAAGGTATAAAACTGTTATCGCTTTAGAGAAATCTTTCCTTCTCTTTTAGAGTCTTGTAGCAAGATAAACATAATGCTGCTTTCCATCACTATTCTTTAATTACACCAGATTATAATGTAGTGCAAGTGAAGAAAAAGAGTCCCGGAAGCCTCTATTGCAGGGTGGGCAAACTTTTTGGCTCGGGGGCTGCATTGACTTTTAAAATTTGACAGACGGGCCAGGTCAGCACAAGAGTTTTTGGGAATCGCCCCCCACCCTTTCCCCCCCTCTTCTCCTCCTTCCCCTCCCCTTGGAGGCCCCGAGTCAGGAGTTGCTACTGCCGGTGTGGCTCCGTGTGGCTCCAGTCCCGCATTGCCTCAGGAAGGGAAAGGCAAAAAGGAAGAGCCACGGTGGTGCTTTGCAATGGCAGCAGTGGCATCGGAGGCTCAGGCTCAGTGGCTCCTGGTTTTGCCTTTTCCTTCCCAAGGGAACGCGGAACTGGAGCTGCGCGGAGCTGTGCCGGCGGTAGCAACTCCTGACAGCCCCAACCGGACACCTGAGCAGAGCCCGGGTGGAACTGCCTGTTGCTGCTGCCAGAGCACCACCGGGTCGCCTCCTCCAAGCAGCCCGCTTGCCCACCGGACTTCCCCTCCGCCATGTAGCTCAGGGCCAGGCTTGAGCGCCCGTGAGTTAAAAGGAAGCCGAAAGTTGCTGGGAAGTTGCTCGGGTTTCCGGGGTTTCCAGGCTTAAACTTTGCACAGGCAAAGTTTTCAGGTGGGAGCGTCTTCCTGCCAAGCAGTGGGAAGGGTTCCGCCCAGCGGGCAGGTGGGCTGCTTGGAGTAGGCGACCCGGTGGTGCTCCAGGTTTCCCCTCTGCCACATGGCTCGGGGCCAGGCGCGAGCACCCGCGAGTTAAAAGAAAGCTGGGAAGTTGCTGGAAAGTTGCTCGGGTTTCCAGGGCTTCCAGGCTTAAACTTTGCACAGGCAAAGTTTGCAGGCGGGAGCATCTTCCCGCCGAGGAGTGGGAAGGGTTCCACCCGGCAGATGGGCAGGTGGGCTGCTTGGAGGAGGCGACCCGCGGTGCTCTGGGTTTCCCCTCCGCCCTACAGCTCAGGGCCAGGCGAAAGCGCCCATGAGAAAAAAGGAAGCTGCAAGTTGCTGGGAAGTTGCTCGGGTGCTGGGAGCAGGCTTTTAAAGTGCCCGAGCAGGACCGCTGAGCAGAGAAACGGGGCACCAAGGCAGGGCAAGGCTCCACCAGCAGCGGCCTAGCTTTAGGTGGCTCCAAGCAGCTCGCTCCAAGCAGCCCGCCTGCCCACCGGGCAGAATCCTTCCTGCTCCTCGGCCAGAAGAGGCTCCTGCCTGCAAACTTTGCCTTTGCAAAGTTTAAGCCTGGAAGCCCCGGAAAAAAAGGGGGGATTGGCGGGGACTCACCTTCAGAGAGGTCGCACTTGAAGGTGATTTCAAACTCCCAGCCGAGGCCTTTGCAAAGTTTTTCTTTTCTTTCCTACCCCGAGAGCGCTCCGCACTATTTTGCAGCTTTGGGGGCCACACGGTGCAGGGCAATACACCATGCCCAGCTATTTTTTTTCAGGGGCGGGCCGGATTGGACAGACCAATGGGCCAGATGTGGCCTGTGGGCCGTAGTTTGCCCACCCCTGCTCTATTGTCATATAGCCAACACAAAGAGTAATTTTTTTCAATGAATGTTACCCTGCCTCCCATCTTCAATATGTTGACTGTGAAAAGTTTTATATCAAAATATATTTTATTCTTTATACTGTTTCCATCTTCCTTTAAAACATTAACAGAATCTCTACTTGACTATCATAATTGATAGTCAATCTGAAACTTCAGCTGATCAAGTAAAAAGAGCAAACGGAAAATATTTTACTCAAATTTCCTCAACCCCCCCAGTAAATTATCCAGACCTAATCCACATATCAATAGATAAGGTCTGTAAACATAAATTAGATGTCAAGGTTCCAGACAGATGCCTTAATAAGTCTCAAGCCAAGGTTCAAAAGAAATCCAGTTATTTATTAGGAGGTTCATGCCAACATGGACCAGGTGGAGCCAACTCTGACCTCAGTTAATTCGTGCTTTGCCTCTGATCCTGTTTTCCCCTCTCCTCAACATGTGTCATCAGTCACATTCCCCAACCAATCAAGGGTGGGATTCAACCGGTGTTACTACCAGTTCGGTGAGAGTTACATTTTGCATATTCTGTTGTAAATAATGTGTGCATCTCTTTCTTAGAACAATCCAAACCTTTTATTTATCTGCAAATCAAAAGCCATAGCACATACTTCCTATGAAGCACATAGATGTTTGGAGCACAGAATGTTAAGTTCTTGATAATTATGACATTATTCAAATCTGTTAGGCAGCTGAATAATGAAAGTGCCCAGAGCTGTGAAATGGTGGCAGTCCTTATTTATAAATGGTAAAATTCAGGAATGCCAACTCTTTCACCCAAGAGTTATCTCACAGCATGGCTCAGTCAGTGGCTGAGCAGGATCCTTCAGATTCCAAGAATCCTGAAGGATAGATAGGACCAGTGTGGTGGGCAGGTTGAGCCATGGAGTTTTGAATCCTCTGGAACCCATTCAAAACATGAAAGGCTATCTGGATATTTTTAATTAAAACCATCACTTTAATTCTATCCAAGAAGATGCAATGAAACTATGGATAAATATATTATAATGTAGTCAACTTGGTTAATTTTTAATGCAACTGAGATGGGAAAATAGTATGTTATATTAAAATTACACCATCTGTATGTGAGTATGAGTTACAAACAAAAATAAACATGCTATTATCTCCACATGTCATGCTCTTAAACAGAAACTTAAGAAAAAATATTTTTAAAAATACATTGTGTACTACATATTAAGTAATATCTTTGTCCACCAATAAATATTTTTAATACGTAAATAAATAAACATGTAAATCAATGGGGATGGTTATTAAATATCATGCAATAGCTTTTAGTAGTACCGTATTAATCCATTAAAGTAACTCACAATTAGGCATGGGCAGGTTGTTTTTGTTCTTTGTACATTCACAATCACTTGGGGGCATTTTTTGTGTACTTGAAGACTCAAAGGATACATTAATGGTTGCTTCTTAATTTTAAAATTTTATCCATTGGACATTGTCACTGACAACACAATAAACAAACCCTGACAATAACAAGTCATTAGCATAAATGCTTACTTGAGCTTCTTTCCATTCCTGCTGCTAAATGGCTACCTTGCTGAATTATTCAATGCACAGAAAAGGACAGCATGAACTAAGAGACTCTTGGATTTATGTTCTCAAGTCAAAAGAACTACCTCATAGGCAGACACACTGCTCTCTGTCAATCAAATGAAAAGTCCAAGTGTCAGGAAAAATTCTGGAAAATTAGATGAAATAATTGTAATATGATCAGTGATGCCAGTTGTAAACTGCAATGATGATGGTATGTCCAGAGCGAGGTCATCTTGCAAATTCCACTGTTGCCTACTTCATTCTGACATCTGATGTAAGTAATTGAGACACAATTTATGGGATAACATCATCATGCACTTTTGTCATCTGCACCTTCTGTAGTCTCTCTTGGTTGTCATTTAAGAGAGAGGAACATAACATAATAAAGCTATTCCTGTCTGACCCAAAACCTAGAGTAACATATGGCAATTCCAACCAAGCTGAACTCTTTATTGTTCTATACCAATAGATAAAACCCTTCTACTTCCTCACTATGTTCCATCACAACCCAACTCAGTTGTCCTTCCCCAACTTTTAAAATTGATATGGGCTTGACTAGATTTCATTTTATTCAAAAAATCAAACTGCACTTTATACTTTTTTACAAAATAATAGCTAAGAATAGATGATACTTGAAAAATGATCTAATTAATACCCATGATTGCCTGGTGAAAATGCATGACCATAAGATTGTGCTTTGTTTCCTGATAACTATGAGACAAAATACTCAAGAAACAGATGTTTCATGTATAACTTTAGTAAGATGTTTTCTCTTTATTTTCAGAAATGAAAAGAATCCTTTTTAAAAATATGGATGATCTGTCCTCAACCTGAAGCTTTACATCTTCCAATGATATTACAATTGAGACCATTCTTTGCTGTTCTCGCTATATAAATCCTATGCAATATAACAGCTAGAATTGCCAAAATTCAATTTAATTCTGTGGTTGAAGTTTTAGCCTGTGAATGCTAATGATGAGAATTAATGACTGCTTGAAAAGAACTAGAAAAAATACAAAGTAATATTGATTGGCCCAATAGATTTGTTTCTCTGAAAGTCTCTTTTCTGAATACTTGTACAGCAAACCAGATAGAATTTCTTCACTAGCATCTCTGACTGCAGACCACACAAATTTTCCTTCTAGTATCCTGTGTTCTGTCCCCTCATTTGAATTCTTGAGATCCCTGCGCTTTGATTGGCCAAAGCGTGGAGCAATCTGATTGGCTAGGCGAGCCGCGCCAATTGGCTCGCTGAGAATCTCCCGCGATTGGTCAATTCGAATCGCGGGAGATTCAAAGCGGTGCCATTGGCCGCGGCCGCTGCGGCTTGGAAATAAAAAGCTGCAAAGTTTTCCTTTAGTCTCAGTTCAGTTCCTGACTAAATAAAAGAGCTTGATCCACAGTCACCGACTCCTGGCTTCTTTCCACGCGAACTTAACACTGGTGACGAGGATGGGATCCCTATCCTGAACCGAAGCACGTGTCCGACGGAAGCCAGCCAACCGATGAGATGGCCAGCATCGCGTCACCAACCCCCTTCAACCCCGCTACCGAGGACTGGGAATCTTACACGGACAGATTCCACATGTTCCTCGAATGCAACGATCTGAAGGATGCCACGGGACCGAAGAAACGAGCCATATTCCTAACACACTGCAGGCCCGCAGTGTTTAAGATGGCAAAGGCGCTAGACAAGCCCGCCGACATTACCGCGATGGATTGGGCAGACCTCGAGCTGTTGCTCTGGAGACACTACGCTCCAGCCGTGCCCATCCTCATCCGACGGCACGAATTTTATCGGCGGGACCAGCGGTCAGGCGAGAGTTTCAGTGATTTCGTTGCAGAGCTGCAGCGCCTGGGAGGACTATGCGAGTTCTCTAACATGATCGAGGCCCTTCGGGACCGAATCGTGCTCGGCCTTTGGGACCCCGTTCTCCAAAGTCGGTTGATGGCTAAGGGCAACATTGCTCTCGCCGACGCCATCTCCGAAGCCGCGGCCGCCAAAGCAACCCGACAATCAGCAGACCGCATGTGGAGACCGAACGCCGGGGACCGCACTGAAAACAACAACCCGGCAAGGTCGACCGAAGCCCAACCTGCAACTACCACCCACCAGGGCGAACTCCACTCCACCTCGGGCATGTCAGACGAGGAGGAAGACATCCACCGTCTCCAGGCAGGCCGCGACCAGCGCAGCCGGCGGAGTCGTAAGTCGAGGACTGCGTGTGCCGGTTGCAGAGGCGACCACCCCAGATCCGAATGCCAGTTCTTCGACTCCGTTTGCCGGCACTGCGACAAGAAGGGCCACATCGCACGCGTCTGCCGCCTCAAGAAGACCCACAGCCCCAGACGATGGGACCCGAGCAAGCGGAGACGAGAGAGCACACCCCCCAGGACCAGAGACCGGCCAGCAGACAACCGCTGGGAGTGAAACGGACGAGCCCAATGAGGTGGTGAGACCAGGCGGAGAGAAGAGACACATCAGACGGTCACCATCGGCCATGCAACAACCCCCGACGCCAGAAAGGTCTACGTGGAGGTAGGCATCGAAGGCGAACCCTGTAAAATGGAGGTGGACTCCGGGTCCTACCTCTCAATGGTAGCCTGGCAAGAAATTAAACGCTTGGTGCCTCCCATCCAGAGAAGGTAACTAGAAAACCAGAGACTAATCCTCAAGGACTACCAGGGAAACTGCATCCCTGTAGTCGGAACAGGACAGTTTACAGTGACCTACAAGGGACACGCTGAAAGACTTCCCTTAACCATTGTCGATCGAGACCGACCTAGCCTACTGGGACTTCAATGGTTCACACCGCTAGGCATCGCAGTCACGGGCATCGACCACATTGCCGAAGTCGACTGGGAGCAGCAACTGGCCCGGGACTTCCAAGAAGTGTTCGACGGCACCCTAGGCAAGTACCGAGGGCCCCCTATATCCTTCAGCCTAGACCCAAATGTTCCCCCAAAACGCCTAAAACCAAGGTGGGTACCGTTTGCACTCAAACCGAAAATCAACGAGCAAATTGACAAGCTTGTCAAGCAAGGGGTATTACAACCCATAGACCACGCCCAGTGGGAGACCCCCATAGTCACTCCAATTAAGCCTGATGGGTCAGTGAGAATCTGCGGGGACTATAAGGCCACCCTAAATGGTGCCTTTCAGCAAAGCGCTTACCCCGTCCCAGTAATGCAGCATCTCCTACACTCACTGGGAGGGGGCAAAGTTTTCGCGAAACTCGACCTGGGCCAAGCATATCAGCAACTGCCGGTCGACGAAGAAACTGCAGAGGCGCAAACCATAGTCACCCACCGGGGAGCCTTTAGATGCAACCGCCTCCAATTTGGAGTCAGTGTGGCACCTGGAATTTTCCAGAGCCTCATGGAAAGACTCTTACAGGGCATCAAGGGGGTGGTCCCATACTTCGATGATGTACTAGTATCGGCAACCAACCAGGCCGAACTAGAGACTCACCTAAGGGAGGTGCTAACGAGGTTCAAAGAAACTGGGCTTAAAGTGAAGAGGGAAAAATGCCAGCTGTACACAGAGCGGGTTGAATTCCTAGGATACCTCCTAGACCGACACGGCATTCACCCCACCAACAAGAAAATTAAAGCCATCAAGGAAGCCTCCACACCCAAGTCAAAAACAGAACTGCAGGCGTTTCTGGGGCTACTTAACTTTTATAATGTCTTCCTGCCCCAAAAGGCGACCGTGGCGGAGCCTTTGCATAGGCTTTTGGACAAGGCGGCTACCTGGACTTGGGGGAAACGCGAGGAAGCCGCCTTCAGAAAAACCAAGGACCTGCTCACTTCGGATGCTGGCCTCATCCAGTACAACGAGACCCTACCACTAGCCATCACATACGATGCATCACCCTCCGGCGTCGGCGCTGTCCTCAGCCACACTCTCCCCAACGGAAAGGAAGCACCCATCGTGTTTTTTTCAAGGACCCTCACCAAACCGGAGCGGAACTACAACCAGCTGGACAAAGAGGCTTTGGCTATCGTCGCCGCAGTAAAAAGGTTTAACGAGTACCTCTCCGGCCAGACGTTTACCATCATCACCGACCACAAACCGCTGCTGGGAATACTCACAGGGAACAGGGCCACCCCGAACATTCTGTCTCCCCGAATGACAAGGTGCTCCGAATTCCTGGCTGCCTACAACTACGGACTCACACACCGACCTGGTAAGACTATCTCCCATGCAGATGCTTTAAGCCGCTCACCGTTACCGGAACCAGACACTGACCCAGCACCCACGACGACCACCCTCAGCATAGAGACTCTACCCAACCTACCCATAACCTCGTCAGACATTGCCCGAGAAACTAATAAAGACAAACGTCTGGCACGGGTTTTGCATTGGGTAGAGAAAGGGTGGCCGGAAAAGGACAACGACGAGTCCGTCAGGACATTCCGGAACCGGCAAATGGAACTCTCGTTACTAAAAGGGTGTATACTGTGGGGGGATAGGGTGGTCATCCCGGAAAAACTACAAGGGAAGGTTTTGGAACTGTTACACGAGGGGCACCCGGGCATTGTTAGGACAAAAGCCCTGACCAGAAGTTACGCTTGGTAGCCAGGGATGGACAAACAGATCGAGGCCTTGGGACAGTCTATAACAATGTTTCTCAACCTTGGGAATTTTAAGATATGTGGACTTCAACTCCCAGAATTCCCAGCCAGCAAAGCAAAGAATTTGCTTTGGGAATTGAAGTCCACACATCTTACAATCCCCAAGGTTGAGAAACATTAGTCTATAGCTAATGGATGTCATGCACTACACAGCCCTTTCATTAGGTCCACGGAGCCTATTAATATGAATCTGCCAAAGTTTCTCAGGAAGTCACCACATGCACACACACTCTTGGCTGATAAAATATAAAATAAGAGTTAGGCAAAGCATCAGAGAAAGCTGCACATACTGTAACAACTGGTTTGCAGAAAATGTAAGTGTGTGCACGTTCCCCCTTGTGCGTGGCTGTAAAAACACGGGGATTTCCTGTGCATGGCAGCTGCGGTGAATAGAGTGGGTGAGGCACAAAAGCAGCTAGGCTGCATGGGTGGGGCAAGTGAGCCAGATATATCGGGCAGGATAGCACAGTGGTCTTAACTACCAAGCTGGTCTGTACCGGCAGCAGCCCACCACTGGAAAGCATATACAATGTGGGTTCTAAGTCTAGGCCCTATGATCATGGAGGAAAAGTGAAGAAAGCTTAGAAAGGAGGCATCAGCAAGCCTCTGATTTGATGTTTAACTGCCTTACCTCCACTGAGGCTTTGGGGATGTGTTATTTATTTATTTGGAAACATCTGGGCTATTTTCAAATTATTTTTTCTTTTGCCATAATCTTTTCCCAAATCAAATTTAATTCAGTTCTGATTTGCTTTGAAAGAGTTAGCTTACTGATGTGCAGGTAGATAAATGGACAGAGAGAGATCCTTTACACAATTCCTTTCCAACATTCCACTATATTGTTGAAAATAAAAATAGAAATTCTGACTGAGAAAAGATTGGGTGCCCCTATTTAATATTCTTGGTGGTAAGGAGAAATGAATTCTAGGATTGTAGATTGTAAAAAATCTATAGGTCGAAAAAAAATCTTCCAACTTCTTATGCAGTTGCTGTAGGATTTCATTTTATGTATACACAGACTATTTTTTGTGCTGTGAACTCTTTAGATTTCTACTCCTTGTAAAATTGTTTAGAAAGAATTGTGATCCTAACTTTCTTAACCTGTGTTTAGACTTCTTGAAATACCAGTTTCAAAATTATCAGGTGAGATATCCATTGAAAGCAGACTGATCTGAGCCCTCTGCCACCTTAGTCTGCCCTGGCATGCTCCCTCTTCTGGCTCCTGTTGCTTCCTCCCACAGTTGTGTTTCTTTCTATAAAGCAATGTACTTTGTGTTATGCGCAACAACCCAACGGCTGGTTTATGAGACTTTTATGGCTTAACACTTCAGACATTCAGGCACCTTGTCAGTTTCACTCTACAGACTGTCACAAATTCAGCAAAACTGCAAAGGAGGAAAACTGTTGCTTGGAGACATGGTATGTGGCAGAAGAACTACAAGACAAGAAATCTCTTTTGCAAGGCAAGTCAAAATATCCATCATTATGTTTTCAGCCAGGTGAATTGGTGGATGTGGTCTCAGATAGCATAACCATTTCATGTCAACAAAAAGTCCAGGAATGGTTATAAAGAGTAAAGATGCACTGTAAAAAGATTATCTGGGCTTAGGATCATCCTTGAAAGCCATGCCCAGGCCACATCTCAAATGCAGAAGATAGAATCAAGACATAAATTGACTTTGCAGTCATTTCATTTACATGTAGGTCAAAAGTGCATATACTTCAATGGTAAAAAATTTTTTTGTCCCCCATCCCAGAGTTTGTTTTCTTGCAAAGAGCTATTTCATTGCCTTTTGATGAATGATTGGAGATTGACCATATACCTCAAAGCAACTCTTTTTGTGAACAAGCATATTTCTGACAGCCATTTTGTAAAAATACCCACAATAGGCTTTCTAGATTCCAGTGTGTCCATTGGCCTCCCAGGTTTGTCTAGTTCTGTCCTATTTAAATCAAAGTTTAGGAACCCTAAATCAATGTGATTCAGAAACACAAAAACACACACAAAAAAATGAGATAGGGAATATTTTGAATTTATTTAATCATTTATTAATCATATTTGTAAGGCTGCCCATCTATCTGATGAAACTCTGGGGTGAACATGCTGTATGGAACAATACAATAATAAAACACAACAATCTCATTGAACAAATGCTACATATACACATAAGAGCTCTCAAAATAAAAACCTGTGCCCAGTCAGTGCCTGAGGACAAAGACTGATATCTACTGCCTTCTGCAAAGCCAATATGTGTTACCCATATCTCTGGGGAAAGGATACCCCATAGGGCAGGTGTAATGACAGAGTGGATGCTATCTACCACCTTATCCAGATCATGCCCACTTTGCCAGATCTGGCAGAAACAACTGGAAACAGGTTGTTTCTTCCAGTCAGGTGTGTAACACCATAGAATTTGTGCCATCAAATTTGATTATAGAGTATTTAAAGGCAATGTACAAGAAAAGGGGGAATTTTTTGATCCTCTGTTTTTCATCCTTTTTCATGTTCTCCTGATATTCTCTCAAAACTGAATGCATTGTCCTTCAAAAAGATTTCTTTTATTTTTGCACTCAGATTTTAAGGTTTAATGTTTAAAAATCAGTGGGATATTGCTTCATCATGATGCAGCTTCACTTTAGATCAGCGTTGGAAAGTATTTACAAAGATGTGGGGAAGAGAAAGTATGTTCTAAATGGTTAATGATCCTCAGCAAGCAATCTGCCCAAAGAAGGAAATATTTTTTTCCTACTTCAGCAATTTATCCATAATCTTGTTCAGCTCAATTGATATACTTTACCCCTCCCTGTCTTTCATTGTGTTGGAATGAAATTACAGTGGATAATTTTCAGTTTGGTTTGCATCCGGCACACTATCTGTCAATCCTTATATCCGAACTTGAGTAGCCACGCATGACTTTCAGTTCAGATAGCAAAAACAAAGTTTGATGTTTATTTATTAAATTCAACATACATCAAGAACAGTTAACTGACAAAATGGGATTGAAGGCATCAAAAGGAGGGATAGAAGCACGAACAAAAGACAATAATTTACATTGTCTATGTCAATGTTCATCATCTATGGCAATTTTAGGATTCTGGGAATTGAAGTCCATATAGCTTAAAGTTTTCAAGGATGAGAGACACCAATAGACAGACAGTCAGATGGAGCGATAGGCAAATATAGATTGCAAAAAACACAGAATTTTTTTTCAAGTCACCGAAAACAATTCTGTGGGTAATTACCATGGACTGTCCCAAAGTGAGTGGCTTTGGTTATTCCAACCTAAACCCTTGCAAATATATTTTATCATACTATTTTTAAAACTCATATTCTCCCAATTTTTCAAGCCACTAAGAAGGCGAGAGGGTTAACTATCCCTTCCCATATTAGAAGTACTTTTCTGAATGTCAGTTGTCATGTTATCTTAGCAATGGAGGGAAGGGCAAATCAAGTCCAAAAAGATATCAAAGAGGTTTTTCATTAAAGCTAAGTAAGGCAGTGTTTTGGTGTGCAGTTAAAACCTGAATGAAATTCCAGGTTATTCTTGCATCTCTGAAACATTCATCTTTCCCTGTATTCTTCAGTTTATAATGTCTGAGGGGTCATGCACCAGGAGACAGTGTTGTTGTCTTCTGTAAGGTGCTTTGTGTTGCCTCAAAGCCTTCTTCAAGAGTTTTGTTTGTTTGTTTGTTTGTTTGAAAAAAAAAAGTAGCCAAAAGCTTCTATTCCTATGCAAAGGCCTCTCTCAACTGTTTTGGAACTCTAACCCTTGAAATGAAGGCCTTCATTTCCTGGTCTGCTTCACCAGAACTGGTGGTTAGCGTAGGAGACAGGCTTTGTGGCTTCAAAAGCAACTTCAAAGGGGAGATTGATCTAAACCTTTATTGAAACAAAGCATTGTTGTGATATTTTGACCCATTCATCATGCCAAATACCTTTCAGCAAATGTGTGTCGTTATTAACCTTGCCAATTCCCTTCTTAAAACTGATGCACTACAATTATTATGAGAGGCAGAAGAACACAACTGTTATATTTTTAAACCTCACATTAGATTACATTCTTACTTTTAATATGGATCTCGTAGGTTAAATGCTGTTCATTCTCTCTCTTATCTCAAATCTAGCAGAATACAAACTTTTCTAGCTTAATTCTGAACTGAATTTAGCCTCATGAATGATTTTCCCCCAAATAACTTTTTGAAACAAATCTTTTTTCTGAAAAAGAAAACCTCTTTCAGTCTGTAATGCATTTTCACACATATTTTTCCTAGTATGCAATTCACTTTTCCCAATGGGCTGATTTTTCACATCAAATATTTGCTATTCTAATGCATTTTCTATGCATTTTGCTACAAAGTATATAGTGTATACTTCCATGTTCATATTATGAGCATTTGGGGATTACATATTTGAGTTGTGTATCACATCCCAACATTGTAAAAACTGCAAAAGTTGGTACATCCATGCTTCTGGGTTCACAAGTTAATACTGCAGAGGTGGTATAAGTTGCAAATAACTGGATAAAAATTCAGTTCTTACACGTCTGTCACATAATCATGGTTATAATAGCCCCAGATATCTGTCCATATGCTGAAGTGAAAACATAAGACAGTCTTCCCCAACTCAAAACCCTACAAATATCCTGGGATTTCAACTTGTAGGATTCGCACCTGCCTATACAATAACCATAATGGTTTGGAATGCTGGAAGTTGCAATTCCAAATCCCATCCTTGTTGGCCACTGACTTCAATTAGAATCTACACTGTAAACAATATGTAGGATTTTAATCTGCAGTGAGTGGAGGAATTCATTCTATAGAAAAATTTAATCTATACAATATGTTAGTTTGGGCTTTGTGGAATCAACATTTTAAAAAGACTAACTTTGTAATTCAAGCAAATGTTAAAAAAAATAATCTTGCTTTCCAGTCTGGTTTTTTTCTTTTTCTTTTTTATTATGTGATTATGAATTAAGGGTTAATATTTATGAAAAGGGAAATTCTAGGAAAAGGGCATCATGCCCAACTGTTTTAAGATTGTACTTTCAGATATTTATTGAATGGAATTTACAGTATCCAGATTTTTTGGTGGGGAAGGGAGGGTGGAGGGAAAGAGAAATAAATTATGTGTATTGTGTATCAAACACATGTATCAAAGAGGTGGAGCTCATAATATGATCATTGCTTTTGTTATTTTGAGAACTATTATACCTTGTAGATGCCTCTGATGTAATAAACACATTCCCCAATATATGTAAAAATCATTAGATAACACATATTATCTATACCAGTGAATCTACATTATTCAGAGATTCTGATTTATTTAATGTGTTTCCTGAAATTTTTAATGTTTTTTTTTTTTTTTCCTTAGGGTAAGTAGAATTCATTCCAGACTTAGCAAAAATATTTTAAGAGAAAATTCCTGAATTTATATACTAGAATAGTTAAGTGATGTACAGGGATGGCTGCAAGGTGTGGTTAAAAAAGTCAAGATGACAGCCATGGCAGTGCAATAGTAGTTCGGCCAGTTTTGTATGTGTAATCACTGTATGGACTTTTGGGGCCGTCTTTGGTGATGCATATGAAGAACTAGGAAATACATCTGTTTGCTGGCCATCAATATATTAAAGAATTATTTTATTTGCTAACCCAGTCCCTATTAGATGTACAAGGAGAGCAATAATTCTTTGGTTGAGCACATTGTTTTGACACAAAGAAATTTAAACAACCTGCACAATGTAGTGTTTAAAATATTGGACCAGGACCAAGACTGGGGAGGTTCAAGTCCACCATAAAGTATGGAAACTAACCAAATCACTTGCCTGAGATCTTGAGAATATGATTTCTAGTTTTCAAATGTATGCTTATTGTTTTGTGATCATATCATCATGTAACTATTAGATTGCAGGTGGAGTGAAGATGCAGGATGCTCAGATCAGTTAAACTCGTTATTTGCTTCTGTGCAGGACTCAGGAAACCAAACTGCGGCTGCTCCTTTTACAGGGGAGCTATCTGAGGCTTCAGCCAGTGATGCCTGTTTGTTTTTCTGCTTCTGTGGCTCAACCAATCACAGGTAAGTATGCAAACACCTAACACTCCTCCCCACTAGTTTAGATGCACCAATCCAGGACTCCTTAGTGTACATAGTCCTGCAAATGGGTGTCATGCCCCTGTTAGAATCTGACTCTGAGGGAGAGGAGGAACAGCCGATGAGGAGTGGGAGTGTGGCTCCAGAGATTGTGGAGGAAACTGGGGAAGGGCACAGGCCAGCTGGGCATCCAGAGGAAGACCCAGTCCCATCCCTTGTTCATCCTAGGACAGTGGTGGCTAACCTTTTTGGGCTCTTGTACCAAAAATTGCACATGCACCAGTGCATGTGCACCCAGAATGCAATGAGCGTCCCCCTCCCCACCACCCCCTGTGCATACATGCACAATCCCCCCTCCTCCTGCCACCCCTTTACCTGCACTGTGCCTCACAACTGATTTTTCAGCTGGTTTGAAGCCTTTTTCGGCCTCCCAGAGGCTTGGAAAAAGTCTCTGCAAAGCTTTTCAGGCTGAATTATAGGCCCATCTCATCACTTCCACTATTATAGGAAATGATGAAACGGGCCAATAATTCGGCCTGAAAAGCCTTGCAGAGGCTTTTTCCAAGCCTCTGGGAGGCCAAAAAAGACCTCAAACCAACCAGAAAAAAAATCAGCCGTGAGGCGCACACATACGCAGTGAAGTAAGTTTGCCTGAGGCTCATGTGCCAGCACAAATCGCTCTGCATGCCACTTGTGGCATGTGTGCCATAAGTTCACTATCACAGTCCTAGGGCATGCAGTGAGGAGTGGATAAGGGGAAAACGTGAATAGCGTGGTCTACGGGGGAGGAAAGGGACTTGATCCCCTTCATGAGCTGCAGCTGTGAGGACTGTTTAAAAGGATAAACTGCGCATGGGCCAGTGCTGGAAGCAAAACATGAAAATATTTCTAGTCTTTCAGTTCTTATCTGAGTTCTGGAATCCTTCCCAGTGTATGCATTTCGTTATCTGTGGATGTCTTCAAGCCCTTATCCTGCCTGGTCTCCTTAATTGTTTCAGTGTGGTTTGTATTGTTGTTTTTTTCTATTTATAATTTATATGTATTTTGAGTTTGAATAGAAGTTATTCCTTTTCACAACTGTTTGTGGGGGAGTTTTTTCTCCAGTAAATGATAATCAGATCTTTAAAGCCAAGTTAAAGGAATTAAAGAGACTTCACCTGTTTTTGTGACTTTGTTGCTTTTGTATCCCACCCTGGGTCATCACCCACTCTTGTGGGTGCGACCTGACCTGTGCAGCTCAGTCATCCCTGGGTTCACGGACTGTTTGGAGGGGTTTATTATCGCTCTGAGTTCTCCTGTTGGAACCTCCTGGAAGCTTTCGATGTGTGCAGCCATTTTGTTTCCACTAGAGGCTGCACACTCACTTCTCCCCTCAGCCTGTTCTTCCCTGGCTTCACTGACCCATTGCTGGATTGCTGGATGTAGTTGTTAGGGCCTGGTCTATTATTTGAGTTTTTGTGTGGGGGTCTATTATTTGTGTTTTTGTGTGTGGGTTTTCCCTTTCCCCCTTGGGGATGTCTGTCATTTCTGGTATCCCCCTTGTCTGTCTCCCCTGGAGTTGATCTATGTGTCTCTTCCAATTGCTTCCATCACTGGTCTCGACCCTGTAGGATTGGGGGCCTGTTATTTGTGTTATTTTGGCCGGTATCCATATTGGCTTGCCTACCAGATTTCTGGCGTATACTGGGTCACTCATGTGGAATGTCCAGCACCTACTGGATGAGTCCAATGGGTTGTCCATGTTGTATTGTGGATGTACTCTGTCCAATTGAGACCTTAATTTCTTCCCCATCAATAGTTCAGCAGGACTTTTGTTAGTTGTCACGCTTGGTGTTATAAGTTTTATGCTTATAGTTTGTCTATTTTTGACTGGGTGTCCCCTGGGCCCAATTTTGTTAGTGTCTCCTTCATCGATTGAACCATCCTCTCTGCTTGGCCATTCATGGAAGGGTACCCCAGGGTGGATAGGGTGTGTCTTAACCTGTGTGATGATGGTCAGTGTAATGGTCTGCTTGGCCATTCATGGAAGGGTACCCCAGGGTGGATAGGGTGTGTCTTAACCTGTGTGATGATGGTCAGTGTAATGAATTCAGATAAATAATATACTTGCGATATCCAACAGTGATACATCACAGGGTTTTCAAGTTAGTATTAATAGAATTCTGTACACAAAATACTAGCACAGGGGTAAATAGAAATATATAATATAATTATAGTTTACAATTTTCATGTTATATCCTACCTCAAAATGGTAATAATTATACTTTCAACTTTGGCAAAAGGGCTATATTGGAAAAGGATGGATGCAGATGCATTGGGGGTGCAGATTGTTCATCCTTTTCTTTTATTATGTCCCTACTTTTTCCCCTTTCTAGGAAGCAGAGGAAGAGTTGCATCAGTTTTAGCGTAATATCATGTCTCTACTTTCTGTTGCAGAAAGAGTGCTCAGAAGGGAAGAATTTTGCCAACACAGTCCAGATGGTTCAATTTAAGCATTTTTATTATGCTATGTTCCCATTGGAAGAACAATTCTGCAGAACTTTCTGATATTATCGGACTCCCAAGATCATGAGCCACATGTTTATGCTGGTATAACCTGATCTGATAACCCTGGGAAAACCCAGTTGTTCCCATATAGCAACTGAAGCTATTAACAGATAGCTATTATGGGATCAAAAAGAACCAGTTCAGAAGTTCAGTTGTCCTAAGGGGTGGGTGGCAAATGGCCCCAGCAGGAATGTGTCAATTGAGTTTTAATTTTCATGCTTGTTCCTTCCCAGTCTTCTCATAAACTGAAGCTTCAGCAGATTTACATGGCTCAGTTTGAATCTGCAAGAACAGTAAGTTAACAACAGAAAATAGCCATCAACCAAAGGATTAAGAATGTATGGAACTCTACTGGACCTTGAGAGCTAAAATTCTATTCAACCAAAGAGAGATGTAATCACAGTTCTTCTTTTATATACTGCATATATACCCTTAAGCATCTTCTTCCAATCTGGTGTCCTCTAGATCTCTTTGACTAAAACTCCATTTCCTGTTGAAATGCTCAAAAAATTGGGTTGGAAACTCTAATATTAGTGCCAGAGGTACGCCTAAGAGAACCATGAAATGAATTCTTTGGGAAGGAATTTCTTCCTGAGGAAGGCTGCCTTGATTATTAGAAAACAAAACCAACTGTTTAATAAGTTCAAAAACTTCACTAACATAAATTTGCAAATTTTCAGATTTTAGCACAGTATTACTTTAATTTACCATCACAATCTCAATAGCAATTGTTAAATCTAGTGAAAAGTTTCAAATGATGCAGGCAGACGTTTCCATTTCATTTCAATCTGAGGATGTGAAGATTGACTGGAAGTATTGGAATAGACAAGAAAATATAAACCAACTTCCCCAGTCTGGTTTGACCCTTCTCTCTGAAACATATAGCAATGTTGTATACAGAAGTGTCAAACTGCATAAAAACATAAGGTTCTTACTTTTATTTTTGACTACTCCATCAGAAAATATGTCTTTTTGCATGAAAATGTACCCTGAAGCTTTCTAGATTTCTGTTGCTGTAACCATGATTTTTTGTTGGATTTTAGAAATCAGTGAGATGTATAGCGAAAGTACACTCATTGACCAAGTGCCTATAGTATGTTGGCCATGGAATATTTCCCTTAACAGAATGCAGGAGGAAAGATCTTTGAAGGGTATATGTATATGACTATGTAACCCTAAGAATGTGCCTCTGCTCCATAGCATCTGAACAACCTCAGAGGCTTTAGCAGTATGAATGTGGTGAACTGAATGTAGGTATCTTACATCCTTATATAATTACTATGTTCCCAATATCCACCATTTCCAACAGTATTGATATTTGATCTGCATCTACTTACTTCCTCTGGCAAAGTGCTATGTTACTAAGTCACAGCAGTGGGCTTTTGTAAGCCCCTGTTCTAAAAGATATGCTGTGAGCTGGGGTATTTGGGCATTATAGACATAATTATAGATTGTAGCTAACAACTCCCACTTACTCATTGCCAATTGTTATGGCATTATTCCTGCCTTCTAGCAGCAACAAAGGGTAAGGAAATACAAAGTTGGAGAAGTCCTGCAAAAGAGGATTTTTATGCCAACTTAGTAAGCCTTACAGAATAGGAGTGTCTCCATCACAAAGTGTTGCAACTTCAATTGTTATTTGCTGGAAGTCAGCCAGTCAAAGAATGAAAGAAAACTTGATAACATGGAAATTAGGCTTCCTTTTTTTCCTCACTTTCTCTCTCTGTGTATCCCAGCAGATTGGGTTTAATTCAGGAGTGCTGCCATGATTTTCTTCTGTTCCGCATATACAGGGGGACATTCTCCTGTTGTAAACATTGCTGTTGTGATTATTATTTATTTTAATGAGTTCCTTTCACTGGAAACCATAGATACTTTGGAACCCAAAGGAGCAGAGATTTAGAAGATATAATGCTAAGTGCTGTGCAAATGAGAAAAAAATATAGTCTTTTTAAATATAATTCCATATCTCATAGAGATGCAAATCAAGGAGAACAGCCTTTTTTTAAAAAAAAAAAAATCCTCATAAATATTTTTCTTTTTTGCAAAAAAGCAGATAAAGTAGCAGTTCTGGTTAAGGCCATTTTTACAATACTTTTGGAAAGTTTGTTTCTCTCTTTGTTTCAATAAACACAAGAATCTCTCTCTTCCCAGAACAGTATAACAAATACATATAAAGATTAGCAAGTTTGATTCCACTGTGATTCCATCTTCTGTCCAAGCCTTCCCTTAAGCATCCACACATGCATTTTTCATGAAAACATAATATTCACACAAGATCATGTTTAAGGTGTTCAAAGCGACTCTGTGAAGCAGCAATCTCTCCAGCATATTTGAATAAGAATAATGAAAAAGAATTATGCATCCTAAGGCCACCAGGTTCAAAAGGTGTTTTTTACATCAAAAAAACCAACTGATATCAAAATACCATCATTCCATTCTTTCTCATCACCTTCCTTCCATGTATACCAGGCTTGTTTAAATGCCAGACTGTCTGCAATGAGAGTGACAACTCTCAATCACCTTTTGGCTCTCCTTCATATGTCTTTATCAACAATAAAGAATCAACAGTCAAGAGAGAAATAGATGTCCTTCAGGGGAATAGATCTCCCAGCTCCTCAAAGCAGTGCTGACCTTAATAAAATATTGTTTGTGTCAGCATAATGCAAATTACTTGTGGAGTGAGGACACACATTTTCCAACGTGTTTTTAAAATAAAAATCATAATCTCTCATAGCAAAAGCAACCTGGATGGAATTTGATGAGAAATAAAAATTGTTTCCAAAATGCAAAGAATCATCTGAGGTAGCTTAAATGCAGGCTTCATATGGCACATATAGGTCTTCAGAGTGGCTTTTGAATTATTGAAAAAGTTATTAAAAGGTTATATATCACCAATCAACACATTTATATATCAACAATCAACCATTCCACTCCATACCTCTATATAGGGATCCATGAATAGATAAGCTGCCACACTGAAAGCTATAATTAACTTGTGTTGACAAGGCAGATCAGAAGGAAAAGCAGCATTTTCATCCATTTTACTGCTGTGGTTTTTTTATATATACAATGACATTTAATAATCATTTTAATTTAGTTGAAGCACTCTCTTTCAATAATAGGCATTAAATTCTTTCCTTACTCTTTCACTCAGTCTTCTTTTTGTACTTTGATATAGGTGAAAACAAAGATGATTTCAGGATAAACACAATAAGCTTTATTTCTCAAAGGACCATGTATTTGATGGGTCTTTGTTTCTTTGACAACCATACATTCCTCTGTTACAGGAAGCCACTTCGCATGGAGGGACTTGACCTCTCTTATACAGCTTTTAAACCTTCATTAAAAGTTGATTCTTTTAATATATCAAACTAAATACCAGAAATAAGAAAATGATTTGCATACATATGAGTTTACTAATAATGTGATATTCCATTGACATTAAAAGAAAAATGGGAAAAAATAATGCTTTTATTCGAAAAGAATATGTTCAAAAAGTTTGACCAAATTGTTTGAAAGTCTTCTTTATCCCTTTGCCAGAAAAATACTTAAATGTTGACCACATACATATTGACAATCCATTGCCACAGAAAAGCTGTAGAAATAGCCTTCTAGTTTTGTATATTATTTTCTTCTTTCCTCATGATGAAAGGACACAATTTTTGATGCCTCAATATATTCTAAATAATGCAAATATAGTTTAGACAAATGTAAATATCTGAAGTCAAAGCAACACTCATGTGGATTTTAACCTAAAATTATCAAATATGCCCAGAAAGTAGAAATTACTATTACAATTGCTGAGCTGTATTTCCAACAGCAGGACAAGGCAGCTAACCCTTATTAAATATATATATATATATATATTTTGATAAAAGTTTTATTGATTTTAACGACAAACAAAAACATATAAAACATAAAACATAACATAAAAAAACATCACTCTTCATAAATTTACAGTGTATCGGTT
Organism: Hydrophis major; assembly: GCA_033807585.1. Classification (NCBI taxonomy): domain Eukaryota; kingdom Metazoa; phylum Chordata; class Lepidosauria; order Squamata; family Elapidae; genus Hydrophis; species Hydrophis major. The sequence goes on along the minus strand of CM066331.1, from coordinate 185,308,594 downwards.
GGTTTACCACTCCCTTTTGTGCATCCATTTCATAGCCATCGAAATAATTATATTACACAATAACTCACATTATCAATCATCAGTTAAATATCCTAATATCATTATTGAACAATCATTTGACTATAATTTTACTAATTCATACTTAAGAGAGATAACTATAATTGAGTTAAATTATTATATAACAGATCATAGATTCATACCAAATCTATCTTAATAAAATATTCTAAAAAATTATCAAAACTAAGAAAAATTATATATTTGTTATTTCCTAAATTTCTAAATATTCTATTATTATATTGTATTATCTAACCATTGATAAAAGAGATCCCAAACTTTATAAAATTGTTTATCTTCTTGTTCTCTAATTTCAAATGTCAATCTACTCATTTCAGCACATTCCAATATTTTCTTAATAATTTCTTCCTCGAATGGTATTTTCTCACTCTTCCAATGTTTAGCAAATACAATCCTAGCCGCTGTTAATACATTTACAATCAAATACTTTAAGTTTTTACCCTTATTAAATATATTTTGAGATGCCCACTATTCACAAAACAAAAAATTCTGCTGTTTTAACCTTAAGATCAAAGTCCACTTTCCATTGGATGACAAAGACAGAACATTCAAGCTTTTTATTCCAAAGGTCAGGTAAATATCTTCTATCTGGTTCATCCAGTTCTTTCAATATCTTATGAAAATGGTTTATTGGCTTTGGGGCATCAATTGATTCATCCAGAATTTCTAATAGATGTGTACTTTAGAAGCAGCCAGACCATCAAGACCAAACATTCCAAATAATAAATGCTTAAGTTAAATAAACTGCCAAGAAGCACTCTGAAGTAAATCAATTTTGATTTTAAGATATATATTTTTTAAAAAAACCTGCTTTATCAAAATTGGTTCAAAGTAATAATGTTATTTTATGTATGTTAATTATATTACTATTAGTATAACTTTGCTTTCAGTAGTTGCTGTTGGTGAGTATTCTTTTTCACATTTCCTTTTTTTTTTCATGCACTTTAGTTTCAACTGAATTTTTACAGATTATATAGCATTTCTCTATTTCTTAATTCCATTGCCAACTGTAGAAATAATGCTGCATATATCTCATGAAGTGAATATAGTCCACAAAAGTTTATTTAATTATAATGCACTAGTATTTGAGATCCACAAGATGCTCATTGTGTTTACAGGGCATTTCTTGAAATTGGGATGAATGTAGAAACAATGCTTAGGCACTGCTCACAAAATGTAACAAACTTTCTACATAAATCTCTACATATGTTATATAATGAAACAATAAATGTTTGTTGAGGGCATTGTAAAGAAAAACTCATTTCCTTTACTGATTTGCCCTGGTTATGAGAATTGTATCTGCCATACAATTCAGAAATAAACATGGAATAGAAGTAGAATGGACAATATTTTTAAGAGACAACCTCTGGCAGTTAGGAAACCTATCTGCTCTCAGAAGGCAAGATGTTTCTTGCAGTGCTAAGTGTGGGGGAATAGATCTGTTGAAAAAAAATCACCTTTAAGGTACCAAAAATCCAGCTGCAGAGATTCTTCAAATTTATAAAATATTTTCACTTGCTTTGGCTCTAGGAATATAAATGCCCCTGCAGTCTTGGATATTTAACTTTCAAGGTACAAAAATGTCGTAAGCAATGAAATGTTAATGTATTTTCCTGCTCAGGCAAAAAAATAATAATGTTTGTCCCTTCCAGAAGCTTTTCCAAAATAAGCCCTATTCAAATGTTCAAAATAGTTCAAGATGTTCTACCTGAGAATTCTCAATAAGTTCCATCTCATGTCAATCTCACTTAGATAATGCCAAGACTCTTAGGAAGACAGAAATGTTTGCATGGTGTCAAACTCGATTTCATTGAGGGCCACATCAGGGCTGTGTTTGACCTCGGAGGGCTGTGTGCACGTGGGCAGGGAGGGCATGCCCATCATGATGTCACTTGTGTTAGGGGCATCTGTGGTGGCCTGAGAGCTCTGCCAAAAAAAAAAAAAATGGCTCCTAAGCTCCGTTTTCAGCTGTGACTGCCTCCTGCAACCCTCTGCCAGCAAGAATGGAGCTGGGTGGGGCATGCGCAGCCCTCACAAGTTCTGTTTTCACTGGCAGAGGCACCACAGGGCAGTCTTTTGCTATTTCCAAGGTGCCCTCACAGGCCAGATCTAAGCACTTTGCAGCTGGATCTGGCCTTCGGGCCTTGAATTTGATATCCCGGGTGTATTGGCTTTTGTGTGGTAACAACCTACAAATTAATAGAAGCCAATGCATTACATCTGTGCAAATAAAGTATTTTCCCTCTGTATATGGGGTGCTCTAATAGAACTGACCTAATTTGATTGATGTTACAGAAGGTAGGCTTACCTGAGACTGCTTGAATGATAACACGGTTGCCTGATGATTTACTAAAGAGAGTTGCTGATGTACATGTGAGTTTCCTTATCTCTACCCGTTCCTTTGAACCACTGTTTCTATACTGGAAACATCTAAGTGTATATATAGAAAAAAGTGTAGATTTATAAATCCAGAATTCAATTTAAATACAGAACAAGAATCCAAACTGGATTAAAAGCTAAAAGGGATAAATTGCTGGTTTGTATCAAATAATCCAATGTCATTAAAATATGTATTTTAAGCATCAAAAGCTTAACTAATCCAAGTCACTGTTTTTAAACAGCGACAATGACATTAAAACAACCCTAGCCTCTTGCATCACTATAGACCTGCCTTTGAGTGCTTTGGTTCTAAGTAAGTGTTGTGGGAATGAAGCCATTGTGGTTTATATTAGGGAATGAAAACTTTGTGTGTGTGTGTGTGTAAAAAAAAAATTTACTTTTTAAATTTTATACATCTTTTCACGTGAGCAACATGTTTCCATATTATAACACATGGTCATATTTTCATTTCCATTAATCTTATATAATATTAACTCATATTATTATCCATTTCACTCATCTTTAAATAAATTTGCAATTCATATTTCAATTCATTAATTTAATATCAATATAATTTCATCCATACATAAGTTTTCAATTTTTTATCCCCTATTATTTCCATTTTCAGCTTACCACCAATTTTATTTTACATTGCACATCATAAAGAATCTAAAAAGAGAAAAAAATTAATAAAACCAATATATTTAGAATCCACATGGTATTTTCCATTTCCCTACTTTAATCATAATAAAATATTCTTGTACAATTCTAATATCCATTAAATAATCAACTGTATATATAGTCAACTGTATATATCCCCTCCAGTAAATCACTAAAATAACTTCTTAATATCTCTCATTTTATCTTCACTTTACTTATAATAATTAATAATCATATTTTTAATTAATTTTACACACACACACATATACATATACATATACATATACACATATACATATACAAACACATACACATACACATACACATACACATACACATACACATACACATACACATACACATACACATACACATACACATACACATACACAAACAAATACATATACATATACATATATATGGATCTTTGGTTATTTGGATTTTCTCCCGCGTAAGATTGGAAGTATCTAGGCAACGTTTCGATGAAGTCTCATTCATCATCCCCAGGCTTGGTCTTCAGCTCTGTGCTTCTCACAGTGATGTGAGCTTGCAGCTGCTTCTTCCTTTTAACTGCTAGTGGGGGTGTGACTTGATTGGGTGGGGGCTTGGCTGTGTTCTGATTGGGTGTGTGTGTGTTCTGATTGGTTGGGGGTTTGGCTGTATTCTGATTGGCTGGAGGCATGTTCTGTTTAGGTGGGGGCTTGGTTGTGCTCAGGTTAGTCTTAGTTGCTGGGGGATTTGAGCTGGTGAGCTGTGATCTTGCTGTTTGGCTTTGAGTTCGTGGTCGTGCTGCATCTTCATGGTGGGGGTCAGTTCACTTCATGTATGGCTCAGAGGGGTTTGAAGTGGATAGTGATGCAGCTGCAGTGTGGTTTCTGGTCCGTGGTCATGTCTCATCTTCTGAGTGGGTGTGAGTCTATGTTCTACTTGGAAGTGTGGTGGTGGCATCTTGTGTGGCTCTCAGGGGTGTGGGTCTGGTGTAATTCTTCATGTTAGATACTCGTCTGTTCATGAGGGCGGGTTTTTAAATGGCTGGTAGGCGGGAGGCATCATCTCATTTATTCATGCTGTGTGGGTGTTTTTCTATCTCTATGGCTTCTCTGATTATTCTGCTGATGAAGTGTTCGGTTTTGGCGATAGTTCTGGTATTTTTAAAGTCAATCTCATGTCCTGTGGCTTTGAGGTGTTGGACCAGGGAAGAGGTCGGTTCTTCCTTTTTGATTGAGTTCTTGTGTTCTTCAATGCGTGCACTTATTCTTCTGTTAGTTTGTCCAATGTATGTGGTGGGGCAGGGAGTGCAAGGGATTTCATATACTCCTTGATTTTCTAACTTGATTTTGCCCTTAGGGTTTCTTAGGATGGTGGATATCTTTCTGTTTGTGCAGAATGCTGTCTTAATGTTGTGTTTTTGGAGGATCTTGCTGATTTTGTCTGTGGTGCCTTTTATATATGGGAGGAGGGCTTTGCTATTCTCTTGTTCTCTGTCTTGGATTTTGGTTGGGGTTTCTTTTTGGATTAGGTGGGTGATCTTCTTTCTTTGGAATCCCTTGGCTGTCAGCACACCGGCGAGAGTGTGTAGTTCGGTCTCTAGGTGTTGTTCGTCGGCTAAGCATTTTGTTCTGGAGATGAGTGTCTTGGCTACAGAATTGATCTGTGCTGGGTGATGGTGTGAGAGTGCGTGTAGATAGCGGTTTGTATGTGTTTTTTTGTATACCAAGACATCTAGGAAGGGAAGTTGGTTGTTAGCTTCTGTTTCCATGGTGAATTGTATTTTGGGGTGTAGGCTGTTGAGGTGTGTGAGGAAGTTGTTCAGTTTTTCTTTCCCGTGTGGCCAGATTATGAAGGTGTCATCTACGTATCTGAGCCAGATTTTGGGTTTGTGATCATATTTTTCTAGAGCTTGTGTTTCAAAGTGTTCCATATAGAGATTAGCGATGACAGCTGAGAGGGGTGATCCCATGTGTGCTCCTTCTATTTGTTTGTATTTTTGTCCATTGTAGGTGAAGTATGTATTGGATAGGCAGTGGTTGGTCAGATCTAGGATATGCTTGGGGGGGTTGTATTTGTTTTGGATGGCTGTCAAGGCTTCTTTTATTGGCACTTGGGATATGACATCGAAGAGGGATATGACATCGAAGCTCACTAGTAGGTCACTGGGTTGTAAGTTTTGTTTCTTTATGATTTCGATGAACTGGAATGAGTTTCTTACGTGTGAGTTGATGGATTCTGCATAGGGCTGTAGTTGTTTGGCAAGAAATTTGGCTAGGTTTTGTAGAGGTGAGCCTATGGAGCTGACTATTGGTCTAAGTGGGGTTCCTTCTTTGTGTATCTTGGGGAGACCATAAAGTTTAGGGCATCTGGATGATTTCTCTCTTGATATGATTCTTTGCTGGATTTCTTCACTGATGGGGGAGGCTTTTATTTTGGATCTGGTGGTTTTTTTCTAGGTAGGTGGTGGGGTCTGTTTTTAGGGGTTTGTATGTGGGATCTTGGAGTAGGTTGGTTAACTTGGATTGGTAGTCAGATGTGTTCATAACCACTGTTGCATTGCTCTTGTCTGCTGGTAGGATTATTATGCTGGTGTCTTCTTTCAGGTTAAGTAGTGCAGTTTGTTCTTCTTTGGATAAGTTGCTTTTGGGTGGTTTGCTAGTGCAGAGAATGTTGGTGATTTCGAGTCTGATTCTATTAGTATCATCAGGGTTGGTTTTGGTCAGGCTGGTTTCAACTCCGCATATGATGGTTTCTGTGGGGATGTGTTTGGGAGCGACAGCAAAGTTGAATCTTTTTGAAAGGACCTTCGTTTCAGCTTCGGTGAGGATCTTGTCTGAGATGTTGTGCACTGTTTGTTTCATGTGTGGCTGTGAGGGGGGAGGAGTTGGTTTCTGGCATTGTTATAGTTTTCTGAGTTTTTTGTTATGTGTGTCTGTCTTGAGGGTGGTCTGTGTTTCGGCTCTCCAGACAGCGAGTTGTTTGGATTTGTCCCAAAGTAAGGGGTGAATCTTGTTGCTGAGTCTGAGGTGAAGTGTGAGGAGATATTTGTTGATTTGGTCTAGGAGAAATATTTTTGTGTGAAGTTCATTTCTAATTAGGGCCAATTCTGTTCTTTTTAGGATGCGTTTGGTGGCTGCTGTGTTGGTGTGGAATTTCAATTGGAAGCTTATGGGAATTAAATTTTGATCTCAGCAGTTGCATAGGAATGCAAGGTCACATAAAATGGAAGCTCTTTGGACTTCAAGTTTTTCATAAGTCCTGGTCAGATGGTGGATTTCCTCCCCGTAGAGGTGCAATATTTGTTTTCTGAGGTTCTTGCGGGTATTTGTATGTGGATCTTTGGTTATTTGGGTTTTCTCCCACGTAAGATTGGAAGGAAGAAGCAGCTGCAAGTTCACATCACTCTGAGAAGCACAGAGCTGAAGACACAAGCCTGAAGATGATGAATGAGACTTCATCAAAACGTTGTTCAGGTATTTTCGCACATCATTGTAGTTGTGCTTTTAAAGTTGAAGCAACATTTCGGCAGAATCTCATCTGCCATGATCAGGCTTCTATATTGTGTTTGTCTATATATATATTCGTAGATTTTCACAGATACAGGTATGTAGGTCTAGGTGTGTTCAGGTCTTTTCCCATGTAAGATTAAGAGTATCTTGGTGGCATTTCAGCGAGGTCCCATTCGCCATCCTCAGGCTGATGCTTTCGGCTTCATGCCAGTGCAAGCAGTGTGTGATCGGAGTTGCCGTCTCTCTATAAATACTGGTGGTAGGGGCTGGTGTGTTGGGCTGGTTGGCAACGCTGCTGCTTCTTGATTGGTTGATGGAGTTGATTTTGATATAATGGGCTGTGTGATGGCCTTGTGAGTTATGTTGTAGAGATATCCTGGATCTTGTGCTGTAATCTCCTGGGTCATTTGTTTTGTAGTGATCTTTTTTCCATTAGCCTCTGGTGTTTTAATGGCTTGGGTAATGGGTTGTGTGATGGGCTTGCGAGTTCTTTTGTTGTGGTATCCTGGGTGCTGTGTTGTAATCTCCTGGGTCGTTTGTGTTTTGATCTCTTTTCCATTAGCCTCCTGTGTAGTAATGGGTAATGGGTTGTGTGATGACCTTGTGAGGCTTATTGCTGTGGTATCCTTGGTCTTGTGCTGTGATATCCTGGGTCATTTGCTGTGTTGCAACTTCTTGAAAAGTCTTTGACCATTAGATGGCACTCTGTATCACTTTCCACTTTTGAAAGTTCTTTTCTTTTCTCTTTTAATTATGTTAAACATTAATTTCCAACCATTTCCACAATTAATTTTCTTAATAATAACCAATTTCAGGCAAGTCCATCATTTTATCCAATGCCTAATTAATGCCAATTTATATTATTCAAAATTTAGTCTCTAATTTTGTTGTAACTTTTTATACTCCAATTTTGTTTACCTTGTATTTTCCTCTTATTTTCTGTTCACCACTGTGATACTTTTGTGCAAGGGCACTTTCTTTCTACTTCTCATGGTTGTTAAGAAAAAATTCAGTTCTTTTATCTGGTTACACGTCTCTCACCAGCACAAAACTTATGGTACCAGCAGCTTTCCATCTTCAGGGAAGCCACTTTAGACTGCCGTTTCTCCCTGTCTTCCAGGGGAGTAATACCTAGCTAGGGAGGAGAGATGCAGCTCCCCTCAACCCAGCTGGCAGTTTCCCCCTCTTCTCCCACCCCTCCAAGGTGGGTCAGATGACTCTGGTCCCATGGGACCCTTCCAACAAGGGAAACACGGATCAAAGCAGCGCATGATCACGGTCTCTGATCTTTCATCAATGGAAATGCCACTGGAAGTCGGTAATGAAAACTTTTTGAGTCTAATACTTGCAGTTTCATTTTTCCCACAGTCACAAGAGTGGTTGAAGAGACAAAACTGTTGTTGTTTTGGAGAGAAGACTGGAATGCACCTATTTTATCACTTATTTGTAATACTTGAGGGGAAAAGATGCCTCCAAATATCTATGGGAAGGAAGTGATATACATCACAAAAAAGTAGTGACATTTATTTTAAAGAAAATTTTAGAAAATATCTTTTTACCCAGTATGGTAAAAGAAATAGAAAACTCACAGCAGTTTCCACAAGAATATGTCTCTTGACAAAACTTCAGCTCAATTTTGTTTTCAGAGGCTAGATAACAAGTATAATTTGAAGCTCTTCCAAGGAATAGTAACAACTGGCAAGTTCTAATACCTCACAAAGCTTGGCAGCCTTGAAGGATTTTGAAAGATTCCTTAATCCTTTTCAGCTACTTTCTTTTATGCACTGTCAAAAACCAGACACAACCCAGGTACATTCTTTTAAAAAAAGAATGAAAGCAGATTGAATGTTTTGTGTAAATTAAAAGTATATTTGAATTCCCAAACTCAAATGATATAAACATATAGATGTTTCCCAATTTTTATTTCTCTTGCTTAAACTGATGGTTTTTAGTAGTGTTTCTCCACCCCAGCATCTTTAAGGCATGTGGACAACAAGTCCCGGAATTCCCCAACCAGCAAGTAGAATTTTGGAAGTTGAAGTTTACACACCTTAAAGTTGCTAAGGTTGAGAAACACGGCAATAGAAAGCCACGGCTTCAAAGAGACATAATAGGTCTGCTCTTCAGCCTCTCTCCCTCTTTCTAGCTGTCCCAATGATCTTTTGCTGGAAGATGATACGGTGTCATGTCACATTAAATGTGAGTAGATATGAAAAGACAAACTCTAATGCTCCTTTACTTTCTTGAATCATTATTAGCTTTGGCAATTAAAGCAGCATTTTGTAGGCTATTTATACAGGGCTTTTTAGGGCCAATATTATATTCCTTCTTTTTGCTCTGCATTTTAGTATATAGTATATTATTTAATGATATTTCTCTTGTTTTTCAAATTATAAGGCAAATGATAACTAATATTCCAAACTTCTTTGATCTCATGGCCACTTAACATTTTTAAAATGAAAATCCTTTTTGTTGTACTTTTAGTCAGTTGCATATGTTTAAAGCCAAAGCAGTATCTTCTCTAAAACTCAATTGTCAAATTTAGCTTGTTGTTTTGAAGGTATCTAATATCCATAAAGTACTTAAACTGAACATTTATGAATGAGATGAGAAAGTGAGTTCAGCTATCTTAGTGTTCTTATGAAATTCTTCACTGTTGCTGAGAGCAAAGATATTATTTCCTTCAGTTCCTGGCAGAGAAACGATGGGAGACAGCTCTTTTACAGTTCCCTTGCAAAGAGCTACTATACAAAGTATCAGTAGGCAATCTCTTGTTCTCTTCCCTTCCCTCGGGAAATTCCAAAGGATCAGTGTATTGGCTGGTCCTTTATTCTTCACAAAGGATCTTATCTCCATTGTTCAGAGATGTCTACAGTCAACCATCACTCACATGGAATTATACTGAATAGTAATTGATGAAGTTTCGTATGAAAAAGTTATAATTGCTTAGTACATTCAAAATCAGTATTAGACACCATGGAACAAACATTGAAAGACTCTATCCAGTGGTGGGATTTAATTTGTTTTATTTAATTTTTTTTATTGCTGGTTCTGCGGGCGTGGCAGGGGAAGGATACTATAAAATCTCTAGTCAGAGGTGGTATTTGACAGTTCTCCAAACTACTCAAAATTTGCACTACTGGTTCTCCAGAACTGGTCAGAACTTGCTGAATACCACCTCTGACTCTATCCATGTCCTTTGCTGACTTTTCCAAAGTAGAATCATTTTGGACCATCAGAAATGTCTATAACAGGGTTTCTCAACCTTGACCACTTGAAGATGTATGGACTTCAAGCTCCCAGAAATCCTGGGTAGGGAATTCTGGGTGTTGAATTTCTCACATCTTCAAGTGGTTGAGGTTGAGAAAAACTGGTCTATAGGATTTCCAGCTTTTGACAAAATAATGAAAGCACAATTTCACTGTTAGAATACAAGCTCTGTTATTTTTGTGTATCTTTGTCGTATCAGGATGCATATACAATATGAGCAGATTTTGCAGCATTGTATGTTTTCATTATTTTCTTCTCATTGCCCATCCACTCTATATACACCTCTCTCTGAACAGAATGCTAGACTAGGTAGAAATCTATTATTTGGAAAAGGCTTCCATCCTTATAAAATTTCATGAGGTTTTGTTGTTGTTGTTGTTGTTCATGGAGTTTTCAATACAATTAAGAAATGTTGGGCTTGAGATCTCTGAAATATATCATGGAAATACTACATGTTAGGACCAACTTTTGTAGACCTATTGAGCATCATATGATGCACCAACACATCTTGGTGAGCTTAGCAAACAAGTTATTTTCATTTCTGTGATGGAATAGAGGGTACAAAACCCAATATTAAAATTTAAAGTATTTGGTCATGCAGATAGGGTAGGTTTAGAAACTGTAAATTAATTTTTAATCACCTTTAGTATGAATTACAAAAATATTAATTAAAGTTCACTGGACCAGGTTCTGTTCTTCTTATGGACCTGAAAATTACCAAGTTAAAAGCTATGCCCGTGAATCAACCAGTTACAAAATTGGCCATCCCTATTAATATGTAAAAACCTGGTTTGACTTCTTTTCTCTTTGCCCTTATCGCTAAGTCTCTTTAGGAAATATTATCAGTACATTCAAATGATGGAAAATAATATAATTAATTTTAGCTAAAAAGATTTGCTGGCTATTTTAGTGCTAGCAAAATTCAAGCAAAACAGTGTAGATTGGAAATCTTAAAGAAACTAATAAAGGAAGCTAAACTTCTGTCATTTGAAACTTTTTAAATGTTTTTTTAATCAAGAATGATTCATCCACATTCCAACAAATATTCTACTTCTAGGCAGTTAAGTCTCCTTGAAATGATTACACAGATGCTATATTTAAAGAAAATGGATTGTAGCTAAGCAAAGTTATTAATCACATTATTGAATACAAGCAATTGTACTCATTATAATAAGGGTAATTTTACCATGTTTTGCCTTGAAAAAATTAGGATAGATATATGCTTCAGTGGATAGTAACTAATGCTTAAATCCAGTCTTGCATTTTCCATATAACTTCAAACTTTTCAAAAGAATGCTTGAAAGTGCTTGACTACTTAATTCCAGTTATTTCAATAATACATAGTTATAACATTTTCTCTGTCACTGACCACATATAAATACTATTTTGTTTGGACCCAGAGCAATTCTCTATGAAGGATTTGTTTGGTTATCCCTGTGTATTTTATATTACATTGAGTGCAGTTCACAAAGCATTGAAAAATAACCTCCTTTTCTGCCACTTTTAAGGAAAGGCTGCAAAAGGTGATGGAGTGCATCCTTTATTCAATTATTTACTTGAACTGACCTGTGCCATGGCAGAAAGAATGCAAATTTCACACTAGGAATAAGGGATGCTTGCCTATTTTTATCTGAGGATTGCAGTGCCTTGGATTTTTGAGCCTTAAAGAAGTCACTTGATCAAACCTTCTCCCTCTATGGCAATGGTGGATAATATTTGACACCAAAAGCATAATTCAACTTTCTAAGTCTCTGGATGTCTCAAAGAGAGCATTTGATGGAGTGGTAACATGCATGAACAGGGAGAGAGGAAGCAGGAAAGAGGAAAATGCTTTTATTTTCTCACAACCTTGAACAAAATCCCTATATTTTCATTTGAGGGCACACTTTGAGCTGTTTGTTTTTAAATAAGGTTTTAAATATGGAGGTAGGAGAAATTTGCCTTCAGTAGCTTCCTGCTTTTCTCATTTCCTTTCAACGGATTTCTAAAATGTGGCCCTGACCCTGCTTGGTTTAGCAAAGGGGGGGGGGGGGAGTCCCAATATGTCACATGACAATGCCATGACGATGCAAGTTTGACACCCTTTCTATAGAAAGTATATCCTGCTAGCAAGTTCTATTATTTATATTACATTTTCAGCTGCCATATTACTACAAATGAAAGAATGGAAAAGAGGGCAGGCACTGCAAACTAGGAAAAGATGGAAGCATGTCCCAAATTGTAGTGAGAATAAATTTTATAAGAGGACAACACAATCAGATATGGGTTACAAAATTCCTGGCAACCACTAAATGATAGCAGGTGGATACAATGGTTTATAACTCTAGTGATCCTCTACATTTTTGAAGGCCAAATTTATATTTAAACACATAACTGTATTAATTTGTGATTAATCTATCCCAATTCAATCTTATTTTCTGCAATCATAGCACTTTCTCAATCATAAACTAAACACACAGGCTGGGCTTATCTAAAATGTAATTGGCTAACTTATGGCTTAGTGTGTCAGATGAATTCAATCTCTCTCTTTTCCTTAGAGGGCCAATTACATGGGATTTGGACATTGTCTAATTACTGATTGGATCATTGGGAATTCATACAACATGGCTGTAAGAGGAAAGCAGTTTGATTCAAAGTTCTTCCACTACAGTTTATAGTTAAAATATTTCTAGCTTGTTCCAGTCATGGCTGGGTTAACAGCTTCACATAGCCTATCCCCCCACCTCCATTGATTTGTTTAACTTTATGAATCCTGCCTGTGAGTCTGTGCCCCCAGTTTGATAATATACCTGTTACAACACAAGGATGGGTTGTTGGGTTGAACAATAATAGCAACAAAAAAGCTGATGCATTTTCCTAGAACTAGAGAATATATAACAAGACTAATTGAACTTATTCTTTTGGGAGATGAGGATATATATATATATATATATATATACATCCCACCCCCACCCCTCTCTCTGTGTATGTTACTCTTCTTGAATGCACAGGAATCTATTCAAGTAAAGCAAGCTGACTACCAAACTAAGCTGTCCTATCCCAACCCAGAAAACTGAATTGGTCCACTGCCTTCAACAGCATTTAGACTTATATATCCTTTATATATATATATCATTTATTTATATATATTCATATATATATATCATTTATATATATCATCTAGACTTATATATCCCTTGTCTATGTCCATCATGTTTTCCTAAGCTAAACAAACCAAGTACCCTGCCTGACAGAGTTGATAGCATAGAATCACTCATGCACTCAATAGAAAAACACTTAGCAATATGTTTTGAAACAATTATACAAGAAAACCTAATTTCTCTTGGAAAAAAAATACAGCACTGATAAGCAACTACCTATCAGCTCAAAATCAAATCCCAACCCAACAACCACTACCACAACTACTACCTCAACTACAATCACAACTACAGCCAAAAATAACCACCAAACCACAACCACAAATAATTACTATCCCATCAAATAATTCCACAAATCATATCTCCTTACTCATCAGAGACACGATAGAACATGATCAGAAACATTGAAATGTCATTTTATTTGGTCTGGAAGACACCAACGAATCGATGACATAACTAAAGTTTGTAATATCGTAAGCAACTCAAATACAACAAACATCTCTCCTGAAGATATTGAAATAACCAGAGATGGCCTTGGGTACAAATACAATGACAGCTCTGTGGCCCCAAAATTTTGTAGTTTTGGTACAGTTATTTGCAAAAATAAGTCCAGCAAATGCATATTCATTCATACAATAAATGCCATTGCAAAAACACAAATCCCAACCACAAAAAACTTCATTTAAGACCAGACTTATCCACTCCCATGAACTCTACAAGGAACTCAAAAGATGTCTAGACAATGGAGAGAAGGATCTCTACATTGACTACTGCACAGATTGTATCAAAAGTAAGTCACACAACCCACAACTCCACATCCAACCCTACCTCATCCAACCCACCATCACTCAAAACTAGGCACACGCGCCCCTAACTACCTCAATACCTCAATTCCAACTACAACTGGCCTTAAATGCAAGCTACTCAATGCAAGAAGCCTTGTGAATAAAATACTGAATTTCTCCTCTTACTAAATATGGCTAAATTTGACATCATATTTGTCTGTGAAACATGGCTCAATGCATCTCTCCCTGACTCCATTACCACAGTAAGAGACTATCATGTTTACCGATCAGATTGTGAAATACATAGAGGAGGTGGGGTTGCTATCTTCTATAAAAAGTCCTTACATCTAAAAAACATCCAACTTACCCAAGAGCTTGTCTTTCTGAGACCATCGTCTGTAAACTGTCCTTAAATATCAGATTTTGATTCTTACTATGTTACAGAGCCCCTGATTATGACATCGAACATGTAAACAAGCTTAATTCACTACCAACATGGGCAACATCCTGCCCACACACTTTTATCTTTCTTGGTGACTTCAATCTACCTCACATTAACTGGACCCTAAATGAATGTAAAACTGAACCCATACATGCAACCTTCTACAATGCTGCAACAAACCTGGGACTGGAAAAATTAATAACCAACAATACTAGACTTAACAACTGCCTCGATCTCATCTTCTGCAATAGTTTGAATTCAATTTATGGAATACAAATTAAAGAACCCTTTTCCAACAATGACCACAGCATGATTGACTTTTGTCTCAACATACATCCATACAAAAATCAACACAACAATGTGATCCCCAATTATAACTTCAAAAAAGCTGAAATAATGCTTGCTTCTGTGGAAATTGTCTTCTCCAAACCCAAACCAAAATATACAATTCTCTTTAAGCAGTTTACAGTGTCAGCCTATTGCCCCCAATAATCTGGCTCCTCATTTTACCCATCTCAGAAGGATAGAAGGCTAAATCAACCTTGAGCCTGGTGAGATTCAAACTGCCAAATTGCAGGCAGCCAGCAGGCAGCAGTAGTGGTCTGCAGTACTGCATTCTAACCACTGTGCCACCATGGCTCTTAAATCAATACTTGTGACCATTTGGATCAAGATAAGGCATTAGAATGAACACAACTGCTTTGCATAGCTCTGACTTGTATATATCTACACCTATAGATTTTCTCATCTACACCTGTAGTTGCATTTTGAATACATCTTTTAGTCATACAGGGAGTTTCAATCCCAAAATATTTCAAGATGGTTACCAGTGGATTAAGCAATTCTCTGCTTATTTATGGCACAATGGAGGATCAGAGTATTTTGCTGGAAGAGCAATGCACAGATTTCCCCAATATTCCTAATTCAAAATGTTTTCCACTGAATAGTAATATATTTCAAATGTAATTAAGGGAAATCATTTAGCACATTACCAGTGATAAACAAGACCTTTGGATTACAAATGACTTTGTAAGAACAATTGGGCATTGGGAGGATGTTGATTAGGAGGCAGTTGTATAATTAAGGTTTTATGCAGGTCTTTATTTTGAAGTCTCATCTTAAAAGTTTCAATTATCACATTAATTAATAAGAAACAATTTCAGTGATTCTCATCAACAAGGGTAGAAAGAACCTAAAATAGTCAATATCAAACTCTAACCTAGAAAGAAGGGAGAAAAAAAATCTATTTATTTTGACCAAGTCTGAATGAAACAAAACAAAAGACTCTGGAAGAGTTTGAAAAATTTCTGCCCTGCATGTTTTTGTCATACCATACCTCACAATAGTTTGACCTCTTCCTTCCTTCCTTCCTTCCTTCCTTCCTTCCTTCCTTCCTTCCTTCCTTCCTTCCTTCCTTCCTTCCTTTCTTTCCTTCCTTCCTTCCTTACTTTTTCTTTATTTTTCTCTCTTTCTCTTCTACTTAATAAATAGAATGTCTTGCTTTTTTTGATAATTAGCTGCTGTGCTAAAGAAAAAGAAACATAATTCATCACCTGTTGAGATTTAACATGCTTTATTAATGTGGTCATGTTTGCATAGGCTGTAAATAGAAAACTACTGCAAAGATTCTCTCTGTGTGCTTTTTTTTTTTTTTTTTTAGAAAAAAGGCCACAACCTTTTTCCCCTGGAAGGACTACTGATGCCTGTCAAGCAGATATTAATCAGACTAAACTTTTAGATGTGTATATGCTACAAGCGCATACATATTCACTACTGCATTCCCCTAGCGGATGGATGGGCACTAATTTATAAAGAAAATCTTCCAAGGGCAGTAGAATTACTATACTGACATCACCAGAAGGGGCAAAGTCACTTTTTTAAGAATTCATTTTTAAAGCAATAATATATTTGGGTTTAGCCTGTCAGAGATGAGCCGCATAATTTTGCTTCTTACTGCATTTAAAAGAAAACCCTCAAGAAGTTATGACAATGAATGTTGGCATGTTGCTGCTAAATGGTTACATGATTGAAAAGAGGGCCTCTGGACATCATGCGGGTTTATGGGCAGCTCAAGCTTTTTGGGGAGGATGGCCCCACCCTTGCACTGTATTTACATTGGTCAACATACAGCAACTAAAAAGCATGGGATTTTCTTCTGAGCAGATATGAATAAGGGTTTGCGGTTCATGTCACTTCCAGATATTTCCCAACTGGCTAGCATAAATTATAATACAATTTCAGAAAACATTCATTCCATTAGCCAACATTGCAGTGACGTTAGTACAAGTGTGTCTGCAAGGAAGATAAAAAGTATGAAGACGGGAACCACAACTGTAAAATCAAAACCTGACACTTTCATTATGTGTGCCAGAAAAAAAGGGGGCAGGGGATAATCATGGAAACAATTCACACACACACACACAAAACACACACACACACACACACTACAGATGGCCATGGACTAATCAAAGATACTCAAGTTCTACTAAATGATCACATGGCTTCTGACAGCATTTATACTAACTCAGATCTGTCTGTCTCACTGAGAAAATTCTTCAGAATCTGTAATAGCAAGTGATCCATGAGAAGATGGTGACTGCAAAACAAGTTATCTCTTCCCCCTTCTTTTTTTCAAACCGCCCAACTGTCAAGAGTTTCTTTTTTATTTTACTGTTCTCAGAGTTCTCTAAGCATTTTGGCTGCCTTCCTTTGAAGGAAGTGGTGATTTAACCTTTTACTTACACTCTAACAGAATAACAAGCTGTCATCTCTTTATGGAACTCTCTTCAATTCTTTATTGGGTGTCACCTTAAACCCAGGATCTGAGCATTTAAGATCTCTCTGCTGCAGTTATAGAAACTGATAGTCCATTATAAGTTTCATTTGTCAGTTTGAATGGAACTGGGAATTGTTTTATGGGGCAGATTTCAAGTTTTTTCAACTACTTCAGAGGACAAGAGTAAATAATTTATTTTATTCTTGTCTGCAGCAGTGGTTCTTCATCTTTGTATCTTAGGCCTCATCAAAATAGAACAAAAAGCCAACAAGAAAAACAATGTTTGCAGATAACAGCATAACAAAGTGTAGGTAGGATACATACACACATACACCTATATATGCACAATGCTGCAACTATAAAAAAATGAGAATAAACTGAAGCTGAAATAATGCTTGCTTCTGTGGAAATTGTCTTCTCCAAACCCAAACCAAAATATACATTCAAATAATGAGAACAACAAAGTACAATAAAACATATTTTATGTTGGCTCCTAAATTCAAAAGTTTTCAGAGCTGATGCTCCAGTATTGGATTGGGAGAAATGCTGCCCTTATTTTCCAAATGGGAAGAGTTCCTTCATTAATTAATTAATTCAGGGAATTAATTAAGGTATAGGAAACCAGAATGTTTCAGAGTGTTTGAAATATCATTACACAATAGACCTGTTGCCACAGGTACATCCTTAAACCGGTCAGCCACTAACCTAGTCAAATTTCTTCATTAGTGTTTCTGGAAACGCAGAATCATATTAAATCAAATATCATCAAATGTTATCCATTTTCCCCAGAAAGTGCTTAATGTCCCATATGCCCTTCTATTCAGAATGGCTTCATATTAATAGGCCATTTAGGAAGGAGGGATGTCTATTGACTCTGAATGTCCATTATACCTAAATTTATTTTTTTTCTATTATTTTCTGCCCTAAGGCTGGTGGGGGGGGGAGGGAGAAGCTGTTTCTTTTTGAACAAAAGGGCACTATGACAGCCATTAAAGACATCACTTTAGAATCAGCCTTAGGAACTATTTAAGCAGGGCCCTTTTTATGCCAGGACCTGGGGAAGGACTCTCTCTTTCTACCCCACCACTCCTTCATGCCACCTGCTTACAAGCCTGATACTGTCAGCACCTTTCCAGAGTCACTCTTATAATTCAGCTCCTTCTGCACCAGCATCCCACTCAGAGGTGGTAGGTATGTATGTAAGTATGTATGTATGTATGTATGTATGTATGTATGTATTTATTTATTTATTTATTTATTTATTTATTTATTTATTTATTTATTTATTTATTTATTCATTTATTCATTTATTCATTTATTCATTTATTTATTTATGTCAATTGCTTACAAGGTAATAGGTATAAGTAAAAACATAGTTATGAATACATGGATACATATAAGAAAAATAAAAGAAATAAAAGAAACAATATGACAGGGATGGTAGGCACATTATATGCACACCCCCTACAGACCTCTTAGGAAAGGGGTGAGGTCAATAGTAGACAGTCTAAGGTTAACGTTTTTGGGGTTTGGGGAAGAAACCACAGAGTCAGGTAGAGTATGCCAGGCATTGACCACTCTGTTGCTGAAGTCGTATTTCCTGCAATCAAGTTTGGTGCGATTAACCTTGAGTTTGTATCTATTGTTTGTTCTTGTGTTGTTATGGTTGAAGCTGAAGTATTCATTGACAGGTAGGACATTGAAAGGTATGATTTTATATACTATACTTAGATCGGACCGAAGGCAGCGTAGTTCTAGTTTTTCTAGGTCTAGAATTTCGAGTGGTGGCATAAGGTATTCTTCAACGAGTAGATGAGTGGATCACTCTTCTTGTGAAATATTTCTGGACTTTCTCCACTGTGTTAATATCAGATACATAATGTGGGTTCCAGACTGAAGAGCTGTATTCAAGTATTGGTCTAGCAAATGTTTTGTATGCTCTAGTTATTAGTGTAATATTACCAGAGAAAAAGCTATGTAAGATGAGGTTAACAACTCTTAACGCCTTTTTGGCTATGTAGTTACAGTGGGCTCTAGCACCTAGATCATCAATACTTAAATGTCCACGTGTTCCCACTGATCTTTCTGATCTTTCTAGCACCTTTCTATTCTTATGAAGCAGTCAAGAAATATACACACTCACTAAAGAAAGGAACAGTTTAAGATTATTTTCTCAAGCAATAAGAAAGTTTATTAATTCAGAATGCTGAACAGAGAAAACTTGTCTCTTCCCCATTTCTTTATTTTGACTCCATGAATTTATATGAACTTTTTAATTTGATGCCTATGTAAATGAAGAAAATTTTCACCTATCTAAAAAGTGCTACTGGGTTTTTTTTAAGCTATAATCTATTGAAACAACAGCAAGAAGTGGTTGAAAAACCTTCTAGTGCCAATAAGATGCAAAGCTATGTTGATTCCCAAAAAGGCATAGCAGAGCAGCACAAAGTAATAGATTGGCAATATAGCTAAGATGTCTTCCTTTTTGTAAAAACACATGGTAATAGATTAATAATAACAATAATCAGATAATAAAGAGAAGACAGAAACAGATAACAAAAAAGCTGAAGAAGCAGTGGATACTTCTTCCGCCAAGAGGCTGAAGAAATACTGGATACCTAGTTAACTGCTGCAAGAAGATTGCACAGTCTGACTACAAATAATAGCATGACAAATAGTACCAATGATGCATTGGAAAAGCTGCAAGAAATACCATTTTCCTGCAAGCAAGAACTGGCGAAACCACAAAATAGACAAAGTAATTGAAAATGAAGAAGCTAAATTTCTCTGGAACTTTAGAATTCATACAGAGAAGCATCTGCCGTATAACATCCCAGACTTAACAATTGTCAATAAGAAAGACAAAAGCTCTAGACACTGAACTTGGCTGTACCTGGAGACAGCAAACAGAAGAGAGAAAATCACAAAATACAAAGTCCTGAAAATAGAAGAAAAATGAATGTGACAAAAGAAAGCAAAGATAGTAACAATTATGATAGATGTCTTGGGTGCAATCACAAAACACCTGAAGCATCACTAGAACACTATCAGCATTGACAAAAATCACCATCAGTCAATTGCAAAAGGAAGCTTTACTTGAGACAGCTTACATACTCTGAACACCATCAAGCTACAATATCTGCCTATCCCAGGCCCTTGGGAAGGACTCAATAGATGGACAAAAATTTGATCTAAACATTTGGCTGGTTGTGCAACCAACAGAAATAATAGCATTCAGACATACATGTCCCTTCTTCAGTGCCTTCTCAACTTATTGTAGCTCTCTGAGGCTACATCCCATTGTGCAACATCCACCCAAAACATTAATATTTATTTATATATATTTCTTTTTAGAAGAAAAGCAAGCAAATCCTCCCACTAGAGTTGAATGAAGTTGACACCACTCTGTTGGCCACATGTCTTTATTGTGTAAGGAAGCTGTCAGTAAACTTTTTAAAGTCAGAGCAACTTTAGAGATAAAACAATTGCATATGTCAGAAGTAATCTGCATGTACAAATTACAGTAGGTATCAAGGGCTGGGAGATTCATTATTATTTATGTAAATATATCTTGTAGATTTCATTAAGATATAGGCCAAGCTTTCTGAGTTATCACACTCCAGCTTGTTTACATTTGAGTTACTCTTCATTTTCAAATGCTGATTAGAGCCTTAAAACACTCTCCTTCTTTCATAGTGTTTTGTGTAAAAAATGTGTTCTCTTGGGTTTTTTTTCCGATGGGATTCAGGGAAAAGGAATTTTCAAAGTTAGAAAATTTGAAAGCAGATCTACTTAAATCAGAGAAGAGATGACTTATGGGAACATATTTTGCAACCTGGATGCACAACAGAGCTTTGAAGTCTAGGATACTATTTTAAAAGAAGAGAGGCCAAAATGAGTAGAGTTCTTAATATTTTGATAGGATATTCTCTTCTTTTTTCTTTCTTTCCCTTCCCTTATTTAAATTTCCTTGGGCAACATCGACTAACTTTGAATATTCTCTTTAGAAATCTGGCAAAAGAACTATTTGACCTTTTTATGACAAATCTGATATATAAACGCCAACATTTTACCTCTTTCAGGGAAATGGAAGGATACACATGGGACTTCAGAAAATTTGCTCTGAGAATTTAAATGCATGAAATAACTAAAAAAAAATACCATGATGGGAGCACTTCTTTTTCTTTATCTACTCTTTCAGCATTGTTTCTGAATAATGATTTTCCTATAATATTGGTAAGATGCTATTCTCCAAGTAATACCAGTTTATATAAGATAAAATTGGTTTTGCTAATCCAGAGACAAACAAGCTGTTGACTCCAGCAGCTCTTACTACATAAAAAGGGAGGTAGTAATCTATGAACTTGTTATTAGAATCCAGTAAACATCATCCTTGCTGTCTATGTGGTGAACAGTCAGAGAAGACAATAATCATAATTCAATAATATTAGGAGAGCATGCAACAGGTTTAAAACAATTATCAACAATCTGGACTTCCAGAAAAGCAATGATAATTTGAAAAAGTCTCCAATCTGAGCGGATATAAACCTCAGAAGAACAAGAGATGTATTGGCTTTTTGAAATTCCCCTTTGGACATAGTTCTTGATTTTGCATTTAATATTGCAAATCAAAATATTACATTCAGTACAGCAGTGTCTGGTAACAGATTCTAATTCTGTAGTATATCCTTTTTGCTGCTCTCTAAATATTTTGCAAGCCTAATTACATTAAATGTAGAAAAAGAATCTCTAAAAAATAAATTTCATTTTTGTTCGGGTCAGTCGGTTTCGCTTAGAAAATAGTACATTGGAGTTAATTCACACATGCATTTGATGAAAATAAGGATCCTCATTGAAACATACTAATTATATAAATCAAATATATGTGTGCTATGCTGATATGCATTAATTGGTCTGCTGCACAAGGAGATAATGCTCACGTATGAATTAACTGCAAATCAGAAATCAGTAGGCAACTTTAATATTCCTACAGTGTTTTCTCTATTTTTGAATCTACAATATTTAATATCTATAAAACATAAATGAGAGTCAATTTGGTCTTGCTGTTGAGACCTCAGGTTAGAAACCAGGAGAATCTGAGTACTAGTCCCATCTCAGACATGAAAGCCATCTGGGTGACTTGAGCCAGTCACACTCTTTCAGCCCAACCTACCTCACTGAGTTGTTATGAGGGAAAAAAAGGAGAAGGGAGTAATGTTTTCTATCTTGAATTATTTAAAAATAATAACAGCAGCATTCAAGAAAATAAATCTTACATTTGAAATTTATACAATCATTTCTGGACCAATGGACAGTGAGATGCTGCAGAATTAGTTAGTTAACAAATATAATACTGTACCTTATTTATATCAGGATTTCAGTAGTCCTCTCACTATAAAAAGTAATTTCTTCTGGTATAATTATTGTTCAGAACTCAGGATTCAATGATCCAGAAAAATCTCCCTCTTGTTCACATTTGAAATCATGGTGTGTCTTCCAGATGTTTGCATTCAGGTCTTATTCTGTTAATCTGCATTTTCCCTAACACTTCTAGATAGACAAATGGGCTGTCAGAAGTAGCACTTACAGACATAATTGCCCAGGAAACATTTACTTTGGAGCCTTAAGTGACTCATTCCCTAAGATTCAAATATGTAAAATTCAAGGTTCTAATTAAGTTAGAATCCAGAAGCAGTAGAAAACAAGAGCAGAGCAAAATAAAGCCAAAGAATAGTAATGGGTATGATATTGACTTTAAAGTCAATTCCAACAATACTGGTTGACATAACTGAATTATAAGGATTTCATATACAATAGATATATTTTGAACCATTCTGTGGGGGAAAAACATCAAATATTCAAATAATTGTGTTTGGAAATAAGGGCTGTTAGCACAACTAATTTGATGAGAATGATCTTTCTTTTCCCTTTGTTAAGTGAAGCCTTTGATTTCCTTCTAGGTTAATCAGAATGTGCTAGGAAGACGTAACATCACCAGATTAATGGAATGACTAAACCTTTAATCTGATATGTTGAGGATTTAAATTCCAGCTTTTGCTGTAATCTGATCTAACCTCTGATTAATTTAGGCATTTGTTGCACACAGAATAGCAAGGAATCCGTTGAAGAACAAAGACCTGCTCATACTTTCATTTATTTAGAAAGAAAACTTCCTTATTTAATAAGGAACAAGCTATAGAATTGCAGTTATGTTACACAATTCTATGGTTGTCTGCTCAGAAGTAAAATCCATTTGCTCTATAAAAAGTTGCCTAGAAGAATAGATAAAAAAGTTAAATCCCTTTTTCTACAAGTCAACTATAAACAATCTATGTTTCAATGTTTTTGAACTTCAGTTCTTCTAAATAACATGATCTATGGAAAGATACTGGGAGTTCTTAGTCAAGATAAGTTCTTATATACAGCAAAACCTTGCACATTAAGTGTTAGGGATATACATCCTAGCAGAATCTGCATGGCAGTCAGGCAGGCAGGCAAAATATGTGAGATAAATGTTTTTGTAGCTTACACTCAGTAAAACAGATACACTGTGCTAGTTAAATAGTTTATTCCAGTAAGAGTTTTAGCATAGTCAAACAGTCCATATATCATACACTAGTTCAGTCCCTCAGGGGATTATTCAGTTGCAAAGTCCAGTGTTGAAAAAGAGATCAGTAAACTTACAAGTATCAGTCCAGTAATATATCTCCTTGCAGCAGAGATATATAAAGTCAAACCTCCTTTCTTCCTTTAGCAACAGCAGGGAACACGCAGTTAACAAACCATCAATCTATCATTGTCAGCAATCAAGCAATACAGCAATAGAGTAAGCCAGTAGGTTCTCTTGCTCCCTCTTATGGCCATTTTACAACTGCACCCAAAATTACATGCTTAGCAGTTTAAAGTGACACACACTTTAACTTACAATCATAGTTTATATATATTATTTTACCCAAACTAAGTTAGGTAACCTTGTTATTCCTAACATTAACCTTGAATCATATGGGAATGTTCTAACCCTCCCCTTTCTATTTGCTCATTTCCTTTTCCATTGCAATGGCTACTCCTGTAAGCATTGGTGAAGAAAACAATGCATTAAGTTGCTTTAGTAGAAAATATAGCGTCTTGTACTATATCTTGGCAATGAACATCAATAGCTGGGAAACCTTGATCTTTGATCATTCAACTTGGAGGCTAAAGATGCAGCATGGCCTTCTCCAATTCGAAGAGACACTCGTTCAGCAGGATGAGGCAAAGAGGCAGCCCCGGAACCAGCTAAATCTGGGGGCTGGACAGAGGACAGATTGTACCTGTCCTCAGTGTGGAAGGGATTGCCATTCTCGAATTGGCCTTTTTAACCACATTAGATGTTGTTTTGGGACCTCTTTTCAGAGCATGATACCATAGTCTTTTGAGATTGAAGGATGCCAATAAAAAAGTACTATATCAAATCAAACTATTCACTCAACTGTGGCTTGCTTGCATTAGTTGAATCATGTTATTTTTCAGCTAGAGGTAAAGAACAAGATATGGCCTTCCCATACTTCATGTAGAGGAGCAAGATGGACCAACAAGACTGCTTTGTTACAACTGAGTTAGAATCTTTCACATATTTGATGGAATCAGACCAATCTAGTCCAGTGTTTCTCACTCTTGTAAACTTTAAGACATGTTAAACTCCCAGAATTCCCCAGTCAGAGTGAGAATGAAAGTTAGCCTGCATGACATGCTTAGTTCTATTCTGCAAGAGTAAGAAACAGCCATGAGGCTGAAGAGGAATTTTCTCCCTGAGAGTATTGACTCATTTTTACTTGCAGCAAAAACTGGTGTGTTTGTGTATGTGTATGTGTGTGTATGTGAGAGAGAGAGAGGGAGAGAGAGGGAGGGAGGGAGAGAGGGAGAGAAATCTTGTAATTCTAAGATAGGGAAAGATGCAGGTGATACCAGGAACAAGGTCTATACTTCATTTTCACATCAACAACATGCATGGTCTATATATAACTTTACTATTTGTTAGCCTTTATTTCATTGTATTTGAATATTTGAATACTTTCTGCTTTCACCATATTTACTTAGTCACTGTATATATACAGTATTTCAATGTATTGTTAAATCTCTCAAAGTTTTTATTTAATAAAATAGAATAAAAAGAGTGAAAGAAAAAAAGGTGTTATAGTAACACAAAGTTGTTAAATGTCTGTATATATGTACACCCTACACAATTTTACTTAAGGGTCAATAAGGACAGCCATTTTTCACTCTAATTGCCCGTACATCATGCTTGTGAACATCATATGTTTAGTCAACTGAAAAAAAAAAAAGGCAACTTAATGCATTGTTTTCTTCACCAGAGCCATTTATGTATCTTTCTACTGTTGAAGGAATAGTTTCTGAGCAACAAAAAGAGAACAGAAAATCCATTTCTGTTGTTTAGCTATCATTTTTCATTTAATAGTGTACAGTTCAAGCTTTAAAGTTTTCTTTTCCCAATCACATGTTGTTTCCAAATGAAGTCACCATTAGCTTTTTCAGCCCAGAAACACAATTAGTTTTTTTTCTTTTTGCACATCTTACCTTTGCTCATTGACCAATCATTTTTCCCTTCACTTTCTCGATTAGGCATCAGTTTTACCCTACTGCCTTTGCTACCTTCTTTATTTTGGGGCACTTGGGTTGCACAGTTATTGCACTCTACAGCAATTGTATTTTCTTCTCAAGTATTGCCATTCATCAAAGTCAATAAAAAGTCAACTCTCTCTGACCTCACTGGCTCTTGGGGCTGTGCTGAGGTTTCATCTGGATCAGGGGCATTGCCTCTTTTAGGTTTATCTAATGACTCTTCTTACTGTCTCCCTTGCGATTTCTTTTGCTCTGGAGAAATGTTGTCCAGTTCCACTTCATCATTTTCAACATTCAGTGACTGATAAAATTATCTTTCCAATAGTTTATATCTCCTATACATCCCCTTTCTGTGTACACACACACACACACACACATTAATGGTTAATACTCTCAAAGGCCTTTAGTCTGAGATTACTTCATTGTATCTACTTTATCTTCATTCTTATATATCAGGTGTTTTAGAAACAAGATTAAAAACCAGTAACATCATAACATACTCCTCATGATATTCTCTTTTACCCTTCTTTTGTTGGCTAACCTGTGCCTTAAAAGGCCACAGGAGTATCAAACCATTGAATAAATTGTTTTATTGGCAATAAAATAAACATACAGCTGCAGTGATTCACGTAATAGTAATAGTCTGTTGATTGTTTCTGAGATTTTCCAGGTATGGCAGTGTTATTATTTTCATAGCTTCTTTTGGTTGCGCTATAGTGGATTGAGTGGCCAGGCACCTTTTGCTAAAATTGTGTGACTATCCAATTTGTTGGAAGATGTGTTTAGGGATCTGTTTCCTTTTTCTGGGCTTCTGGAGTGTATCTATATTTGCCTAAAAAGTATTCTTACGTAGATCCTCTTGTGAGAAATAATTGGATTGTTATTTTAGAAATGAAACTTGGTTATTGTTACTTTTTTATATAGACTTGCATTTCTAATTTGCCATTCTTTCCTCTGCTGATGAGTGGCAGAGCAACACTGACAGGCCCACTACTGTATATAAGCAGGAATTAAACTTCACTCCCTTCTAGCTCTCATGATGTTTCCTAGTCAGTTAATGAAACATCAACAAGCAAACAACCAACTCAGAAAGCACCAAGGGCTCCACAATTCAATCCTAAACTACAAATATTCTCTTTGAATTTCTATTTTAATTAGTTATTGTGAGCCACCTAGGATCAGTTTATATAAGGTAGGTACCTATGTAAGATGCATGAATAAATTAAATAAAATGAAGTCACTATGCATACTCAATCTCAAATATATAACTCTTTGCAAAGGAGATTCAGAGATGAGCTGTTCACAAAGAGACTGCTATAATCAGCCATTCTTATGCTGATCCCTAAAACAGACTGTGAGTAGCCAACTTAATGCTTCTTTAGAATCAAGAAGTGCAGAAAAGGGAACAACATAGTAAGACTATTTGTTTGAGAAAAAATATTAGCTGCTACTAAAAAGAGGTCTTTTCTCAATGCCAATAAATTAAATATGTGAAGCGCTAATCAGCACACGGTGCTCATGACTAATAACACAACTCAGACTAGAGAAGCTAGAAAGTTGTTCGGCTAAGAAATAATTTTATGTTTACCTAGTATCAGTGCCTAGCAGACTTTAACTGATCTGGAAATATAAGCAGGGTCAGATGGGCCATTTGGAAACTCTAGGGCAAAACCCTACACCAATGTTTCTCAATCTCAGCAGCTTTAAGAACAGGGGTGTCAAACTCATGGGCCCGTGAGACCAGTTGCTTTCATCTGACCACACCCATGCCCAGTTTAGTGAATGGGGGAAAATCAAGATATATCATGTGATGAAGCCATGACGATGCGAATTTGACACCCCTGGTATAGAACACAGAACATAGAATAATAGAGGTGGAAAAGAACTTTGATATTTTGTGGGCTTAAATTCCCAGAGTTTTCCACTCTGGCTGGGAATTTTGGAAATTGAAGTTCATACATCTCAAATTTTCTCAGATTGAGAAACTGGTCTATCAATCAGAATAGAACTGGAAGGAACCTTGGATTTCTTCTAATCCAACTCTCTGCTCAAGCAGGAAAACCTAGATTATTTCAGAAAAATGGCTGTCCAGTCTTTTCTTAAAAACTCCAGTGATGAAACACCTACAATTTCTGAAAGCAATATTCCAATGGCTAATTGTCTAGCCTGATATAAGGGGAAAATAATCAGAAAAGAAAGCAGAAAGTCTTTCATATTATTGCCAAGAAATTACTATGTGTTGTGGCTCTGGGTTTGGAATCTGCTCCTGTGGCAGAGATGAGTTCAAGCGATGAGGATATGGCAGCAAAATATGAGCTGGCATTGCTTAGTGACTTGGATAGTAGCCAGGATGAGGAGATGGATGTAACAAGGGGAAATAAACCTGATTTAATAGAGTTGTCAGAACCTTTGACCTCCTCTGGTTCTTTATCTGAACAGCAGCCGGGAATAGCTAACAAGGAAGGCATGCAAGAGTTTTCCAGCGGAGATGATAATTTGGAGAACGTATGGCGTGATGTCAAAAATAGGAGGAGGCTCAGACGCCAATCTCAATTAGGGAGAAGGCGTAGAGCCAGTAACTAATTAGGGAAATTAACATGATCCATAAGTGGATAAAAGGACACGGCCGGGCTGATAGAATTCACCAGAAGCAAAGTGTCTAAATGGAGTGAAGACATGCAGTAAACACTCTGAGGCTTGTGAATTACTGCTACACCCGAATTGCCAGAGAGAGCGTGGATTTATTGCTGTGTATTGGAATAACTCCAGCCGTTCTCTTGTGGGGGTTTGTTTTTGATTTGAATTAATTCTGAAATGGCTGCTTTTTGTTTTGCTCGCCTGCAATTAAAGGGGAGACATAACAACTATGCACATAGAGTTAGTGGTCTTCCAATATTTGAGGGGCTGCCACAGCGAGTAAGGGGTCAAGCTATTTTCTAAAGCTCCTGTAGGCCAGACAAGGATGGAAAGTGAACAAGGAGAGATTTAACCTGGAAACAAGGAGAAACTTTCTGACAGTGAGAACAATCAACCAATGGAACAGCTTGCCCTTGAAAGTTGTGGGAGTGCCATCACTTGAGGCTTTCAAGAAGAGATTGCACTGCCTTTGTCAGAAATGGTGTAGGGTCTCCTGCTTAGGCAGGGGGTTGGACTAGATGACCTACAAGGTCCCTTCCAACTCTGATTATCTGTATCTGTATCTTGTGGGATGATGTGTTTTTTCTATTAATACACTCTTAGTTAATTAGTCCAGGCAATGTAAGTTGCTTCAGTTCAAAGTTTTTATCAAAGCCTTGTCTAATTGAAGCACTTCTTTGAAACTTTCTACAGTCCTAATTCCTAGTTCTTTATTGATAAATAATATATTTAAACCATCCCAGTCTTTACAGAACAAGCTAAGTTAAGGCTAAATAAAAGTATATGTTAGATGACTATTAGTAAATAGTAAATTGCCTTATGAAGGCAAGAATAATGCATTTCTTTTCTATGACATCCTATTCCCAGTCATATAGTCTCTATCAATCATATGCCAGCTTTTGGCATATCTTTTCTAACAGATATAGAACCTAAGTTTCTTATATTGTCCAAACTGGGAAATCTGGCTTAATTTTGCTTACTTAAAATAATAATATAGGCTCCCAGGATAATCACATTAATTAATAGAAGTTTTCTCTATGAAAAATTATTCTCTAACATAGGATTGAAATCCCCAAACTCAAAGGCTAAATAGAAAAATGAGTACTCCTTCTCTATTATTTAAGCTAGAAAAGTGATCAAAAAGATATGACCAACACCACAAGGAATTGCCCTTTTTTCCATTCTTCTACTCCCTTGGCCAAACATGTACAAAAAACTATTCATTAATTTTAGAAAATGTTTGGCAGCACAATGTAATGTTTTTGACTTTCAGACTATCCATCATTCCTTTAGTATTTGCCAAATTCCAAAGATCTTGTTAGATGATGACTAGAAGTTTGTTCATTTCCATTTTATTAAAAAAATTCATCAGTTTCATTTCTCAAAGTATTACTGAAGTCTTCTTCAGTTTCAAGAAGTGTGTATGTGTCTGTGTCTGTGTTGTAAAAATTGGAAGAAATTTAATGCTTCTGTTTTTCACACTTTATTCCAAATTTTTGTTTCTTGTTTGGGGTCTTCTTCACCAATATCCTTTTAGTCTTCCTTGCAAAACAAAAATTTCTCAGCAATAGCATCTGATAAAGCCATTAACTGTTCAGCCTCTAATTGTAATAAAGAATTGGGACACTGGGGAATTTTGGAATACATACCAAGGAAAAGAATTTGCATTATCAGCAATCTGATTCCCTAAAATATTTCACCTGGCTTAGCCTAACTCTAACTGTGAAATTACCTGCAGAAGGCGTAATAAAGGGAAATGAAATTGCATTGGAAGGTTCCCCAGAGTAGGTTAATCGAACCATTGGTAATTTTTTTTTCCTGAAAGAAATTATAGTAGTAAGGTCATCTTCCATGCTTCTCAACTCTCCTTATGAACAATAACTTAGAAGTTTTCAGTAACAGCCTGAAATTAAACTTAGAGAAAATATAATCTTCAAAAAACCTTACCTCCATTGAATATAAAAGCATGTTGTCTTTGTCTGCCTGATGTCAATTACCGTACTACATCTATTCAATTTGCTTTGGTACATACACTATTAGCTTCTACAATGACTGGTAAGGTGCAGTACATATTTCAGTAAACAACATTTTGAATTAATAGAAATTACTTTTGTGCACGCTGCACATAATGGCAAAATTTCAAACATTTTGGGAGATTGTCTATGTATGGCAAAGATTGCATTCTGTTCAATTGCATGTTTTGTCTCTATTTTGTTTATTTTAATCCTATTTAATAGGCATCTGTTTTATTATGGGTGCAGGCTGTTTGATGTGGCTTGAATATGCACTGAATTCAGAATTCATGCCTTGTGAAAGATTTTCTTCTTTGAGGAAGACTTAAATGATTAAGAATGTTTAGTATATTCATATGGGCTTGTTCTACCTGGTTCTCTCCATACATGGACTTCAACTCCCAGAATTCCCAACTATGGCATGCTTGTTAGGGAATTTCAAAAACTGTTGACTACATTTTAGGGGTAGCAAGAAGAATTTAAAATGTTCTGAAAATGTATTCTTCATATTCTGGAAAGTTCAACTGGTTTCAAAATGCCTACTTGTTGAATGGTATTTAAGGTCATATTCATAGAGCCATGCTGGTGCAATGGTTAAATGCACTGTTGCATGCTAACTCTGCCTACAGCCAGGAGTCTTGATCAGTTCAAAGTTGACTCAGTCTTACATCATTCCAAGATTGATAAAATGAACCAGATTGTTGGGGGAAATATGCTGACTTAAATTGCTCAGAGAGTACTGTAAACCACCATGGAGTAGTATATAAATCAAACTGCTATTGCTATTCATATTGCGGGCCGTGCTTTGGCTGCCAAAATATTTTGGGTTACCTTTCAAACGCTAGTTATAAAGTCTTTTATGGGGGAGCTAACATTTGGAAGTATTGTTTCTTCGTTATAGAACCAACTCCATGAAAATATTAGATTATATTATCTGTGATCATCTTCTGGAATCAGGTTAAAATGGACCTTCTCTAGAAAAGTTTTAGGCTTTGATGGGATATTGCCATTTGTAGAATTGATGGGATATTGCCATCTGTATTTATGTCTATAAAGAATGTTCAAAATAATGTTAATTATTGCTCCATATCATTTTCTATGTTCTTCTGGGAGCTGTTTTAATTTTTGTGCCATGTAGTTATTTTTACCATTAGCCACTGAGATTCTAATTAGATTCAATGCCAAATAACTTTAATAAATAATTCCAAAATAAATTAATGTTATTTTCAACCTGTTCAATAAACTAGATGAAAGCAATTATTTTTTAGCATTTGGAGTTAAATTTCTAGGAGAAAAAGTGGGATGTGTGAATTTTTAGTTATCTTACGAACAGTTATCTTTGTCATATAGTTGTCACACAAGAAAATCAAATCTCTCTTAGTTAGAAATATGGGTAGCTAATGAATCGGCAGAATGATGGAGAATTATGAAAGAGGGAAATCAGCTGATCATATATTCCCTTCATCACTTTATAACATAATATAAGCACAAATACATTACTAATGTCAACACTACAGAGATTCAAAACCCTAAAAATGAAGTAGTGGATGAAGTGGATTTAGACACAGTAATGCTCATTTGAATAAAGCTAACAGAAATTTATTGTAATACATTATTATGGTAACTACCTACATATTATAAAAAGAGAGACTAATGCCAAATCTAAGTATGAGTGGTTTACCTCAAGTGTATTTCCAAACAAAGAGATTCATCATGTCCTCCAAGAAGCCAAATGAGATGTAGCATTCCACTTATTATATATTATTTCACAACTCAAAACACAATATGATCCCCTTCCTGCAGCATCAGAAGCCAGGGATAATATAGATGACTATTTTCCAAATTTGAAAATTTCTAAGTTTGTAGACTTCAAATCCCCAAAATCCATAGCCAACATGGCCATTGATAAAACAATTCTGGAAGTTGGGAGTCCACATACCTAGAAATAAGGAGATTAGAAAACACTGTAAACCTTTCCTTAATTCTAGAACCAAGGTTCACTCTGATGGCTGGATTTTAACCATTCAAGAAATACTGAAATAAAATTATATGATTCTGATATATTACAAAACTCAGCTCAATACTTGTTCTTTGGAGAACCCAGAACAGAATTGCAATATAGAACATATGCAACATTATACCATTTTATACACACATTTGTGTGATGTTGTTAAAGCTGGGGCCCTATTGACATGAAGAAGTCTACTCACACCAACCAACAAATATGGGTAGGATCTCCATTCACATGACTAGACATTGCAGAAAGATCAGATTGTTCTTACCTTTGAATAATTCACTGTTCAGGGTAAATATTTAAGAGAGTTAAGTCAAGAAAACTTAATATCTTCTCTTTATGTTGGTGAAGAAGTGCACCAACGTGCCTACCATCCCTGTCCTATTGATTCTTTTTATTTTTCTTATATGTATCAATTTCATGTATTCATAATTATGTTTATACTTATACCTATTATCTTGTAAGTGATTGACAAATCAAATAAATAAAATAAAATAAATATTTAACTGGAAGTAGTTGTTTGCTATGAAGGCAAGCAGAAAGTTACTATAGTGTGCATGCTATGCTTCTGGGGTTCTAATAGGAATCTCACCTACCTCTGTAAGAATAAAACCTGGGAATGTATAGATCAGACTCCAAATACCTCTTTCAAGATTCTTGTGTTCTTAAAGGTAAACAGTACTCTAATTTTAGACAACAGGTATTATTATTCAATGATTATTCCAGAAAATTGTATCGTTGATTTTTTTTGCTGACAATAAAATTAAACAAGCCATAGCAAATGATGTGATTAGTTAGAAATTTATAAACAAAATTATTGTGACCGTTGAGAAATAGCTAATTAAGAAACAAAGACTTTGTACATTTGTTTTTTGAGTGGGACATATCAAATAACTCTAGATATGTGCAGATTAGAAAATGTATTGTAAAAATTATCCAAGTGATGTGCTTCATTATGTTTAAATCTATATACCCAAGTTGCCACATCTAATTAACTGCTAATTGCCAAAATGTAATTTAACAAAATTAAGGTGACCAACTTTTTTACAATGAAAAGGAGGACACAAATAAATTGAAGAAAAAAAAATCAAAGCCACTTGCGTGTGGCGCCATCTTGCGCGCCGCATACTCTCTCAAAACAATTCTCCTGTGTGGAGCACATGCTTCTCATAATTGCATCTCACTGCACTGTACTGAGCCTTGATGAATTGTCATGTCAAATACAAATACGTCACACAACGGATCGGATCGGCATCGATCAAATACGGAGATTTACAGATTAGTCTTCAAATATCAAAAAGGAGGACATGTAGGAGGACACTTTTTGAAAGAGGACAGAACTTACAAAAGGAGGACTGTCCTCACTAAAGGAGGACGGTTAGTCACCTTAACAAAATCTTAAAGGTCTTCCATGGAATTTCAATGCTCTATTTTAAAAGGGTTTGAAATTTTGGGTGTTCATTTTGGCACACATTTTTCTGTACAGTTGATTTCTGGTTTTTCTTTTATCAAAACTTATCTTTTGATGAAGTTGCTTTTATCAAAGCTTACCTTCTTTTAGTTAAAAACAAGAGGGATTTGCAAGGCTATATGCTGTAGGCCTTCTACTATTGTCCCTCACAGTAATATCCATAACCATTGTCAGACTAATATGCACATGTGTCTGCCCTTAACAAAAATGACATTAAAAGAGCAATCATGCATTGTGCTATCACTGTTCCAACTCCTCCATTTCATGTTTGCATCCTATTGTTAGTGGCAGCTATGTAAGAACAAATCCCTGTTCTTTTTCTTGTGAGTTCCTATGCCAAAATGGAAAATGTCATGCCCCAGCATACAATATACTGTTGTTGCTTTCTAGCCCCATCTAGTAGCCTAAGGGACAAATATGTCCCAACAAACAACCTTGATATACTGCTCTCTAACCCCATCTAGTGGCCAGAAGGACAAATACCAAATATATTGTTTTAAGCTAACCCCACCCATTACCCATCAGCCCGCACTCTCAAAACAAGTGCATGCTAGGAAGCCAGTCTCAAGTTTCTTTAGCAAAAGCATAAAGAAGAATCCATATTAATCTGTGGTACATCATCATCCAAAGACAAACTCACATCCCATGCACAGAGCATCTCTGGTGAGATTTAGATCATTTGTATTTATTAATTGTTATGTTCAGCAGTAACCCAATATTCTCTATATTGTATTTGGTTTTCATTGTATGTATTCCTATTTTCCCCAGTTTCACCATATCCTGTTCTTTCAATAAAGCATCCAGATCTACCCACATGGTCAGTTTTATTGGAGGATATATGGGTTTAGCTGCATATTGAGATACACACAGATTAATGTGTACTGAGGACAGAACAGAAAATATTCCATGCCATATCTTTTGACTGGAAGAGAAAAAGTTTTGTACACAAATGAGTTCAAATCAGAAGTGGTATTCATTCAGCAGGTTCTGACCAATTCTGGAGAACCGGTAGAGGAAACTTTGAGTAGTTCAGAAAACCGGCAAATACCACCTATGACTGGAGATTTTACAATATCCTTCCCCTGCCACACCCACCAAGCCATGCCCACAGAATCAGTAGTAAACAAATTTGAATCCCACCATTGATGCAAATGTCTACAGCTCTCCTAAAAAAGAAATAACCTTGTCTGGTATGTTGTCCTTCATTTGCTTATTTATTTATTAATCAAATTTATATACTTGCCATCTTACAAGTCTTTTCTTATGTAGATAAGTAATACATTTTTGAAGAGCTGCCTTAATGCATGGGTAGTGAGAGCACCTTTCTAAAAAAGTAGTTTACTGGTATCAGTAATCTTCTAGGCCCATAAAAAAATACAGAGTAGAATAGGGGATAGTAGGACAAACTAAAGCTGGGGAAAAGCTGGGGAGGGAGGAATGGATCATTCTGCTTTGCCTAGTAGAGTTATTCATCATCATCATTATCATCATAAGTAATTTTATTTATTTACTTTAACATGTTATATATTGTATTCCATTTCTTCCATTAAGAAATTGAAATAACAACATCAATATAGAGATTGATCCTAATGACTTAAATTCCTCTCAATGTTGCCCATGTCTTATATCAAAGCCTATCTTTAGATACATAATGGCTCCAAAAAGATTCACTTTCTTTAAATCAATATTTGTTCATTAGATGGGCCAGAATAAGGCAACTGTCTACTACTCAGCCTTTCTTCAAATTAGCTTATTTATTTTCTGCTAGATTTAGACTATGAACCTCTTTTTCAGGATATAACAACATCATTATACTATAAAAGTGCAGTATAAATTATTCTCCAAAGTTGATCATTGACTGTTTCTTTAATTTTAAACGCTTTTATTTCTTTATTACTAGCATACATAGATAAACTTTGTAGAATTTCTTTTCATGAATATTGATTTCTATGGTGGCCATTTTTTTCTGCTCAATTTCTGAAATGATGGCATGTCTACAGAAGAAATGCCAGGTTGCTAACAGAAGGCTGTTTTTGCTTTCATTCTCATTTGCAGTGGAAGTTACATAGTCAGCTATGGCAATGTGCTTTTTTCATATGTTCCCTGGTGATCACTTCCATATTATTAACTTTTATTTTCAGATAACAACCTCCTTATATAAAATATTTTTTCTATACACTTAGTACTGTTTAAGGCTGCACAAGTTCTTTCAAGTGATTATTGTATCAGCCTATAATTCTGCTGATGCTGGAATTATGTTCTCTGTTCTGATATTTGGAACTAGAGGGTAATATTTGATTACCACCGCTAATAGATGTAAAATACATTAATCTTATTGCATTTAGATTGAGTTATTGTTATGATATAGTAGTTTAACAGAAAAGTAGTTGTGTTACAAGTAAACATTGCTTTGTTTGAGTTCCTGTGTCCTCCTTACACTGGTTGCAGCTCTAACATAAAATATGTTGGAATAGTCTATCTTGACAAGTAAAGGCTATCGAGAAATAAGGAACCTGGCTAATATCAACAGAGAGCCAATGGGCTGAAGTCAAAATAGGATATGCTTAGATCAATGCATTGCTTTGAATACCAGAAATTTAGAACTGCAATGTTTTTTGTACCAATCATAAAGATGCAAAGTTAGAACGTTGCTTGAAAAAAAATCAGTCTCAAGCTTTGTAGAGGGATGGAGTCCAGGAAAAATATTCTTTGTGTCTTGCCATTTAATCCTAGACTGAGGTTCTTTATGGGGAAGAGATTCTAGATACTGCTTTCTGAATGTGTTGTATGCAAGATTGAGTTTGGAGACTCACACCCTACAGAGGGGTTAATCAACCTAAAACACCTGTATGAGCTCTGAACCTTAGAGTAAAAGCTTTAGATTGCAATGTGACAAGTTGTTTTAAGCTGTGTTGGTAGGTAATGCTACCAAGGATTCATCGCTTTACACAGATTTCAAAGGTATGGATTGTTTACTCGAATGCTTTGAGGATAAACAAGCCAATGGCCAAAAGCAGATAGATCTAAGACTTAGCTTTAAATTGGGAAATTACATCTTGTATAAGAACTGTGTCAGAAGGCATGAGGAATTATCAGGAGAGATTATTTTTATCTGTATACTAAACTGACAGTAAACTGAAGCTCTTTCTAGACCTTAACTGTACCACCTTTAAATATTTAAAGGCTGCACTTAGACCAATTCACTACTTTCAGTTTCAAAGGTATTTTGATTCCAATGTCCATGTCAGCCCAGGAGGATCCAGAATCAAGTAAGTATGTTAAGAGTTTGGATTCTGAAAGCTTTTACTAACTAACTCAGCTTGAAGCAGCTATGTGAGATGCTTGTATCCTTTCCAGTCTGAACGGCTTTTCTTTTCCCTCTTATTCTTCACTGATCTTACCAAATACCATGTTTCTCCAACAATACGGCCTCCACCAATAGGAAGGCCCAGCATGATTTCTAGGCATGAGGTGAAATTAACCCCCCCCCAAATTTAGGCCTATTTAATCCATGCATTTCCCCGCCGTTTCTCACATCGTTTGTTAGAACTACACGAGGTGAAGAGAAATGGGGGGGAAGGGGTGGGGTGGGGAGAAAACACCTTTAGGAGTGCCCTGCAGATAGCCTAGGCTAGAATACTCTGATCTACCAATAGATAGAAGCTCCCCAAAAGCAGAGTCCCCAGCCGCTTTGGGGCGAGGCATGGCTGCCCGTGTTCCCTCACCATTAAGCAGTGTCTTTTGGGCAATGGAAGCTCCTCAAGGGCAGTCACCAGCCACTTCAATCGGATGGTAGAAGCGGCCTCGGGGCGAGCACGCACACACACACACACACCCTCACCATGAGGCCACTTCTAGCAGCTGGCGAAAGCTCCCTTGAAGGCAGAGTCCCCAGCCACTTCAGGGCGAGGTGTGGCTGCCCGTGTCCCCTCGCCATTAGGCAGTGTCTTTCAGGCGATGGAAGCTCCCCAAGGGCAGTCACCAGCCACTTCAATCGGCGGGTAGAAGCGGCCTCGCGGTGAGGGGAGTATGTGTGTGTGCTCGCCCCAAGGCCGCTTCTACCGGCCAATTGAAGTGGCTGGTGATTGCCCTTGGGGAGCTTCCATCGCCCAAAAGACACTGCCTAATGGCGAGGAGACACAGGCAGCCATGCCTCACCCCGAAGTGGCTGGGGACTCTGCTTTTGGGGAGCTTTCATCAGCCAATAGAAACGGCATCGTGGAGAGGTATGTGCATATGGGGCGCTCTAGGTGGAGGAGGAAATTAAGTCACCCCCAAAAAGATGGCCTAGACATTTTTTCAGGGGTCAAAAAAAAAAAAAGGCCCGGCCTTATTTTGTGAGAAACATGGTACCTATGATTTACATAGAACTAATAAATATTTCTATTACTTTAATGGATATCAGTTCACTTGTAATTCCACCTTTATTCCTACTAATGTTGCAGAACTACTGTGATGTCTATTGAAAACTAAAATCAAGGTGGACTGAGATGGTTAAGGAGAGAGAGTATTAATGTTGCATTTACACAAATCTCCCTTGTGAATAAGTTATAGAATTCAAAGAAAGAGTTCACACGGAATACTACCTGAAAGGGTTCCTCCCCCCCATCTTTTTTTCTTTCTTTCCCTCAACCCCCCCTTCCCCCCCCCCCTCAGGTTTTCGTGGAGTAATTATTTTCAATAAATGTCAGTTTCCTGGTAGTCACACTATCCTTTGCTGAAGGATATTTATTTTAGAACATGACTATACCCCAGATTTTGTTTCAGTGTGGAACCAGAGAATAGCTTCTCCCAATTGCAAAGGGAATGTTCATTTTATTTTCCCCTTCTGTATTTTCTTTTCTCTCAATAAATAGTCCATAACCTCTGAACAAGCTTAGTCCCCAGTGGATTGTTTCTAAATTTCCTTCTCTCTCTCCCCCACCCTCTTTTTTTCTCTCTACATCCTTCCCTCCCTCCCTCCAATCCTATGAATTGCTGAAAGCTCACTGAGTCTTCTTTACTGTCCATAGATGGTATCATTTTAGCTCTATTAATAAAGTGATAACCATAGCCTCAACTCTGGAGACAAATTATGTTGAAGGCATTAATGCCCATCCACCTTCATTACATATTTATACTTTGTGCCAAAGAGTGTACGGTTTCAGGATTACTATGCAAACCCATTTGTTTGGTCTGCTTATTTGATTGGAGTCACACTGCATCATGGGATTAATGATGGTGAACAGATGTAGCAGTATTATGATGTATGCATTTTAAAATATTGCGAGACTGCAGATGCTGCAGGAATGCCTAATGACAACTGCTTCCACATGAAAACATGGAAAGCACCTCAGATGAAACACACAACAGATTGCCTTTGATTGAAATAATTGATAATTTGGATAAATCTGCCAGAATTTTAGGTGATATATTGAATTCACAGAGAATGACAATATTCAAGTGTGGATATCTAATATGATGCAATGATTGAAACAGAATTAGAAAAATCAGAGTTCAGTCCTTCTTAGATA
Source organism: Hydrophis major (assembly GCA_033807585.1). Classification (NCBI taxonomy): domain Eukaryota; kingdom Metazoa; phylum Chordata; class Lepidosauria; order Squamata; family Elapidae; genus Hydrophis; species Hydrophis major. Next base: position 185,269,304 of record CM066331.1, on the reverse strand, counting down.
TGAAAGTCACATTAGTTGCTTCTCTGTTCATCCTTCCCAGAGAAGCTGAAAGAAAAAAAAAATAGCAGGGAAAAACAACCAAATGTATAAAACTGGGCTTCATGTATTGCTGGCTTGAATATATTATAGTGATGTTGATTTCACTAGAATATTATGGATAGTGGTATATATATTTCTAAAAGAGAGACCACCATTTGCAGAATTTATAAAGACTGTAATTAAACACCTGGAGTCAATAGCACTTACATACATACAACCCAAGAATGAATGTGGTACATAGATGACTTTGGTCATAATAAAAATGGACCAATTAGAGGTGGAGCCGACGGACGGTAGATCGCAACTCTCTGCAACTATTATTCATGCTCTTTCGTTGGAGAGCCCCAATTATCCTGATTAGGGGCTGAAACTGCCTTGGAGGGGCAGCGGAGTAAGAGGAAGCAGCAAGTTTCCTGTCTGTGGGGAGCCGCATCTCCCCCCCCGGGCTTGGTTTTTTTTCCTCCCGAAGACGACTGCAGTGATGGTCTAAAATGGCCATCCCGAAGAGGATGACTCAGCTTGACTAAGATTTGTGCAGGAGGGAAGAAAGAGGTGGATAACATCTGAACCAGGACAACTGGGCAGTATAACCAAATAAAAGTACCCCGGAATTAAGGTAATATGGAATTTTAAGAAAAGAAAAGTGAGCTGCGAAATTACAAAGGGACAGAGAAAAAAAAAAAGGAAAATATTTTTGACAGCTAAATGGGGCTTCGAACCGGGAAAGGAAGAAGCTGGAATTAAAGATTTAATGAAATTGGACTAAAATAATTTGGGAATAATCAAGTATAAAATTAAAGCTGGACTTAATATTGCCAAAGAATAATAATAATAAAGTTTATAAATTGGAGACTGGATTGTCTTGGAATATTGTGGTTCGAAAAACCTTAAATAAAAATATAGTGGAAAAAAGTGAAGACTTCGTATAATGGAGAGTGTCACCTTTTGATAAAAATTTAGTTCAAATAAAAAGGAAAGCATTTTGTTTTTGAATGAACTGGTATAAAATTACAGAAATATTGAAACAAAGTAAGAATTTTAGAAAGTGAAAGCAGAACCAGAATAAAGGAAAAAGCAAGGAAGGAAAGATTGTTTGTGGGACTGACTGATGTTTTTGGTATGAACCCTGAACTGGAATAGCGGAGAACTTTAAAAAATTGAAAGAAGAAAGAAGGAAAGTAAAAGTGGTTTTGGTTTTTTTTTTTTTGTGGACTTTGAGGATTATAAAATATAAGAATGATGATATCTCTTTGGGACTTAAAAATGGAACTTAAAAATATGAGAGAATTACTACAGGAAAGAGGCGAATCACTTTGCTCTGTGCTAGAAAAAATGGAAATGGCGATTGAAGAACAAGAAGAAAGATTCTCAGAAGAGCAGGAATTGACTCAAGGAGAAGACATTTTGAATGGACAATTAACACAAAGAACATTACAAAGAAGTGGGGAAAGAAGGAAGGTTAAAAAGTTGAATTTTAAGAAAGCAATTAAAAGAGGGAATAATTGTGAAGTTAGAAAAGGCAGGAAGATTCAGCAGAAAAGGGAAAGGGAAGATATTAAGAAGGAGATAAATTGGAATGAGAAAAGTCATAGGGAAAAAAGAGGGAGGAGAAACAGTAAGACTAGTAAAATGTTGAAAGGAAATTGTTTCTTTACAATTAAAAGAAGGAACACTTGTGAAGTCAGGAAATGTAGAAAGAATGAGAAAAGACATGGGGAAGAGAGCGGGAGGAGACTCGGGATTCGCTCCCTGGACATGCACCGGAGAAGCAGTAAGAAACAGGCATGTGACAGAAAGAACCACAGAACTAGTAAAATGTTGAAAAGAAATTGCCTTTTCAGAGATAATGGTTGATGGGGGATTCTGCAGGGTGACAAGGGGTAATAAGAATATTTCTGCAATTAAAAATATTTAGAAAATAGGGTAATATAGATATTGATAACTCTTATTAAAGGGGGGGGGAATATGCTGTGGAATACAATTGAGAAGATGTAATGACTAATGGTTTATTGGGAATTAAGATGACGGAATAAAGGTGTATTCTAATCATTAAGGTGTCACACTCAAAATAGTAAAAGAGGGGAAACTTATACTTGTTCTTTTTTCTTTTTGTGTGGGTGTGTTAAGATCTGTATCAATTTAGAACTTATTAAATGTGTGTAATTGAAAGGGAATGTGACAGACTAAAGAACCAACTAAATTAATAAGTTTAATATAGATTATTAAAAGCAAGGAGAGACATTGGTAACTTCATTATTACCACTATTAGGCAAATATATATTGTTTATTTGTATTTTTAAAATAAATATTAAGGATCATATTTGAAATAATTGAAATTAAATTAAATGTTTAGATTGGGATTAATGAAAGAATTTAGAATTAAACTTTATTAGTATTTATTAGGTAAATACATATTGTTTATGTTTAAAAACAAATACTAAAGGATTAATTTGAAATAATTGAAATGAAACAAAATTGATTGAAATTAAGGAAAGAGGCTAGAATTAATGTGTTTGTTTCTCTCCCAACTGAAAATTTGGAATGGAAAAGGTAATAATAGAATTAAGTATGCATATATCATTGTATAATTTCTGTCATATGTTAAGATGATGACCCGGAAATATGTTGTCCACCAAAAAGAGATTTTTGTTTTTAATGTGAAAACTGAATAAAGTTTGTTAAAAAAAAATGGACCAATTAGAGAACACACACAAAGCCATCAGCAACATTTTCAAAGAAATAAAATTTATCAGTGATGGTGACGGAAGTATCTCGATTTGTAGTGTGGCTAGGGTTGGAGCTGGGTCGTCCAGGACTTCTGGTAGCGGAGAGCAGCTCAAGGCGTCAGTGTAGGGAATGGCTTTCCCCAGTCAGTGTATACGGCTAAAAACTCTGACCAGTGTGTCATTCTTGGCGATAAGATGTGGGGAGCCAAGATGCCAAGTAGTGGTTTGTGATTGGTGATTATAGAAAAGGATCTTCCATATACATACTCATGGAATCGTTTGATCACAGACATAATAGCGAGAGCCTCTTTATCTAGTTGGCTATAGTTTCTCTCAATTTTAGATAAAGTTCTAGAAAAGAATGCAATGGGCACCTCAGTACCGTTTGGCAGGATGTGGGTCAGGATGGGTCCTACTCCAAACGGTGAGGCGTCACAGGTGACCGTTAATGGTAAAGTCTCGTTATATTGTATCAGTACAGCATCTGATGTTAAAAGGTCTTTTACTTGCTGAAAAGCTCGCTCTTCTCGATGTCCCCAGACCCAGGAAGCCTTCTTGTCGAGGAGTCTATGCAGGCGTTCAACAACAGTCGCTTTCTGGGGTAGGAAGATGTTATAAAAGTTGATGAGTCCCAGGAAGTCTTGGAGATCTGTTTTGTTTCTAGGTCTCGGGGCATTTTTTATTGCAGCCAATTTTTTCTCAGTAGGATGAATTCCCTGTTTGTCAAGAAGGTAACCAAGGAATTCAACCCTCTCTGTGCATAGCTGGCACTTGTCCTTCTTGACCTTCAGGCCAGCATCTTTAAATTTCTGGAGGACCATTCTTAGTCGTTTTTCTAGTATACTTCTAGTGGGAGCAGCTATCAGGACATCGTCGAAATATGGCACGACCCATTTTATGCCTTGTAGCAATCTCTCCATCAGACTTTGGAAGATGCCAGGTGCCACGCTTACTCCAAACTGGAGTCTATTACACTTGAATGCACCTCTGTGTGTAACTATAGTTTGGGCTTCTGCGGTCTCTGCATCTACGGGCAGCTGCTGGTATGCCTGGGCTAAGTCCAGTTTTGCAAATATTTTTCCGCCCCCAAGGAAATAAAGGAGGTGTTGAACCACAGGCACGGGGTAAGCGCTCTGCTGAAGTGCGTGGTTCAGGGTGGCCTTGTAATCCCTACAAATTCTCAAAGATCCATCAGGTTTTATGGGGGTTATAATTGGGGTCTCCCATCGGGCGTGGTCAATCGGTTCCAACACGCCTTGGGCTATTAATTTGTCCAATTGTTCATCAATCTTTGGTTTGAGTGCAAAGGGCACTCGACGAGGCTTAAGGCAAATGGGCGCAATATCAGGGCAGAGGTTAAATGATATGGGGGATCCCTTGTACTTGCCTAGCTTCTCGGTGAAAACTTCCTGGAATTCCTGGACAAGGGCCGCTTCCCAGTCATCGCCTTCGGTCTGGTTGATGCCTGCCAGTTTGATTCCCAGAGGCATGAACCACTGTAAGCCTAGCAAGCTGGGTCAATCTCTATCGATGACGGTAAAAGGTAGGGTTGCGGTGTGGTCTTTGAAAGAGACTTGGACGTGGCTGGAACCGGCAACTGGAATTCTATTTCCCTGGTAGTCCTTCAATATAATTCTCTGAGTGCTGAGGTCCTGGCGGCGGATGTCAGGGATCAGCTGTTTGAGGGTTTTCCAGGAAACCATCGATAGGGATGACCCAGAGTCAACTTCCATAATGCATGGTCGCTTCTCAATGATGACCTTTACTCGGATTTTCCTTGCATCAAGGGATGAAACATGGCCGATGGTGATGGTTTGGTGTGCCTCTTCTCGTCTGGTAAAAGTGGCTGGTGCTTGGTTTCTGTAGGAGTGGTTCCATTGGTTGCTTGGGTGGTCCCGATTTACTGGTGGGGTGCCTGTTGTCTGCTGGAAATTATTTTCTCTTCAGTTCGGGCTGGACCCTCACTTGCTTCTACAAACCTTTGCAATGTGGGCCCTCTTTCCACAGGAATGGCAGAGTGCATCTAGGAATGTGCAGTCTGATCGTGGGTGGTTTCCCCCGCATCCAGCACACTGATATGAGGACTTACGACTCCGTTGATCTCGTTGATCACGTTCTGACCAGAGTCTGTTGACCTCCTCTCCCTCGCTTTCTGATGAGGACTCGAGGTCTTCATGGTGAGTGGTCATTGCGTGCCTCTCGGGACAAGGCGTAGTATTACTGGTGAGTTGGCAGTGCGGTCTGTTTGCTCGGCGCATTCAAGCAGCCAACTTCCTGGTTGCTTCTGCTGCAGTAGCATTGGTGATGACATCTGCGAGGCCGATGTCAGTGTTAGGGATACACACCTTAGCAGAACATGCAACGGCAGTCTTGCAGGCAGGCAAATGATGTGAGATAAACGTTGTTGTAGTTTACACTCAGTAAGACAGATACACTGTGACAATTAAATAGTTTTTTTATTCCAGCAAGAGTTATAGCATAGTCAAAATAGTCCATATGTCATAAACTAGTTCAATCCATCCAGGGATTAATCAGTTGCAAAGTCCAGTGTCGAAAATAGAGGTCAATAAACTTACATATAATCAGTCCAGCAATATATCTCTTTTGCAGTCAGAGATATGAAGAAAATCAAACCCCTTTTCTTCGTTTCAGCAACAGCAGGGAAACACATGCAGTTATCACCATCAGTCCAACATTGTCAGCTCTCCAGTGAAAAGCCAGCAAACAGTGAGCTCTCTTGCTCCCTCTTATGGTGATTTTAGAACCGCACCCAAAATATATGTTTTACAGTTAAAGTGATACATACACTTAAACTCACTAACATAGTTTATTTTTACCCAAACTAAGTTAGGTAACCAATGTTATTCCTAACAGTCTCCCTTCACCATAATCTTGCTCTGGGTTGTGGGGTCTCTTAGACCCAGAACAATTCGATCTCTCATGGCTTCTTCGAGATTGGCGAAGCCACAGAGTGCCCCCAGGTTTCTGAGGTCCACGATGAAGTCTCCCACACTTTCACTTTCCTGCTGGTCCCTCTGGTAAAACTCGTGTCTTCTGATGAGTGTTGGCACTGCTGGGGCATAATGGGCCCGGAGGATTGGGGCGAGAGTGTCCCAGTCCATTGTCTTGACTTCCACTGGTTTTGCAAGCGCCTTTGCCATCTTAAATACGGCTGGCCCGCAATGGGTCAGGAATACAGCTCGTTTCTTGCCAGGTGTTGCATCCTTCAAGTTGTTGGTTTCTAGGAACATCTGAAACCTGTCCATATACGAGTCCCAGTCTTCATTAGCCAGGTCAAATGGAGTGGGTGGTATGGCGCCGCTGGTCATGTTGCCGTGATTGGTGCGCTCTCAGCCACGTGCTCTGTTATCGTGCAATAAGTGATCAGTCAGCTCTTATTGTCTCTGCATCCCACCTTCGTCACCAGTGTTATGTCTGGGAGAGTGGGCACAAAAACGGAGACGAGGCATCGAACAGTGACTCCAACTCTTTATTAGTGACTTCAGAACAGAGCGAAAGGCTTGGGCAGCAGCAGCTCCTTTTATAGAGCTGGCAGCTGTCACAACAACCAATGATTTGAGTTTGCCACGCTGGAAAGCGTCCAATTAGCGGTGACCCTTTAACAGCCAATCAGATCAGCTGACAACGACCAACCACGATCCGCTATTAGTGGGCCAATCAGAAGTGCAGGTTTACGAGCCTGCTGTGAAAGTACAACTATTAGAATCGCAAGCTAACGAGTTTGCTTAGTTCGTAACAGTCACCACTTCTGAATCCAAACATACTCAGCTCTGTTAAGCTATAAACTGTAATAAAGGTATATTTCTCCTTTTCTCTTTGACTGCAGAGTAACTACAAGAGCATTTGCTGTAAGTTTAACCTCACAACAGCATGTTTAAGGAGGGTGCAAGACCAAAGTCAACAGAGAGATCTGTGTTCAAATAAAGTTTTATATTTGGATTTTCTCTACTTCATTTCCAGAATTGGAAACACTATATTATATTGGATCTTTTCTTAGATATAGATTATTGGCCTGTCCATAATAACAAATCTGGGAGTGGTTGGGTATGTTCTCTTCAATTTACTTTTCTTCCTTGTCCAGCACTCCTATTTATTTGCTTCTTCTCTTTTTTCTGGTTCAAGCCTATGAGAGGGACAGATCAACTTTGCTGCTTTCCCTGACTCTTGCTCCCAAGTCAGAAAAACAGGGCTTAGAGTGAAATGTCCAGGAAAAAAGGAAAAAGGAAAAAGAATAGAATCAAGGACTCCAGGGATCAACGGAGGTCCTTGGTTAAGATAGGTCTATGGAGATAAAATGCTCTTCTATAGCACAGTAATGAGCAGGAACAGAAGCAATCCTAATGGCAATTAGAATTGGCATTTCAATTCTATTTCTAATTAAATAGCCATTCCAAATAGCTTAACAGAATGGACAAATCATATAAGATTCTGCTGGAACCACTCTCTGAGCACCAGTAGTTTTTCACAATCTTGTGCCAATTCTTTTCTAAATTCATGTTATGAACCTGCTATAATTCTATAAGTAAAGAAGCAAGAAAGAGTTTTCTCCTCTAATTTTAATCTTGGTGTCATGTCATTACATCTCAAATAATTTGTTGCACTTATAGAAATATACTTCTTGACTTCCGGGGAAGAAATGAAGAATTGAGCACACTCCGCTAAAGGTGGATTTGATGACAGCAGTGGTATGAAGAACTAGCAAGTAGGATGGCTCTTCCTCTTTGAACAAGGAGAAGACCTGAGATCCCACACATACTGTGGCAAACTGTTGTTTCTTTGAGGAGATGGTAAAACAGCAGTCACCAATGAGTTTCAAGCTCTGGGAAACATGGGAAAGCCACCTTTGCTCAAACCATGGTTGATGCCTTTACGGACAATGAGTTCACATACTTTTAAAATCACTTTTCAAAAAAAAGCAGCAAAGTGATTAGAACATTGATTGTGAAAAGTTACAAACAGACCAAGGGTCCTTATAGATTTGAAATAAGAGCTGGTAATTAATTAAAAGTGTCCTTCTTGTGGGAATGTATTTTTGTTTGAAATTGTTTAAAAAAATGATAGAACAGGATTTTGAAGGTGAGGTAGTAGAGGGAAGAAAAAAGAGCCAAGGATTACAGTTAAAGAAGAACATTTAAATTTAAATTAATAGAGAATGAAACACAATACTGTAACACTGATGCATTGAAGGGTATTTGGGAGCAGTTAACCCAGAAGTCAGTGTAAGTATGTCTGTCTTTGCAGATAGTCTGCAAGATGCTATGGAAGATGAACAAGTTATATCAGACAAGGCAGATACTGGGGGAATAAAGAGGATTTAAAAATAACAGGCTACAAGACTACAAGAATGATATGGGAAAATATGTTATACTGGATAGACAAATAAAACTGGATAATTTTAATAATTAAATTGTATACAAATAAGAACCCAAAAGAGTGATTTGGTTAAAGTTCCTATATTGGATTTAACAAAAGAGATTTGCTAAAGCTTTGAAGAATTTTGTGAGAAGGGACAAAGTAAAAAATAAAAAGGAATCAAAATCTAGGGCGTTATTTGAAGGAATTAAAGATTGGTAAAAAGAAGAAATATAAAGTTTATTTGATCAAGATTAAAAGAAATGTTATCTCTGTTAAGCCTAAAACAGTTTTTGTGATTAGGACTGAAAATGAAGCTTTAAGAATTTGTTTGTAGAAAAGACTATATAGTAAGAAGATATTATTTCTTGTATTTCAGGAGAAAGGATAAATTACTAAAATTGTGCTTAGCGTTTGTGATGAAAAGTAATTTATTTAGATATTTGTTTTCTTTTTCTTTATTATATTCTTACTTTTAATTTCTTCTATATTTTTCTTTAATAAAATTATGATATAAAAAGAAAAGAAATATGCCTAGTACCTAATTAAAGATTTTGAATCCACTATCAATAAAGAATTGGACCTAAAATTAATTTATATACAACTAAAACCCAGCTTATAGTTTAATAAGTTAGAATTATCATTTTTTTTCCTACAAAATTGTTAGGAATAACAAGGTTACCTAACTTAGTTTGGGTAAAATAATATATATAAACTATGAAAGTGAATTTAAGTGTGTGTCACTTTAAACTGCAAAGCATGTAATTTTGGGTGCGGTTGTAAAACCGCCATAAGAGGGAGCAAGAGAACCTGCTGGCTTACTGAATTGTTTGCTGACAATGATGTATCGATGGTTGCGTGTTCCCTGCTGCTGCTGCTGAAGGAAGAAAGGAGGTTTGACTTCTTTATATCTCTACTTCAAAGAGATATATTACTGGACTGAGATTTGTAAGTTTACTGACCTCTTTTTCAACACTGGACTTTGCAACTGAGTAATCCCTGAACAGACTGAACTAGTGAATAATATATGGACTGTTTTGACTATGCTAAAACTCTTACTGGAATAAACTATTTAACAAGCACAGTGTATCTGTTTTACTGAGTGTAAGCTACAAAAATGTTTATCTCAACATATTTGCCTGACTGCTGTGCAGATTCTGCTAGGGTGTATCCCTAACACTGGTTATGGGCCCAGGCTGCACAGTCAGACTAACCAGGATATAAGAGGCTTATATAAAGTGAGTGTTAGTGTAGTTACACAATACTGTAGACAGACAGCTGTGTTTTATTAATTATAGTTTAATATCCAGAGAAAGATGGCACAAGTCAATTTACCAAGTTTGTCTCTAATATCCAAACTGGATGGAACAAACTATGTTTCATGGTCTATGAAATGCAGCCTACTTCTATGCAGAGAAGGTTTGTGGAGTATAATTCAAAACCCACCAGAGGTAGATGCTTGGGATCTGGAGGATGAGGATGATGCCCAGAAAATACAAGAATATAAACTGAAGAATGAGCAAGCTCTCTGTAAATAGGACTGACACTGTGTGACCAGCTTGTTCATATTTGTGGAGAAGAAACAGCTGCGAAATGTTGGGAGAATTTAAAGATTTATGTTCGAGACAGTGTAGGAGCACATATAAATCTTACACAGAAACTGTTCAGAACACATCTTCAAAAGAATGGAGACATGTTGACTCATTTAAACACTATGAAGAGAATTTTTCAGGAACTGCATAAAAAAGAACTTATCTTCACAGAACTACATCAGGTTTATATAATTTTATCTTCATTAAATGAGAGCTATGAAGACTATGTAACTTCACTGGAAGTACTGCCAAAAGATAACCTCACATTAACTGACATTACTGGCAGATTAATTGAAGAAGCCAGGAGAAGGCTTGAAAGGGATCAACTTAAAAGGGAACAAACTAGAGAAGATAAAGAATCTTCGACAGCCTGTACAATTAGAAAATGTTTTAATTGTGGAGGAAAAGGACATTTGGCTAGATTCTGCAAGAAAGGAAAAAGCCACAATGCCAGCCAGATTGCTAAAAGGCATCAAAAGGATAAAAAATGCTGAGAGTTAGCCATGTATAACAACGAAACTGTGAATAATAATTTATGGGTTGTAGATAGTGGAGCATCGCACTGCATAACGAAAGATAAGAAAAGATTTGTTAAGATGTCCACGAGTTCACAACAGATATAATTGGCTAATGGCTGGAAAATGAAAGCAAAAGGTGAAGTTTTGCACATTGTTCTTGCATAAAAGAAAATGTAAAAATGTTATATGTACCACAACTTAAGTTTAATTTGCTTTCGGTTAGAGTTTTGATTAAACTAGGTTATGTAGTTACCTTTAGGGGAGAAAACTGCACAATAGAAAAGGAAGGTAAAAAAGTGACTGCAACTTTAAAAGGTGAATTGTATGTGTTAAATGATAATCAGTTAGAGGTAGCTAACACAGTGTATAATAACGTTAAACCTCATGATGAATGCATACATTTGTTATACAGACGTTTGGGGCATATAAATTTTAAAATGCTCAAGAAAAGGGTTGAACTGTCTAGAGGTATAAAACTGAAGCCTTGCAGTAAGTATTTGCACTGCAATGCTTGCAGTCAAGAAAAAAGCAAGGAGGGTTCCGGTTTTTGCATGGCTTTGGGGCAGCAGGATTTGTGACCGCTCGCGATTCCTGCTGTGCTAGCCGCCGAGGTACCCCCGATCCAAATGGGTCAGGGGGATATGGCTGCCCTGTAGGGACAGCCGAAGAGAGAGGGGAGCTGGACAGAGGGTTGGGGGTGTCGCAGACCCCTCCCTCGTCCTGAAAAACCCCTTTTTCCCAAGGCAGTGGAGTGGCGGTCAGCAATGGCCGCCACGAAGAAGTCTGCAACCGGGTAAGATCGTGCTGGAGGAAGCAAGAAAAGTGAAAGTGCTGGCTGAGCCGGGTCAATCAACATCCTTTAAATTCGCTGGAACTGAGCTGTCTGAATTGCTGGAGGATACATTGTATCACTAAGAAGATCGAAAGCGGCGGAGAAACTGTTAAAGGGAACTTTTTTTTTCCTTACTCTCCCACCCCATGAAAAAAGCAGAAGAAGATTTGAAATTTGTTTGGGCACTGAAGGTGAAATATTCTGAAAGTTGCTTGGACATTGGACTTAAAAATTTAAGAAATTGGAAAACCTTTATTAGAGGTATGGATTTTTGATTATTTAAAAATTGATGTTGCAAGTGGGAAGGGAGCGGAAAAATATTGGAGCAGAAGTGGAAAAAGGAGGAGATTGCCAAGAATACTAAAAAAAGAAATATGGTAATTGGACCTCTTTGATTAAACAGTAACCCCAGAAAGAGAAATAGAAGAAGGAAGAAAAGTATTAACTTTTGGAACTTTCTTTTTGAATTACTTTTGACTAAAAATACTTGGGTGGTTGTTTTGGGGAAAGTTTTTCTTTTCAGGATGGCATCGCTTGTGGATGAACTAAAGATTGAATATCAAAAATATAAAAAGGAAGAACAAGATGGAAAAGATACTTTGGGCACTTTGTTTCAATTTTTAGAAATGGCGTTATGTACTTATGAAAAGTTGATTATGCAGCAGAATGACTGGGACAAAGAAGAAGAGGAACAAGAAGCCATCTTTGATGAACAATGGGTTTTTTCCGGGGAGGAGGAGAAAGAGGATAAGAAAAAGGGGATTTTAAGGTTTGAAAAAACAACCAAAAAGAAAAAGAAAAATGAGAGGAAAGGTGGATGCAAGGTTAGAAAACAATGGAAAGGGAGTAAGAAAAGGGAGGAGGAGAGACAAAGGAATAGAAAGGGCAAGGAGAAGAATAAGCAAGAGAAAAAGGGGGGGAGGAGAAGCCTCAATGGTGGGAAGCAAGATCTAAAGAAAAAAAGCTTATTTAGAGACAATGGGTGAATCTAATTAAGGATAAAAGGGGGATTCTGGAAGGTATATAAGATTGTGTTTTTATATGTGTATTTAGAGTATAAAATTTATTGTGTAAATTTAGAATTTATTAAACAGAATCCCAAGATAAATTAAGTGTTATATGAAGTACTTTTAAGTTAGGGTAAAGGTGTCACTCCAAATAGTGTATAGGAGAAGTATAGTAAAAGAAAAAAGATGAATGGATAGTTGGAAATAGAACAGACAAAGAATGTTATTGAAAATGGTTATAAGATGTTATGCTTTGATTGTTTGTGCACTGTTTTTGTAAAATTAATAAAATTGGTTTATAAAAAAAAAAAGAAAAGAAAATGATAACAAGATATGGAAGGATATATAAAATGAATATGATGTTTGAATTTGTGTCTGTGTGAAGAGTTTTAACCCGGGATCAGGCAGCCTTCAGAAAAGATGTTTTAGTTTATGTTTTGTGTATTGTGTTTGTAAAATTAATAAAATTTGTTTGAAAAAAAAAAGAAAAGAAAAAAGCAAGGTAATACCAGCAAATAGAATTAATGGATTTAAAACTAAAGAGCCTCTAGAGGTCGTATTTGCTGATATTATAGGTCCTAAAAAACCAAGTGTGGGAGGTGCTCATTATATATTAAGTATAATAGAGATATATTACTGGACTGATATTTGTAAGTTTACTGACCTCTTTTTCGACAGTGGACTTTGCAACTGAGTAATTCCCGAACGGACTGAACTAATGAATAATATATGGACTGTTTTAACTATGCTAAAACTCTTACTGGAATAATCTATTTAACTAGGCACAGTGTATCAGTTTTACTGAGTGTAAGCTACAAAAACGTTTATCTCACATATTTGCCTGCCTGCTAGACTGCCGTGCAGATTCTGCTAGGGTGTATCCCTAACAAAAATCATCAATTTTTCAAATTCTGAAAGATAAGATATTGCAAACGCAAGCATCATGCTCCCCAATAGAGTCATTGTACAGATGCAGAACTAATTAGTTTATTTGATGGCCTTACTGTTTGCAAGGAATACTCAATATGGCAATAAACAGGTACTGTATGACTGAAACCAGTGGACTATTTGATACCTTTTCTCTTATTATATGTTATCTGAAAACCTCCATTCACCATGACAAATATTACTACTATCTATGGGTCCATCTGGTGAAAACAATGGTATATAGAATTTGTAGTTTGGAATATAAGGCACATACATGGTAAAGAATATGGATTGACAAAATCACGTGTGAAAGAAACAAATGAAGAAAAAGCAGAAGAAAGTAAAACAACTGAATAATGATAGCCTGATATTTGTGGAGTTAAAAGGAAGTGAAGACACTGGTTTAATTATGAATGAAAGGACTACATTTTTAGTATTGTATTGCATGTTTATGTTTTTAATATTGTAAACCCCCTAACGTGCAATGAACAGGCCGCATACATATTGTTGTAATACATACAATAAATTTCATGTCAAAGAGAATGAAATCACACCAGCTAGGTTGCTGCATGTGTGCAAAAAGATAGGAATTGATTGCTTGGCAATATGTGCATGTCACATTCCAGAGAACCAAAAATGATGCTGGGAAATTGTACAACATTTTAAATGTATGGGATCCAGGAGGAAAAAATCCCTCTATTGATTGATAAGAAGAGGTGAATGAGAATGAGATCAAAGAGCATGAAAGAAATGATTAGGCTACTTGGATATGCAAGAAACAGAATGATGACAGTTTTGAATATGAAAGATTCAAATTCAATTCAAATTTATTTAGTAGTATCAAGAGTCAAATCTTGGAAAAATGGACATTAAGAAACAAAGAAGAAAAACTGAAGGTAGAGTGTGGGAAACTAGTCTAGAGCAGTATTTTGCAACCTTGAAAATTTTAAGCTGCGTGGATCTGGGGAATTCTGGGAGCCGTAGTTCATACAGCTTAAAATTGCCAAAGTAGAAAAACACTGGTCTAGAGATATGCTTCTTATACTTCTTTACTTCCTCCTTTACTGCTTCGAGTGTTGAGGGAAGAGATAGACTAATTTCCCAATAAAATAAAAGGAAAGTAGATGGAAGGAAAGGAATATGGAAGATGCTTGAAAACAGTGAAAAGAATTGTGTTGCAGAAGATCATAAAAGTAACTGAAATTACATTAATAACAAACATGAAAAAGGAGACTTGTAGAATGTCAAAATAAAAGGCAGGGAATGAAAAAGTATGCATGTAAGAAAATAAAGATAAAAATGTATTGTATAATGTTTATATAAAGAAAAGATTAGTTGCCAACAATGTAGCAAAAGATAACAAGAAAATGTTATACTTTTAAAAAGCGGAGAAAATGGGTGTGATTTTGTTGGAACAGAAACTTTCTCCAGTTGCAAGGTTTGAACTTATCAAGAATGCTAAAATCTGCCTATGAGAGCAGGGAGTAAAACTGATAAGGACAGTAAATCCTTCTCTACAAGGGTTTGTTCTTTAAATGTTTTTGTAACTGTTAATAATTATGTCCCACAAAGTAGATCTGAAATTAGCAAAAAAAAAAAAAAAAAACAACCTTCTCCAACATTGAAAAAAACAAAGATGAAAGTAACAAAATCACCTCTACTAACGAATTTACCTATGTGCAGAGATCTTCAGAAAGTGTCCTTTTGAAGGGCATTTTTTCTCTATTTTTGCACCAAGTAAGCGGAAAACTTTTCAGTCTTGATATTCCTATATATTTTTATCTAGGAACTTCCAGCAGTAAGAATAGAGGAAGGAACACAAGTAAATTACTCTGATCTGTGTATAATTTCTAGCTGCATCTCTTAGAATCCATCCACTGTTATAATTTTAATGAGATAAAAGAATAAAATTATTAAATATATATATGGAACAGTTATTTTATTTGCATTCATTTAGTTATATGATTTAATACCAGTATATGAATATAAATTGAATTGTTTGACTTCTTTTGGGAGAATACCAACAAAGCTCACATATAACTTTGACCCAAAACTAATGCTACTCTTCTAGTGTTGAAGTAGGGAAAGCAGCATTTTTTCAGGCCAGTGTTCTATATGGGATGTTGGAAGCATGTGACCAGTACTGCCACAAAATGGCTACCATTGTAAAGACCACAATAAAAATGAAATTGCTGCCATGTTGGATAGTCATTTTTGTTCTTGTCCTTATTTACTGCACCTTATATGTTTTGAATCTGATCTTAATTAATTACTTCTAGTTTTTGTCAAATGGCCCAAGATCTTGCTTGATAGAAGTAGTTCATGAACATTTTGAAGATACAAAGTTTCTCATTTTATAGTGTGGGAAGCCTCTTTTCCTTCCTAGAGGAATGAAATACTTTGTGTAATATTTTAAAAAGGCAGGATAAAATATTTCCCCTAAAAGAGCATTAAAAATCTTAAGAGAGACAGAATCTCAGAGCCCCGTCTCCCTGCCCTTAGCAGATATTTTGTGCCCATTAAGAAAGACTGGACCAGCCTATCTACAAAACAAAAGACCTTCAGCTCCAAGGTGATGGGATTAAGACATGACCCTTCAGGACATTATAGGATTAACCCACTAAGACACAGAGCTCACAACATTGTATGATCTCCTGAGGACATTGTATCACCCTCAGAAACTTCAACCAAACTTAGCTCAGACAATTTATACAGCCAGCTATGATAACCCCCACATGGCCACATGGGAGTCTGACAACAGCCAATAGAATACATATTCTTCCACAGGAACAGGAAGCTCAAGGCCAAAGCCCAAGAAAAGGTATAAAAACCCTTCACTCCCGATCCATGTGGTCAGCTGCACCAGAACCATGTGCTTGGTGGTTCTGATTCATCATTAAATTGTCAACTTGCAAAGCATCCCTGAACTGCTCTCAAGTTGCCTTGGGCAAGTGGGATGGGAGAGCTAACTTCACTGCTGCTTCAAGGAGCTGGTATCTCAGTCAAAACACAGCACATTCCACCTGAATTGCCATGTATCTCCATGGGAACCCACAATGGCTGGAGGGAAGGGCTTTTACAACCCACGAAATTGCTTTGTTGGGGAATGTGACTGATGACACATATTGGGGAGAGGGGGAAACAGGGTCAGAGGCAAAGCATGAATTAACTGATGTCAGAGTTGGCTCCACCTGGTCCGTGCCAGCATGAAGCTCCTAATAAATAACTGGATTTCTTTTGAAGCTTGGCTTGAGATTCATTATTTAATTAGGGCATCTGTTGGAACCCTGACAGCAAACCAACTCTGACCTCAGTTAATTAATGCTTTGCCTCTGACCTTGTTTCCCCATCCCCACAATATGTATCATCAGTCACATTCCTCAATGAAGCAATGAACCTTGACAGTAATCTCATAATATCATATTGGGATGTAGGTTCAGAAAAGCCACAACCATATGATCAAATCCTGTCTCTTTTTATGTGCAATGTAAAGCAAAAACAACAGTCTAGTGGTAACTTAGAAGTCATCACCTATATTTTATAATAAACTTGATTAAGCACAATCTGTTTCAGGTGTATGGAATATGATCTTTAAATAGGAGCTGAGTGTGTGTCTCCACTTGGATGGTAAAAAGGAATGTTGGCAGGATGTCCAGAAGGACATGATGAAATATAAAAGGTAAAAGACACTGATAATGAAGTTCTGACAGTAGATATTTACAAAACAGTCATTTAGAATGATACAGACATTCAGAGACAGATAAACTGATTAACCATGTAGCATGATAAGCCTTTGTCTCTTGTTTAGTCCTCAGGAAATTGAACTGAATCTCTTGATGGATCCTAATGTGGTTTGACAAATAGCTCATTTTCCTAAATTAACATTGGTAACCTCTCTGGGAAATTTTACATTTTTAGGCATTTATTAGCTTCCTTTCTGACTGATGGTGGATATGGTCTTAGGCCAATATGAAGCATTATCTCCTCTGTTTGGAAAAATGTAAATGTCCTCCTCAATCACATTCTCTCTCTCTCTCTCTCTCTCTCTCTCTCTCTCTCTCTCTCTCTCTCTCTCTCTCTCTCTCTCTCTCTCTCACACACACACACACACACACACACACACACACACAACACACACACACACCTTTACCCAAACTTATCTGTTAAATGTTGGCAAACATAATGTGTTTTACCAATGGTTAAAGCCAGGTTGAAAGACACATTTCATTATCATGGATATTTGCATGAAAGCAAACAGAGGCCCATGGGAAAAAATTGAGTGGGATGGTTTTGTGAATACAGGTTATTAAACTCTGCATAGCTTTTCTCTCTATTTAAACAGCATTTTCATCACTCTTTAATGAATGAATTTAACAGCCAGCATTGTGCAGATGACGTTTTTATATGCTGTGTGCCTGCTTCAATCTTATTTATTGTGCTTATCTTGTCTTCTCTGCTGTGGTCATTATTCACAGTTGGGTAACCCCTCCACTGTTGGCAACACTTGAGTCAATCAATGCATGCAGACTATTCCTTTCAACTGTTTTTCTTTCCTTTCGTACACTTGGCTGTTTTCATAACATGGAGGTAGGGATGTGGTTTTTGCTGCAGAGGTTGGAATGAGGGCAAACTATCAGCAAGACTTGAAAGATTTAGGTGACGACACTAGGATAAAAAGATGCTTATTTTAGTAATAAAAATAATGTGGTAGGTTTGGAAATAGTAAATAAGGCAATATGTAAAAATATATGTCTCTCATCATTTAAGAGTATAAAAAGTAATCAACTTATTTTTCAGATATGTGAGTTAAGGCATAGAAAGTAATCAACTTATTTTTCAGATATGTGAGTTAAGGCTGTTTTCTTCATAGAAAAATTCATTGAGGCTGCAATCCAATATACCCAGGAAGAAGGAAAATGTAACCTCAGGCAAAGAATGCTGGGAACATCATAATAACTCTTCATTATGGTTATACACCAGCATAAGGTAAAAGTAGTTCAGCAACAACAATGAGGCCACAAGTTCAGTACCTCTGCTGTGGAATAACTGGGAATTGTTTTTATATTTATAGAATCCTAAATTTACAAATATACATGCACTAGACATTTTTAATGATGTGTCTATTCTTTTTACAATTTGTCTCCATGAGTCTTCTAGATTGTAAATAATATAGATAACAGCTCTGAGTAAGTTTATAATTTTATTCTCCAAACACTTCGTGTATCGTAATGATTCATCTTCATTCCATAGATTTATTACAGTTATAATCATGAAAGGTGGAGTGTGTGCTTTCCAGCCCAGCATAGCCTCTGCAGAAAATAGGAAATATTCTCAATTAGTCCTTATCCTGCTCCTAAACCAGTTGTTAAAGGTGCCCCTTTGTGTGAAAACATCAAATGACATGTTATGGGAATATCAACCATTTGAACAAAAAAAAAGCCACAGTATCTGTTGATGATGGAATTCATTGTACCTTCTGACAGGTGAGAGAGGAAAAAAGATGCATAGGGAAACAAAGTTTCTGTTCAAGAATGTGTGCCATAATGCTCTCTGAAGCAATTGAATGCAAAATAGAAATTCTGTTGCTAGGCTGAAAGGAAGCAAACTTTTTTTTTTTCAAATTTTCCTTTGATTAATAAAATCTCCCCTTATACTGCCTCTCAATTATGGTCTGCTCCTCCTGGTAGTAGGTACAAGCATTTTGTAACCTTTCAGATGATTTCAACTCCAACTTCCATCAACCTTAGCATAATTGATGGTAATCCAATTACAAATTAAAGACTTTAGAGTGCCTTACACCAAGTCTCTTTGCCATGAGAAGGTGGGGCTCAATTTTATCTGCCTGGCCATAGAAGTATCCGTCTTGGGCTTGGCTATCATAGAGCTTCTTCTGTGTCTTTGTTTCAGAGTGCACCAAGCTCTTTAACATTTCTATTAAGCACTTGTACAAAGGAAGAAACAGATTGAATCGTTTAAATGCTGGTCTGATTTGCAGAATTCAAAAAAGAATTCCCCAGATGTATCAATAAAAGTATAATTTCCAACTCACAGAAAGTACTAATTTTGCTCTGTTTTGTATTGGTCAGAGCCTCCACATGAAGCATTGTGTCTATTTCTGGGCACTACATGTTAATATGGATTAAAAAAAACTAGAATGGGCTATCAGAAGGCTATTATATCAGATAACTCATAACTATATTCCAAAGAACAATGAGAGGAGAGGAGGGGAGAGTCATTATTGGAAGACATATAGAAGATTGGCCTTTCCCAATTCAACAATTTTTTTAGTCTATGATTCTGTAGAGAAGAACAAGAAAAACAGCAGCGACATGTCATATCAAGTTTTACCCCACCAAAACTGTTTTTTCTCTCTCTTATAGTTGCTTCAATTATTTCACTTTTCTGTTTCATAATAAGACCCAGCATACTACTTGTTGTGTATGCAATATAATTAATAAAGTGTGAGCTTGGAGTAAGTGCAGGGTTCTGGCCCTGCACTTCTGATTGGCTGTTAAGTGGCCGGACCGGATTGGCCCGTTCCGGGGAATCCGATTGGCCCTTAACAGAGAGTTCTTATTGGTTATAAAAGCTAGCGTTCCTAGCTTGTTATTGGTTAAATATTACAAGGTTTGCCTAGATAAGGCAGGTTTTACTGATATTAAATGAGCATTCTTTCTCGCCCATGCTCAAACTTAACACTACTCATTTGGTTAAAAATAACTAACCTATGGTGCTGCCCTTCCTTCTGATTGTTAGCTTTCTCATTTTTCCCTCTCATGGTGGCTTTTTCATATTTAGGTCTTCTTGTTTATGATTTATGAAGCTTTCACTCTATTGCATTTAAAAGGCTCAGTGCTGGGGGAAAAAAGAAAGCTTTTAGCTGGAAGGCAAAATGGGGAAAGCAATATTTCGTGCTGTTTTTAATGTAATTTAAAGGCAGCTTTCAAGTTAAAAACCAGAAAATGAAACAAGGCAAGGATTATATCATAAGAGAGGATATGCTACCCACTCCCCAAATTCTTCTTGGAGCTGGACATTAGCAGTGACAACTGAGACGGATATTTCCTCTAACCAATGTGCAGGGTTTTCCTTTCAAAATATGAGGAATTGTATTTGTGTCTCAACAGAGCCTTTTGACAGGAATCTCAAGGGTGAAAACACCACTATTCTTTTATTCTGTTGTTGTAGAGGCAGAATACATTTAGACAGTTAGTTAATCAAACAGACCTGGCCGGGTTCTTCAGATAACTGCAGAAGAAGCCACAAATTCTACTTGTCAGTTTGACTGGAAATCTACACATAAGGATTGGTTGCATCCCAGGTGATTGTAATCCCTGAATCCACTGTCAGTTTATAAAAGTTAGGAAATCTTTTTTAAGCCAAATATAATAATAATTATACTGTATTGAAAAGTGCCTTGCAACTTTTCTCAGAAAGTTTTCACTTTCCACCCCCATGACAGAGCTTCTGTTTTTAATCTTTCCAACCCAACAGAATGTTGAAAAGAAAATTGTTTTGGCCTGCTTTTTGTCCAAAGCAACAAAATAAGACCAAATTGAATCCAGTGGGAAAAGACAGCAAAAGAAAGGTCAGATTTGGAACTGAGTTAGATCCAGGCAAGGGCTGCAAAGAAAAAATCCCCAGGAAAAAAAAAACCCTCAATATATTCCTATGCAACAAGAAACTGGGCAGAAAATTGCTGGCACTCCTTCTGCCCCTTCCTTTTCTGTTCAGGTCACAGGACTTGAATTATACCATACCATATATGCACATAAAATTATACAGTTGCAATACAAGTAGACATTGACTGACAACAGTTCATTTAGTGTCTGTTCAAAGTTACAACAGCACTGAAAAAAGTGACTTATGATTGTTTCTCCCACTTATAACGGTTGCAACATCCCCATGGTCACATCAGCAAAATTTGTATGCCTGGCAACTGGTTCATATTTATGACGGTTGCAATGTTCTGCAGTCATGTGATCAGCTTCAATGAAGAAAAGTAAACGGGGAAGTCAGATTCACTTAACAACCATGTTACTAATGTAATATCTGCAGCGATTCACTTAACAACTGTGGCAAAACTCTCTTAACAAATGTTTCACTTAGCAACCCAATTTTTGGGCTCAATTGTTGTCATAACTCAAGGACTACCTGTATAGGAAACATCCATAGATGCAACATGTCATTTCTTAATGCAGAAAAATATATACAGAATCCTCTTATAGCCTCTGCTGGTAAGGGAATCAGCAGGTAACCGGAGAGATGACAGAAAATGAAAAATAGACCATCCATCAGTCACCTGAAAACAAGAAAACTACATCTCACTTCACCAACATGCTCTGAAGGTGGATGAAAGGAGTAGGAAAACAATTCAATCTTCATTGAATTGAATGAGTATGCTACGAGATGCAGAAAAACATTAGCATGGCAGTAATATAAGCAAACACAAAAATCTGCCTGACAGAACAATTATAAAATTTACTCTAAGAAACTAATATATTATTCCTGCTGTGGAATTCTCCCCCTCCTCACTTTTCTGTCACTTTTTACAGGCTGTGAATTGATCTATTTTCCAGGAACAGAAGGATGCCAAAAGGAACAAAGAGGCGAATAAATAGGGTTCTGGTGGTCTAAATGGACTAAATAATTACGGTTTGTAATGATTACTTTCAAACAGAAGTACAACTCATTATATCATTGTGATGAAGTTTGTGATTGGCTGTCCTTATGCAAACTGAAGATGGCCAATTTAAAGTCCATTGTTGCTTTCTGTGTGTGCATGTGTGCTAGTATGTAGCCCATCAATTCAGAATGCTTCATTCAAATAATGCAATATCATCCTTATGATGTCTTTGTGAAACCAGTTACTGTGAGGTTCATCATCTTACTAAGTTATCTTTCCAGTGACAGATGCAACTGGTTCAGTGATAGGGTATAATGGTATGCAGGAAAGACCTTGGGATAATAATCCTAAAAAATGCTGCCGAGGAAACGATCAGATAAGAGACTTGCAAGATTGATGTTAGCCTAACTAAGTAGACCAGAAAGGAATGATGATCAGAAGGCTACATTCTATTTTATTGTAGATACATTATCAGACTTTTGCAAATCTGCAATTAAAATTCTCCTATTGTCTCCTTTACAGACCAAGAAATTATGGAAGTGAAATGAAACAAACTAATTTAATAACACACAATATCCAAAATATATCAAGTTTTGATGGAGGAAAAGCAGAATGGCCATACTTTGTTAGTTTCATGTATTAGTCAACTCAATGTCCATTGTGCCAAGAAATCATAGATAAACTGAATGAAGTGAGTGAAACGTCAATTGTAATGGGAAAAAAAAAACAGGTCTACTTTATAGAGAAAATATAAAAGACCATATTTTTGTTAAAGCATAATACTTCTTCATTAAATATTATTTATAAGGTTTCAAAGGCTAAGATTTAAAATGTTTGTTTGACAATAATTCATTTTAATTACTTCATGATAATAACCAAAATATTTAAATGAGATTTAATTATAAACATGAAAATGAAGCTTCATTTCCAAGTTTCAGTAGCTAGATTAAGGTAATTAGGAAATATAACAACAATTTGACATTTATTTATTTAATTTTATCCCACCTTTTGTATAGGAGCTCAAGGCGGCATATACAATGTTTCTTTCTCAACAACAACCCTGTGGTAGTTTGAAAGAGAGTGACAGATCCAAAAACACACAGTGAATATACATGGCTGACATTTGTTACTGATGATGATGATGATAACTATATCATCTACTCTTTATACAGACTACCTTTGCAATCTCAGTAAATATGATTCAAAGTGCATGTATTATGCATGGTGTTTTTTTTTACTAATCTGTAGTATGGAATGAGATAGACCAGTGGTGTGGAGTTTTCAGCAAATTAAGTTTTTGGAATTGTAGTAAATGTGATGGGAAAAAACTATTAAAGTTCCTTTATACTTGAGATTTTAATTTATACCAAGTTTTAAACATATTCTGGCTTGATAACACAGGGAGGTTTGAAGAGAAATTATAATTAAGTATGAGTGAACATGCCATAACTTGTAGTGTTTTAAGACAGGGAGAAGTTAATAACAGGATATCACTATGTTACACATCAATAGACACAATGCAATTTCCCATTGCATGAATATAGTTTATAAGAATCATGGAAATCCATCCTCTTTAGCTTTATTACCTTTGAAAAAGAGATTGACTAGCCATCAATACAATGATCATAAGAAATGTAGCTATTATATTCTGATATATTGTGACCAGAAAGTCAGTATAGATCCATATCCCAAGAAGCATACTTTGAAAGCTTTCATAGCTTTGATATTAGAAGGTATATGGAGCAACTTATCTACAAATAGTGGATTTTGATAAATAGAATTTCCCTCCCAAGCTGTTAAATTTTACTATCTTGAATTGAGGAGGCAGTTGAAATTCCATGTATGAGGTTTCGGTGGATAATAGTCCAGAGGCAATTTGTACATAGGATTATTCATCACCTAAATAATTCTTCATCAGCCAAATTATAGCACAAAGTCCACCTTAACCCTCCTCATTTTAAATGTGCACATAAAGATATGAATCACTCTATACAGATTTTAATAAAAGTATCTGCTTTTATTCTCTTTCTTTGGCAATGGACTTTATAGGGAGGGTGTGTGAATTATATGAAAAAAACCTCACATAAAATGATTGAACTTTATTCTAAGAAAGCAATTTTAATGTAATTAAATTTGTCTTCACATTGTTGCTCATTTTTTAAGTCAGGAGGCTTGGTATTCCACTATTTGTTCCATGCCTTTACCAATCTATGGGATGTAGAATAACTGGTGTTTCTGGCACATTAAAAGTTCATGTAGTGCAATGCTCTGTCTGTATCCTTTGAATCAAGAGTGCTTACTAATGCTCTCACTGGGGATGCAATAGAGCTCTAATGGCAGGGCTCCCCATTGTCTATGCCAGAGGTGTCAAACTCACAGTGACACATATCATGACTTTGGTCATGGACATGGCCAGCACATGATGCATCCGGCCTGCAGGCTGTGAGTTTGATACCTCTGGTTTATACTGCTGAAGCATTGGAAAGGACAGTAGTAGTTGTAGTGGCTCTTTACATCCTTCTTTGTTAAGACTGATGGAACACAACAATCTTATATATAGTCTCATTTGTTTCATAAGATTTTCATAGAGGTATTGATCTCACATAACATTCACATCATAGCAAATCATAAAGAGAGCCAATATGGTGTAATGGTTGAATTAATTGATTTTTCAAGCCCAACCTTAATCATGGACTCTCATTGTGGTTTTGAGCCAGTCACACTTTTAACGCATCCATAGTTTGTGGAATAAAAATGAATGGGGACACTCATGGAAGCCATCTTTAACTCTCAGAGGGAAGGAAAAATATAAATCTAACAAATATAAGTGAATAAATAATTAAAGTATAAGGTCATTAATATTTGCCAGCATATTTATTAGAGATAGACTTTTCTTAAGGATATGGATTCAAAGAGCCATATGGATTAGGAGCATACATACAGTGCAGAAGTGATTGTATGTCAACTGTGAAGGGCAGCTGTGTGAGCCAAGAAAGAAGTCATGGTTGCTTTAAAGTGTTGCCAGCAGGCGGTATATATGTGTTCTAGATCAAATTTTGACTTTTGATCTCTGCATAACTGTAATGTTGGCATAAGTGTGTCTGTGTTCTTTTCTGTCATGAATGGTGCTTATAGGAATTAACTACAACAAAAAGACAACATACAACATTATAATCACATCATAAAATAGAAAGCACTGTTTTATTTAATTAGGAAATAAATATATGCTATCCATTAGTTAACACTTATTTTAATAAACAATCACTGGGGAATTCTTGATTCAGTTACTTTGTATTGGGTTTCTGGTTATGAGACTATAGGTTTCCTTGTAATAAATTGTTCTTTTAGGTTTTTTTTTTAGGTGTTCTGTGTTTTTTCTATGGTAACTGTGGTAAGTTCTTTGGAATAAAAGTTCACTGATCAAACCAAAATAGGACAAATCCTAAAAGAAGAACAATGGTGCATGAAAAGAATTGGACTCATTCTCCTATAGTTTCATAGTCACTTAAAATGCAGCATACAAACTGGAAATAGCATTCCACTCATTCTTCTTCCAGATAGTCTTTTTATAAATTCTTTAAAACAAATTTTATTAATTTTACAAAAACAATACACAAATAATCCAGGCCTAACAATTTGAAAATTCTTTTCTAAAAATAATAATAATAATAATAATTAAAGAAAAAAGCCAATAGAACATAAAAAATAATTCCAAATTGTAATATCAATATTTACATTATCTATTTAACTTCATATCTTATCCCGGCTCCTCCTTTTAATTCTAGTTATCCAAATTATATTTCTTGCTTATTAAAATTTTATTGTCTTTCAGAAACATACAAAACACAGAACATAGAAAAAAAAAACATAAAACATCTTTTCTGAAGGCTGCTTGATCCCGGTTTGAAACTCTTCACACAGACACAAATTCAAACATCATATTCACTTTATATATCCTTCCATATCTTATTATCATTTTCAGTGTCATTCTTTGTCTGTTCTATTTCCAACTATCCATTCATCTTTTTTCTTTTAATATACTTCTCCTATACACCTTTAACTCATTGTCCTAACTTAAAATTACTTCATATAACACTTAATTTTATCTTGGGATTCTGTTCAGTACATTCTAAAATTACACAATAAATTTTATAAAAAAGGTAAAGACCCAACAATAACTAAGTAAAATCCTATATAAGCACTATCCATATCATTAAAAAAAAAAAACTAATTGTATATATTAATACTCATTTATATCTTAAGCATTTTACTCTAAATACACATATAAAGACCCAATCTTATGTACCTTCCAGAATCCCTTTTATTTTTCAATTAGATTCACCCATTGTCTCTAAATAAACTCTTTTCCTTTAGATCTTGCTTCCCACCATTAAGGCTTCTCCTCCCCGCCTTTCTCTCTTGCTTATTCTTCTCCTTGCCCTTTTTACCTCTTTGTCTCTCCTCCTCCCTTTTCTTACTCCCTTTCCATTGTTTTCTAACCTTGCATCCACCTTTCATCTCATTTTTCTCTTTTTTGGTTGTTTTTTCAAACCTTAAAATCCCCTTTTTCTTATCCTCTTTCTCCTCCTCCCCAGAAAAAACCCATTGTTCATCAAAGGTGGCTTCTTCTTCCTCTTCTTCTTTGTCCCAGTCGTTCTGCTGTGTAGTCAACTTTTCATAAGTGCATAACGCCATTTCTAAAAATTGAAATAAAGTGCCCAAAGTATCTTTTCCATCTTGTTCTTCCTTTTTATATTTTTGATATTCAATTTTTATTTCATCCACAAGCGATGCCATCATAAAAAGAGAAACTTTTCCCAAAACAACCACCCAAGTATTTTTAATCAAGAATAATTCAAAAAAGT
This sequence comes from Hydrophis major, assembly GCA_033807585.1. NCBI lineage: Eukaryota > Metazoa > Chordata > Lepidosauria > Squamata > Elapidae > Hydrophis > Hydrophis major. Next base: position 185,242,799 of record CM066331.1, on the reverse strand, counting down.
TTCCAAAAGTTAATGCTTTTTTCCCCCCCTTCTTCTACTTCTCTTTCTGGGGTTACTGTTTAATCAAAGAGGTCCAATTATCATATATCTTTCTTTAGAATTCTAGGCAATCTCCTCCTTTTTCAACTTCTGCTCCAATTTTTTTCCTCTCCCTTCCCACTTGCAACAACAACTTTTAAATGATCAGAAATTCATACCTCCAATAAGGGTTTTCCAATTTCTTAAATTATTAAGTCCAATGTCCAAAGAGTCTTTTGTCCCTTGGCTTTAACTTTCAAAATAATTCACCTTCAATGCCCAAATAAATTTCAAATCTTCATCTGCTGTTTCTATGGGGTGGGAGAGTGAAGAAAAAAAAAAGTTCCCTTTAACAGCTTTCTCCGCTGCTTTCCGTCTTCTTAGGAATACAATGTATCCTCCAGCAATTCAAACAATTCAGTTCCAGAGAGTTTGGGAGATGTTGATTAGCCCGCCTCAGCCAGCACTTTCACTTTTCCTGCTTCCTCCAGCACAATCTTACCTGGTTGCAGGCTTCTTCGTGGCAGCCATTACCGACCGCCGCTCCACCACCTCAGGAAAAAGGGGTTTTTTCAGACAAGGAGGGGGTCTGTGACACCCCCAACCCCCTGTCCGGCTCCCCTCTCTCTTCGGCTGCCTCTATGGGGCAGCCATATCCCCTGGATCCATTTGGATCGGGGGCACTTCGGCGGCAAGCACAGCAGGAATTGCGGACGATTGCAAATTCCTGCTGCCCCGAAGCCACGCAGAACCGGAAACCTGTCTTTTTATAAATTCTTGTGATGGTACTAATTTTTCTTCTCTTTCCTTTTATTCTTTTACCAGGATTTTCATTTTCTGATTTGTGAATTTTTCTGCAAGCATATACTTTCTTTGTGTACAACAGTGGACTTTATGTTGACTCTGTTCCTTCTAAATAAGATGCAGATTTCCAGGGCAACCTTGAAATTATATGTGTCACTCCACCAAATTTCATTGATGCCTGTGATATTATACTTCACTGATCTCCTATGTAGGGTTGCATTATTGTAGAAACATCTGAGATTGGAATGATATCATGTACAGACTTTGCTGTTGTAGTTTCCACCCATTCTCTAATCCTTGCTTCACCATTTGTTTTCTATATAGTTGCCTCCAGTTTTGATGGTATATTTTGTACTGGGCTTTCAACACACTTGGTCTTTTTAACATATTGCTGATGAGATTGGAAAGGTGTCTAGTGAACACATCCTTAGCAGTCTTCATGCGTAGCAGTCTTCATCTGGAGGCCTTGCCAGGAATCTTTTTAACGCAGTTCATAGTCAAAGAAACAGAACTCTTCTTGGTAAGATCATCTACATAGTCAGAAGTTCATTTCCAGAATTCTGTTCTCCCAGAAAGATATGATGATCTTCAACTGAACTAAAATGTACTTTGTTCTCTCATTTCTATTGCATTCTGGAGAAAAGGAAAAAAATGCATTCATGTATATATCCTGCTATCTAGTCATATTATATTCCCCTGTCCTATGATGTAATTTTGAGGCCAGCACAATCATAATGCTTCCCTTTCTATCAAAATTATTTTTAAATAATATTTTAAATGCTGAGGGATGCATTTTATCAGTAAATTTCATAAATTACCCCCTCCCCTTTAACTATTCTTGGGGGGGGGATAGTAGAAAACATTCCAAGAGGAATAAAACTTAAAGAAATATGGTTCTAACCCCCTTATGCAGATTTCTATTGAAAAGTTAGCATCCCTAATTCCATCATGAAGTCTTTGTTTCCTGATCCCATTCTGCAGGGAAACAAAAACATTGGTTCCACTAGACAATCACTTCTATTATAACATTCCATTCAGTATAAATCCCTGACTAGGAGAGAGAGAGAGAGAGAGAGGGAGAGAGAGAGGGAGGGAGGGAGGGAGGGAGGGAGAGAGAGAGAGAGCCCAGACATGAGAACAGTGTTGTGTATGCATAAAGATTAATAAAGTGTGAGCTTGGAGTAAGTGCAGGGTTCTGGCCCTCACATCTGATTGGCTGTTAAGCGGCCGGACCGGATTGGCCCATTCCGGGGAATCCGATTGGCCCTTAACAGAGAGTTCCTATTGGTTCTAAGAGCTAGCGTTCCTAGCTCGTTATTGGTTAAAAGTTACAGGGTTTGCCAAAAAAAGGCGGGTTCAACTGCTGTTAGCGTGAGAAGTCACAATGTACATAAAGAGCTGAAGTTCACCATTCAGAGGCTTGTCTCCATTCTTTCTCGCCCATGCTAAAAACTTAACACTGGAGACAAGGGTGGGATATGGAGAAAGCTGAACCAACGAAACTTCGAAAAACACCGAGCACGTGACAGACGACGCCAACAATGGAACCATGTCCGGCGGCATCAAACTACCCGCTCCGTTCGATCCAACACAGGAAGACTGGGAGTCTTACATGGATCGTTTCCAAATGTTCCTAGAGACGAACAACTTAAAGGACATCACAGCTGGGAAGAAACGGGCGGTGTTCCTAACGCATTGCGGTCCAACCGTATTTAAGATGGCTAAAGCACTAGCCAAACCCCTAGAAGTGAAGGCCATGGATTGGGATGACCTCGAACCTATCCTGCGAGACCACTACGCCCCGACCGTGCCTACGCTCGTGAGACGCCACGAGTTTTATCAGAGAAGCCAGCGAAAGGGAGAAAGCGTGGCCGACTTCATAGCAGACCTCCGAAATTTGGGAGGCCTCTGCGGATTCACCGATTTAGAAGAGGCACTAAGAGATCGCATAGTTCTGGGATTAGATGCACCAGGTGTCCAAAGCAAGCTGATGGCGAAAGGCAACATCAGCCTTGCCGACACCATCGCCGATGCTACTGCAGCAGAAGCAACCAGGAAGTCAGCTGCACAACTACGCCGAAACCACGCTCCGGTACCACCACCGACCAGCGAAATCTCACCTAGTTCAGAAGGGCAGCTTGCGACAATGCACCATGAGGACCTCTCTTCGTTGTCAGACAGTGACGAAGAAGGGGTCCATAGACTGCGGTCTGACTGGAACCACCATCCAAAGCCCTTACGCCCTTGCGCTGGTTGTGGAGCCAACCATGCCAGGTCCGAATGCAAATTCCGCGATGCACTCTGCCATGAGTGCGGGAAACGAGGCCACATCGGACGGATCTGCCACAGCTTGCCAGGACCCAGCCAGGCCTCAAAAGGGGCTAACTATCACCAATTAACAGGAAACCATCCTGTCGGGCGAGAGCCAGTAAACCACTCCTACAGAAATCGAGCTTTGCAGAGAGAAGAGGCTCACCATACTATCACTATCGATCACGCCTCAGTCTTGGACACTAAGAAAATCCGAGTCACGGTAGCCATCAAGAACCAGCCTTGCCACATGGAGGTCGACTCGGGATCGTCCCTCTTGATGGTGTCCTGGAAGACACTCAAGCAACTTATCCCCACAATTCAATGCTAAGATCTCTGCTTCCAACGCCTCATCCTCAAGGACTACCAAGGGAATCGAATCTCTGTGGTCAGGTCCTGCCAAGTCCAAGTCTCCTTCAAGAAGCACACAGCGTACTTATCTTTAACGGTCATCGATAGAGATAGGCCTAGCCTACTAGGCCTCCAATGGTTCGCACCACTTGGCATTGAAGTGGCCGGCGTAAACCGAGTCAGTGGCTGTGACTGGGAGGAAGACCTTGTCTATGATTTCAGGGACGTCTTCGCGGACAGCTTAGGCGAGTACAAGGGGACCCCGATTTCATTCAGCCTAGATCCAAAGGTAGCGCCCATTCGCCTAAAGCCCCGTTGAGTTCCGTTTGCCTTAAAATCGAAAATCGACGAACAACTCGACAAACTGATAGCTCAGGAGGTGTTAGAGCCCATCGATCACTCCCCTTGGGAAACCCCTATTGTAACACCCATTAAGCCAGACGGATCAATCCGAATTTGTGGGGACTACCGGGCCACTTTGAACCACACCCTCCAGCAAAACGTGCATCCAGTTCCGGTGGTGCAGCACCTCCTCCATTCCCTGGGGGGCAGGAAAGTTTTCGCTAAATTAGATTTAGCTCAGGCATATCAGCAATTACCAGTAGATGAAAAAATGGCACAGGCCCAAACTATTGTGATGCACCGAGGTGCCTTTAAATGTACCTGGCTGCAATTCAGAGTTAGCGTAGCCCCGGGGATTTTTCAGAGCCTTATGGAAAGGTTATTGCAAAGAATTAAGGGCGTAGTCCCCTATTTTTGATGATGTATTAATTGCAGCCCCTACAAAAAAAATCTTACAGGACCGGTTAAAATTAGTCCTAAAAAAATTCCAAGAGGCCGGTCTTAAGGTTCAAAAAAAAAATGTAAATTATGTACTGACAGTGTTGAGTTTTTAGGGTACCTGATTGATAGCCAGCGCATTCACCCTACCAAAAGTAAATTAAAAGTGATCAAAAACACTCCCAGGCCATGAAACAAGGCCGATCTCCAAGCGTTCCTAGGCCTCATCAATTTTTATAATGTATTTTTGCCGCACAAAGTAACTGTCGCTGAACCGTTACACCGGTTGTTAGATAAAAAAGCAAATTGGCTATGGGGTTACTGTGAAGAACAGGCTTTCCTGTTCTGCTCTCTTCTGACTCTGTACTCATGCAGTATAACGAGACTTTGCCGTTAGTTATAACCTGTGATGCATCGCCTTTCGGGTTGGGCGCCATTTTGAGCCACGTATTGCCTAATGGGAACGAAGCCCCTGTTGCATATTTTTCAAAGACTCTTTCAAAGACTGAGCAAAACTATGGACAAATTGATAAAGAAGCCCTCGCAATTGTCTCAGCTGTGAAAAGATTCCACGAATACGTGTATGGCCGGGTTTTTACTATTGTGACTGACCACAAACCTTTATTGGGGATAATAGCCGGAGATAAGCCAACTCCTTACATATTATCCCCTAGGATGACCCGATGGTCAGAATTTTTAGCTGCTTATAACTATCGGCTGCAATACCGCCCGGGGAAAGCCATTCCCCACGCCAACGCATTGAGCTGAGCACCACTTCCTGAGACTCTTGACGATCCTGCACCAACGGTAACCACGTTACAAATCGAGGCACTCAACTCGCCGTCACTAACCGCCCGAGAAAAACCAAATGCGACCACACCCTAGCACGAGTCCTAGGCTGGGTAGAACGTGGATGGCCATTGGACCAGCTATCAGATGACTTCACACCTTTCAAGACTCGACAAACCGAGCTCTTCTCCCAGAAGGGCTGCGTCATCTGGGGCGATAGAGTCGTTATCCCAGAACGACTCCAGAAAGTGCTGCTGAGAACCTTGCATGATGGCCACCCCGGCATCGTGCGAATGAAAGCCCTTGTGCACAGCTATGCATGGTGGCTGGGCATTGACAAGCAAATCGAGCAGTGGGTTAAAGCTTGTCCCAAATGCCAAGAAGTCAGCAACACCCCACCAAAAAGCCATGCCTACTGAATGGGAGACACCACGTGGACCCTGGTCCTGAATTCACCTGGATTTCACGGGGCCAACCAAAGGCCACACCTTCCTGCTTACCGTCGACGCCTACTCGAATTGGCTCAAAATCCATCGCATGATGACTATGACCTCCGAGGCGGTTATCAAAATCTTAAACAGACTCTTTGCAACCCACGGATTACCAGACATCCTGGTATCCGATAACGGCCCTCGATTTACTGCACTAGCGTTCGAGCAGTTCCTCGCTGACTGCGGCATCTGCGGACCCTGCGACCAATGGCAAAGCAGAACGCATGGTCCAATTTGTGAAGAAAACCTTGCAAAAGGTAGACTATGACAACATTAACAACAAGGTCAATCAAATCCTCTTCTTGCAACACATCACCCTATATAGCGTCACCAACAAAACTCCCGCCGAACTGCTAATGGGACGAAAGCTCTGCTTCCACCTCGACCGGTTGCACCCAGCTTATGAACCGAAGAAACCATTAGGATCCAGTGGCCGCTGTCGTACCTTCCAGGTAGGAGACCTGGTTTATGCAAAAAACCTATCGGGTGACCCATTATGGGTGGAAGCGACAGTAGTACCTGTAACCGGCCCCAGATCCTACCTTGTACAATGCCTTGACGATAAACTTTGGAAATGGCATATTGATCAGTTATGATTGCGGCTTCCAGCGGCCAGTCCGTAACTCCCCTTTGACCAAACTGAGGGGGGAGAGGTACAGAAGAAGATGAATTCCTAGGAAACCCGTTTGAAGGAAACGATGGTTTAATAGAAACTCAGGAAGCAAAGCCGGAGGGAGAAACGGTTGCACCTCAGGGAATTGCAGAGAATGTGGGCAACGATGTAGAAGTGAACTCTGAACCAGAAACAGCCCCACTGCCAAACAACGATCTACCTCAGCGTGATTGCAGCCAGCCGATACAACGGAAATCAAAGAGACTAATAAGACAACCATCCTACGTAAGGGACTATGTATCCGCGCCTTGCAAATAAGAAGCCAGGGGGAAGGGGTGTTGTGTATGCATAAAGATTAATAAAGTGTGAGCTTGGAGTAAGTGCAGGGTTCTGGCCCTGCACATCTGATTGGCTGTTAAGAGGCCGGACCGGATTGGCCCGTTCCGGGGAATCCAATTGGCCCTTAACAGAGAGTTCCTATTGGTTGTAAGAGCTAGCGTTCCTAGCTCGTTATTTGTTAAAAGTTACAGGGTTTGCCTATATAAGGCGGGTTTAACTGCTGTTAGAGTGAGAAGTCACGATGTACATAAAGAGCTGAAGTTCACTGTTCAGAGGCTTGTCTCCATTCTTTCTCGCCGATGCTAAAAACTTAACAAACAGAATGGCCTCAAAGTTGGAGCAGGTTGTGAAAAAAAATGCAGGAAGTTATCAAAAAGATGATTTTTTTAATGTGTTTCTCAGCCATTCTTTTTGTTTATATCTGTTCAACTAAGAGCAATATTTTCCACTTGAAAATTGAGTGTGACAATATTCTGCAGAACCCTAGAGATATAGGTCTTGCCTAATGGCATATTATATTGCTCACAGTTATTCTGCTACTTTATATATATCTCTTTTTAAATTTTCATTGGGTATGATTTTAAGGTTTTCTTTATTTGTCAATAAATAATCTTAATAATACCACTGAATAAATAATGTTCACTTGCAGAATGTAATGAAGGAACACATCAAAACTTATATAATGGATCAAGGATGAAAAGTAGAAAATTAATACCAAAAGGGAAAGCACTGTTGTTATTTTAACAAGTAGGCTATATAATAGTATGTGGGAAAGACCTTGGGTGACAGGCAGAGATACTGCCCTAAGGAATTGTCATATTTATGTTTTATTTCTCCAATTTAGAGTTCACACTTCTCACTCTCCAATAAGAGACAGTATAGCCTGTAGCTGCATAGTGGACAGAGCAAGAGACTCTCTCTAATTTCTCAGGTTGTAAAGATGATAGCAGGAGACTTTTACTTTCAGGCATGCAAGATTCTGTTAATGTATCTTTATAATAAAGGATAGTTAATTTACCTGAGGATCTTTCCTGTCCTATCTGATAAGGCTGACACATACTCTATTAATAATGATTTCATTTTATTCAAAGATGTTAGATTTTTATTTAAAAAATCTGCCAGTAATCTCACTGTGCCCTTGTGTTACAATAATCATTGTTATACATAACATTGTAATTTGATCAATACAATCAATTTTCTAAAATTAATTAGTAGCTATACTATATAGCTATATTGATAATGATGCAGAAGTTTAGCTTGTGCAAAGTGAAACTACCTGATTGTTCTTGGGATAACTAAATATAATTCCAATAGTTAAAACACTGTAATTGTTGCTGTGATTTACAGCCTAATTCAGTTCAATTTAGATGTTTTGGAACATATCAAGTGATGGCTGATAACTTCATTTCCTCAAGTGGAAACTGACATAAGTTGAAGTGAAACAAATTCTATGATAAGCCTGGGAATGTAGCCAACACTTACACTTTTCACTTCTTTTCCCAGAACAAGCTTACAAATCTAGAGAGAGTTTACTACATCAAGATTATGATGTTGTGCAATAATTGGTGTCTAAGCTCTGATAGCCTCTGAGAAAATATTTATATCTGAATCATAATGAGAAACATTCTGAAATAAGGCAATATCTGTTCCTGGAATTAAAAGAAGGCAAATGGCTCTTTTGCTTTAAAATGTTGGAATTAAAGATGATGGGAAGATAGAAAATTTGCAAAAAAAAAAAAATACTAAGAATGTGCTAATATGGAAAATTAATCAGTAAACAAAATTATTGCCTTTTTGTTATAGTTTTATAACAAAAGTCTTATAACTTAGCAACTATTCTAGTCTCCTTCATAGCTGTAGCGATAGTGAGGCATAGACATGTTGTCCAATGACCAAAAAGGAGAGGACATTTTACCCCTAGACCTTCTAGGCCAATTGAAAACATTTACAAAACTGGTATATATTTGGGAAAGTTGAATACCAAAATAAAAAGAAAGAAAAAGAGGAGAGGAGAGGAGAGGAGGATTTCCTTTAAATAATGTCTACATTGAAAAAAGGTTCATTTGAAAATTGAATATATGGGAATGTTGCATATAAAATTGCTAGGCATTTAAATGTGAGGTGAAATCTCCTAAAACTTGAATGGATCTTTTCACACATCCCTGTATAAAGGACCTGAATATTGTGTAAGTAATAACACAGCCTAGATGTTCAGTGACTTACATATCCTGTTCATGCTATGCAGCAAGTTTGGATTCAGGATAAAAAGAAGCTTTGGAGCATGAAGAGGCACCCCCATAGAATCTGTCATCAGCTCCTGAAACCAAGGAACTTTTCCAAGGGTTGCATTGTGGCTGCAAAGGACCACTTAATCTTGTCATTATTTGATTTTGGAAAAGATGCAGGTGCTTTAAGGAGTTGCCTATCAGGGTACATGGTTGCTCCTGCATGCTTTCAAACACCTATTTCCCTACCTAATTGAAGGACTGCAAAACCCTAATATCTACTGTCGTGTCCGCAAAAGATGCTCAGAGTCGGTGACTTTCATTCAAAGCTCTTTATTTACAATGGGAGAACCGAACCGGCGAAAGGCAAAAAGCCCGCGGCTTTTATACCTTTCGCAGTGGCGGCCGCGGCCAATGGCAGCGATTCAAGTCTCCCGCTCTTGGTTTGAACCAATCGCGGGAGACTTCAATCAGGCCAATCAGCGCGGCTCGCCTGGCCAATCAGAAATCCCCGCGCCTTAGCCAATCAAGGCTCGGGGATTTCGAGTATTCAAATTCAGGACATAACACCCCTCCCCTCTTGGTATGGTCCATCACGTGGTGTAGTCACGCAGGTAGGCGGGGCTCCGTCGAGTCCTAGTTGACCTGCGCAACTCACTTGCATGCTGTAACTCGGCCGGAGCGGTCATCTTTTTGGCTGCTCCTGCCTCTGTGCGAACCGGCTGGATGATCGGGCTGGTTCTTTCGCCGTGGCTCCCGCCTGGGCCTACCGGGTCGGTTGAGCTATGGAATTCGCCGCTCCCGCTTGGCTTCTCCGAGTCGGTAGAGCTGGCCAGGTGGTTCTTCTCCGGAGGGGACTCGCGATGGCTGTGTTCCGGTGAGTATTTTTGGTTTATTTTTTCCTGCGCTTGTCTCTCCGGGTATTCCCTCCCCCCTTGGTTCGTGTCTTGGGGGTTGAGGTCAGTCACTGTTCGTGACCTGAGCTGGTCGATATGTCATTTCCAGGCTCGCCCATCGATGGTTTGGAGCCGGTACGACCGTGGACCAGTGACTTGAGTTATGACGGCTGGGATCCATAGGGGGTCCCCCGTCATGTTCTTTGCATAGACTAAGTCACCTGGGTCAAATGTCCGGTACCTGGAGCTGGAGTCTGGGGGCCGCTCCGGGTTATAGGTCGGGTGTAATCTGTCGAGTGGGGACCTCAGCTTTCTGCCCATTAGAAGTTCTGCAGGGCTCTTGTTAGTTGTGGTATTGGGAGTGATGTGCTGTATGAAGAGCAGTTTGTTGATTTTGTCACTGATCTCCCCGTGGTCCATTTTCCGGAGGGTCTTTTTCGTAAACTGGACCATCCGTTCCGCCCTACCGTTCGCCGCCGGATGCGCCGGTGCTGTTAATGCGTGGCGGATACCCCTCTCCGCCAGGAATCGTTCGAAATCGATGGACGTGAACTGGGGCCCGTTGTCTGAGACGATGACGTCTGGGAGGCCGTGTGTGGAAAACAGTTTACACAGTTCTTTAACGACGGCCTCTGTGGTAGTGGATTTCATGTCGCATACCTCCAACCAATTGGAGTACGCGTCAACTGTGATTAGAAAAGTATGCCCATTTGTGGGGCCAGCAAAGTCTAGATGGATTCTGGACCAGGGCCCCCGTGGTGTTTCCCAGTCCCGGATAGGTGCTGCGGGTGGGCTGGATCTGGTCTCCTGGCACCGGTGGCATTTGGCGACCCATGTTTCAATTTGCTTGTCCATCCCTGGCCACCAAGCGTAACTCCTGGCCAGGGCTTTAGTCCTGACGATGCCAGGATGACCCTCATGTAGCATCTCTAATACCCTCTCTTGCAATCTGTCCGGAATTACCACCCGGTCACCCCACAGAATACATCCTCTCAGTAGTGAAAGTTCAGTCTGGCGCTGACGGAATGTTTTAAAAGTCTCGTCATTGTCTTTCTCCGGCCAGCCTTTTTCTAACCAGTGTAAGATTCGTGCCAGACGCCTGTCCTTAACGGTTTCTCTGGCAATGTCTGATGCGGTAATAGGTAAACTCTCGATACTTAGGGTGTTTGTTGTTGGTGCTGGGTCAGGTTCAGAGTCAGGTAAAGGCGAGCGGCTTAAAGCGTCCGCGTGCGAAATTTTCTTACCTGGCTTGTGTAGCAGTTCGTAACTGTAGGCTGCCAGGAATTCGGACCATCTTGTCATCCGGGGTGACAAGATGTTCGGCGTGGCTCGGTTTCCAGCGAGGATGCCCAGCAATGGCTTATGATCCGTCACGATGGTGAACGGGCGGCCGTACAGGTATTCGTGGAAACGCTTAACGGCGGCAACTATAGCCAAAGCTTCTTTGTCCAGCTGGCTATAGTTCCGTTCCGGTTTAGTCAGAGTCCTGGAGAAAAAGACGATGGGTGCTTCTCTCTGGTCTGGGAGGGTGTGGCTGAGGACAGCGCCGACGCCGAAAGGTGATGCGTCGCAAGTGACAGCTATGGGCAAGGTTTCGCTGAATTGCATCAGGACGGCGTTGGAGGTGAGGAGGTCTTTGGTTTTTTGAAAGGCGGCTTGCTCTCGTCTCCCCCAAGTCCAGGCTGCCTTCTTGTCTAGGAGTCTATGTAAAGGTTCTGCCGCCGTTGCCTTTTGAGGTAGGAAAACATTATAAAAGTTTAGTAAGCCTAGGAACGCTTGTAGTTCCGTTTTGGACTTTGGGGTGGGGGCTTCCTTGATGGCTTTCACTTTTTTAGTCGTAGGGTGAATGCCATGCCGGTCTAGGAGATAGCCCAAAAACTCTACTTGCTTTGTACATAGTTGGCATTTTTCTCGTTTGACTTTAAGTCCTGTTTCTTTAAATTTTGTTAAGACTTGTCTGAGTCGGTTTTCTAATTCGGCTTCGTTTGGCGCCGCCACTAATACGTCATCGAAATAGGGCACCACCCCCTTGATGCCCTGTAGCAAACGTTCCATCAGGCTCTGAAAGATGCCTGGTGCCACGCTGACTCCAAATTGGAGTTGGTTACACTTGAAGGCCCCCCGATGGGTCACGATTGTTTGGGCTTCCGCCGTTTTCTCGTCCACAGGTAGCTGCTGATATGCCTGGGCGAGGTCGAGCTTGGCAAAGATTTTGCTCCCTCCCAGTGAGTGCAGTAAATGTTGCACTATTGGGACTGGGTAGGCGCTTTGTTGCAACGCGCCATTTAGGGTGGCCTTATAGTCCCCGCAGATTCTCACGGACCCGTCTGGCTTTACTGGGGTCACTATAGGGGTCTCCCATCTGGCATGGTCTATCGGTTGCAATACCCCTTGTTTGACGAGCTTGTCGATCTGCTCGTCAATTTTAGGCTTTAAGGCGAATGGTACCCTTCTAGGTTTAAGCCGCTTAGGGGGAACCCTTGGGTCTAGGTCAAACGAGATAAGGGGCCCCTGGTACTTGCCCAAGCCTCCATCGAAGACCTCCTGGAACTCCTGGGCTAGCCGCTGTTCCCAAGCTTCGATGGTGACGTGGTTGACACCTGTCAGCGCGATGTTAAGCGGGGCGAACCATTGTAAGCCCAGTAGGCTTGGGCGGTCGCGATTGACGATCGTGAGTGGCAGTTGTTTGGTGTGGCCTTTGTAAGTTATATTAAAGTTCTTGGTGCCCACTACCGGGACGCGATTCCCTTGGTAGTCTTTTATGATGATCTTTTGGGCATGCACGTTTCTTTTTTGTAGTGTAGGCACTAGTCTTTTGATTTCGCGCCATGCAATCATGGAAAGGTAGGACCCGGAGTCCACTTCCATTTTGCATGGCTGGCCTTCGATATGGACTTCTACGTATACCTTTCTGGCGCCGTCGGAGATGGCGTGGCCGATGGTCATCGTCTGGTGGGTCTCTTCTTTTCGCCGACCGTCGCCGCTTCTTTGAGATCGTTGAGTACGGTCCCACCGACCGTCTGGCTGGCGCTCTCTGGTTCTGGGCAGGGAGCTTTCTCTCCTTCTGTCGTGCTGTTCCCATTTGGGCGGGCTGCGGGTCTTCTTTTGGCGGCAAACTCGAGCGATGTGGCCCCGTCGTTCACAATGCCTACAGATAGAGTCAAAGAATCGGCATTCTGACCTGGGGTGGTCGCCGCCGCACCCGGCGCAGTTGGTCCTCGACCTACGACCTTTTCGACTTCGTTGGTCACCGCGTCCCGTCTGCACGCGATGTATGTCCTCCTCGTCTTCCGACGTGCTGGAGGTTGACTGGTATTCACCGTAGTGTGCGGTTGCTTCGTTTCTTGTGTCGGCCGACCTTGCCGGGTTGTTGTTTCCGCCCTTCGCGTCAGATCTTCGCATGCTGTCTGCTGACGTGCGGGTTGCTTCTGCGGCTGCGGCTGCGGTAAGGGCATCGGCTAGGCTGATGTCGCCCTTGGCCATAAGTCGGCTCTGGAGTGTAGGATCCCATAAGCCGAGTACGAAGCGGTCTCTTATGAGACTGTTCAGACCTTCAAACTCGCAGAGTCCTCCTAGGCGCCGTAACTCTGCGACGAAGTCACTCAATTTTTCGTCTGGTTTCTGGTTTCGGCAGTAGAACTCGTTGCGCCGTATCCGGATGGGGACTTCGGGGGCGTAATGGCGCCGCAGTATAGGTTCGAGGACGTCCCAGTCCATGGCGGTTGCGTCTGCCGGCTTGGCCAATGCTTTGGCCATCTGGAAGACCTCTGGTCCGCAGTGAGTAAGGAAGACGGCGTGTTTTAGCGGGCCCGGGGCGTCCTTCATTCCGGCGCATTCCAGGTACATACGGAACCGATCCGAGTACGATTCCCAGTCCTCGGCGGCGGGATTGAAGGGGGCGGGCGGTGCTATCTTCGCCATCTCTGCGCTGGAGCTGGTACTTGGGTGGACACGGGGTTCGGTTCAGGGGCGAGATCCCACCCTCGTCGCCAGTGTCATGTCCGCAAAAGATGCTCAGAGTCGGTGACTTTCATTCAAAGCTCTTTATTTACAATGGGAGAACCGAACCGGCGAAAGGCAAAAAGCCCGCGGCTTTTATACCTTTCGCAGTGGCGGCCGCGGCCAATGGCAGCGATTCAAGTCTCCCGCTCTTGGTTTGAACCAATCGCGGGAGACTTCAATCGGGCCAATCAGCGCGGCTCGCCTGGCCAATCAGAAATCCCCGCGCCTTAGCCAATCAAGGCTCGGGGATTTCGAGTATTCAAATTCAGGACATAACATCTACCCATTGTCTTAGCCCAAGTTTCTGGAACCAATGCCAGAGAATAATTTTTAAAGCACAAGCTACCAGTTCCAATCAATACCCATATATTGAGTCATTTGGGGACAAGCAAGGCAGCCAAGAAAATCATGTGCAAATGATGGAAAATATACAGTAGATATTTGACTTTTCAGAACTGCAGCTTCCTTCTTTTTCTACTGTTGCAGTATCAGGAATTAATTTAAGGGCAAACAGGGGGAAGGAATAAGCAATATAAGTGATGGAAAAAAAGATGTATGAAAGACTAGACAAATGGCTGCAAGAAATACAATCTCATTTATCTCATCAGTAGACTTTGTTTATAATGCATCGATGTGTAACATGGCATAAATGTGTCAAACTATCCTAAGGAAGGTAGCTAATCATACAGAAATTTCTTCAACTCTATTTGACATACAGTACTGATAGATTCTTTGCTTGAACTGCAGAAATGGCTTCAAGAATTTGAAGAATTTGGAATAAAATCTTAAAGAAGCCAGGCTGTCTTAGAAATAAAATATGCACATGATTGTTCTTTCTCACTGTCTTTTATGAATTTTTATGAATTTGGCATTTTTATTATTGCTTTGTTTGTTGTTATTTTGTTTTCCATGTGGGAGTTCTTCAAAGGGAAACATAGGTTCATTGCTGGAATGTTTAATTTAAATGCCAAACATACTTTTCAATTATTCTTCGAAAAAGCTTATAAGAATTCCTTTCTGGTTAGGGGCAGATCATCATGGAGAATATCTATTGATATGGTCTCTAGAAGTAAAAAAAAATGATTTGATGGTACATAATCAATCAATCAATCAAAAAAAGTGGGGGAGAGGAAGACTTTTCAATGGCAATACATTTTGGAAACCCAAAGGATTGAAGAATATGAAGAAGAAACCTCAGAGAAGGAAGAATTAGTCCAAAAAGAAGCCATCTTAAATAGACAATCAACACAAAGAATACCACAAAGATGAGGAAAAAGAAGGTGGGTCAAAATGGGAGATTCAAGAAAGTAACTAAAATGGGGAATACCTGTAAAAATTGGAAAGATAGAAAGAAACAGCAGAAAAGTAAAAAGGGGAAGGAAGATATATAGAGAAAGAGGGATATAAATCAGAGGGAGGAAAGATTTGGAAAAACAAAAGGGAAGAGAGGTAATGAGGAAGAGGAAGAGGAAATAAAAATCTGGGTATTGTAAAATAAAAGAAAAAAATGTTTATTTAGAATACATAGGGATAAAGGTTCATGAATTGAGAATGGAGATTCCGCATTGATATGAGGGGTGATAAGAATGTACTTTGCAATTACAAATCATAGAATATAGACAATTGAGAGGAGGAAGGGTCACTGATATCTCCTTAGAAGATGAATGTATGTTCTTATTTTTATTGCTACAAGAAAGGTTAATGTTTACTATGTTAAGTCTGGAGCATGGGTGCGAATAATGGAGACAAGCCGGTAGAAACAGTGAACTTCAAACTCTTTATTTACATGGTGTGACAGCTCAAATTGGATGGCTGCTATAGCCTTCCTTATATAGGCAACTTATTAACTATTCAACCAATAGCAATCCGGGAGCGCTAGCTCTGTTAACCAATGAGAATGGCCTGTTAATGGCCAATCAGATGCTCCTGAATGGACCAATCTGATCTTGCCATTAACAGCCAATTAGAAGTGCAGGGCCAGAACCTTGCACTTGACTTCAAGCTCAAGATAACTTTATTTAACATTTATTCATTCACAACACCCCTTTCTCCCGGCTTCTGCTTACGTGGCACGGTCACATAGTCCTTGAGGTAGGACGGTTGTTTTATTAGTCTTTTTGATTTTCACTGTGTGCCTGGCTGCACTCTTGTTGAGGTAGATCATTGTTTGGCAAAAGGGGTGCCTCTGGTTCAGAGTTTGCGTTTCCGTTGTCACCAATATCTTCGGTAACTCCCTGAGGTGAACTCACTCCCATCCCTGGTTCCTGTTCCCTCATTTCAGTTCTGCTATCGTCCCTTTGAAGAGATTTTCCTCTGGTTGAAATTCGTCTTCCGCTGTATCTCCCCCCCCTCAGTTTGGTTATAAGGGAGTTCGGAATTGTGTGACTGCAGCCGCGATCGTAGTTTATCGATATGGCGCTTCCAAAGTCTATCATCAAGGCACTGTACAAGGTATGATCTTGGGCCAGTTACGCGGATTACCATCGCTTCTACCCCCAACAGATCGCCCGATAAGTTTTTAGCGAATACTAAATCACCTACCTGGAAGGTACGGCATCGGCCGCTGGATCCGAGTGGTTTTTCCGGTTCGTAGGCTGGGTGTAACTGGTCGAGGTGGGAGCGGAGCTTCCATCCCATTAGCAGCTCGGCAGGAGTTTTGTTGGTGATGCTGTGAGGTGTGATGTAGGAAAAGGATTCGGTTGATTTTCTCATCGATGTTGTCATAGTCTATCTTTTGTAGCATTTTCTTGACAAATTGTACCATGCGCTCAGCCCTACCGTTGGCTGCAGGGTGCACAGGTGAAGTGAGCGCATGTCGGATACCGCGGTCAGCCAAGTACTGTTCAAAAGACAGCGCGGTAAATTGGAGCCCGTTGTCAGATACCAGAACATCTCATAATCTGTGGGTTGCAAACAGTCTTTCCAGTCTTTTTTTTTTTTTTAACAAACTTTATTAATTTTACAGACAAAACACAAAACATAAACAAAACTAAAAGATCTTTTCTGAAGGCTGTCTGATCCTGGGTTGAAACTCTTCACACAGACACAAATTCAAACAACATATTCACTTTATCTATCCTTCCATATCTTATTATCATTTTCTTTTTTTATCTATATATAAACCATTTTTATCAATTTTATAAAAACAATGCACAAAGAATCAAGGCATATCAGCTTATAAATTCTTTTCTAAGAAAAAATAATAAAAGAAAAAAACCAATAGAACATAACAATTCCAAATTATTGTATCAATACTTTATCTATTTAACTTCATATCTTATCCCAGCTTCTCCTTTTCATCCAAATTATTTCTTGTTAATTAAAATTTTATTGCCTTTTATCAATATACAAAATCCAAAAAAATATAACAAAACCTTTATATATCCTTCCATATCTTATTATCATTTTCAATAACATTCTTTGTCTGTTCTATTTCCAACTACCCATTCATCTTTTTTCTTTTACAATACTTCTCCGAAACACCAATTGGAGTAACGTCTATAACTCATTACCCTAACTTAAAAGTACTTCATATAATAATTTTTCTTGGGATTCTGTTTAATAGATTCTAAGATTACACAATAAATTTTATACTCTAAATACACATATAAAAATTCCCTCTTTTATCCTAAATTAAATTCACCCATTGTCTCTAAATAAACTTTTTTTCTTTAGATCTTGCTTCCCCCCATTGAGGCTTCTCCTCCCCCCCTTTCTCTCTTGCTTATTCTTCTCCTTGCCCTTTTTACCTCTTTGTCTCTCCTCCTCCCTTTTCTTACTCCCTTTCCTTTGCTTTCTAACCTTGCCTCCACCTTTCCGCTCATTTTTCTATTTTTTGGTTGTTTTTATTATTCTTAAAATCCCCTTTTTCTTATTCTTTTTCTCCTCCTCCCCGGAAAGAACCCATTGTTCATCAAAGATGGCTTCTTCTTCCTCTTCTTCTTTATCCCAGTCCTTCTGCTGCGTAATCAACTTTTCATAAGTACATACCGCCATTTCTAAAAATTGAAACAAAGTGCCCAAAGTATCTTCCTTTTTATATTTTTGATATTCAGTCTTTAGTTCATCCACAAGCGATGCCATCATGAAAAGAGAAACTTTTCCCAAAACAACCACAAGTATTTTTAATCAAAAAAAATTCAAAAAAAATTCCAAAAATTAATACTTTTCTTCCTTCTTCTCTTTCTCTTTCTGGGGTTAATGTTTAATCAAAGAGGTCCAATTACCATATACCTTTCTTTGGGATTCTAGGCAATCTCCTCCTTTTTCAGCTTCTGCTCCAATTTTTTTTCCTCTCCCTTCCCACTTGCAACATCAATTTTAAATACTCAAATCCATACCTCTTATAAGGGTTTTCCAATTTCTTAAGTTTTTCAATGTCCAGGAACCCTTTTCAGCTTCAACTTTCAGAATAATTCACCTTCAATGTCCAAACATATTTCATATCTGCTGTTTCCTTGGGGTGGGAGAGTGAAGAAAAAAAAAAGTTCCCTTTAACAACTTCTCCGCCGCTTTCGATCTTCTTAGGGATACAATGTATCCTCCAGCAATTCAAACAACTCAGTTCCAACAAATTTGAAAGATGTTACTTGACCCGGCTCAGACAGGACTTTCACTCTTCTTGCTTCCTCCAGCACAATCTTACCCGGTTGCTGGCTTCTTCGTGGCGGCCATTGCTGACCGCCGCTCCACCGCCTTGGGAAAAAGGGGTTTTCCAGGATGAGGAGGGGGTCTGCGACACCCCCAACTCCCTGTCCGGCTCCCCTCTCTCTTTGACTGTCCCTACAGGGCAGCCATATCCCCCTGACCCATCTGGATTGGGGGTACCTTGGCGGCTAGCACAGCAGGAATCGCGAGCGGTCGCAAATTCCTGCTGCCCCGAAGCCACGCGAAACCAGAAGCCCAGTCTTTCCAGTCTTTTGATGACCGCTTCGGTGGTCATGTTCCTCATTCGATGAATCTCGAGCCAATTTGAGTAGGCATCAACGGTTAACAAGAGTGTGTGGCTTTTGGTCAGCCCAGCAAAATCTAGGTGGATATGGGACCAGGATCCCCGTGGTGTCTCCCATTCGGTTGGGGTTGCCTTTGGTGGAGCGTTGCTTACTTCTTGGCATCTCTGGCAAGTTTTGACCCACGATTCGATTTGTCTATCAATTCCTGGCCACCATGCATAGCTACGTGCGAGGCCCTTCATGCGCACGATGCCAGGATGGCCATCGTGCAAGGTTCTTAGTAGTGCCTTTTGGAGTCGTTCTGGGATAATGACTCTATTGCCCCTGACGATACAGCCCTTTTGTGAGAACAACTCTGTTTGATGACTTTTGAATGGTGCGAAGTCGTCTGGTACTTGGTCCAATGGCCATCCGCGTTCCACCCATGTGAGGACTCGTATTAAGATGGGGTCGCGTTTTGTTTCTCTCGCAATATCATGGGCAGTTAATGGCGGCGTATGAAGTGTCTCGATCTGCAACGTTGTTATCGTTGGTGTGGGATCGTTGATGGTTTCTGGGAGCGGTGCACGGCTCAACGCGTCAGCACGGGGAATGGCTTCACTGGAGCAGTATTGTAGCTGATAATTGTAGGTAGCCAAGAATTCTGACCATCAGGTCATCCTGGGAGAAAGTATATAGGGAGTTGGCTTATCCCCAGCGATTATCCCCAGCAACGGTTTGTGGTCAGTCACTTTGGTAAAACCCCGGCCATACACGTACTCATGGAATCTTTTAACAGCCAATACAATTGCCAGGGCTTCTTTATCGATCTGGCTATAATTTCGCTCGGTTTTCGAGAGTGTTTTTGAAAAATAAGCAACCGGGGCTTCGCTACCGTTAGGCAATACATGGCTCAAAATGGCGCCCACTCTGAAAGGCGATGCATCACATGTGATATTTAATGGTAAGGTTTCATTGTACTGCATTAGTACAGCATCAGAAGTCAGTAGTTTTTTCACATTACTCTTCTCTATTACCCCATACCCAATTGACTTTTTTATCTAGTAAGCGATGTAAAGGTTCAGCAACAGTCGCCTTGTGCAGCAAGAATATGTTATAGAAATTGATGAGGCCTAAAAATGCCTGGAGGTCGGCCTTGTTCCGGGGTCTGGGAGTGTTTTTTATTGCTCTCAATTTGCTATCAGTAGGGTGAATACCCTGACTGTCAATTAAGTACCCTAAGAATTCAACACGATCTGTACACAGCTTGCACTTATTTTTCTTCACATTAAGGCCTGCTTCTTGGAATTTTTGTAAAACCAGTCTTAAACGGTCCCGTAAGACTTTTGGAGTGGGGGCAGCAATGAGCACGTTGTCAAAGTAGGGGACAACGCCTTTGATCCCCTGCAAAAGTCTCTCCATTAGGCTCTGGAAGATCCCCAGGGCTACACTGACTCCGAATTGGAGCTGCGTACACTTAAAGGCACCTGGATGCATTACAATAGTCTGTGCCTGTGCCGTTTTTTCATCAACCGGCAGTTGCTGATAAGCCTGAGCTAAGTCTAGTTTAGCGAAGACTTTTCCGCCCCCCCAGGGAATGGAGGAGGTGTTGCACCACCGGCACCAGATATGGATTTTGTTGCAGGGCATGGTTTAGGGTGGCTCGGTAGTCCCCACAAATTCTTATGGAGCCATCCGGCTTAATTGGTGTCACGATTGGGCTTTCCCATTGGGAGTGATCGGTTGGCTTTAACACTCCCTGGGCTATCAACTTATCAAGCTGTTCGTCGATTTTCGGCTTTAGTGCAAACGGAACTTGACGAGGCTTAAGGCGGATGGGAGCTATTTTTGGATTAAGGCTAAAGGATATCGGGGTCCCCTTGTACTCGCCTAGCTTTTCCGCGAAGATGTCCTTGAATTCGTGGGCGAGGTCCTCCTCCCAGTCACTGCCGCCAATTCGGTTAATGCCTGCCACTTCAATGCCGAGTGGTGCAAACCATTGCAGGCCTAGCAGGCTAGGCCGGTCCTTGTCAATCACTGTCAAAGGTAAGAATGCTGTGCGGTTCTTGAACGAAACCCGGACTCGACTGGATCCTACGACTGGAATCCGGTTCCCCTGGTAGTCTTTTAGCATGAGCCTTTGGAATTGAAGGTCTTGGCGCCGGATAGTAGGGATGAGTTGCTAATTAATCCATTAGCAAAATGGATTAATTGTTTCTTTTTATTCTATTTCTTTTTTTATTATAAATAGAACTCTATGGAAGTAAGGAGAGAAAATACATTGCAGAACCTGAATAAAAAATATAACGTAAAGTAGTTCATTTTTTTAAGGAATGATTGAGAAGAAGGTAAGAATGAAAGTAATATCAATGAATAGATTTAATTCGTTTGTTGCTTTTCTCATATAAAAGTTGAAATGGACAGGTAATAATAGTATTAAGTTAAAAATAGATAAGATAGGAAGTTGAACATTAAAATGAATATCTAATTACTGTCATATTTGCATGTAAAAGTGGTAACTCGGAATTATGTTGTACATTGAAAAGAGCTCTTTTTTACTTTGTTTTGGAAAAACTGAATAAAACTTGTTTTTAAAAAAACATTCTCTCCTTCTCTTTGCCTGAAAGACTCCCAAAACTCATGGACTGAACAAAACAATATAAAATAGTAGTTCTCAACCTGTGGTCCACAGAACCCTGGAGTGGGGGCGTGATATCAGAGAGTGTCTGTGAAGGTCTGAAGAAATGTTATAATTTAAATCTTGAGAAGTCTTGCGAGTCCATGGCCATGATCCTTGGCCACAAAAGGTATTTAAAGAGGGATTTCTGGGGAAGAAAAGGTTGAAAACTACTGGCATAAAATATACTCCTCATAACACTTCCCATAGAAAATTCAGAAAGTCCATTAGTAAATGGTCATTTCTAGGAATTACTCAGCCACAGTCACAAGTTTTGTCAAGGAGAGCATTACTTCAAAGACTTTACATTCCCAGGTATCCTGAGCATTTATATGTTTGTATGTTTAAATATTTATTTTATACTACAAATAAAAAAGAGAATGGAAATAATTTACAGGCAAGAAATACACACCAAAATAAATTTTAATGTGCTCAGGTTTTCTATTCTTTAATTAGACATTTCCTTCACAAAATTTTACATGTCTAGGTATTTGATAAAGGGATGAAGTTAAGATTTATGTAGATGAGGCTGTGCATTATTGTTTCTCTCTTTGCATTCTAGATCTGATCGATGTAGAGAAAAATAAGATTTTACACTTAGGCAAAAAAAACAAATTGTACAGGTACAGATTAGGTGAAATTTGTCTCAGTAGTGGTAACTGTAAGAAACATCTTGGAGTCCTAGTAGACAATCACTTAAATGTGAATCAACAGTGTGTGGAAGCAGTCAAAAAAAGGAATGCAATCCTAGTCGGCATTAAGAGAGGGATAGAATCAAGATCACTGGAAATACTAGTACTGCTTTAGAAAGGCTTAGTAATGTATGTATCATAGTTAATAAAAGTATGAGCTTGAGGTAAAGTGCAGGGTTCTGGCCCTGCACTTCTGATTGGCTCTTAGGCGGCCAGATCGGATTGGTTAGTTCTTAGGAATTCGATTGGCCCTTAACAGAGGATTATTATTGGTTAAAAGAGCTGGCGTTCACAGCTCACTATTGGACAATTCTCACAAGGGTTGCCTATATAAGGCAGAGTTCACTTGTTGTTTTGAGAAGTCACTATGCAATAAAAAGCTGAAAGTTCACATTCAGAGGCTGTCTCCATTTACTCCAACCCATGTCCAAGTACTTAACACTGGCGACGATGGGATGTGGAGATGTCTGAACCTAAGAAGCCAGGAAGCAATACTGAGCACATGCTCAGACGACGCCAACAACGGAGCCATGTCCGGCGGCATCGTACC
Organism: Hydrophis major; assembly: GCA_033807585.1. Classification (NCBI taxonomy): domain Eukaryota; kingdom Metazoa; phylum Chordata; class Lepidosauria; order Squamata; family Elapidae; genus Hydrophis; species Hydrophis major. The sequence continues at coordinate 185,220,331 of CM066331.1, read as the reverse complement.
ACCTGCTCCGTTTGATCCAAACCAAGAGGATTGGGAATCCTACATGGATCGCTTCCAAATGCTTCTCGAGACGAATAACTTGAAGGACACCACACCAGCAAAGAAGCGGGCACTGTTCCTGACGCATTGTGGCCCAGCTGTATTTGAGATGGCTAAAGCACTCGCCAAACCTCCAGAAGTGAAAGCCATGAGCTGGGACGACCTCGAACCCATCCTGAGAGACAATTACGCGCCAACTGTGCCTACACTTGTGAGACGCCACGAGTTTTATCAGAGAAACCAACGAAAGGGAGAGAGCGTGGCCGATTTCATGGTGGACCTCCATAATTTATGGGGCCTCTGCGGGTTCACCGATTTAGAAGAAGCACTAAGAGATCGAGTAATTCTGGGATTAGATGCGCTAGGTGTGCAAAGCAAGCTGATGGCGAAAGGCGACATCAGCCTTGCTGACACCATCGCCGAAGCCACGGCTGCGGAGGTGACCAAAAAGTCAGCTGCACAATTACGGCGAAGCCGCACTCCGGCAACACAACTGACCGGCGAAATCTTACCTAACTCAGAAGGGCAGCTTGCAACAACGCACCATGAGGACCTCGCTTCGTCGTCAGACAGCGACAAAGAAGGGGTCCATCAACTGCGGTCTGACTGGGACCCTTGCCGTAAGCCCGTATGCCCTTGCGCTGGCTGTGGAGCGAACCATGCCAGGGCTGAATGCAAATTCCGCGACGCACTCTGCCATGAGTGCGGGAAACGAGGCCACATCAGCCGGGTCTGCCGCAGCTTACCAGGACCCAGCCAGACCTCAAAAGGGGCCAACTATTGCCAATCGACAGGAAACCGTCCTGTAAGGCAAGAACCAGTAAACCACTCCTACAGTAATCGAGCTTTGCAAAAAGAAGAGGCTCACCATACTATCATTATAGGTCACGCCTCAGTTTTGGACACTAAGAAAATTCGAGTCACGGTAGCCATCGAGAACCAGCCTTGCCACATGGAGGTCGACTCGGGATCGTCCCTCTCGATGGTGTCTTGGAAGAAACTCAAGCAACTTATCCCCATAATCCAATGCCCAGACCTCCAATTTCAACGCCTCATCCTCAAGGACTACCAAGGAAATCGAATCCCCGTGGTCGGGTCCTTCAAAAAGCATACAGCGTACTTACCTCTAATGATCATCGATAGAGATAGGCCTAGTTTATTAGGCCTCCAGTGGTTCGTGCCACTCAGCATCGAAGTGGCCAGCGTGAACCGAGTCGGTGGTTGTGAGTGGGAGGAAGACCTTATTTCTGAGTTCAGCGATGTCTTCGCGGACCGTTTAGGCAAGTATAAAGGGACCCCAGTCTCATTTAGTCTAGATCCAAAAGTAGCCCCAATTCGCTTGAAGCCCCGTCGAGTTCCATTCGCTCTTAAAGCTAAGATCGAAGAACAACTCAACAAGCTAATTGCTCAAGGGGTGTTAAAGCCCATCGATCACTCTCCATGGGAAACGCCTATTGTAACACCCATGAAGCCAGACGGGTCAATCCGAATTTGTGGGGACTACCGGGCCACTTTAAACCACGCCCTACAGCAGAATGTGTATCCAGTTCTGGTAGTGCAACACCTCCTCCATTCCTTGGGGGGGGGGGCAGAAAGGTTTTCGCTAAATTAGATTTAGCTCAAGCTTATCAACAACTACCAGTAGATGAAAAGACGGCCCAAGCCCAAACATTTGTAACGCACAGACGTGCTTTTAAATGTACTCGATTGCAATTTGGGGTTAGTGTAGCCCCGGGGATATTCCAAAGCCTCATGGAAAGGTTGTTACAGGGAATCAAGGGCGTGGTTCCGTATTTTGATGACGTATTAATTGCAACCCCTACCAAAAAAAATCTTGCAGGATCGTTTGAAATGTGTTCTTAAAAAATTCCAAGAGGCAGGACTTAAGGTGAAAAAAAATAAATGTCACTTTTATACTGACAGTGTTGAGTTTCTAGGATATCGGATTGATAGCCAGGGCATTCATCCTACCAAAAGTAAATTAAAGGCGATAAAAAATGCTCCCAGGCCACGTAACAAGGCCGATCTCCAGGCATTCTTAGGCCTCATTAATTTCTATAATGTATTTTTACCGCACAAGGCGACTATTTCTGAACCGTTACACCGGTTATTAGATAAAAAAGCATTGTGGGTATGGGGTTACCGGGAAGAACAGGTGTTCCGGAATGTTAAAAAAATTGCTCACATCTGACTCTGTACTTATGCAGTATAATGAGACTTTACCATTAGTTATAACCTGCAATGCCTCGCCCTTCGGGGTGGGCGCCATTTTGGGTCATGTACTGTCTAATGGGAATGAAGCCCCTGTTGCATACTTTTCGAAGACTCTTTCACAAGCAGAGCAGAACTATGGACAAATTGATGAAGAAGCTCTCGCAATCGTTTCAGCTGTAAAGAAATTTCATGAATATGTGTATGGAAGGACATTTATCATTATAACTGACCACAAACCGTTGCTAGGGATAATAGCCAGAGACAAGCCAACCCCCTACATATTATCCCCTAGAATGACCCGATGGTCAGAATTCCTAGCTGCTTATAATTATCGCCTGCAATATCACCCGGGGAAAGCCATTCCCCACGCCGATGCATTAAGCTGAGCACCGCTTCCAGAGACTCTCGACGATCCGGCACCAACGGCAATCACGTTGCAGATCTAAACACTCAACTCGCCGCCTATGACCACCCGAGACATCGCGAGAGAAACCAAATGAGACCACACCCTAGCTCGAGTCCTAGGCTGGGTAGAACATGGATGGCCATTGGACCAAGTCCCAGATGACTTCGCGCCATTTAAAGCAAGACAGACTGAACTTTTTTCCCAAAAAGGCTGTGTCATCTGGGGCGATAGAGTCGTTGTCCCAGAGCGACTCCAGAAGATGCTGCTACGAATTCTGCACGAGGGCCACCCCGGCATTGTGCGGATGAAAGCGCTTGCACGAAGCTACGCATGGTGGCCGGGCATGGACCGGCAAATCGAGCAGTGGGTCAAAGCGTGTATCAATTGCCAACAAGCCAGCAACGCCCCACCAAAAGCCATGCCTACTGAATGGAAGACGCCACATGGACCCTGGTCAAAAATCCACCTGGATTTCGCGGGGCCAACCAAAGGATATACCTTCGTGCTGACAGTCGACGCATACTCCAATTGGTTAGAAATTCATCGTATGACAGCCACAACTTCCGAGGAAGTGATCAAGATCCTAAATAGACTCTTTGCAACCCACGGATTGCCTGACATCCTGGTGTCCGATAATGGGCCACAGTTTACAGCACTAATGTTCGAGCAGTACCTCGCTGACCGCGGCATCTGCCATGCGCTCACCTCACCTGCTCACCCTGCGACCAATGGTCGAGCAGAACGCATGGTCCAATTTGTTAAAAAGACTTTGCAAAAAATGGACTATGACAATATCGATGACAAGGTCAACCAAATTCTCTTTTTGCAACACATAACTCCACATAATGTAACCGGCAGAACTCCTGCGGAACTACTGATGGGACGAAGACTCCGTTCCCACCTCGACTGGTTGCACCCTGCTTACGAACCGGAAAAGCCAATAGGATCCAGTGGCCGCTATCGCACCTTCCAGGTAGGAGACCACATTTACGCATGAAACTTATCAGGCGATCCGTTATGGATAGAGGCAACGGTAGTGTGAGTGACCGGCCCCAAATCCTACGTAGTGAAATGCTGTGACAATAGACTGTGGAAACGGCATATCGACCAATTACGGTCACGACTCACAACGGCCAGTCAACAACTCCCCCATGACCAAACCGAGGGGGGGGGGAGGTACAGAAGAAGATGACGCTCCAGGGAACCTGCTCGAAGGGAGCGACGAATTAAGTGAGACTCAGGAAATGGAGCAGGAAGGAGAATTGTTTGCACCGCAAGAAATTGCACCTGAGCAAGAAGCAGATCCACTGCCAAACAACAATCTACCTCAACAGGATTGCAATCAACCAGTCCAATGAAAATCTGAAAGACTCAAAAGACAACCATCCTATTTGAAGGACTATATAACTACACCGTAATTAAGAAGCCAGGGGGAAGGGTGTTGTGTATGTACCATAGTTAATAAAAGTATGAGCTTGAGGTAAAGTGCAGGGTTCTGGCCCTGCACTTCTGATTGGCTGTTAGGCGGCCCGATCGGATTGGTTAGTTCTTAGGAATACGATTGGCCTTTAACAGAGGATTATTATTGGTTAAAAGAGCTGGCATTCACAGCTCGCTATTGGACAATTCTCACAAGGGTTGCCTATATTAGGCAAAGTTCACTGTTGTTGTTTTGAGAAGTCACTATGCAATAAAGAGCTGAAAGTTCACATTCAGAGGCTGTCTCCATTTACTCCGACCCATGTCCAAGTACTTAACAGCTATACCTGGAATATTTTATTTTAAATATTTTATCCAGGTTTGGTCACCACACTATTAAAAAATGTTATTTACTGGGAATTAAGTTAGAGGAAAAACAAGTCAAAGAAACTATGATTGTTTGGGGGAAGAATTTTGGATATGGGATTGATCTAGAGAAATGGCAAAAATTGTGGTCTCAAAATTATAAAATGACAATGTCAACAGCATATAAAGAAAACTTGTATAAGATGTTTTACAGGTGGCACTTTCCCCCAACAAGAATAGCAAGAATGTTTAAGAACAAATCTGAAAAATGCTGGAAATGTCATCAGATACCCGGCTCGTATTACCATATGTGGTGGACTTGTGAGGACGCTAGAAAATATTCGACTAAAGTTCGCATGTGGTTGGAAAAAATGACAAAGAAACACATAGACTTGAAATCAGAGATCTTCTTATTGGGAATTTTACCTGATATATATAGTAAAGATTAGAAATACCTGATCGTAAATGTATTAACAGTGGCTAGGATTGTATTTGCTAAAAATTGGAAAAATAAGAAAATACCATTACAGGAAGAAATTATTAAGAAAATATTGGAATGTGCTGAGATGAGTAGATTGACATTTGAAATTAGAGAGCAAGAGGATAAACAATTTTACGAAATTTGGGATCTTTTTTATCAATGGCTAGATGATAAAATACAATAATAGAATATTTAGAATGCTAGACAGTAAGGAATATTTTTATTTTGCTATTTTGTTAGTACTTTGTTATTTGACATTATATTTATAAAGGGTTTTTTAGGATTGATTTGGTATGATTATATGATTTGTTACAGAATAAACCGGTTAAAGTATTGTTATCTCATAAAGCATGAATGATTAAAAGTATAGGCAAAAATTTCTTTTTTTTTTTTTAGTGATATTAGGATATATAAGTTTGGATTCACAATATGAGTTGTTATGTAACATAATTGTAATTGAGACTACAAAATGAATGCACAAAACTGATGAACCAACCGACACACTGGATGTACATATGAGAGTTGATGTTTTAATGTTTTGTTTGTCTTGTTTGTTTGTAGAAAATTAATAAAATCTCTTTCAAAAAAAATGTTGATATTCTGGAAAGAGTGCAGAAAGGAACAACAAAGATGATTAGGGCACTGGAGACTAAAACATATGAAGAACAGTTGCACAAATTGGGTATGTTTACTCTCATTAAAAGAAGGACTAGGGGAGACATGATAGCAACGTTGCAATATTTGAGAGATTACACAAAGATGAGAGGGCCAACCTATTTTCCAAAGCATCAGAAGGAAAGACAAGAAACAATGGATGGAAACTAATCAAAAAGAGAAGCACCCTAAAGCTAAGGAGAAATTTCCTGACAGTGAGAACAATTAACGAGTGGAATGTCTTGCCTTCAGAAGCTGTGGGTGCTCCATCATTGGAGATTTTTAAGAAAAGATTGAACAGTCACTTCTCTGAAATGGTAGTCTCCTGCTTGAGCAGGGGGTTATACTAGAAAACCTCTAAGGTCCCTTCCAACTCTGTTATTCTGTGTTCTGTGTGAATTCTAGTCGTGTGTGCATAAATATAAGCAGAACTCTATAGGATTTCAATTCCTGTTCAGTCAACTGCTTTGACTGCATGGAGTAGAAATTACGATATAATGTTTTATTGAACATTAATAGAATTTTCTTCAGACCTCACTGTTCAGTTCAGAAGGTCTGAAAATAGAAGAGCAACAACTGATTCACATGAGATATACAGAACCAATATGAGCAACCTTTTCAATCTCATGTATTCTCTGAACCAACTGTAGAAAAATAATGGTGTGCATGAAATCATGAATATTATAAGACGTTTATAGAATATTATAAGACGTTTTACAGAACTGCAGTGTGATGTCGGTGTCTTGATTGCAGTGGAAAGGATTTGTGAATTCTCACAAATTAGTGAAAGTCCTTACACAGTCAGTGAAAAACAACATAGAAGGAAATCTGACATGGAAAAAGCAAGGGAAATGGAAACCATTTTTATATAAAAAAAAGGTCTAGTCAACCCTTTACAAAGGGTGGAAAAGAGAAAGATGTCAACTGAAAAGATACTCCTTTGGTCTTTTTAGCTGCCAGAAAAAGGGAGTGGGGGAAAACAAGGCATTCCTTAAATGCCTAGCTAATCACCCTGGTAGCCCAAAGTTGTCAGAGCATAAGAAAATTATTGGAGAGCATGATGGATGATTCTTGGAGATAGATGCGTACCATTGGAGAAGTCACATCCAGGGGGTGGGGAAAGACCAGGATCAAGGAGGAAATGTATGATGTAATTTAGTATCAGCTGCATCCATTTTACGCCAACATGGCCACTCCTAATAAATCAATTTACTTTTCTCTGAGATGCGGCTGGAGGCTTTTGATTTGAATGAGGGTAGATTTGTTGGAGCCCTGACAAAAGAGGTGCTAAAAGTTTGAATAGAGAGAGAGAAGGGGAGAGGGAGATGAGGGAGAGAGGGAGAGAGAGAGAGAGAGAGATTGCTTCTGAAATATCAGTTGCTGGAATTGTCTTCTTATAGCTTCTTAACTTTGTTCAATAAGGATTATTTATCAGAAATTCTTGAATTTTTGTGAACTTACCTACTTAATTCCAGTCCAAGCTTGTTGGGTAAAGTTTGACTATTAATGATAGTAACTTTTCACTTCCTCTAAAAAGTAACTTTATTTTGATTTCTTAAACTGTGGTCTGGTAATTGATTACTAAGCCATTAATTCTGAAATCACTAACAACTTTCTCTTGTATGAAGACCAAGGCCATGGATCTGCATTAAAACCATGTAGATGCTCAGGTTGATCATTTGTCTTAAGAAGTATGCCAGATGACCAGGGGTGGGATTCTACTGATTCAGACTGGTTCAGGCAAACTCCTTGCTCCAAAGATCAGCTAGCAGTGAACCAGTTCACTGCAACAAGCATGTGGGCTCGCCCACCCGCTCACCCCTGCTCTTTCTTGTGCTTTATTCCCTTTTATGTGAGAGCACAGCTGATTCACGTGGCAGAGCAGTTTGCCAGCCTCAGCTGTTTTAGTCACAGGGACTGCAGAAGAAGGTAAGCGTGCATTTGGTGCGAACATGCGATCACCGAACCAGTTGTTATTCCGGTGGAATCCCGTTCCTGCAGAAGACACAATGGATGGGACAGATTATGCAACTATCAGATTCTGCACAGCTTTTTAGTATGATGTTACTTCGTTCCTTGCTATCTTCACACAAAAAATGGAAAAACAACATAATGACAAATCTGATCATTGCAAAAATAAAGAAAACTGAAACATGAAAACTGGCCTTCCAATATAAAAGAGGAGACTGGAACCCATTATAGATGGCAAGAAGGAGAATCTAGAGCTAGCCATTTACTTGCAATTAAAATTGGGCCAGAATTTTTGTTGCCAAGCAAGGCAGTTGTTAGTGGAGTTGCACACAATGTTGTGATCGTTTTGTCATGGTTATTAAATGAATTACTGTATTTATTAAGGGAATCTTATAGTCATTAAGTGAATCCAACTTTGTCCATTGACTTTGCTTGTCAGAAGCTGATTGGGAAGTTGCAAATGATGATTGCATGATACCAGGATGCTGCAATTGTTGTAAATACATGCCAGTTGCTGACCATGGGAAAGTTTCCACAGACTTAAGTCCAAGAACCATTTTTTCAGTGCAGTTGCAATTTTGAGCAGTCACTAAATGTATGATTGTAAGTCAAGAACTACCTGTACAGAATTGTAATGTTATTTCTAGGGTGAATTTGCTATTGAAACATGCTTGCTACAATTGTCTTTTTATGGCTTCTTACCTTTCTTCAATAAGGATTATGTTAAGTCCTGAGCATGGGCACAAGGAACAGAGATGAGACATCGAACAGTGACTTCAACTCTTTATTGTAAAATAAGAACAGAGCAAATACTCAGGCAGCAGCAACTCTTTTATAGAGCTGGCTGCTGTCCAAACAACCAATGATTTGAGTTTACCACTTTCACAAGTGTCCAATAAGATCGGCCTGTTTAACAGCCAATCAGACTGGCCAAAAATGGCCAATCACGACTCTCTATTCACGGGCCAATGAGAAGTGCAGGATTACAAGCCTGCTGTAAAGTAAAGCTATTTAGGGTTGTTACTGCTGCGTTGGTTTAGTCCATAACACCCCTCCCCCCTAGGTTCCGTCTGAGGGGTGCGGTGACGTATTCTCGTAAGTAGGCAGGTCGCTTCACCTGTCTGCTTGACCTGTGCTGTTCCACCAGTTTCTGTCCTGGCTCTGGTTCCGGTGGGCTGCTAGCTGGGTTGGATGGTGAAAATTGTGGCCCTGTGCTGCTTTCCCTGCTTATGCCAGTGCTGTCTTCCGGGTTCCCTGGATCTGTTTCCATCGCAGTGTTGTCATGCGGCGAGGCCACTCCCTGGCTCGGTTCTCCTTCTGACGGTGAGTATCCCCTTGTTGGTTGTGTAGACTGTTGGGTTTTGATTGTAATTTCTTCTTCTTTGGCCTCCTCAATGTTCCTCCCCCCCCCCAGCTAGAGATTCCGGGGCTGAGAAAGGACTAGGTGCTAATCTGGAACGGAGTTGGTCTATGTGGCGTTTCCACATCTTACCATCTGCAGTTTGCAGGCGATAGGATCGGGGTCCCATAAGTTGCGTTATGGTAGCGGGGATCCACAAGGGGTTGCCCGAGAAGTTTTTCGCAAACACGTGGTCACCTTCCTGGAATGCCCGACACTTGCTGCTGGATCCTGGGGGTTGTTCTGGCGTGTAGTTTGGGTGGAGGCGATCGAGATGTGAGTGAAGTTTCCGGCCCATCAGGAGTTCAGCTGGGGTTTTGTTCGTGGTACTATTTGGGGTTATGTGCTGGAGAAGAAGCATCCATTTTATTTTGTCGTCAATGTCACCATGGTCCGTTTTGTGCAAGGTCTTTTTTACAAATTGAACCATTCGCTCAGCCCTACCATTGGCCATAGGGTGAGCTGGCAATGTTAAAGCATGGCGGATGCCCCGATCTGCCAGGTACTGTTCGAATGGCAGGGCAGTGAATTGGGGGCCATTATTGGAGACCAGGACATCCGGAAATCTGTGGGTAGCGAATAGCTTATTCAGCTTTTTAGTGACTGCCTCTGTGGTGGTGCTTTTCAACTTGTGGACTTTGAGCCAGTTTGAATAGGCATCCACTGTTAGGAGGAAAGTGTGTCCTCTTGTGGGTCCCGCAAAATCAATGTGGATACGGGACCAAGGACCTCGAGGCATTTCCCACTGAGTTGGGGGAGTTTTTGGAGGAGTGCAGCAAGTCTCCTGGCAGTTGCTGCACTTTGCTACCCAGGTCTCTATCTGTTTGTCTAACCCAGGCCACCATACATAACTCCTGGCCAATGCCTTCATCCGCACAAATGCCTGGATGTCCATCGTGCAACATTTTTAATACCCTATGTTGCAATTTCTCCGGGATTATGACTCTGTCTCCCCACACTATGCAGCCTTTTTGGGAGAATAGCTCTGTTTGACGATTCCTAAATGGCTTGAACGTGTCATTGGTTGCACTGACCGGCCAACCCCGTTCCACCCAACTGAGGACTCGTGCCAAAACAGGGTCCTTTTTTGTTTCTAAGGTGATGTCTCGAGTGGTCAGCGGCGGCGATTTAAGGGTTTCGATTTGCAATATGGCTGGAGCTGGGTCCTCTATGATGTCTGGTAGTGGAGAGTGGCTCAAAGCGTCAGCATGGGGAATGGTTTTCCCTGGGCGGTGTTGCAATCAGTAATCGTAGGCGGCTAAAAATTCTGACCAACATGTCATTCTTGGTGATAAGATATGGGGAGTTGGTTTGTTTCCCGCCAAAATACCAAGTAGCGGCTTGTGGTCTGTGATTATGGCAAAGGGTCTCCCATACACATATTCATGGAAACGTTTAATTGCGGATACAATAACGAGAGCCTCTTTATCAAATTGACTATAATTCCTTTCGGTCTTAGACAAAGTTCTTGAAAAGAACGCAATAGGTGCTTCATTCCCATTTTGTAGGACATGGCTTAAAATGGCTCCCACTCCAAATGGTGAGGCTTCACAGGTAACCGTCAAAGGTAGAGTCTCGTTGTTTTGCATTAATACAGCATCGGAGGTTAAGAGGTCTTTTACTTGTTGGAATGCCCTTTCTTCACGCCATTCCCAGACCCAGGAAGCCTTTTTGTTGAGAAGTCTATGCAGGGGCTCGGCTACGGTCGCCTTCTGGGGCAAGAAGATGTTATAAAAGTTAATGAGTCCCAGGAAGGCTTGGAGGTCTGTCTTATTCCTAGGTCTTGAGGCGTTTTTGATTGCGGTTAGTTTTTTTCGGTGGGGTGGATTCCCTGTCTGTCGTGGAGGTATTTCAGGAACTCCACTCTCTCTGTACAAAGTTGACACTTGTCCCTTTTTACCTTCAGACCAGCGTCTTTTAATTTCTGAAGAACTTTTCTGAGTCGTTGTACTAATAACTCTTTAGTGGGGGCAGCTTTTAGGACATCGTCAAAATAAGGCACGATGCCTTTTATGCCTTGTAAAAGTCTCTCCATTAAACTTTGGAAAATGCCAGGCACCACGCTTACTCTGAATTGGAGTCTATTATACTTGAAGGCGCCTCTATGTGTAACTATTGTCTGGGCTTCTGCAGTTGTCGCGTCTACAGGTAGTTGCTGGTATGCCTGAGCTAAGTCCAATTTCGCAAATATTTTTCTGTCACCCAGGGAATGAAGAAGGTGTTGAACCACCGGTACTGGGTAAGCGCTCTGTTGAAGAGCAAGATTTAGGGTGGCCCGGTAATCCACACAAATTCTTAACGAACCATCTGTCTTCATGGGCGTTACTATTGGAGTTTCCCAGCGGGCATGGTCAATCGATTCCAATATGCCCTGGGCTATCAGTTTATCTAGCTGCTCATTGGTCTTTGGCTTTAGGGCAAAAGGCACCCGACGAGGCTGAAGCCGAATGGGAGCTACATTGGGGCTGAGATTAAATGATATAGGGGTCCCCTTGTACTTGCCTAATGTTCCTGTGAACACATCCTGGAATTCCTGGATGAGAGCCTCTTCCCAGTCATCGCTTCTGGTTTGGTGTATGCCAGCTAGTTCAATCCCGAGTGGGGCGAACCACTGTAACACTAACAAACTGGGTCGGTCATGATCGATGACAGTCAAGGGAAGCGTCGCGGTGTGGTCCTTGAAAGATACTTGGACGTGGCTGGAACTGACAACTGGAATTCTGTTTTCCTGGTAGTCTTTTAGGATGACTCGTTGAGTGCTGAGGTCCTGACGGCAGATGGCAGGGATCAGCTGTTTGAGGGTTTTCCAGGATACCATCGATACAGATGATCCCGAATCGACTTCCATCACGCATGGTCGATTCTCAATAGTAATCCTTACGCGGATCTTTCTTGCATTGAACGATGAAGAGTGGCCAATAATCATGGTTTGGTGGGCCTCTTCTCGTCTCGTGGAAGAGGCAGATGCTTGATTTCTGTAGGAGTAGTGGTTGTTCCATTGGTGGTTCAGACGGTCCCGGTTCTCAGGAGGTTTGCCTATCTCTCGACGGAGGTTGTTCTCCCTTCAGCTGGGACTGGACTCTTGCTTGCTTCTGCAGACTTTCACGATGTGGCCTCTTTTTCCGCAGGTACGGCAGAGTGCGTCGAGGAATTTGCAGTCTGATCGTGGGTGGTTTGCCCTGCAACCAGCACATTGGCACGGATGTCTCTGGTTCCTTTGCTCTCGTTCCGAGCGGAGCCGGTTGACCTCCTCTTCCTCACTGTCTGAGGATGACTCGAGGTCTTCGTGGTGGGTGGTGGTAGTTTGCTTCTCAGTGGTGAGTGGGCTCTCATTTGCGAGTTGGCAAAGCAGTGCGTTCACTCGGAGCATTCGAGTGGCTGACTTCCTGGTTGCTTCTGCGGCAGTAGCATCAGTGATGACATCTGTAAGGCTGATGTCTCCTTTTGCCATCAGTTTACTCTGCATGTGTGGTGCATTTAATCCCAGAACTATGAGGTCTCTTAGGGCTTCCTCAAGCTTTGCAAAACCACAAAGGCCTCCTAGGTTCCGGAATTTCGGCTACGAAATTCCCAACGCTCTCGTCCTTCTGTTGGTCCCTCTGGTAAAATTCGTGTCTTCGTATCAGTGTAGGTACTGTGGGTGTGTAATGGGCCCGGAGGATTGGGGTGAGGGTATCCCAATCCATGGTTTTCACTTCCGCCGGTTTTGCCAGTGCTTTAGCCATTTTGAAAATGGCGGGGCCGCAATGAGTCAAGAACACTGCTCATTTCTTGCCAGGCATAGCATTTTTTAAATTGTTGGTCTCCAGGAACATCTGGAAGTGATCTATATATGAGTCCCAGTCTTCGGTTGCTGGGTCGAATGGAGCGGGTGGTATGGCGCCGCTGGTCATCTTGCCGTTTGTTGTGTGCGCTCTTCAGCCATGTGCTCTGTCTTGTTCGATGAGTACTTAGTCAGCTCTATCATCTCCGCATCCCACCTTCATCGCCAGTGTTAAGTCCTGAGCATGGGTGCAAGGAACAGAGACGAGACATCGAACGGTGACTTCAACTCTTTATTGTAAAATAAGAACAGAGCAAATACTTGGGTGGCAGCAGCTCTTTTATAGAGCTGGCTGCTGTCAAAACAACCAATGATTTGAGTTTACCGCTTTCACAGGTGTCCAATAAGATGGGCCCGTTTAACAGCCAATCAGACTGGCCAAAAATGGCCAATCACAACTCGCTATTCGCGGGCCAATGAGAAGTGCAGGATTACAAGCCTGCTGTAAAGTAAAGCTGTTTAGGGTTGTATCGCTGCATTGACTTAGTCCATAACAGATTACATATAAGACCTTCTTGTAGTCTTGTGAGTTTCCTAATTGGTTATAGTCCTGTCTGTTGACTGAAGCCTGACAGGAATGCTTCACGGATAGAAACATGTTGCTTGATTATCAACAACTGATTAACTTGCAGGTGAAGATGTTAACTGACTCCAAGAAATGTACAGCTTTACATGTGAAATGAGGGGTCAGTAAAGCTTTTTTTGCTTCTCATCTCCAAGGAAACAAAACTTCCACAATGGAAAAAATATATGGATACAACTGGTCCCCTTTTAACCTAGGATTTCAGTTCACATCAAAGACCTCTATCTGAAGGATTCTGATCTGAATCCAGGTTGACCAGAACCTACTTCAGTTTTACTTCTTCTCTATGGAGAAAAAGAAAGGAATCATTTATAAATTCTGTCCCTAATTTATAGATTGAGAAAACAAAAAAATAATTTCTCTGAATATTAACTAGAAGAAAATCTGATGAATAACAAGTCACCTTTGGTAACAATGGTGGGTTTTACTATAAATAATCAATGGGAAGAAATTTCATCATGGTATCTTCTTTGGGGATTCATTTGAAATGTGGGAAGTGAAGAAAGCTGCCAGCCACTGCAGAGCTGATTGTACAATGAAAAATAGGATACTTACACTTCTCCTTTGGCCCTCTTTAATGAAATATGAGCAAGTACTTCACAATCCATCTTTGGTTTTGTTTGGTTTTTTTATTGTCCTCCTAAAGTGCATTCTCTTTCATCATACTGTATGAGAAATAGTACAGGAAAAGCACAGGACAATTCCTCTGACCAGTACTAACTTATTCTGACTTATCAGAATAAGTTAAAAGGTTCCTATCAAAGCTGAATCAAAGTAAGCAACTTCTAAAGCAAATCAATCATCATTAGGATGTGCTAAGTGGGATTCAGCCAATGTCTAGCCTTCACAACACACACCAATCAGGGAGACCAATCTATTCTAAGTCCTTCATCACAGCATGAAATTTCAACTCTGCTTATACTGTATGTTAGGGACATAGTACAATTCTAAAACTTCTGACAAATGATTTTCAACACACACCCTTTTCTCTCTCTTTGTTTCTTTGTCTCTCTTTCTCTCTCTCTTTCTGAAATAAAAGAAAATTTCCAATGAATTACCCTAGTCATTTTGAACAACAGAGTAGTGCTGGAGAAATCTTTGACAGGCTAATTTTAAATTACACAAAAAAAGACTTTAAAATCATTTTTCCTGGTATGCTTTTCTCATATTAGTGACAACTATTCTGATTTATAGTGGATTAACATTTTGCACCCTCATTATTTGATTATATGCACTTTTCCATTGTGAGGTATCCTAAAAGAAAGAAAAAAGAAAGCTAGCTCTTTTCAATTCATTCTTTCAAAAAATGTGCGACTACACTTTTACACTGCCTTGTCTTTTAATTGCTTACAAATGGCATTCACTGTTCTTACTAATGTACATCAACCAAAACTGCTCCATGTCAAATTGAGTTTTCATTTCTTATCCCTCTACTTCAAATGTTTACTTCTAACTGATTCCAGCAAAGAATTCTGCATTTGCTCTTGCTTTAATTTTTATTTAATGAATACTTTTCATGTACTTAGTGTACAAAGCTATTCCTGAGGTGGGATTCTACAGGTTCGCACCAATTCGCTAGAACCGGTTGTTAACATTCTAAACAGTTCGGAGAACTGGTTGTTAGAAGAAATTACTGGCCTAATCCTGTAAGGAAGACAGGAAGGAAACATTCTGGTGTTGCTTACAGAAACTGCCTCTCCGTTAAACCTTATTACATTCTTGGCAGGATTAGACTTTCTGTCTCAGGAACTTTTCTGGAGTTTTTTCCCCCTCCTTTGCTGGTACTTTGCTTGTGTGGAGTGACCATTCAAAGTTCTAATGGCACTGAAAAAAGTGACTTATGACCATTTTTCACACTTACGACTGTTGCAGCATACCCACAGTCATGAGAGGCCAGGCGAGGAGATGCATGCCTTGATGTGAGTGATATTGAGTTGGCCATGTCCAGCCAATAACATGACCACCAAGCCATATCCATCCAGTCACATGACCACCAAGCCATGGCTACCAACTAAGCCATGCCCACAGAACCAGTTGTTAAAAAATTTGAATCCCACCCTTAGCTATTCCTAATAATTTTCTGTGCAACTTTCCCTAACATATTTTTATATTACATACATGCTAGAGTTGTTCATGTTTTGAAAATGATTTGGAATAATATTTTGGACTTAATGCCACAATAACTGCCCTGTTATATCTTAAAATATACACATCTCTTTTCGGGTTTTGGAGAAAGTGTCAAAATTGTTTTGATGCTTTAATGCTTTAATATTTTTAATGTGGCTGTAAAGATAATGGCACCTTTTCTCATAAGTAAGTGAAAGTTTGAGTAATATATATATATATATATATATATATATATATATATATATATATATATATACAGTACCTTAATTAGTAGCAGTGAGGTACTATGCTCTTGCAAGTTCTTAAAGACTTCTCAATCAGTGCACAATCCTTATGTATACTGCTTTGAACTCAACTTTCCATTAATGCAATTAGAAAATTCTTAACACTTTTCTCACCTACGCAGTACAATTACATGATAGATCACAGGATTACTGCTTCTCTTCTCAGACTTTTTCTCAATCAGTGCATCATTTAATGCACAAAACCTAGAAGCTAGAAGTTTTTTATTTATTTTATTTATTATTAGATTTCTATGCCACCCATCTTGCCAAGGTGACTCTAAGATGTTCAGATGTTGAATCAACTGTATTTTTTTTTAATAAAAAGGGTTATGGTGCCCTAAAATATGGAGAAAAGAATTTGATGGAAATTATTTTGTGTGACAGAGATATAGTACATGGAATTATAGGAATAGATTTAAAGCAGAAATAGACAAATTTATGGAGCTTCAATAATGATGAATTTATATGCTCAGTATCAAAAGTACACTAGTGCCAGTAGTTAAGATAGACGAGTGGGAAGAGGTTATAATATAATGGTGGACTTTCCAGAGCTACTTAGTATTTTTTTGTGGAGAACAGCATGTTGAACAGGCCCATTTATGTTATTCCATATCTTGGAATTAGTTAAGAAATCTGAAGACATAGCAGTCTATCTTTCAATATCACAAGAAGAATGTTATGCACGAATAAAAATGTTTAAATAAAGTTTATCAAAGCTTAAAGAAAAAGCAGGGTTCTAATCCTGCACTCCTGATTGGCCGATAATAGCGATATCAGATTGGTTCATTCTGGGGAATCTGATTGGCTGTTAACGAGCCACTCTCATTGGTTCAAGGGTTTAATGCTTCCATGTTCTCATTGGTTAATAGGTCAGCAGCCTGCCCTATAAAAGGGCTGCTGCTGCCCCAGGTTTTTGCTCTGTTCACGATGATTAATAAAGAGTTGAAGTTCACTGTTCACTGCCTCATCTCCGTTCCTTGCACCCATGCGCAGAACATAACACTGGCGATGTGGATGGGATGCGGAGACATCAGAGCTGACTGAACACTACAGAGCACCAAATGGAGCACGTGGCTGAAGGCACATCGACAACGGAACCATGTCTGGAGGTGCCATACTACCCGCTCCATTTGACCCGGCACAAGAAGACTGGGACGCGTACATAGACCAGTTCCAGATGTTTCTGGAAACCAACAACTTGAAGGATGCTACTACAGGGAAAAAGCAAGCAGTGTTCCTGACCCATTGTGGGCCTGCTGTCTTTAAGATGGCCAAGGCACTAGCGAAACTGGCTGAGGTGAAAACCATGGACTGGGACATCCTCAAGCCCCTTCTACGGGACCACTATGCACCCGCCGTACCAACGCTTGTCCGAAGAAATGAATTTTACTAGAGGGACCAGCAGAAAGGAGAGAGCGTTGCAGATTTCATCATGGATCTCCGGAACCTGGGAGGCCTCTGTGGGTTTACAGATCTCGAAGAAGCTCTGAGAGACTGAATAATTCTGGGATTAGATGACCAGACGATACAGAGCAACATCATGGCAAAAGGGGACATCAACCTTGCTGATGTCATCAAGGATGCTACTGCAGCAGAAGCAACCAGGAAGTCGGCTGCCTGAATGCGCCACACCAACACACCGCTCTGTCAACTCGCCAATGATACCTCACCTCGCCTAGAGAGGCACACAACAGCGACCCACCATGAGGACCTCGAATCGCCATCAGAAAATGATGAGGAGGAGGTCAACCGGCTCCAGTCTGAACGTGACCAACACCACCAGTGAACGGGTTTGGGGCAAACTACCCGTGATCAGACTGCAAATAGCTCGACGCGCTCTACCATTTCTGTGGGAAAAGAGGCCACATCGGAAAGGTCTGTAGAAGCAAGCAAGGATCCAGCCCATTTCAGAGGGGAAACAACTACCGCCAGACCACAGAGAATCACCCTGTGAGTCGGGAACATTTGAACCGCCAATGGAACAACCACTCCTACAGAAATAAAACACCGGCTATTTTATCGAGAGGAGAAGAGGCACACCAAACCATCACAATCAGTCACGCCTCATCGCTAGACGCAAAGAAGATCTGAGTGAAGGTCGCCATCGAAAACCAGCCCTGCGTGATGGAAGTCGATTCAGGATCGTCCCTCTCGATGGCTCCCTGGAAGACTCTTAAACAATTAATCCCTGCCATCCGGCGTCAAGACCTCAGACCCCAAAGAATCATACTCAAGGATTATCAGGGGAACCAAATTCCAGCATCATTACCACTGACCGTCATCGACCGTGACCGGCCTAGCTTGTTAGGCCTTCAATGGTTCGCCCCACTTGGGATCAAGGTAGCCGGCATTCACCAAACCAGAAGTGATGACTGGGAGGAGGCCATCGTCCAGGAATTCCAGGACGTTTTTGCAGACAAACTAGGCGAGTGCAAGGGGACCCCAATATCTTTTAAGCTTAACCCTGAAGTAGCCCCCATCTGCCTTAAGCCTTGTTGGGTACCTTTTGCCCTTAAACCAAAAATTGACGAGCAGCTCGATAAATTAATCACCCAGGGTGTTTTAGAACCAACTGACCACGCTCGTTGGGAAACCCCAATTGTAACACCCATCAAACCGAATGGATCGTTAAGGATTTGTGGGGACTACCGGGCTACCCTTAATCATGCTCTTCAACAGAACGCTTACCCGGTACCGGTGGTACAGCACCTTTTCCATTCCCTTGGGGGCGGAAAAGTCTTCACTAAATTGGATTTAGCACAGGCCTACCAACAACTGCCTGTAGATAAAACAACCGCAGAGGCACAGACAATCGTTACGCACCGAGGCGCCTTTAAGTGCAACCAACTCCAAGTTGGAGTGAGCGTAGCCCCAGGGATTTTTCAAAATCTGATGGAGAGACTCTTGCAAGGGATCAAGGAGGTCATGCCATATTTTGATGACATTTTAATTGATGCCCCAAATAGAGAAATACTAGAAAAGCGGCTTAAACTGGTTCTCCAGAAATTTAAAGACTCTGGCCTTAAGGTTAAAAAAAATAAATGTCAACTGTGTACAGAAAAAGTAGAGTTCCTGGGGTACCTAATCGATTAACAGGGCATCCACCCCATTAATAGCAAACTGAGAGCAATCAAAAATGCCCCAAGACCTAGAAATAGAACTGATCTCCAAGCTTTCCTGGGGCTCATTAACTTTTACAACATCTTCTTGCCCCAGAAAGTGACCATAGCTGAGCCCCTCCATAGACTTCTCAACAAAAAAGCAACCTGGGTCTGGGGACATCGTGAGATAGCACGCATTCCAACAAGTGAAAAACTTATTAACCTCAGATGCTGTTTTAATGCAGTATAACGAGACTCTCCCTTTAACAATTACATGTGACGCGTCACCGTTTGGAGTAGGAGCCATTTTGAGTCATGTATTACCAAATGGTAGTGAGGCCCTTGTTGCCTATTTTTCAAGGACCTTGTCAAAAGCTGAATGTAATTATAGCCAGATCAACAAAGAGGCTCTTGCTGTTGTATCTGCTGTGAAACGGTATGGACAAGTTTTTACTATTGTTACCGACCACAAACCGTTGTTAGAAATTATAGCGGGAGATAAGCCAACCCCCTATATATTGTCACCAAGAATGACTCACTGGTCGGAGTTTTTAGCTGCGTACAATTATAAATTACAACACCGCCCGGAAAAAGCCATTCCCCACGCTGATGCATTGAGCCGTGCTCCATTTCCAGAAACCGTCAATGACCCAGCTCCAACCCTTACAACACTCCAGATTGAAACGCTACAGTCACCACCACTAACAGCCAGAGACATTGCAATTGAAACAAAACGAGATCCTGTCTTATCGTGAGTTTTTAGCTGGGTCGAAAAAGGTTGGCCAATAGATCAAATCTCTGACGATTTCATCCCTTTCAGAAACCAGCAAACAGAACTGTTTTCTCAAAAAGGCTGCATCCTATGGGGAGATAGAGTTATCGTCCCAGAGCGGTTACAACGAGCAGTATTGAAAACATTGCATGACGGTCACCCTGGCATCGTGCATATGAAAGCGCTCGCACGAAGCTACGCATGGTGGCCGGGCATCGACAGACAAATCGAAGCCTGGGTAAAGACTTAAAGTGCCAAGAAGTCAACAGTGCTTCACCTAGAGCAACTCCAACAGAATGGGAAACCCCCCGGGGGCCGTGGTCCCGCATCCACATTGATTTTGTGGGACCTGCTAAAGGACATACATTCCTCCTAACAGTGGATGCCTATTCCAACTGGCTCGAGATCCACAAAATAAAGAATACTACAATGGAGTCCATCATCCAAAAATTGAACAGGCTATTCACAACACACGGACTGCCAGACATCCTGGTCTCCGACAACTGACCCCAGTTCACCACCCTGGTGTTTGAACAATACTTAGCGGATCGAGGCATCCGCCATGCACTAACTTCGGCTGTGCACCCTGCAGCTAATGGCAGGGCCGAGCGCATAGTACACTTTGTTAAAAAAAACTCTCCATAAAATGGACTATGGGGACATTGATGAAAAGATAAACAGAATACTCCTTCTCCAACACATCACTCCACACAGCGTTACCAACAAGACGCCAACTGAACTATTGATGGGACGCAAGCTCCATTCCCACCTCGACCAGCTTCACCCTTCCTACGAGCCAGAGAAACCCTGCGGATCCAGTGGGAAATGCCGCGAGTTCAAGGTAGGCGACTTAGTTTTTGCTAAAAACCTCTCCGGCAAACCATTATGGATCGAAGCAACCATAATTCAAACCACCGGGCCCAGATCGTACTGTGTGCAAACCTGCGATGGAAAAATATGGAAACGCCATATAGATCAGCTTCACTCTAGGCTACAACCCAGTTCCCGTGACTCCTGGGACTCCCAAACTGAGGGGGGAGAGGATGTCGAAGAAACTGAATTTGAGATGGGGAGAGCAGAAGCGAAGGAAGTCAGCGATTAGGTGCAATTAATGAAGAAGAATCAGGGAGGAGTGTGGCCTCACCACAGAGGAATACCTGAACGGAGGCTAGCCCACTAAGATCGGAGGACAACAACAATGACAGAATTAGCGGCACCGAGTCGTCCAGTGAGAATGAGGAACCGCTGGTACCAGATATGTCCAAAAACATCCCACCGAAGCTGGACTGCAGATGGGAACCGGTGGGATAGCGCAAATCTAATAGACAGTTAAAACAACCCACATATCTTAGAGATTACGTCACTGCACTCCTCAAACTGAACCCAGGGGGAAGGGGTGTTATGAACTAATAAAAACATTTAAATAAAGTTTATCAAAGCTTAAAGAAAAAGCAGGGTTCTAATCCTGCACTCCTGATTGGCCAATAATAGCGATATCAGATTGGTTCATTCTGGGGAATCTGATTGGCTGTTAATGAGCCACTCTCATTGGTTCAAGGGTTTAATGCTTCCATGTTCTCATTGGTTAATAGGTCAGCAGCCTGCCCTATAAAAGGGCTGCTGCTGCCCCAGGTTTTTGCTCTGTTCACAATGATTAATAAAGAGTTGAAGTTCACTGTTCACTGCCTCGTCTCCATTCCTTGCACCCATGCGCAGAACTTAACAAAGAAGATGCCTTTTAAAATGAAATTGAGGCTGTAATGGCATAATCCTATGCATGTCAGAAACTATTGTATTGCAGATACAATAAAATAGAATTGCAGAATATGAAACTACAAACTTATCTAATTCAGAGATGGGAAATCCGTGCCTTTCCAGTCATTGTTGAACTGTAACTCCTAACATTTCTCTTTGTTAGAGTTGCTACCTGGACCTGCTGAGAGTAGTAATTCAACAATCTGAGAGACCACAGATTCACCTATGCCATATCAGAATGTAGCATACAAGCTATCCTAGAAATTATTTTTTTGTAAAGCACTAAGCTTGTCTACTTAGCTTGCTATAAAAGGTTCTCCTTGGTATATTTTTTTCTCTGGTAGTATCATTGCACAATTCTAATGGCCAAATATATTGATCCTGAGGATGAGTATCTGGCAGTGTACCTGATACATGCAGTGATCCCTCAGACTTTAGATGCTCCCTATAGAGCCTTACAATGTGCAAGGTCTAGAGTATTATTACCAGCTCACTCTCTCAAATCCAATTGATTTCCTAACTATGCCTCACTGACATGGATGAAGAGATACAACATTTGCCTTCCAGCAGCAAAAAAAGAAATGGAGAAACTGGGGAATATATTGGAAAAGGGTGGCAGAATAGCCCATGAAAGAAAGAGATGATCCTGGTTAGATTTAAACATTAAGCAGCTAGTGAATTATCTTGCTTATTTTTCATAGATGTTAATAAAAAGAGGGAGAGGAAGCACATTCAAAGATAAATGTTATGTATGTAAATAGTTGAATAAAGGCAAGCTTGGGGTAAAGTGCAGGGTTCAGGCCCTGCACTTCTGATTGGGTGTTAAGCGGCTAGATCGGATTGGTCGGGTTCTGAGAATCTGATTGGCCCTTAACGAAGGACTCTTATTGGTACTGGAGCTAGCGTTTCACAGCTCCTATTGGTTATTTCACATTAGCATTGCCTATATAAAGCAGAGTTGTTGTTATACAAGTTAGAAGTCACTATGCAATAAAGAGTTGAAAGTTCACCAACTAAGTCTGTCTCCATTCATTCTACCCATGCCTGAATCCATGACACTGGCGACGAGGATGGGATTTGGAGACATCTGATCTTAAGGAACTTGGAAGAAAACAGAGCACGTGCAAAAAATGGCGCCACCAACGGAAGCCATGTCCGGCGGCATCGTACCACCCGCTCCATACGATCCATCCCAAGAGGATTGGGAATCCTACATGGATCACTTTCACATGTTCCTCGAAACGAACAACCTGAAGGACGCCACACCAGCCAAGAAGCGGGCGCTGTTCCTGACGTACTGCGGCCTGGCTGTCTTTAAAATGGCTAAAGCCCTCGCGAAGCCTCAAGAAGTGAAAGCAATAAGCTGGGACAACCTCGAACCTCTCCTGAGAGACCATTACGCGCCAACTGTACCCACACTCGTGAGACGCCACGAGTTCTATCAATGAAGCCAACGAAAAGGAGAGAGTGTGGCTGACTTCGTGGCAGACCTCCAGCACTTGGGAGGCCTCTGCGGGTTCGCAGACTTAGATGAAGCATTGAGAGACCGCCTAATTCTGGGATTAGATGCACTAAACGTGCAGAGCAAGCTGATGGCGAAGGGCGACATCGGCCTTGTTGATGCCATCGCTGAAGCCACTGCCACTGAGGCAACCAAAAAGTCAGCGGCACAGCTACGGTGAAGCCGAAACCCCACAAACCCACCGACAGGCGACATCTCACCCAGCTCAGAAGGGCAGTTGGCAACAACGCACTACGAGGACCTTTCTTCATCGTCAGACAGTGACGAAGAAGGGGTCCATCAACTGCGGTCCGACCGGGACCCTCGTCCTAAAACCTCACGCCCTTGCGCTGGCTGCGGGGCAAACCATCCCAGGGCAGACTGCAAATTCCGTGACGCACTCTGCCACGAGTGCGGGAAACGAGGCCACATCGGTCGAGTCTGTGGCAGTTTACCGGGACCAAGCCCGGCCTCAAAGGGAACCAACTTTCGCCAATTGGCAGGAAACCGTCCTGTAAGGCGAGACCCAGCAAACCACTCCTACAGATATCGAGTGTTGCAGAAAGAAGAGGTTCACCATACTATCACTATAGGTCACGCCTCGGCCCTGGACGCTAAGAAGATTCGAGTTACAGTAGCCATAGAGAACCAACCCTGCCACATGGAGGTCGATTCGGGATCGTCCCTCTCGATGGTGTCGTGGAAGACATTAAAGCAGCTCATTCCTACCATCCAACGCCAAGACCTTCGAATGCAACGCCTTATCCTTAAAGATTACCAAGGGAATCGGATCCCTGTAGTCGGGTCTTGTCAAGTCCGCGTCTCATTTAAAAAGCATACGGCATACTTACCTCTAACGATCATCGATAGGGACAAGCCTAGTTTGTTGGGCCTCCAATGGTTTGCGCCACTCGGCATCGAACTAGCCGGCGTGAACCGAGTCGGTGATTGCGAGTGGGAGGAGGATCTTATGTCTGAATTCAGCGATGTCTTTGCAGATCATCTGGGCGAGTATAAGGGGACCCCAATTTCATTCAGCCTTGACCCTAAGGTCACCCCGATCCGTTTAAAGCCCCGTCGAGTTCCGTTTGCCCTTATGGCCAAGATAGATGAACAACTTGACAAACTAATTAAACAAGGGGTACTGCAACCCATTGATCATTCCCCATGGAAAACTCCTATTGTAACCCCCATTAAACTAGATGGGTCAATCCGAATCTGTGGGGACTACCGGGCCACTCTAAACCACGCCCTCCAACAGAACGCGTATCCAGTGCCGGTGGTGCAGCACCTCCTTCATTCTTTGGGAGGTGGAAAGGTTTTCGCTAAGCTAGATTTAGCTCAAGCCTATCAACAATTGCTCGTGGATGATAAAACAGCCCAAGCCCAAACGATAGTAACGCACAGAGGTGCTTTTAAATGTACCCGATTGCAGTTCGGGGTGAGTGTGGCCCCGGGAATATTCCAAAGTTTAATGGAATGATTGTTACAGGAAATCAAGGGCGTGGTTCCGTATTTTGATGACGTATTGATTGCAGCTCCTAGTAAAAAAATTCTGCAGAATCGTTTAAAATGTGTGCTTAAAAAATTCCAAGAAGTGGGATTGAAAGTAAAAAGGGATAAATGTCATCTGTATACCGACAGTGTTGAATTTCTAGGTTATCACATTGATAGTAAGGGTATTCACCCAACTGAGAGTAAATTAAGGGCGTTTAGAAATGCTCCCAGACGTTGTAACAAAACTGATCTTCAAGCATTTTTAGGCCTTATCAATTTCTACAATGTGTTTTTACCGCATAAGGCGACTGTGGCTGAACCATTACACCGGTTATTAGATAAGAAAGTATTATGGGTTTGGGGTTACCGAGAAGAAAAAGCGTTTAGAAATGTAAAAGATTTACTTACATCTGATTCTGTACTTATGCAATATAATGAAACATTACCCTTGGTTATAACTTGTGATGCCTCACCATTTGGGGTGGGCGCTATTTTGAGCCATGTGCTACCTAATGGAAATGAGGTTCCCGTTGCATACTTTTCGAAGACTCCATCCCAGGCAGAACGTAACTATGGACAAATAGACAAGGAGGCTCTTGCAATTGTGTCAGCTGTAAAAAAATTCCATGAGTATGTATATGGAAGGATATTTAAAATTGTAACCGACCACAAACCTTTATTGGGGATAATCGCTGGGGACAAACCAACTCCCTATATATTGTCCCCAAGAATGACTCGATGGTCAGAGTTTCTAGCTGCTTAAAATTATCGATTGTTACATCGACCGGGGAAAGCCATTCCCCATGCCGACGCACTCAGCAGAGCACCGCTACCAGAGACCCTCGATGATCTGGCACCAACAGTATCGGCATTACAAATCAAAACGCTCAACTCGCTTCCTATGACCGCTCGAGATATCGCGAGGGAGACCAGACGAGACCACACCCTAGCACGAGTCCTAGGCTGGGTAGAGCATGGATGGCCATTGGACCAGATCCCAGAGGACTTCACGCCATTTAAAACGAGACAGACTGAACTTTTTTCTCAAAAAGGCTGCGTCATCTGGGGCGATAGAGTCGTCGTCCCAGAATGACTCCAAAAGACGCTGTTACAAATCTTGCACGATGGACATCCTGTGATCGTGCGAATGAAGGCACTCGCAGGGAGCTACGCTTGGTGGCCAGGCATGGACCGACACATCGAGCAATGGGTCAAGGCCTGCGCCAAATGCCAACAAACCAGCAACGCACCGCCAAAAGCTGCACCGACCGAATGGGAGACGCCACGTGGACCCTGGTCCAGAATCCACCTGGATTTCGCAGGGCCGATCAAAGGACAGACATTGCTGTTGACTGTCGATGCATACTCTAATTGGTTAGAAATTCATCGGATGGCCAATACAACCTCCGAGGCAGTCATTAAAGTCCTCAATAGACTCTTTGCAACTCATGGATTGCCGGACGTCCTGGTGTCCGATAACGGACCACAGTTTACAGCGCTAATGTTTAAACAGTACCTTGCTGACAATGGCATCCGCCATGCGCTCACCTCGCCGGCGCATCCTGCTACCAACGGCCGAGCGGAATGCATGGTACAATTTGTAAAAAAGACTTTACAAAAGATGGACTATGATAATCTTGACGAAAAAATAAACCGCATTCTACTTCTACAACACATCACTCCGCACAGCGAAACCGGCAGAACTCCCGCTGAACTTCTCATGGGGCGAAAACTCCGTTCCCGCCTCGACCGACTGCACCCTGCTTACGAGCCAGAAAAACCTCCAGGATCCAGCGGACGCTACTGTACCTTCAAGGTAGGCAACCCCGTTTATGCAAGAAATTTATCGTGCGACCCAGTTTGGATTGAAGCAATGGTAATACGCGAGACTGGGCCCAGATCCTATATTGTAAAATGCATTGATGAGAGACTATGGAAAAGACATATTGACCAATTACGGTCACGACTTATAACTGCTAGCCAACAACTTCCCAACGACCAAACTGAGGGGGGGGGAGGAAGAGAAGATGATGATATGCCAGGAAACCTGTTTCAGGAAAGCGATGAATCAAGTGAAGCCCAGAAAATGGAGCAGGAATAAGAATCGTATGCTCCAAGGGAAATCACACCAGAACGAGAAGCTGAGCCACTACAAAACAACACCCTACCTCAACGGGACTGCACGCAGCCAGTCCAAAGAAAATCTGACAGACCCAAGAGACAACCGTCCTATTTAAAGGACTACATAATCACAAACTAATTGTGAAGCCAGGGGGAAGGGGTGTTATGTATGTAAATAGTTGAATAAAGGCAAGCTTGGGGTAAAGTGCAGGGTTCTGGCCCTGCACTTCTGATTGGGTGTTAAGCGGCTAGATCGGATTGGTTGGGTTCTGAGAATCTGATTGGCCCTTAACGAAGGACTCTTATTGGTACTGGAGTTAGCGTTTCACAGCTCCTATTGGTTATTTCACATTAGCATTGCCTATATAAAGCAGAGTTGTTGTTATACAAGTTAGAAGTCACTATGCAATAAAGAGTTGAAAGTTCACCAACTAAGACTGTCTCCATTCATTCTACCCATGCCTGAATCCATGACAATAAATAAAACACTTTTAAAGGCTTACTAAACAGTCATATTGCTGGCAGTTGAAAGTCAGTCACTAGTGGCAAATATATACTTCAGGATGCTGGAAATCCTGGACGAGGGCCGCTTCCCGGTCTTCGTCTATAGTCTGATTGATGCCTGCCATTTCGATTCCTAATGGTGCGTACCACTGTAGACTCAGTAGACTGTGTCGGTCTCTGTCAATGACAGTGAGAGGTAGTATTGCAGTGTGGTTCTTGAAGGAGACCTGGAAATGACTGGAACCAACGACCGGAATCTGGTTGCCCTGGTAGTCCTTTAATATAAGTCTCTGAGTGCTGAGGTCCTGGCGGCAGATGTTGGGAATCAGCTGCTTCAGGGTTTTCCAGGAGACCATGGATAGGGAAGACCCGGAGTCCACTTCCATGATGCATGGTCGATTTGCAATGTTGACCTCTACACGGAGTTTTCTGGTGTCTAAAGATAAAGCATGGCCAATGGTGATAGTCTGATGTGCTTCTTCCCATCTGGGTGCACCAGTAAATTTCCGGTTTCTGTTGTACTGGCTCCACTGGTTGTTTGGGCAGTCCCGATTAGTGGTGGGGTTGCCCTCTGTTTGTCGGAGACTGTTTTCTTTCCGTTTGGGACTGAATCCTCTTTTGTTTCGGCATACTTTAGCAATATGCCCTCTTCTCTCACAAAAATGACAGATGGCGTCTAGGAATCTGCATTCAGATCGTGGGTGGTTTCCACCACATCCAGCGCATTGGAAATTTGATTTACGACCCCACTGGTCTTTCTGTTCACGCTCTGACCTGAGTCTGTGGACTTCTTCCTTTTCACTATCTGATGAGGATTTGATATCTTCCTGATGGGTGGCTGACATGTATTTCTCTGATGGCATTGCTGTATCGTTGGTGGTTTGGTGGCTGACCCCATTTGTCCGGTGCATCCGTGCTGCTGATTTGCGGGTGGCGTCTGCAAGGGAGATGTCTCCTTTGGCCATAATTTTACTTTGGACCGTGGGGTATCTTAGGCTAAGGACAACTCGATCCCTCATGGCTTCTTCTAGATTTGCGAAGCCACACAGGCCACCTAAATTCCTTATGTCAGCTATAAAATCCCCGATGGTCTCACCTTCGCGTTGATCCCTTTGGTAAAATTCATGTCTGTGGATGAAAGTCGGTACTGCCGGGGCATAGTGGTTGCAGAGGATGGGAGCAAGGGTATCCCAGTCCATCGTCTTGACTTCAGCTGGCTTTGCGAGCACTTTGGCCATTTTAAAAACGGCGGGTCCGCAATGCGTCAGGAAGACTGCTCGTTTTTTGCTAGGAGTGGCATCCTTCAGATTGTTGGACTCTAGGAACATTTGAAACCTGTCCATGTTTGAGTCCCAGTCTTCGCTGGCTGGATCGAATGGGGAGAGCGGTATAGCGCTACTGGCCATTCTGTCAACGTCTGTGCGCTGTCAGCCATGTGCTCTGTTGATTGTTGGTGAGTGCTCAGTCAGCTCTGCTGTCTCCGGATCCCATCCTTGTTGCCAGTGTTATGTCTGGAAGGATGGGTCCAAGAATGGAGACGAGACTCAAAAAGTGACTACAGCTCTTTATTAGTGACTTCTGATCTGAGCAAATGCTCCTAGCTGCAGCAGCCCCTTTTATAGAGCTGGCTGCGGCTAAACGGCCAATGACAGTGTTTTGAGTTTGCCACGCTTGGTTCGCCCAATCGCGGCAGCCCGTTTAGTAGCCAATCGGATCAGTCTGGAGTGACCAATCATGACCCGCTGTTAGCGGACCAATCCGCTTTGCAGGCTTTCAAGCCTGCTAGTCCAGAACATCTAGTCTAATGAAAAGAAAGACTAGGGGAAACATGATAGCAGTGTTCCAATATCTCAGGGGCTGCCACAAAGAAGAGGGAGTCAAACTATTCTCCAAAGCATCTGAGGGTAGAACAAGAAGCAATAGGTGGAAACTAATCAAGGAGAGAAGCAACTTAGAACTAAGGAGAAATTTCCTGACAGTTAGAAACAATTAATCAGTGGAACAACTTGCCTCCAGAAGTTGTGAATGCTCCAACACTGGCAGTTTTTAAAAAGATGTTGGATAACCATGTGTCTGAAGTGGTGTAGGTATTTCAGTAGTGGGATTCAAATTTTTTTACTACCAGTTCTGTGAGTGTGGCTTGGTGGGCGTGGCAGGGGAAGGATACTGTAAAATCTCCAATCAGTAGTTCTCCGAACTACTCAAAATTTCTGCTACAGGTTCTCCAGAACTGGTCAGAACCTGCTGAATACCACCTCTAGATTTCCTGCCGAGGCAGTAGGTTGGACCAGAAGACCTCCAAGATCTCTTCCAACTCTGTTATTCTATTCTAATTAGGTGAAAACTGTAAGAACTCTCAGAGTTGGTTTTCACCTATCTGTGCCAATACGATATCTCCAAATAAAACTGTTCTTTGAGCAATCTACCTGCATCAGAGTTCTATGGGTGTGTTACTTGGAATGCTGACAATGTTATCACAGATGTGCCAGAAAAATTAACTGGATGCATGATGCTTTCATATTAGCACCTACTAGGATGGCCTCAAAGTTGGTGGCATTTTGGCAGTGTAACATCCTGTGTGGTCCATTATACCAATGCCTGCCAATATGTTGATGTATGCCTGAGGTTCACTGTATGCTACCTATGATACAAATACAACTACAGAAAGCTTTTTTTAAAATACATACTTTCTGCTTTATTTGAATGGTTTTTTCCTCATCCTGATTGGCTGGGAGTCTAGGTCTGTTTTTATTGGTCTTTGAGTTGCTGTGTTCTTGATTGGTTGGCAACACTTATCCTTCTGTTGGCTTGTCTTATGTGTGTGGCAGGGCATGATGCGCAGGGTACTTCATATATGCCTTGGTCTTCTAGGTCAATTTTATCTTTGGGGTTTCTTAGAATGGCTACTATTTTTTTCTCCATTTTGAAGGCAGTCTTGATGTGATACCTGTGTGGTATCTTGCTGATTTTGTCTGTTGTTCCTCTTAGGTTCCTCTTCGGCAGGACAGTTGTTCCATAGGTTTATTCATTTTCTGGGTCTCTATTGTGTTTCAGTGTGTTTTTGTGGATCAGGTCCATGATTTTGTTTTTGTGGAAGCCATTAGCTATCAGTATTTTGGTCAGAGTGCATAGTTCAGTCTTTTTATACAAACTGTATCCCATTGCTAGCCATTTCTGGAGTATTAATTAAAGCATGTGTTAATACTGGCTAACATTTATATTTATATTGTAATAATTTTGAGGCTTTAAGAAACACTCTATCCATCGTAGTACATAATAATTGGAAAACAACATAGACTTTATGGTGTTAGAGTGTTTAAATGTTATCAAAGGAGAATAAAGCCCAGAGACTAACTTGCTTGCTGAGGGAGGATATATATTTTAATATCTTAGCAACTTAAGGGAGACCTAAATAAATTCTGTTGACAGTAATTGAAGAAATACCAGTATGTGTACATGGGTAGATTAGCTTTTTAGTAAAGCTTCAAGATCACCAATCATAACTTTGAAGAAAACAGTAGCTGAGAAAAGGGAGAAGCAGATAACAAATGCTAGTTAAAAAACCAGAGGCAAGAATCTATTGCAGGAACAAACGATCTATTTTCAAGTTTTTGACTACACTGGATATTTATTTAAAGCCTAGGGCACAGGATATAGAAAAAGTATTTGTAAGAAAAATACAGCATATGAACAACATTTTGTAGAGTTTTCATCCATTCATCCATTTCAGAGTTTTATTTTTAAAATAATTAATTAACTAATAATCAATTAAAATAATGCAGTCCTACTCAGCCAGGTGGCAGCATTTAGCCAATCTTGATTGATCTCAGAAAGCTAAGCAGGATCAGATCTGAAAAATTGCATAGCTGGATGGAAGACCAGCAGGAAATATTACAAATATGAGCCAGTCTGGAAGTTAAACAACAACAACTAAAAAAGGCAATGGCAAAACACCTGTTGTATTTCATATAGGTTTATGATGTAACCAAGAGTCAAGTTCAGCTCAAGGGAAAGAGGGTTTTTTAGTGTCTTTGTCTCTGTCATGCTAGGCAGATATAGCAATAAATCTTACTCTTTGAATCAACTTACTGCAGGTTTAGGAGTTTGCTTACATTAGAACCTCACAAACATGACATGAATAGATAAACTTCTTTATTGAAAACAAAAAATAACTGGGTATGTGTGTGGAGAGAGAAAGAGAGATAGAGACATGCAAAAGATTTGCCTATCTATCTGCTCCAGAAATTTGGCCATTCTCCTGCCAATTTTGAGAGTAGGAGACCTGTGCAATATTTACTGAACAGTTCTGTCTAGCCTGAGAATTAGTGGTTCTTGTTCACCAGTTTCAGCAGCTTCCACTTTGGGGATTTTTATTGAGTTCTTGTGGCAGGAACAATGACCTTGATTATGCCACTGAAATGGAGCAATAGAAGATTCTATTGAGTCTACAGAAAGTTGGGAAGTTTCAAATGGCTCCACATACTCTCAGTGTAGGTAGCTTATTCATGCTTTGGTTAGGCTTGCCCAAGTTAGTAATGGCTTTTTATAATTGATTACCTATGAGTGACAAAGGATGTATTTTTTTACTGGCTTACAGAACCAGCTCTTCAAATTGACATTGTAGCTCCCTAGCTTAGAAAATGAAAATTTCCAATTCACAATATTGCACAATGAAGAATGTGTCATGTTTTCAGAAAGTTATTCAGCATGAAGTTTAAACCTGAATCTGTCCCTCCCTTCCTAGAACCTTCACTTCTGCACTGAAAATATTTTGGATGCCTCAAACTCTATGTCCTCTCCCACAATATCTTTATCAATGGGATTGGGTTCCTGGAACTATTCTCTGCAGTGCATCTTATTTTGTTTTTTGCTTCACAAAAATGAAGAATTAAGAGCAAACTGATTTCATAGATTCTTCCAGCCTTATGTCTAAAGGCTTTTCGTCTTTTCCTCCATCTTTCCCAAGCAAACAAACAGAGAAGCTTTCATAGGAGTTTGGCAGGGAAACAATAATCTGCAAGCATCATGAAATACATATTAGAGTAATCTGAAAGGAATGTGCAATATCTGTATTTTGAACTCTGTTTAAATAGGAGGGCACCTGCTTCGAGTGTAAGGAGAAAAACAAAGGAGTTTAAAGGAGAACATTTTTACACTGTCGCATATCAGGAAAGATGAGGGCTTCCTAGGTGAAATATGAAAGGCCAGTTAATGCCAGAGAACACAAATGGAGAAGCATCAGGCCTGAGTGACAGGCAAGGTGTTTTACGAAACTACAATAGTGAAGTCAGTGGAAAATGTTGCTCAGAATCTCTGATGTTCTTATACAAGATACAGAATATGCGAAAGAAACAAGGAGAATTTGAAACCCTAACATTAAGAGGACAAATATTATGGGCATCATAGAAATCTTGTAAGAAGATAGCTCTGGAAGGCTATAGTTGACTCAAAAAAAAAAAAATGCCTAACAGAAATGGAGAGGATTTCTGCTTGTAGAGAAATTCAGAAACCAGAACACTGAGATTTTGGGGACAAGAATAAAAGGACACAAAAGCAGCAACAGCATGGGAGTTAATTATAAACCTCCTGGATGGACACAAAATATTTCTTATATTGTGCATAAAATGATAGAATTTTCCAAGGCACATCATATTGACAATGAGAGATTTTAACTACTCTGAGGTTTGCTAAAAAATATCTGACTTCCAAGAGTCAGAGGTCTAACTAATTCCTGTTTCCTCTCAGGATGTAGAAGAAGAAACTAAAGGCTCTTCTTTTCTGACCAAATTCTTGTCCACAGGAATTCACTGAAGAAGTGAAAGTTGTTAGAGATAACTTTGTTTACCCTAACTGGTTTAGGTAAAATAATAAATAAGTTATCATGGTTTGTTGGTTAAAGTGTGTGTAACTTTAACTACAAGAATGTAATTAAGGGTGTGGTTGTAAAAGCACCATAAAAGGAGCAAGACAGGCAGCTTGCTCTCTGGCTTAATGATCCCTAATTACTGGATGGATTGATGACTGTGTTTTTTTCTACTGGAACGGGAGAGAGAAAGGAGTGTTGATTTCTCAACGGTGAGAAGAGATAATATGGACTGATTTATAATTGTCAGTGAACTGACATTGAATATTCAACACGGACTTTGCAAATTGAGTATCCCCGAATGGACTGACTGAAATGATACATGACTAATGGACTGTTTTTGACTATGCTATAACTCTTAAATGGAATAAACTATATTTTTGATAGCACAAGCGTATCTGCTTTTTACTGAGTGTTAACTAACATACAAACTTTTCTCACACATTTACCTGTCTGCCTAACTGACTAAAGCTGCACATTCTGTTTAGCGTGTTTCCTTAACATTGGTTGGGGGAACAGGCTCAACAAAAGTGACCGAAACTTTGGGAGACCGTGACCGTGCTTTTATTATCTCTGAGGTAATCTTATCCTTGAGCGCTCTTCCAATTTTATGATTCTTTGATACCTTAACTCAGTACCATGTGGATAGGATAACATTAAAATTCCTGAAATTCCAAAAGTACACATATAGACTGAAAAACCAAAGAAAAGAAAAAAAGAAAACCAAAGAAAAATCAAAAGTACACATATAGATTGGGTGAAACCAGGCTTAATAACAGTAACTGTGAGAGGGATCTTGGAGTCTTAGTGGACAAACAGCTAAATATGAGCCAGCAGTATGCAGCAGCCACCAAAAAAGCTAATGCAATCCTAAATTGCATTAACAGAGGGATAGAATCAAAATCAAGTGAAGTACTAATACCACTCTTAGTAAGACCACATCTAGAAAATTGCATCCAATTTTGGTCACCATACTATAAAAAGATGTTGAGACTCTAGAAAAAGTACAGAGAAGAGCAACCAGGATGATTAGGGGACTGGAGACTAAAACATATGAAGAACAGCTACATTCAAGCAATGGAATAATTTGCCCTTGGAAGTTGTGGGAGTATCATCACTTGAGACTTTCAAGAAGATATTGGACTGCCATTTGTCAGAAATGGTGTCGGCACTTGGGGTGGAGGGTGTTGGACTAGATGACTTACAAGGTCCCTTCTGTTAAGCCTGGTTTCCTCAACCAGGGTTAAGGAGACAAGCTAAACAGAATGTGCAGCGTTAGTCAGATAGGCACACAGATAAATGAGTGAGATATGTTTGTATATTTGTTAACATACAGTAAAAATAACAAATACGCTTGTGCTATCAAAATATAGTTTATTCCATTTATAGCACAGTCAAAATAACAGTCCATTATTCATGTATAATTTAGTCAGTCCATTCAAGGATATTCAGTTAGCAAAGTCCGTGTGGAATATCCTATGTCAGTTCACTTACAAATCAGTCCTTTGTTTATCTCCCGTTCCAGTAACGCAGTCTTGAGTCCATGCAGTAATTAGGGATCATCAAAGCCAGAGAGAGAGAGAGCAAGCTGTCGTCTTGCTTCTTTTAAAGTGCTTTCACAACCACTCCCTTAATTACATTCCTATATTTAAAGTTGCAGACACTTTAACTTATAAACTATGATTATAAATTTATTATTTTACCTAAACTAGTTAGGGTAAACAATGTTATCCCTAACATTCTCCCCTTTTAGGAAATAATAATAAATATAACTATTTACATCTTTAAATCATATTTGTTACAACTCTCTTTAAACTTAATTACTCCTTGAGCTTTTGTAAATTGGTCTGCAATGTTTTCTTCTGTCATGCAGTATTCCAATTTAATTAGCCCATTCTTTACAGATTCTCTAACATTTAAGTATCTTAAATCAGTATGCTTTGATCTAGTTTTTACAGCAATACTAGTAGCTAACTTTATGGCTGCCTGGTTGTCCTCGTACACAATAATGGAATCTTTAACAGTTATACCCATGTCTAATAATAACTGTTTGTACAAAATTAAGTCAGTGCATAGTAATGACAGGCATGAAAATTCTGCTTCCATCGTGGACAAGATGATATGCTATTGTCTGATTGACCTCCACCCTATTAGTGTCTTTCCAAATAATATAGCCATCCCAGATGTTGATTTTTTAGTGTTTATGTCAGTTGCAAAACTTGAATCTGCATAGGCACTAAGACTCAAATCACCCTTTGGTTCTATATACAATGCATGGTTCATTGTTCCTTTAAGATATCTTAAAATTCTCTTTAATGATTGCCAATGACATTGATGTGGATCTGAATTAAAACAAGCCAGCTGATTTACACTATAAGCTATATCTGGCCTAGACCAATTGCTTATATATGATAAACTGCCAATCAAAGATTGATATATGGACTTATCAAATTTGGGACTTTGATCATCAGTTTGGCAAACTTCCTGACTCATTGAAGTCTTTGCCAGTTTACAAAGTTCCATTTTATACGTTTTAATTAATTGGCAAATTTTATCTTCTTGAGATATCTTAAATCCATTTTTTGTTTTGTTAATTGTCAATCCTAGATATTTTTTAATTTCACCTAAATGCTTTAATTTTATCTTTTTGGCTAATAATGATATAATCTCATGAGCTTCATTATTAGTCTTAGTTATCAAAGCAATATCATCTGTAAATAATAACAATAATGACACCGTTCCATTATTTTCTCTTTTAAACACACATGGATCTGCTAAACCAGATTTAAAACCTATATTGTTTAATTCTTTCACAATATATTGGTTCCACTCAAACCCAGATTGTTTCAATCCGTAAAGACTCTTTTTGAGTTTCCAAAAATCATTACAATTTACTTTATTGTCTTTTATAACAATTGGCTTTTTCAAATATATAGTGTGCTGCAATGGTGCATGCAAATAAGCAGTTTCTACATCTAAATGGTTAATGACATAGTTTTTCTTAGCTGCCCACACTAATGCTGCTCTTAAAGATGTTGCTTTAAGACTTGGTGCAAAAACTTCATCGTAATCAGATGCAGTTTGTTTAAATCCTTGAGCTACCAACCTAGCTTTATGGGTAACAGTCCCATCATTTCCAGTTTTTACTTTAAATATCCATTTGCACCCAATGGATTTTTCTCCTGGAGGTAATTTAGCATCTTCATATACTTTCATTACCTTTAATGAATTTAGTTCTTTTTCCATTGCCTTTTGCCAATTCTCCTGATCCTTAGCAGGATACATCCTAAGTTCATCTACACTAGTTGGAACTTTAGTTACTTGGCAAACTATACTTGCTTGATACCTATCAGGTGGTCTAGTTACAAGTGTAGTACGTCTAGGTATTACAGGACTTACAGGTGGACTTTCATTTATTAAGTCTTCTTGATTATCTAACTCTTCCTGATCAACTGTTTCCTCTTGTTCTGGTCCTATTTGCTCTTCGTGGACTTCTTCTTTAATTGGACTCTTCTTATAACTAGTCTGATCTTTTTGCCTTTTGTAGGGTTCAATAATTACTTCGTTATTTAAATCTTGCTCTAATCTATTCCATCCTACATATTCTAGGAATTTAGCACTAGCACTGATGTAAACTCTAGATGTACCTGGTTCCCAGAATCTATAAGATCTATGATTAGATTTATATCCTACAAAAAATAATCTTTTAGCTCTATGCTGTCCTTTTTGTCTAAGTTGTGTAGGGATATGCACCCATGCTGGTGCTCCAAATGTGTGCATGTAACTTAAATCAGGTTTTGTACCATGCCACAGTGTGAATGGTAATTCACCTGTTGTTGAATTAACAACATTATTTAATATATGATTACCACACATTATTGCCATAAATTGTCAGGTAATCCTGAATCAAACATCATAGTTCGTGCCATTGACTGTAGTGTTTGACCTTGTCTCTCTATAAAGGCATTATGTTGTGGCCTATATGGTGCAGACTTTTTATGTTGAATACCTAACATCTGAAGTCTATTCTGGAATTTATTATTTGTAAATTCCGAACCATTATCTGTTATAAGAGTTACTAATTTCTTTTTAGTTTTCCTTTCTGCAAATTTTATCCAATTAAAGAAATTTAGATACGTTTCAGTTTTGCTCTTCATTAAATAGCAGAACCCATATCTAGAATAGTGGTCCATTATATTTAGTATGTAACGAGCTCCTCCTACACTTGGTTTTTTTGGATCTATTAAATCAGCAAATACTACTTCTAAAGACTCTTTGGTAGTAAATCCATCAACTCTGTTAGCCGGTATGACCTTGCCTTTGCTTTGATTGCAAATAGAACATTGCAAATACTTATTACAAGGTTTAAAACTTATTCCTTTATATAGCTCAACAGTTTTCTTAAGCATTGTAAAATTTAAATGCCCTAGCCTTCGATGTAACAAGTGAATACATTCATCATGAGGTTTCTTATTATCATAAACCATGTTAGCCACCTTTAAACCATTATCATTTAACACATATAATTCACCTCTTAAAGATACAGTAATTTTCTTATCTTCTTTCTCAATTATGCAGTTATCTCCTTTAAAGGTAACTACATATCCTAGTTTAACCAAAATTCTAACTGAAATTAAATTAAACTTAAGTTGTGGTACATATAACATTTTTACATGCTCTTTTATGAAAGAACAATATGCTATACCTTGACTTTTAGCTTTCAGTTTCAGCCATTGGCTAATGATATCTGCTGTGTACTCTGGGACATTTTAATAAAATTTTTGTAATCATTTATTATACAGTGGGATGCTCCACTGTCAACCACCCATAAATTATTTTTTACAGCTTCGTTAATATACATGGCTAACTCTAAATTTTTCTTTTTCTTTTGGTGACTTTTTGTATTCTGGCCAGTGTTCTGGCGCTTTGCTTTTTTACAAAATCTTGCCAAATGTCCTCTTCCTCCACAATTAAAACACTTTTTAATTGTGTATGCAGTAGGAGATTCATTATTTTCTTTTTGAGGTTGCTCCCTCCTTAATTGGTCTCTTTCAAGCTTTCTTCTGGCCTCTTCAATCAATCTGCCAGTTATATCAGTTGAAGTTAAACTTTCCTTTGGCAATATTTCAAGGGAAGTGACGTAGTTATCATAACTTACATCTAGTGAAGATAGAATGATGTAGACTTGGTGTAGTTCAGAGAAAATAAGCTCTTTCTCGTGCAGTTCTTGAAAAATGCTTTGCATAGTTTCCAAATGACTCAGCATATCACCATTCGTTTGGAGATGCGTCCTGAAAAGCTTCCGTGTTAGATTTATGTGAGCACCAATGTTATCTTGAACATAAATCTTCTTCAGCTTCTGCCAACACCCAACAGCCGTTTGCTCTCCGTGGATATGAACAAGTTGTTGGTCAGTTAATGTTAATCCTATTATGCAAATAGTTTGTTCATTTTTATGCATAAAATTTTCTACCTTTAGTCTATCTTCATCATCCTCTGGATCCCATTCCTCTACGTTTGGTGGATTTTCAATTATGTTCCACAAACCTTCTCTTCGTAGAAGTAGACTACATTTCATAGACCATGATACATAGTTTATTCCATCCAGCTTGGATATAAGGGACAAACTTTGCAGATTGACTTGTGCCATGTTTTCTTATATGGATATAAAACTATAATTAATAAAACACAGCTGTCTGTTTTCTGTAACGTATAATAACACAAACTCTCACTTTTCACATAAATCTGTTTTATCCTAGTTAAACTGACTTTGCAGCCTCTGGGCCCATAACCAGTATTAAGCCTGGTTTCCCCAACCAGGGTTAAGGAGACAAGCTAAACAGAATGTGCAGCGTTAGTCAGATAGGCACACAGATAAATGAGTGAGATATGTTTGTATATTTGTTAACATACAGTAAAAATAACAGATACGCTTGTGCTATCAAAATATAGTTTATTCCATTTATAGTATAGTCAAAATAACAGTCCATTAGTCATGTATCATTTAGTCAGTCCATTCAAGGATATTCAGTTAGCAAAGTCCGTGTAGAATATCCTATGTCAGTTCACTTACAAATCAGTCCGTCGTTTATATCCCGTTTGAGTAACGCAGTCTTGAGTCCATGCAGTAATTAGGGATCATCAAAGCCAGAGAGAGAGCAAGCTGTCGTCTTGCTTCTTTTAAAGTGCTTTCACAACCACTCCCTTAATTACATTCCTGTATTTAAAGTTGCAGACACTTTAACTTATAAACTATGATTACATATTTATTATTTTACCTAAACCAGTTAGGGTAAACAATGTTATCCCTAACACCTTCCAACTCTGATTATCTGTTATAATTACAGATATTATGAAATCAGCCAGAATAAAAATAAATAAGTAAAGATGTTCATTATGGTGGTATTTAGAATAGTTTGAAGCAAGAAATGCTCTCCCTTTTAATCTCAAAAATAACTCAAGAGAAGCCTGTTATGGATATTATTGGTTTTATTGATTGTAGATACTGAAAAAAGGTATGTTATCAGAGGACTTGTTGGGAAATTGTTTATGAATCCATTTTTAAAAACATCTTTTAATACCAGTTTGACATTTCAGAAGTAGATTAAAATGATACATAATGCACCTCTGGCCAAGCTCTTGATTAATGTTGTGCACAGGGCTTTAGATTAAGAATGAGAATGGTAGTGGTCATGTTTTCTCTGATAAATAACACCATCAAGTTTTTTGCAATCTCTCGGATATAACAGGAGGAAGGAAATCTAACTACAGTTGTTATTCATGTACTGATGCTATGTATAACGTGATTAGCTTTATAAAATGCCAATGTCACTTATCACTAAACATAGATCCCAGCAACAGTTGAAGAGTCTTCTAAAGAAAGAAACAAATGCTTAGACATTTAAGCAGGAATATTTATATATCTTCTATTTCTTCTATTTGGCCATCTAGATATTCACTTCCGTGTCTCTGAAAAATATTCCACCCCCTTTTTTCACATATTCTATATATATTCTTTAATTACTCAGGCAACATTTGTGCTATAGAGTCGTAACAGTGCAGTGGTTAGAATGCTGTATTGCAGACTCATTCTGCTGACTGTTTGACAGTTCAATTCTCACCAGCTCAAAGTTGACTCAAACTTCTGTTCTTCAGAGGTCGGTAAAATGAGGAGCCAGATTGTTAGGGGCAATATGCTGACTCTGTAAACCCCTTAGAGAGGGCTGAAAAGCACTCTGAAGTGGTATACAAGTCCAAGTGCTATTGCTGTATCATCAGCCTTTCATATTGGTTGTTAGGTTGTTGTTATTATAGTTTTTTTTTTTTTGAAACAAATTTTATTAATTTTAAAAACAACCAAAACATCATTAAACATTGAACACATAAAACCTCTTTCCATTATAAATTTTTACAAGACGGATAAAACATTATTTTATTTTATACAACATAATTATAATATATCCCATTTCCACTTAAATATCTTTCAGCAGATTTCTCATTATTTCTCTTTACTCTTATTCAATTACGTTTCTTTTCTATATTTATCCATTTTACACTTATCATATTCATATTTCCCTCTGTTTTGTTTATAATTATCCTCATCTAGCTTTCCTCCAATGTTTTATTAAATCTCAAACAAACATAAATACACAAAACACAAAAACATAAAACTTCTTTTTAGAAAATAGCTTGGCCCCGGATTACCTCTCTTTATATGGACTTCAATTAAATTTATGCTCATCTTATATACCATTTCCTATCTTATTTACCATTTTATATCTTCATTATAGCTTCTCCCCGCTTTCCACTCTTCTTAATTATATTTTATTTATTTCGTCTTAATTTACATCATTATACTTGTATCTTTTGTCCATTCTTTTCCAATTACCCATTTATCTCATTCCCTATAGTAGAAAAAAAAGATTTCTCCTGAAATCACTGATCGAAGTATGATACCTTTCCATCGCTCCCCTAAATTAACATTTAAGGTAACACCTGTTTCCCCATCTGATTCTGCTTAGCACATTCTACCTACTAATTTTTAAAAGAAAGAGAAAATAGTAAATCTATAAAATAATTAAATACATAATTAAACATTAAATCTTATAACATTCCAATTATCTATTTGAAAGTCAAATGCTACCATAATAAATTTATACTAACAGAGTCAATTAAGCTCTATACTTAAACTAAGTATTTTAAACATTCCTTTTAATAATTTATTAAATCTTAAAATCTATCATTGTTAAACATTTAATATTTTAATCTTTACTTAATTCTTATTAAATTCTAATTTTCTATTTCTAATACAAATACTACAATACTATCTTATGTACCTTGCAGAATCCTTTTAAGAAAAAAATTTACATTACCCTTTATCCCTAAAAAAAAAATTCTTTTTCCCATCTTGTTTCATACTTTTGTGGCTTTTCCCCCCTTTTTCCCTTCCTTTTTTATCCCCTCTGGTCTTTTTACCCCCCCCTTCTCCAAACCTCCGCCTTTTTAGCTTCCCCTCTCTGTTGTATTTCTCTTTTCTTTTGCTTTCTAACATTGTATTGATTTTGCATCTTATTTTTCTCTTTCTTGGATGTTTTTTTAAGTCTTAAGTCCTTTTTCCTTCCTCTCTTTCTCTTTCCTTTCTTAATCAACTTTTTGGATTTATTAAAGATGGCTTCTCCTTCTTCTTCTTCTTCCTCTGCTTCCTCCTTCAATTGTTGTATTTGCTGGTAAGTAGCAAGCGCCATTTCTAAAAAGCGAATAGTTTCTCTCCAAGTGTCCTTGCCTTCGTTCTTTATTTTTCCATAATCCTCTCTTAGTTCATCAACAAATAAA
This sequence comes from Hydrophis major, assembly GCA_033807585.1. Taxonomy (NCBI): domain Eukaryota; kingdom Metazoa; phylum Chordata; class Lepidosauria; order Squamata; family Elapidae; genus Hydrophis; species Hydrophis major. The sequence goes on along the minus strand of CM066331.1, from coordinate 185,178,619 downwards.
GTCATTATAAACCTTTTCTTCTTTTCTCTTCTTCTTCTTAAGATAACCAAAATATTTCAAAACTTAGAACAATCCCCAAACTCCCAAAGTCATCAAACAGTCCAAACAGAGCACAAGATTCTTCCCTTTGCACTTTTTCTTCCTAGGGTAATATCAATTGGAAAGGGAAGAAAAAGCCCAATCTGTATTTAAAAGTCTTATTGCAATTAACTTCCAATCTCAAAGTCTTCCAGACATCTCCTCCAACAAAATCTTAATATAAATTTCTCCTTTGTCCTCTTGTCATCAAAGAGCTTTAAATTTTTACCTTCTATAAAAAAAGCAGGCTTTTCAATGTCCATTTGCTGATTCCATAGGGAAGGAGAGTAAACTTTCTCTTTCATCACTTTCACTCTCCACTTATAAATCTCTTCTGGAAACAAAGTATCGTTCAAAAATCAAAGTTTTCAGGATATTAAATGCATCTTATGCTCCCAGTTCAACCAAAAAACTTTCGCTTCAAAACTTTCTCCTTCTTCCTCCAGCACAATCTTGTCCAGCTCCGGCTTCTTTGTGGTGGCCATTGCTGACCGCTGCAACACTTGAGAAAAGGGGGTTATGCTGGGTGGGGAGGGGGTCTGTGGAACCCCCAGACCCCTGTCCAGATCCCCCCTGTCTTCGGCTGCCTCTATGGGGCAGCCTTATCCTCCAGACCCGTCAGGATCAGAGGCACCAAGACGGCTAGCGCAACAGGGATCGCGCAGGATCGCGAAACCCCGCCACCGCCGAAGCCTGGAAAACCGGAAGTCCATTGTTGTTATTATAGTTTTTGTTGTTCTGGTGAGGAAAGCTGTGGGCTGAATCTGAAAACTAGCATATGAATAATTTGCACGAGCACTGGTTACTATATGGTTATTATATAGTTATTATAGCAGGTCTTACTGACCCTAGATATAGCAATAGCACTTAGATTTATATACCACAGTACAGTGCTTTACAGCCCTCTCCAAGTGGTTTACAGAATCAGCATATTGCCCCCAACAATTTGGTCCTCATTTTACCCACCTCGGAAGGATGGAAGGGTGAGTCAACTTTGAGCCTAATGAGATTTGAACTGCTAAATTGCCATTCATCTAGATATTCACTTCTGCAGAAGTAGTCTGCAGTGCTGCAGACACTACACAAATGGGCACAGTTTTTAAACACACAGGCACAAATAACAGTTATCAAATATATGAGACACAGTGCCACAGTTGTTACACTGCGCCACTGTGTCTCATATATTTGATAACTGTTATTTGTGCCTGTGTGTTTAAAAATTGTGCCCATCCCCCTTCTTAAATTCTTATGCTCAAGACTCAGAAAATAGCACTGTAAACATTGACAGTACCAAACTTTTATAATCATTTATTAAGCTCCTGTACCTTTATGTATACAGCTGAAGTCCTGTTGATTGTTAGCTGTGAAGCCTTAATGGGTTTAAGACTAGGTTATTAAAAAAAGCTGTCTCATTTTATAATAACATAAGTTATTCATTTTATTTGTACAGTTCTATATTGTGATTTTTCCCAAATGGCACTCCAAAGTACAATGAAACATGAAATTCACTTATATGCTTACCATGTGAAGTTTTGATCCATTATCTGCTACCTTCAGAAATGCACTTAGTGATGATAGAGAGTTTTCTAAACTCAAATTGTACTTTATGCTATAATGTTCATCTGACATTGTAATTAAAAAGAAAAGTATGTTAGATCCTGTTAATACTGGGACCATTGCACATCTGTCAGGAAGAATCAACTTTCCCTTCTCAACTATTTTAATTTCAGCATTCACTTCCCTTTCATATATGAGGATTGAAAGGAAATGATATGAGGAGATGGAAGAACCCTCCCAAACAATCAAATATATCCAGGTGCAGTTTTAGCTATTGGAACCTTTCAAGGATTATTTATGGATCCAACATTATTAGGCTTTCAATTTAGAAGCATGCAAACAAATTCTGAGAAATGGTGTTATTAGGAAGGTCCAGCTCTTTGAAGAGATGTTTCATGCTAATGAAATTCCAAACAACAGGCCACTTTGAAGCAACTTACAAAGTGTTTGGATACCCCACTGAAAGAGTAAGGTATACATGATGCTTAGTTCTGCTTGGCAAATGTAACACAGAGAGAAACCCCTTCCACACTGAACCAGATCAAGTCTGTTTTGCTGCTCTGAGGTGGCAAAGTAAGACATTTGTAAGCATTTCCTATAAGCATTTTTCATGCTTTAAGACAACACATGTGTTTTTACAAATAAAGCACTCCATGTCTACCCAGCATCAAAGCAAGGCCAGTCTGAGTTTATCAACAATCTTGCTTTGATGGAAATGACTTCTGTGCATGCACAAAAGTGGTTTTTGCTGAACAGAGTGAAGATTTACAGATGCTGTCTTGGTTTAGTGTTTCATGAAGATGCTTTGAAGATTTGCATTGCCCAGCAGAAAGATTTATATTAAGCTGTTCAGAGAAAGAAAAAATTGAAATTGATTTTTACTTTTTGGGGAACAAAATCTGATAACAACGTCACGGGGAACAGTTTGACCCTTATCACTAATCTGAACACTTGCTCAGAAATGTTTTTTAATGTTTCTCATAAACACATGAAACAAATCCTCTTAGGAAACACTAAAAGTCTACCAACTGCAGCATATTCTATGGGCAGACAATCAAGCCCAATAGATTATTGCTATCCTAGGAAAAGAAAACAAATCATTATCAATTTCAATAGCAGAGAATTGGCACAACCTACCAAAATGGACTCTGCCATTTTTTAATCACATAAACATATATAAGAGAGAAAATGCATTAATAAATAGATATTAATATATTTAAGAGAAAATGGTACAAACTCTATATGTAACAGGACATATTTTACATGTGATTGTTATGTTATTTGTTGCTTTTCAGTATCATCACTGTAACAAGAGCTTTCAATTATCTGGGAGATACACAACTCATTAAAAATTTATATGATTGGCAAGAAGATTCCTATGATTGCCTGCCATGATTTCCTATGTTTATGTTTGCTGGCCAAAGTTCAGGTTGCTAACAAATTTGTAACATGTGGTCTCCACTGTTGGACTCAAATGGCTTTTGTCCAGGAGAACTTTGGGTAGACAAAGGTCTTGCTTGATTTGAAACTTTCACAGAATGACTCTACTCAGGTTTGTAGAGGCATCTTTGATGGCATGCCACCATGAGAAACTGAATTCCATTGGGTTGTTCTGCAGCTTTTATCTTTTTCCAAACATGTCTTGTCCTTTCTGTTTGTCAGGCAAGTTACTATCCAGAGGAAAACATTTCAGAAAACAAATAAACTGGAGGAAAGCACAGAGGGGAAAGCTTTGCTTTGTAGAAAAAAGTAGACATGTACACACACTGTGGTTTCTGTGAGTTTACAATTTCAGCCTGCATTTAAAAGAAGTGGTTAAAGGAGAATGCTGCAACTGGAAAAACAGCCCCTCTCTAATTTTTCCAGTATTCTTTTGTGGTTCAGAGCTGTCAATGTATTCTTTGTATTCCTAGATCTGGAAGAAGGCAGCAAACGGTCAATTGTTACCTGGTAACAGCCTAACATTTTCAGTCCTCATTGAAATGTCAGTGTGTGTAGGCACTGTCAAGTGCTTCCTTTGTCAGGGCTCCAGTAGTTACCCCCATTTAAATCATGAGTTTCTAGAAGTAATGGATGGAAGATCATTAAACAAAGTTCCAATTTAGAACTTAAGGAGAAATTTCCTGACTGTGAGAATAATCAGTGAAACAGCTTACCTCCAGAAATTGTCTGTGCTCCATCACTGGAAGTTTTCAGGCTCTAGGATCCCACAAAGTCATCAAAACTCAAATACTGATCCAATTTATTTTTACTTTATTTGTTGTATATTTGAAACTGCCATGAAGCTAGTGTGATCTTCTTTAATGCTTTCAAACACTTAGCTTATGGATGGTCTGGTTTCCCCAGCTGTGGGAATCTCTCACTTCACCACAGCTCCTGGTTCCAAAAAAGAAAAAAAAAAGGAAAACATTACTGAAATATGTGAATAAGTTTTGATCCCAATTAAAATGGGAGAATTGAAATCTGGAGATGGCATGAGTCACTTGGATGTTGAGCTCTGTGATTTGGGAGTAAAATATTTGATTCAACCTGCTTCAGATTCAATAAAAAAGCAACCAGCAGCTATGATAGGGAACCATCAAAATGCCTGCAGCTGCTTCAGTTTGAGCAGATGGGATGAGAAAAAAAAACCCAAGAATAGTAAATGCTTTAGAGAACATTAATGCTGCCAAATTTTAGCTGGATACTTTCAAGGTTTTCAGTTAATACATTTTTGAAATATTCCCCCTGTATCTCTTTTAAAGCAGGGATGGGTGAAGAAAAGGATAGCATAGCTGCTGATAAACTGTGTTGAACCACAGCCGATTGTATTCTGTTCCAATTAAAAAAAATAAAATTGTTTTAATTATGAATGCTTATACTTTCACTTCCTTTCCTTAGAGTCCAGGCTTTGTATGGTGTGTTGACCAGTTTGACCTCTTCTCAGAATGAAGTAAAAAAAACAATGTAACATATATTCAGGCATGGGTAGAATGAATGGAGACAGTCTTAGTTGGTGAACTTTCAACTCTTTATTGCATAGTGACTTCTAACTTGTATAACAACAACTCTACTTATATAGGTAATGCTAATGTTAAATAACCAATAGGAGCTTGTGAAATGCTAGCTCCAGTACCAATAAGAGTCCTTCATTAAGGGCCAATCAGATTCTCAGAACCCAACCAATCCGATCTAGCCGCTTAATACCCAATCAGAAGTGCAGGGCCAGAACCCTGCACTTTACCCCAAGCTTGCCTTTATTCAACTATTTACATACATAACACCCCTCCCCCCTGGCTTCACAATTAGTTTGTGACTATGTAGTCCTTTAAATAGGACGGTTGTCTCTTGGGTCTGTCAGATTTTCTTTGGACTGGCTGCGTGCAGTCCCGTTGAGGTAGGGTGTTGTTTTGTAGTGGCTCAGCTTCTTGTTCTGGTGTGATTTCCCTTGGAGCGTACGATTCTTCTTCCTGCTCCATTTCTGGGGTTTCACTTGATTCATCGCTTTCCTGGAACAGGTTTCCTGGCATATCGTCATCTTCTCTTCCTTCCCCCCCCTCAGTTTGGTCGTTGGGAAGGTGTTGGCTAGCAGTTATAAGTCGTGACTGTAATTGGTCAATATGTCTTTTCCATAGTCTCTCATCAATACATTTTACAATATAGGATCTGGGCCCAGTCTCGTGTATTATCGTTGCTTCAATCCAAACTGGGTCGCCCGATAAATTCCTTGCATAAACGGGGTTGCCTACCTTGAAGGTACGGTAGCGTCTGCTGGATCCTGGAGGTTTTTCTGGCTCGTAAGCAGGGTGCAGTCGGTCGAGGCGGGAACGGAGTTTTCGCCCCATGAGAAGTTCAGCGGGAGTTCTGCCGGTTTCGCTGTGTGGAGTGATGTGTTGTAGAAGTAGAATGCGGTTTATTTTTTCGTCAAGATTATCATAGTCCATCTTTTGTAAAGTCTTTTTTACAAATTGTACCATGCGTTCCACTCGGCCGTTGGTAGCAGGATGCGCCGGCGAAGTGAGCGCATGGCAGATGCCGTTGTCAGCGAGGTACTGTTCAAACATTAGCGCTGTAAACTGTGGTCCGTTATCAGACACCAGGATGTCCGGCAATCCATGAGTTGCAAAGAGTCTATTGAGGACTTTAATGACTGCCTCGGAGGTTGTATTGGCCATCCGATGAATTTCTAACCAATTAGAGTATGCATCGACAGTCAACAGCAATGTCTGTCCTTTGATCGGCCCTGCGAAATCCAGGTGGATTCTGGACCAGGGTCCACGTGGCGTTTCCCATTCGGTCGGTGCAGCTTTTGGCGGTGCGTTGCTGGTTTGTTGGAACTTGGTGCAGGCCTTGACCCATTGCTCGATGTGTCGGTCCATGCCTGGCCACCACGCGTAGCTCCGTGCGAGAGCCTTCATTCGTACAATCCCGGGATGTCCTTCGTGCAGGATTTGTAACAGCGTTTTTTGGAGTCGTTCTGGGACGACGACTCTATCGCCCCAGATAACGCAGCCTGTTTGAGAAAAAAGTTCAGTTTGTCTTGTTTTAAATGGTGCGAAGTCATCTGGGATCTGGTCCAATGGCCATCCACGCTCTACCCAGCCTAGGACTCGTGCTAGGGTGTGGTCTCATCTGGTCTCCCTCGCGATATCTCAAGCGGTCATAGGAGGCGAGTTGAGCATTTCGATTTGTAACGCCGATACTGTTGGTGCCGGATCGTCAAGGGTCTCTGGTAGCGGTGCTCTGCTGAGTGCGTCGGCATGGGGAATGGCTTTCCCCGGTCGATGTAACAATCGATAATTTTAAGCAGCTAGAAACTCTGACCAGTGAGTCATTCTTGGGGACAATATATAGGGAGTTGGTTTGTCCCCAGAGATTATCCCCAATAAAGGTTTGTGGTTGGTTACAATTGTAAATGTCCTTCCATATACATACTCATGGAATTTTTTTACGGCTGACACAATTGCAAGAGCCTCCTTGTCTATTTGTCCATAGTTACGTTCTGCCTGGGATAGAGTCTTCGAAAAGTATGCAACGGGAGCCTCATTTCCATTAGGTAGCACATGGCTCAAAATAGCGCCCACCCCCAAATGATGAGGCATCACAAGTTATAACCAAGGGTAATGTTTCATTATATTGCATAAGTACAGAATCAGATGTAAGTAAATCTTTTACATTTCTAAACGCTTTTTCTTCTCGGTAACCCCAAACCCATAATACTTTCTTATCTAATAACCGGTGTAATGGTTCAGCCACAGTCGCCTTATGCGGTAAAAACACATTGTAGAAATTGATAAGGCCTAAAAATGCTTGAAGATCAGTTTTGTTACAACGTCTGGGAGCATTCCTAATTGCCCTTAATTTACTCTCAGTTGGGTGAATACCCTGACTATCAATGCGATAACCTAGAAATTCAACACTGTCGGTATACAGATGACATTTATCCCTTTTTACTTTCAATCCCGCTTCTTGGAATTTTTTAAGCACACATTTTAAACGATTCTGCAGAACTTTTTTACTAGGAGCTGCAATCAATACGTCATCAAAATACGGAACCACGCCCTTGATTCCCTGTAACAATCGTTCCATTAAACTTTGGAATATTCCCAGGGCCACACTCACCCCGAACTGCAATCGGGTACATTTAAAAGCACCTCTGTGCGTTACTATCGTTTGGGCTTGGGCTGTTTTATCGTCCACGGGCAATTGTTGATAGGCTTGAGCTAAATCTAGCTTAGCGAAAACCTTTCCACCTCCCAGGGAATGAAGGAGGTGCTGCATCACCGGCACTGGATACGCGTTCTGTTGGAGGGCGTGGTTTTGAGTGGCCCGGTAGTCCCCACAGATTCGGATTGACCCATCTGGTTTAATGGGGGTTACAATAGGAGTTTCCCATGGGGAATGATCAATGGGTTGCAGTACCCCTTGTTTAATTAGTTTGTCAAGTTGTTCATCTATCTTGGCCTTAAGGGCGAACGGAACTCAACGGGGCTTTAAACAGATCGGGGCAACCTTAGGGTCGAGGCTGAACGAGATTGGGGTCCCCTTATACTCACCCAGACGATCTGCGAAGACATCACTGAATTCAGACATAAGAGCCTCCTCCCACTCGCAATCACCAACTCGGTTTACGCCGGCTAGTTCGATGCCGAGTGGTGCAAACCATTGGAGGCCCAACAAACTAGGCCTGTCCCTATCGATGATCGTTAGAGGTAAGTATGCCGTATGCTTTTTAAACAAGACGCGGACTCGACAAGACCCGACTACAGGGATCCGATTCCCTTGGTAATCTTTAAGGATAAGGCGTTGCATTCGAAGGTCTTGGCGTTGGATGGTAGGAATGAGCTGCTTTAATGTCTTCCACGACACCATTGAGAGGGACGATCCCGAATCGACCTCCATGTGGCAGGGTTGTTTCTCTATGGCTACTGTAACTCGAATCTTCTTAGCGTCCATGGCCGAGGCGTGACCTATAGTGATAGTATGGTGAGCCTCTTCTTTCTGCAACGCTTGATATCTGTAGGAGTGGTTTGCTGGGTCTCGCCTTACAGGACGGTTTCCTGCCGATTGGCAAAAGTTGGTTCCCTTTGAGGCCGGGCTTGGTCCCGGTAAACTGCGACAGACTCGACCGATGTGGCCTCGTTTCCCGCACTCGTGGCAGAGTGCATCGCGGAATTTGCAGTCTGCCCTGGGATGGTTTGCCCCGCAGCCAGCGCAAGGGCGTGAGGTTTTAGGACGAGGGTCCCGGTCGGAACGCAGTCGATGGACCCCTTCTTCATCGCTGTCTGACGACGAAGCGAAGTCCTCGTGGTGCGTCGTAACGAGCTGCTCTTCCGACTTGGATAAAAGGTCGCCAGTCGGTGGGGTCGTTGGGTTTCGGCTTCACCGTAGTTGCGCCGCAGACTTTTTGGTCGCCTCAGCAGCAGTGGCTTCGGCGATGGCGTCAGCAAGGCCGATGTCGCCCTTCGCCATCAGCTTGCTCTGCATGCCTGGTGCATCTAATCCCAGAATTAGGTGGTCGCTCAATGCTTCATCTAAGTCTGCGAACCCGCAGAGGTCTTCCAAGTGCCAGAGATCTGCCACGAAGTCAACCACACTCTCTCCTTTTCGTTGGCTTCGTTGATAGAGCTCGTGGCGTCTCACGAGTGTGGGTACGGTTGGTGCGTAATGGTCTCTCAGGAGAGGTTCGAGGTCGACCCAGCTTATTGCTTTCACTTCTCGAGGCTTCGCGAGGGCTTTAGCCATTTTAAAGACAGCCGGGCCGCAGTACGTCAGGAACAGCGCCCGCTTCTTGGCTGGTGTGGCATCCTTCAGGTTGTTCGTTTTGAGGAACATCTGAAAGCGATCCATGTAGGATTCCCAATCCTCTTGGGATGGATCGTACGGAGTGGGTGGTATGATGCCGCCGGACATGGCTTCCATTGGTGGCGCCGTTTTTTACACGTGCTCTGTTTTTTTCTTCCAAGTTCCTTAAGATCAGATGTCTCCAAATCCCACCCTCGTCGCCAGTAACATATATTCAGGCATGGGTAGAATGAATGGAGACAGTCTTAGTTGGTGAACTTTCAACTCTTTATTGCATAGTGACTTCTAACTTGTATAACAACAACTCTACTTATATAGGTAATGCTAATGTTAAATAACTAATAGGAGCTTGTGAAATGCTAGTTCCAGTACCAATAAGAGTCCTTCGTTAAGGGCCAATCAGATTCTCAGAACCCGACCAATTTGATCTAGCCGCTTAACACCCAATCAGAAGTGCAGGGCCAGAACCCTGCACTTTACCCCAAGCTTGCCTTTATTCAACTATTTACATACATAACACAATTGACAAACTTTTATGTTCAGGAACAGCATAAAATTAATTTAAGCTGAACATTCACACAATGTTCAACTCTGAGTATCTTTAAGAACAGTAACTGCTTTACCAACTGAAGTGCCAGGGAAGTGCAAAGGTGTAGTTTCCATCCTTTTGCTTGGAATACAAGCAAAACATGTATTCCCTGGTAAAAGGTATCCAGGTCCTATCACAGATTCAGGTTTTCAGGCCTTGAGGTGATAGTGGTTAGAATGCAGTATTGCAGACTATCTCTGCCGACTGCCAGCTCAAGGTTTACTTAGCCTTCTATCCTTCCAAGGTTAGTAAAATGAGGACCTACATTGTTGTGGGCAATATGCTGACTCTGTAAATCACTTAGAGAGTGCTGTAAAGCACTGTGAAGCTGTATATAAGTCTATCACTAAGTTGTTTTCAACTCATAGCAGCCACATAGATAGATCTCCTTTTTATGTATGTTGATATTCTATGCAAACCAAAAGGGGAGAGCCTGCATGACAGCATGCTGTCTGCCTTCTTGCCCATATAGGATGACATTTTTTTTAATTTGAAATATTTTTGCATTTATGCCGTAACAAACCAGGATACAAAAATAAAACCAATTAATGAAAATTAGCAGCATGAAACATGGCAGGATAAGATACAAAGTAGTTTATAAAAAGGCAATAAAAACATTTCTACAATATGGTCTTACTCTGTACATATCGACTGTTGGGTATTAGGAAAAAAATTTCCTTGATAATCATCCATTGTATCATAGAGATTGGCAGCACTAATGAGGCTCAGAATAATATGATTGATCTGAGAACATGTTTCTCTATCAGGCATGTGTTTTTAAAGATATAAATAGTAAACTGCTATCAATTTATTGGGATCTTCTATAGCCAGAATCTGTAGACATATTATATATGTCTTTATATGCATGCAAGAAATCTATTTAAAGAATCAGTACTCAGGTGCCCCCCTACCAAAAAAAAAAATCCCTTCCACTTTTCATCTTCAATCTGCTTCAGGGAAATAGCCTTTGTGCCCAGCATAAATATATTAGAGAGAAATGGAGAATAAGGGACAAGTAATAGATTTTATCTCAGTATGACCAACGTGGGTAAGAATGGGAGTAATTATGCTTTAAATCATCATCATCATCATCATCATCATAGAGACAAACTCATGGGGAAATCTAGTGACTTTTGGGTACTAGAATCACACAAATGCACTAAATGGTAGCACATGCCCCCTGCTCTCAGAATTAGCTGCTTCATTAACAACAACTCTGATTCAGCCAGGGAAGTTAATTAAAGTCTGCAGCCAGGCGTGCACAGAAGGAAGCAGCAGGGTTGAGGCACTTAGAAGAATACTGTTCATACATGTAAGGCTGGATAATTAGATTTTACCCTTCCTTTCATTTTTTCTTTTTTTTTTTTACATTTGGTGGGAGAAGTGTTGAAATAAGCTTTCTTAAAGCAGGTCTAGTTTAAAATATAAATACACACAACAGTCAGTCTCTTAAAATAATTAATTGTTTCCCACATAGAAGAATACACATGCAGCTAAGAGCAACAGAAGTTGTGCTAGCTTCCCGGACTCCCTTATGAAGACAATTGTGGGTTCTGATATATGGGTAGCTCACAGTGTAGAGCAGGGGTCTCCAACCTTGGCCCCTGGAAGCCTGGCGGACTTCAACTCCCAGAATTCCACAGCCAGCTTTCCTGGCTGTGGAACTCTGGGAGTTGAAGTCCGTCAGGCTTCCAGGAGCCAAGGTTGGAGACTCCTGGTGTAGAGATAGAATAACCAAATAACAAGAGTTGGGAGAGACCTTAATTGGATGTCTTCTAGTCAAACCTCCTGTTCAAGCAGGAAACCTTAATGCCATTTCAGACAAATGATTATCCAATCTCTTCTTTAAAAATTCCAGTAATCGAGTGCCCACAACTTCTGAAGTCAACCTATTCCACTTATTAATTGTTCTCACTGTCAGGAAATTTCTCCTTGGTTTGGTTTTATTTTTGCAGCTTGGTTTGTTGTAGCATAAATGCAAATATTGCAGATAAAAAAAGTCATCCTATAATGGGCAAGAAGGCAGATATCCTGTAGTGATGCAGCCCTCTCCCCCTTGGTTTGCATGGAATGTCAACACACTCAAAAAGGAGCTGGAGCCAGAACCACAGTGATCCATTTGCAGGACCAGCTTGCTAATTCTGCGGTAACCACTGGAAATTTACTAGTACTATTACAGGCTTTCCCTTTTTTGCAGGGTGGAGTTGGGTGACTGAGTGGAGCTGAGTATTTACTGTCTGGCTGCCCTTCTTGATGCCTATGTGGAGTTTGCAGCAAATATTTACTCTTTGCATCCTGATAGACAAACATCTGCCAATCCTAAGCAGTGGCAGATATTTCTTAGGGCACAAAGATAAAATATCTCAATTTATTGGGAACTTCTATAACCAGAATCTGTAGGCAGATTATGTATGTCTTTATATGCACACACACAAAAATCTATTTAAGGAATCAGTGCTCAGGTGCTCCCAAATCCTGGGCAGAGGCAGATATTTCTCTATCAGGCCACAAAGAAAAAATAGCTGTTGCAAAACTCTACATAGGTATCAGAATGGGCATCTGGCCGGTAAACCGTTCCACTCAATTGCCCTGACTCCACCCACAAAACAAAGGTATTAAAGTCATAAAAAGAAAAAAAAAACATATAGGCTTTCCATGTGGTAGCCATTCCATCTTAGTACAACAAATTTGAGTATTTAACCAAGTATTACATTTACAGTAGATATATTTTCTTTATCATGAAATTTCATTCACTTCAATGGAATGTCTAACAACAAGCAAATGCAATGCAAATATAGGATTCTATGTATAGTAGTTAAATTGCATGGAGTAATTTTGTTTAACAGACTGTCATGCCCCTGTTGGAGTCTGACTCCAAGGGAGAGATGGAACAGTTGACAGGGAGTAGGAGTGTGGCTCCAGTGGTTGTGGAAGAAATTGGGGAAGGACACAGGCTGGATGGGACATTCAGAAGAAGATCCAGTCCCATCCCCTCTTCATATTAGGGCATGCAGAGAGGAGCGGATAAACGAGAAACATGAGTGGTGTGGTCTACAGGGGAGGGGGATGCATCCCCTCATGGGCTGCATCTGGGAGGACTGGTTAAAAGGACAAACTGCGCATGGCAAAGTTGATGGAAGCAAAGCATGCATTCTTGTCGGAGCTTATCTGCATTTTGACTTCCTCCCAACTGTGGTTGCTGCTTATCTGGTAGAAGTCTGCAATTAATCATCCTTGCCTGCCGTAATAATTCCTTCAGTGTGGTGTGTTGGGTTTTTAATTTTTAATTAATTTTACTTCGGGTGTGGATTGCATTTACTCCCTCCGTAAACTGTTTTCTTTAAGAGTTTGATATCCTACCAAGGATAATTGGACATTGTGGCCAAGTTGGAGGCGTTAAAGGGACTTTCTTCTATTTTTGTGACTTAGTTATTTTTGTGTCAGGCCCCGGGTCATAACACAGACTTTTAATGCAATGGTATAGCCAACATCTTTATGTTTGCATTTTGATTTACTTATAATCTACTTTACTGACCTTTTTTCTCTTAATGAATGTCACACAAGGTGAGCCATGGTACAATAACAAACAATGTCATTACAATATTTTAAAACAAAGCCCTAAAACCAACAAATACTGAACATTCTGATCATCACCACAACCACCAAAGAACTGTATTTATTTGCTAGTAAAACAATAACAACATTGAATTAGCCTACATTCCATTGAAAGAGGTTCCAAAGCATTCAGAGCTATTCCAAAAAAAGCTATGATGGTATTGATATCAAGACAATGAATTCTTCAGAAAGTCTTCTAAATGCCCAGACTAGCTTTTAAAAAATGATATAGTTGTTCAAATAAGCTAGTCCAGGGATGTCAAACTTGGTTTTATTGACGACCACATCAGAGTTGTGTTTGACCTCAGGGGCATGGCTAGGTGGGTGTGGTCAGCTCAACATCAATCATTTCAGGAGTGCCTGTGGTGGCCTGAGTGATCTGCCAGAGAAAACAAGATCTCAACAGCCTCATGCAACCCTCTGCCAGTGAAAATGGAGCTCGGGAGGGCAGTGCAGGCCAGTCCTTCACTGTTTCCAGAGTAGCTCGACATGCCAGGTCTAAGCATCCCATGGGCCAGATTTGGCTCCTGGGGCCTTGAGTTTGACACCCCTAGTCCTTAATTCTTAACAGCATTCTAGGTCATCACATCTTACATAAATATTTCCTTTCTTACATCCTACATAAATATTTCTATATAATCAACAAATCCCACCAGATTCTATTCCTAGGGAAAAGGTGGTCCCAAGTCACATATCACTCCATTGCTGCTGCACCAAAAGAATAATGACATCCACAAAGAACAATACAGAGACCTATTCTGTAAACGTAACTTCTTGTGGAAAGTGTCCATTCCAACATTCCATTTAGGATGTCAACTGGTCAGAATGGGATTCCCTTTAAGTTCAATCAAAGTCATTGGAGCTGAGCAGTCTTACTTCCCCTTGCATTTTATGTTCACACTGCCAAATTGCATCTGGCATGTAATTTAAAATCCCAAGATGCTTTGATATAAAGCTTTACTGCAATAAATGGGATCAAACAGCAGGGCATTTTCATTTGACAGAATGGATATTTCTAGTTTTAATATTACATTAACTTTTCCTCCCTTTGCCTCTCATGGATTTTTTATTTGGCGGCAGCAGCAGTGCTTGGCTGGGAACTGGAGATGTAAGTCCAGTGGAAGGTTTTGCAGAAGCACACAGCAGTTTCAAGGCTTCCCTTGCTGAGGATGAGAAGGCTTCTGATATAGTTGGATTATCTCCCCCGCCCCCCAATCCTTTCTCACCTTCAACTGCTCATGTCCTGCCAGGATCTGTTTTTCTGTTAAAGCATAAGTTTCTGCTTTAACCTGGGTCACATCTTTCCTTGTAGGTGTAGCATTTGACCTGCAATCAGTAAACTCAGCTTGTAGGAATTTATCTTTCAGAAATTGCAGAGACCTCATCATTGAAGGGCAATATAGCATTAAGTGGATAATAACTACAAGGAGAATCTAGTCTGGCACAGACAAAGTCTAAATCCTCTGATTAGTTACCACCTAACTCTTTCACACAATTCTATTTTGACTGTGAGGGCTGTGCAATTATTATGCTTTTAAATCTGTACCTTTTACCACTAAAAATATGGCTGTATTTTTTTTTAAATGTGGGGCTTATTCAGATTTGAGTGCAAGATGTCATTCTGTCCCCACTGTATGGACATATAAAACAGAGACAATTATTAGACTGTCCTTGCTTGATCTATTTTTTTAAATAAAGTTTTATTTGGGTTTTCACACACAAAATACAAGTAAAACATCTTTTTTGAAAATAGCATGGTCCCGGGTTGAACTTCTTTATACAGACACAAAACTCAATTTCATGCTCCTTTTTGTATTCTGTTCCATATCTTATACTATTTTACATTTTCTATATAGTTTTTTCCCCTCTTTTAATTTTCTCAATTTTATTTTGATTATCTCATCTCAATTCAAATCATTATATTTATACTTTTGTCTGTTCTATTTCAATTTCATATTATCTTTTCTCATTAAACAAATTTTCTCCTGTAGTTAGTAATTGGAGAATGACACCTTTATATCTTTTAATTACATCCATTCAACTCTTATTTAAACTTCAATATATACCTTAGGTTTATGACCTTCAATATAATACATAATAAATAACTTCCAATCGAATTCTGCTTGGCACATTCTTATAATACATACTATATTCTTTAAAAAAGAAAGAAAGATTGTAAATATATGTAATTATAAACTCCCATTCCATTCCAGTTCAGTTCTATCATTAATAATCATTAAAACCATAACATCTTTAACACTTCTTTTCAATTAAATATCATACTTCCTTAAAAACACATGTAATCTCCATAATTAATTTTACATACTATCTTATGTACCTTTGCAGAATCCCTTTTTCCATTAAGTTTTCACCCATTATCTCTAAATAGACCCTGTTTCTCTATATTTTCTCTTCACATATGTTTTATAAATCATTAAATATACCTTTTGTTACATATATTTATTGACAAGCATTCCACTGAATTACGATAGCTATTTTATCAGACATTTTAATCATACATTGTTTCATTTTTTCTAAAATTATTTCTGCTTCTAATATAACCATACTATCTTATGTACCTTTGCAGAATCCCTTTTTCCATTAAGTTTTCACCCATTATCTCTAAATAGACCCTGTTTCTCTATATTTTGCTTCTGTCCTTTGTAACTTCTTTTCCTTTCTTTCTTCCCTCTCATCTTCCCTCTCCCCTTTTTACCCACTTGGCTACCTATTTCTAATTCTCTCTTCTGCATTTCCCTCTTCTGTTGCTTTCTGATTTTATACTTATTTTTCACTCTTTTTATTTTTTGGAGTTGTTTTTCCCAATCTTAAACTTTCCATTCTCTTTCTCCCCTTTTCTCCCCCCCCCCATCTAAGATTTCTTGTTCATTAAACATGGCTTCTTCTTTGTTGCAATCTTCTTGTTCTGCAGGCATTTCTTGTTGTTTCTCAAAATTCCAAATCTCCATTTCTGAAAGCTGAAATATGAAGCCAAAAGAACCTCTCCCTTCTTGTGCATCTTCTTTGTATTTTTTAAGTTCCATTTTCAATTTTTCTAAAAGTGGAGCCATTTAAAAAAGTTTTAAAGAACCACCCGATTGATTTTAGTCATTCAAAACAATAACCAAGAATCCATAAATCATCAAGTAATCCAGAAAGTCCCAAGTTATATCTTCTTATTTCTTTTTTGACTTTCTCTTCCTGGGGTTTTTGTTGCAATATTTCAGTTAGAATGTATCTTTTGGAAGTCTTGTTGAGATTTTGCTGTAAATTCTTTTTTAATCCCAGGCAGTCTCCTCCCTTCCAGATTCTGCCCTTTTATTCTTCCTCTCTCCTTTCCTGTTTTCAAAAGCTTTTAATTGTCCAGAAATCTTTATTATCCCTTTGACTTTTTATTTTCAGCATTAAATGCCTATTGATGTCAAAGTGTATTTTTTTCCAATTTCTCACTTTAGTCTCTTAGCTGTCAGTATAGGAAAAGGAGAAAACCAAATCGTTTCCCTTTTCTCTCTCCTTCACAGCTTAAAAATCTTCTTCGGGAATAATGTTATTGTTTTCAACAGTTTCAATTCCAGGGTACCTTATTTGTTGCTTTTGCAGTTTTACCCGGTCAACCAAAACTTTCTCTTCTTATCTTCCTCCTGCACATTCTTTTCCAGTCGAGTTCTTCTTTGTAGTGGCCATTTCTGACCACTGTTGCAACCGCCTTCAGGAAAGGGAGTAATGGCCAGCTGGGGAGGAGAGATGTGGCTCTCCTCAACCTTGCTGGCAGTCTCCCCCCTCTTCACCACCTCTACGGGGTGGCTTAGCCCTGAAACCAGCCGGCTCGGGGTGCTCCAGCGGTGAGCACGGATTGAAGCCTCGCAAAGACGAGGTTTCAGTCTGTCATTGAAGAAGCTCAAACCGGAAGTCCTTGCTTGATCTATTATGTTGCAGTTAACTTGTCTATGCTTACATTATAAAAGGGAAGTGTCAGTAGCTCAACAGTATTTATAAACATAGGCAAGGATGTTCAATTGAGGCTTCCAAAGCACTGGAGAAGGCTACAGAAATCTTCTTAAAATGCCCCCAAAATTAATATTTTAATATGGGATTATACTTCTGAAATTTCAAGATATGGAATTATTATATATAATATATAGGACATTACAAAGTTAGCTGTTTGTTAACTTGTTTTTTTTCCCCAAACTTGGCATCTTTAAAATGAGTGGACTTCAACTCCCAGAATTCCTCAACCAGCATTCTGACAGTTGAAATCCATATATCTTAAAGTAGTCAAATTTGAAAATCATTCATATAGACAAACAATAAGGATTGTTAGTAGCTTATCTCACACAGAACCTCAATCCATGCTGCAAACAGATCCAAAACACTGAAAGACCTACTGCCTCACCCAGTTGTCACTGGAGGTTCCTATCATAGTTTTCAAGCTTCTATCCTTTATTCTTAATTTTTGCATGTCTTACATCTTTTCCAGGGTGGTCAGTCATTTGTGGTGAGATAGGTGAATATATAATGCTTAATACATAAATAAAATAAAAAGTGCAGGCCTCTATTTGCATAGAATTCATTCCTTCTTGAAATCTGTGTGATTCTTGCTTCCTTGATCATACCATAAAATACAACGTTTGACATTGTATTTCATTGTTTTATTTTAATTTAAGGAAATGTGCATGCAAACAATATAAAATTAAATTCAGTTGTATGTTAAAACTACAAAGCCTTAATGTGGGGAAGCAAGACCTAAGGAAAAAAAGTTTATTTAGAGATAATGGGTGAATTTAATTTAGATTAAAAGAGGGATTCTGGAGGGTATATAAGAGTGTGTTTTTATATGTATATTTAGAATATAAAATTTATTATGTAATTTTAGAATTTTTTTTTTTTAAACAGAATCCCAAGAAAGATTGCTATATGTAGTATTTCTAAGTTAGGGTAATGAGTTATAGATGTTACTCCAATTGGTGTACAGGAGAAGTATAGTAAAAGAAAAAAAAGATGAATGGATAATTGGAAATAGAACAGACAAAGAATGTTATTGAAAATGGTAATAAGATATGGAAGGATATATATGCTTTTTTTTTTTTTGGATTTTGTGTATTGATAAAAGGCAATAAAATTTTAATTAATAAATAATTTGGATGGAAAAGAGAAGTAGGGACAAGATATGAAGTTAATATTATATGAAATATTGATATTATAATCTGGAAATGTTATGCTTTATTGGTCTATTATTATTATTTTTTCTTAGAAAAGAATTTATAAGCTGCTATGCCTTGATTTTTTGTGCATTGTTTTTATAAAACTGATAAAAATGGTTTTTATATATATATATAAAAAAGAAAATGATAATAAGATTTGGAAGGAGATATGGGTTGAATATGATGTTTGAATTTGTGTCTGTGTAAAGAGTTTTAACCCGGGAACAGACAACCTTCAGAAAAGATCTTTTAGTTTTGTTTATGTTTTGTGTTTGTATGTTTGTGTACTGTGCTTATGGTAAAACTAACAAAATTTGTTTTTTATAAAAAAAAAAAAAAAGGAAAGAATCAATAAAACCTTGGAGGAATGCTAGACGAGAATAATTTATACAAGCCAGAAAGAAAAGAATATGATGACTATAAAATGGATAAATATGGAAGAGAAATGAAATTGAATAGGAGTAAAGAGAAAAAATGAGAAACTTGCTGAAAGATGTTTGTGTGTCCATATGGAGATGGGATAAATTGGAATTATGCTGTATAAAAATAATGTTTTGTTTGACTTGTAAGGATTTACAATGTTAAGAGGTTTTATGTGTTTATGTATTTAATGGTTAATGATGTGTTGTTTTATCTTTAAAATTAATAAAAATTTGTTTCAAAAAAAAAAAAAAAACTACAATGCAGCCCTCTTTAAATATTATTTCAAGATAAAGTTTGACCTTTGAGCTTCAGGGAATTTCCCCACTTCCCCCTCCCTGTGTTGTAATACTCCAAGTTACATGAGAGTTTCAAGATAATGAAAGTACTTTATAAAACAGATAGTTAAACAATAGAATTGATTGCTAAGAGATGTGATTTTTCATCTCATTTCATTTCATTTTACTGTTTCTGCTCATTGATATAGCACACAATTCCAAATGACAGGCTGGCTAGCAGTAGTAATCAAATAGAATCAATAAAGAATACTGAAAACCAAAAATAAAGCTAATCCACAATAAGTAGCAATCATCATAAAACTGTCTCAATTATAACCAAACAAAGTAACAGCATGATAATATATCCAAAAGCCATTAAAAGAATTCATCAAAAGACAATTAAAATACTTTATTCCTAATTCTGTGAAAATTAGTTTGTGACTGAGGGGCAGGAGGAGTTTCACAGGATTATGCCACCAGTAAAAAAGGCCCTAAACCTATTTGTTTCCTATATGACCTCTTTCAGTGTGATCAGAAATTCCCTTGGTGAGATGGGCAACTATATACATTTTATTAATAAACAAATAAAATAAAAATTGCAGCTCTTTATTAGAAGAGGAGAGCTTCAAGATAACAACCTCCATACAGTGTCCACATATAGAGCACAATGCAACCAAGTCAGAAGGTAACCAGTACAGAAATACTGTACCCAGATAAACCTTCATCAAAAGTTAGTACAGCTGATTGATCATTCATAGATGTCAATAAGCACTCCTAGTGATTACAATAACCCGAGCACTGAAAGATAGTGTAGGGTATAGAATCCACCCCAAACTATTGGTTCCCAAGAAGAATAATCTCCACCTCACCCACTGAAAAATGTCTCCCAAATTTATTATTCTGGAATAATAGATAGATTCAAGATCGTAAATTGTGAAAGATCTAGTAAACAGATAAGGGAGGAGGAGGAGACAGCAAGAGGGGAAACAGAGGAGGAGAAGTTTAGTTGAATGAGAAGAGGACAGCTCAGATGTGGATACAGGAGGATAAAATATTTCAAACAGTCTCTAAACTAATTGATGTGATGTAAGTTTCCTATCAGTATTGAGGATTATATGTTTATCCCTGACTAATATTAAGGATGCTTTTCTGAAATCCATATAGTTCTCACTTCTTGCATTCACTATATGAGGCTTAAAGTATCTTATTTAATATTGCTGTTCAACAGAAGAGGAGAAATCAAAACAATTGAAGTTCTTCTCCTGGGCTAGGAAAGAGGCATTCAGGAACAATACAACCTGCCTTATTCCCATTTCTGGCAATAAAATATTGGCCCTATTATTGTATCTCCCTCAGTCCAAAGGGTTGATGATATGACTTTAAAAGGCAGATTCAGGAAAGACAGGATTGTCAATAAGTCCATACTACTTTGGAAATCAAAGGCAGCATATCTTAAATACTAATTTCTATCTTTGGGCACAATAGTGCAACATCAGCTGTGTATCCTGTTTATGAACTTTATTGTGTGAATGCTTTTTGTTGTGTACTGTTTCAGTACTGTTCTTACATTTTTTATTTAAAAATAAATTTGTCTGAAAGCATCTAGTGGCATACGGTGGTATCCTCTGGAAATAGAATCTGTGGTCTGATCCAATAAAGAGTTTCTTAGGTTGTTAGATATTTAATGGAAGCATTCATTTCATGCTCCATTTGAAAAGTGTCATTCTGCAATATAGTTACTAGTTCCAGTTAAAGCAGCAACACATGCTTTGAATATTGACAGAAGGCCTGGGAAATTTCAGGGTTTTAAAGAAATGTAAAGGAATAAAATGGCTTCTTTTTGGTCAGACATCAATACAGAATATTTTTACTTCAAGTATTTCAGAAAGTCTAAAATGGATTACAATGCATTCTTAAATTTACATGAATGCAACTATTTATGTACTATTCATGTACATTTCCTTTCTTTTCCTTTTCTTTTCCACTTGCATGTGTCTAACCAACTTTAATATACAATTTGCCCTTATTATATCCTAAGTGAATTTAGCTTCACAGATAAACAGATAAATCAGAAATAATATGTTCTATCAGATCCAATTTTGAATAGTGAAAGAAAATCCCAGGGGCAATATGCTAGCAATTTAAAATTTCCTTTTTCCTTTTGCATTAAAGAATATTGATTTTTTTTTTCTGTATTAAAGAATGGGCCAACTACTGAAAAAGTTCACTTACAAGTTTGTGCTTTCACTAAAATGGCCTTCTCAAATATCTTCTCAATCTCCCCTTCCTAATTTATTGCTATTTATTCCTGTTTCTTTTATCCTAGAATGCAGGTTGTCAGGAAACCATTTACATCAACTAGTTCTGAAGAAAAAATAATTTTAATTAAAGAAAGTTACCCACTGCTTCTGACATATATAAATCCTCACACAGGGAAAGAAATTTTGAGATTTAGAATGAAAGTCACCATGAATGGCACTCTGTTCTCATTTTGAAGAAATGGTTTAAAGGAACAGAATAGAATGTCTATCTTTTAATAAATTTCCTTATAAATATCAGAGCTACCTGTGCAAATTGTTTTTATAATATGTAAAATTTAGGTATTCAGTACAAAAAGAAGTTTTTATAGTCCCTGAAAATGTAATTTGTATTCTGAGGAAATATTCTCAGCTAATTAGCAATATTCTCTAAATAACTAGGAAGTACTCTGAGGAAAATGCTCTCTACCTAAATAGGAAATATTACTCAATTTGTTTTTATGATTTTTGTTTTAATATCTTGGCATATCTTCTGAAATTATACCTGACTTTCTCAATATTCAGTTCAACTCTATTTGGTGCAGTCATAGACCGATACAAGCAGAGTGCTTGACGAGTAAGTGAGTGAATAAACAAAATAACATTTAAAACCATGTCCAACTGACATCTATAAATGAGGACCAGGATGCACCTATATTAAATTACAATATAAACATTAAAATTATATTAAATATAACACTATATAAAATTACAACAAACTAATAATATATAACATTTTAATTGCCATAGTTACATAAAGTGCATTGAGGAAGATTGGCCCATCAGGGTCCAACAGATTTTTCATGCTGCTGCACAAAACCTAGCTACATGCACTATAATAACAGCTTGGTTGTGCAGTGGTTAAAATGCAGGTTAATTCTGCTGACTGCCAGCAGTTTGGCAGTTCCAGTCTCACTAGCTCAAGATTGATTCAAACCTTCCATCTTTCAAGCGTTGGTAAAATGAGGACCCAGATTGTTGGGGACAATATGCTGACCCTGTAAACTGCTTAGAGAGGGCTGTAAAGCACTCTGAAGTAGTATATAAGTATAAGTGCTATTGCTATTTCAGAACATCTGGACAAAGGCCAAATCTAGGAGACCAGGATATCTACTAATCAGAGATTATATGAATCCAATTTGAATGTCTCCATAAAAGGAGCAATGGAGAACATTTTCTGTAGTTTCCACTTTTCCAGAGTCACAGGCAAAGTGTTTCAGTAACTAGTATTTTTTTTATATTTATCACCTAATACTGCAGAGGGAAGAATATGGCACTGGGCAAGAAAGTTTTTTTAATGTCTGGGTATTCATAGTTATGTAATGTACCTGGCAATAGATATTAATTATGTACTGGTGACAGAAAGGCTAGGGCCTTTCCTAGATTTGGTTAATTCTTTAACTTTTGCTTCAGACTTTATTTTGCTTGATCATGTGCCATTTTAAACACTGAAGGGCCCGAGTAGCCTAGATTTAAAAAATTAGATTCAGCAGCCTTGAGGCATGATTGAAAAGTGTCCTAAAAATTAATGGTGCTAGGCCTTGAGAATAGAAGTTAAGCTTTAACCAAGCATTTATTGAAGCTAGACACATTCTTAAGTCAAGTTATTAATATATATAAAAAGTTGAAAAGTCTCCAGTTGTAAAGATGCATTTGAGACACATTGAAGTATCTGGAGAGCTGCTCTGATGAATTTAGATGGTATTTCTTCAAGGAGATGAAACATGAAGCTGGGGTGCCAACTAGACTCCCATAAAAGAGCTGGGCTAGGGGCTTAGCTTGAAAGACCTGGAATCTAATATCCTCCCGTGGACTGGAAAAAAAATTGGATAGTGTTGGCAGATTGTTGTCCAGTAGCAGCAGCATTTTCATGGCGGTCTTTCTCAAGCCAGTGGCATACTCCTAAATATCCCAAAATAGTTACTTGTTCTGTTTTATGGCCATTAATGTTCCATAAATGCATTTTCACTCTTTTGGCAAAAGCCATAATCTTGGTTTTCTAATAGTTTATTTCCATTGTTGCAGTATTGGACCAAAGTGCTCAAGAGTTCTTTTAAGACCTATTGGTTTTCTGAAAGAACTATAGCATTGTCTCCATAAAGCAACAAGACAATGGTGTAATCCCTTGGTTTTAGAGGACTGGAAATTTGGATTGTTTAGATATCTCATCATACCATTGATATAAAAATTGAAAAGCAGGGGATCAAAATACATCCCTCTTTTACCCCCCCCTTTCCATTTTCAACAGCTTTTAGAGAAATCCATGCATATTGCTCCTGATCCAAAGGTCATATTGATTTGTAGGGTGTGAATCAAATGGAGAAGCCTATGGTTACTTAATGCAACTTCCAGTTTCTTGCATATTTTCTCAGTCTAATGCCAATATCAGGCCTCATACCAGACATGGCAATTAAACCTTGTTCCTATTGCATATTTCCAAGCTAACTTAAGGAGAATGAAGAGGGAGTAGGGCATGTACTTCAGATCATTAGAAGCCATAAATGCTAATCCTGCCATCTACATATACAGTATTGGCCCCAGGTTTAATTCTTGGGGCAATTTCTTTCACCTTTCTGAATCAATAACCATATGATTGTTTGCGTTTAAGTCATGAAAGTTTCTGCTATCTGTTCCTTGTTTTCAAAAACTCTTTCTCTGTTATGAGAATCAGAGAATCTACCTCACCAACTTCAGTTCTTGTCTATATTTTTCTATATACATTTGTCTATATTTTCAGAATGAATCATGAATGTTATTAACAGATGGATTTAATATTTCTAAAATACCAAGCATATCACTTATCTAGAGTTCATTCCTATTTGCTTGTTTATTCAATCCAATAGTTCTCCGGAAATTCCTGAGGGCAATCTGATAACATCATAGGGCTTCACAGCACCTATATGCTTTCAATCCTCTCTTCCATTTCATCTACAAATACAGTTAAATTCAGAACCTCATTTTCACTTCCAGCCTTATTTTTTGTTTGCCATTTTGGCTGACAAAGATTGTGTGGTAACTTGAGCAGTTTGTGACCTGGAGGTAGGCTTTTAAAAGAGGGATTGTCCTAGTATGAATTTTGAAATGTTTGAATCATCTTACAGAATACATGACTTGGAGCATTTGTATTTCTTTAATCCTTATGTTGGACACTGAGTTCAGCTCTCACTGAATTTATTTGTGAATCTTGTTCCTTGCTGAAATTGATTAAATTCAGACCTATGTTGATTGAGCCTGGTTGTAACTCTGGAATGATGACAGGTGGATTCCCTCCTGTCAATCAAAGCATGAAACAGATTTATTTTTTAATTTATTTTTATTTATTTATTTTGATTTGTCAATTGCTTACAAGATAATAGGTACAAGTATATACATAGGGTTTTTTTTGTAAATTTTATTTGATTTTTCACAAAAAGAAAAGAAATACAAATAAAAGATCTTTTTTGAAAGCAACATAATCCCGGGTTACATTTCTTTGTATAGACACAAATTCAGGTTCATGCTCATTTTTATATTCTATTCCATATCTTATTACTATTTTACATTTTCTACATAGCTTCTCCCCTCTTTTAATTTTCTCAATTTTATTTTAATTATCTCATCTCAATTCAAATAATTGTATTTATATTTTTTGTCTGTCCTATCTGTCCTGTTTGTCTGTCCTATTATCTTTTCTCATTAAACAAAATTTCTCCTGTAATTTCTCCTGTAGCTGGAGTATGACGCCTTTATATCTTTTCCCTAAAGTTGTAACATTCAATATAATACATAACTTCCATTTGGATTCTGCTTGGTACATTCTTCAACTACACACTGTATTCTTGAAAAAAGAAAAAAATATATAAATGTATATAATTAAAACAACATTCCATTCCAATTCAATTCTATCATTAATATTAATATTCATTAAAGTCTTGACATCTTTATCATTACTTTTCAATTAACTATCATACTTCTATGGGAACAATTATA
This sequence comes from Hydrophis major, assembly GCA_033807585.1. Classification (NCBI taxonomy): domain Eukaryota; kingdom Metazoa; phylum Chordata; class Lepidosauria; order Squamata; family Elapidae; genus Hydrophis; species Hydrophis major. Next base: position 185,153,331 of record CM066331.1, on the reverse strand, counting down.
AGCTTTCCATAGTTAATTCCCCCTCTTCACTTATATTTTATAAAACATTAACTAATTAAAATGTTCCCGTTCCTTCCTAATTCAATTTTCTCATTTATTTTATTTCACTTATTTTATTCACAAACATTTCACTAAATTACACTAACTATTTTATCCCTCATTTTAATCATATGTTGTTTCCAATTTTCTAAAGTTATTTCTATTACTAATATAACAATACCATCTTATGTACCTTTACAGAATCCCTTTTTCAGTTAGATTTTCACCCATTATCTCTAAATAGGTCCTGTTTCTCTATATCTTGCTCCGGTCCTTTATAACTTATTTTGCTTTCCTTCTTCCCTCTCTTCTTCTCTCTCCCCTTTTTACCCCCTTGTCTCTCTACCTCTATTTCTCTCTTCTGTAGTCCCCTTTTCTGTTGCTTTCCAGTATTATACTTATTTTTTGAATTATTTTACTTTTCTTTGGTTGTTTTTTTAAGTCTTAAATTCTCCATTCTCTTTCCCCCTTTCCTTTTTCTTCCCCACATAGAATTACTTGTTCATTAAAGATGACTTCTTCTTTTGCAGTCTTTTCTTGTTGTTTCTCATAGTTCCAAATCCCCAGTTCTAAGAATTGAAAAATGAAGCCAAAAAAACACTTCCCTTCTTGCGTATCTTCTTTGTACTTTTTAAGTTCCATTTTCAATTCCTCCAGAAGTGGTGCCATTGTATAAATTTTTAAACAATCACCCGATTGATTTTAGTCATTCAAATATAATAACCAAAAATCCAAAGATCACCAAATAATCCAAATACACGCAAGCTGTTTCTTTTTTGCTCTTTTTTTTTTCACTTTCTCTTCCTGGGTTTACTATTTATTGCAAAAATTCAGTTAAAATGTATCTTTTAGAAGTCTTCTTGAAAGTTTTACTTTAGATTCTTTTTAATTCCAGGCAGTCTCCTCTTTCTTCCAGATCCTGACCTTATTCTTTTTCTCTCTCTTCCTGCTTATGAAAAAGTAAGTTTTTAATGTCCAGAAATCTTTATTATCCCTTTGGCATTTTGTTTTATTTTCAGCTTAATTGCCTATTGATGCCAAAGCAGATTTTTCAGATTTCTTATTTAAGTCTCATTAGGGATAACATTGGTTACCTAACTTAGTTTGGGTAAAAATAATATATAAACTATGTTAGTGAGTTTAAGTGTATGTATCACTTTAACTGTTAAAACATGTATTATGGGTGCGGTTGTAAAATCACCATAAGAGGGAGCAAGAGAGCTGTTTGCTGGCTTTTACTGGAGAGCTGACAATGTTGGATTGATGGTGATAACTGCGTGTTTTCCTGCTATTGCTGAAATGAAGAAAAGGGGTTTGATTTTCTTCATATCTCTGACTGCAAAAGAGATATATTGCTGGACTGATTATTTGTAAGTTTACTGACCTCTATTTTTGACACTGGACTTTGCAACTATTAATCCCTGGATGGACTGAACTAGTTTATGACATATGGACTGTTTTGAGCATGCTATAACTCTTGCTGGAATAAAAAACTATTTAACTGGCACAGTGTATCTGTCTTACTGAGTGTAAACTACAACAACGTTTATCTCACATAATTTGCCTGCCTGCTAGACTGCCGTTGACCATTCTGCTAGGGTGTGTATCCCTAACACTGGTTATGATGCCCAGAAAATACAAGAATATAAACTGAAGAATGAGCAAGCTCTCTAGGACTGACACTCTGTGATGAGCAGCTTGTACATATACGAGGAGAAGAAACAGCTGCCAAATGTTGGGAGAATTTAAAGAAGATTTATGTTCGAGACAGTGTAGGAGCACATATAAATCTTACACAGAAACTGTTCAGAACACATCTTCAAAAGAATGGAGTTATGCTGAGTCATATAAACACAATGAAGAGAATTTTTCAGGAACTGCACGAAAAAGAACTTATCTTCACAGAACTATCTAAGGGTATAAAACTGAAACCTTGCAGTAAGTATTTGCACTGCAATTCTTGCACTGCAATTCTTGTAGTCAAGAAAAAAGCAAGGAAATACCAGAAAATAGAGTTAATGGATTTAAAACAAAGGAGCCTCTAGAGGTCGTATTTGCTGATATTATAGGTCCTAAAAAACCAAATGTGGGAGGTGCTCGTTATATATTAAGTATAATGGACCATTATTCCAGATATGGTTTCTGTTATCTAATGAAAAGTAAAACGGAACATATCAAAATTTCTTTAATTGGCTTAAATTCGCAGAAAGAAAAACTAAAAGAAAGTTAGTAACTTTTATAACTGATAATGGTACGGAATTTATAAAGAATAAATTCCAAAATAAACTGAAGATGGCAGGTGTTGAACATAAAAAGTCTGCACCATATAGGCCACAACATAATGCCTTTATAGAAAGACGAGGCCAAACAATTCAAGCAATGGCTCATACTATGTTATCAGATTCAGGATTACCTGAAAAATTGTGGGGAGAAGCAATAATGTGTGGTAATCATATATTGAATAATGTTGTTAACTCAACAACAGGTGAATTACCATTCACATGGTGGCATGGTAGAAAACCGGACCTAAGTTACATGCACACATTTGGAGCACCAGCATGGGTGCATATTCCCACACAACTGAGAAACAAGGGGCAACATAGAGCTAAAAGGTTATTCTTTGTAGGTTATGAATCTAATCACAAATCATACAGATTCTGGGAAAAACAAACATCTAGAGTTTACTGTAGTGCTAGTGCCAAATTCCTAGAACATATAGGATGGGAAAAACTGGAACAAGATTCAAGTAAGGAAATAATTATAGAAACCTACAAAAGACCAAAAGAAAAAATCAGTAATAAGAAGAGTACAATTAAAGAGGAAGTACAGGAAGAGCATATAGGACCAGAACAGGAAGAAATACCAGAACAGGAAGAAATAGATAATCAGGAATACGTAGAACATGAAAGTCCACCTGTAAGTCCTGTAATACCTAGACGTTCTACACGTGTAACCAGACCACCTGACAGGTATCAAGCAAGTATAGTCTGCCAAGTTAGTAAAGTTCCAACTACTGTTGAAGAACTTAGGATGTATCCTGCAAAGGATCAGGAAAATTGGCAAAGAGCAATGGAGAAGGAATTAAATTCATTAAAAGAAATGAAAGTTTATGAAAATGCCAAATTACCTCCAGGTGAAAAGGCCATTGGCTGCAAATGGATATTTAAGTTAAAAACTGATAAAAAATGGGACTGTTACCCATAAGACTAGGTTGGTAGCTCAAGGATTTAATCAAACTGCATGTGATTATTGTTAGGAATAACATTTTTTACCCTAACTGGTTTAGGTAAAATAATAAATATGTTATCATGGTTTATTAGTTAAAGTGTCTGCAACTTTAACTGTAGGAATGTAATTAAGGGAGTGGTTGTGAAAGCACCATAAAAGAAGCAAGACAACGGAAGCTTGCTCTCTCTGGCTTGATGATCCTAATTACTGGATAGACTGAAGACTGCGTTTTTCCCCTACTGGAAAAGGGAGAGAGAAAAAGGACTGATTTGTAAGTGAACTGACATTGGATATTCTACACGGACTTTGCTAATTGAATATCCCTGAATGGACTGACTAAACGATACATGACTAATGGACTGTTATTTTGACTATGCTATAAACTCTAAATGGAATAAACTATATTTTGATAGCACAAGCGTATCTGTTATTTTTACTGTATGTTAACAAACATAACAAACTTATCTCACTCATTTATCTGTGTGCCTATCTGACTAACGCTGCACATTCTGTTAGCTTGTCTCCTTAACCCTGGTTAGGGAACACAGGCTTAACATGATGATGTATTTGCACCAAATTTAAAGGCAACAACCTTGAGACCAGCTTTAGTGTGGGCAGCTAAGAAGAACTATATCATAAATCATTTAGATGTAGAAACTGCCTATCTGCATGCACCATTGCAGCACACTATATATTTAAGAAAACCAGTAGGTATAAAGGATGATAAAAATAATAATGACTGTTGGAAACTGAATAAAAGTCTCTATGGGTTAAAACAATCTGGTTATGAATGAAACCAATATATTGTAAAAGAGTTAAACAATATAGGATTTAAAGCCGGTTTAGCTGATCCATGTTTATTTAAAAGAGAGACAAATGGTATGGTGTCATTATTATTGTTGTTTACAGATGACATTGCTTTAATTACTAAGACTAATAATGAAGCTATAATCTCATTAATAATGAGATATCATTATTAAATAAGAGGATAAAATTAAAGCAATTAGGAGAAATAAGACAATATCTAGGATTGACAATAAATAAAACCAATAGTGGATATAAGATAACACAAGAAGATAAAAATTACCAATCGCTAAAAATGTATAAAATGGAACTTTGTAAGCCGGCAAAAACTCCAATGAGTCAGGAATTTTGCCATACTGATGCTCAAAGTTCAAAATTTGATAAGACCATTTATCAATCATTAATAGGTAGTTTATCATATATAAATAATTGGTCAAGGCCAGACATTGCCTATAGCATTAATCAATTGGCAAGATTCAATGCTGAACCCACTGAAAGACACTGGCAAGCGCTAAAGCGTATATTTAGGTATCTTAAAAAGACAATGCACTATGCATTGTATTTGGAGCCAAAAGATGATTTGATTTTAAGTGCATATGCTGATGCAAGTTTTGCAACAGATATAAAAACTAGAAAATCAACTTCAGGCATGGCTATACTATTAGGTAAAACACTGATTGGATGGAGGTCAATTAGACAGCAACACATAAGTATGTCCACAATGGAAGCAGAATTTTCATGTCTATCTTTATTATGTACTGATTTAATTCTTTATAAACAGTTATTGTTAGATATGGGAGTAATTGTTAAAGATGCCATTGTAATTTATGAGGACAATCAAGCAGCTATATGGTTGGCTACAAATATTGCTGTAAAAACTAGATCTAAGTATACTGACCTTAGATATTTGAATGTAAGACAATCTGTAAAAAATGGTTTAATGAGATTGGAATATTGCATGACCGATGAAAACATTGCTGATGGATTTACAAAAGCCCAAGATGCAGTCAAGCACAAAGAAAATTGTGAAAACTATGAATATAAATAAATTGGAGAAAGAAAAGAATCCTACTTTATTGGAACACATTTAAAAGGTATTTGAAGTTGTTTAAAAAAATTTGGGTCATTCTAATCAAGTTGACAAACAAACAGAATGAAGTAAAATAAACTAGTGAATGAAATAGAGAAGTGAATATATTGTTAAATACATACAATTGTCTATGAGTGAAAGAGATTTAGAAGTGTCTGTTTTGCTATGTGATAACCCACAAGGTCTTGTATTTTATTCTTAAAGCAATGGAAGTTTCTGAAAGTTACTATGAATATTTACTTTGCCTTCATATGCTTTGCTAAAGCTCCTTTTCTCATAACTACTCCTTAAGCTTGTGCAAATTAAAGATAAGAGGGCTAAAGAAAGAATAATATAACAGCCTGGTATTATCTGTGTCTTGCAAAGAACCCATAAAGAAGCTAGCTGAATCAGCATAGAGTCCAATTTAAAAATTCAAATTCAAACTCAAATTCAAAAATTGATTTTAAAAATAGGTTATTACTCTTCATTTGCAAACCTGGGGTGTCATGCTGATCATAGAAAGCCTTGAATTTTCGGCCCTCCTGGGACACATTACAGGCAATCCTCGAGTTACGAATGAAATGGAGCCAGCCAATTACATTCATAACCTGAGGATTTGTTAGAGGGAGTCACATCAAGTGAATGTGATCACTCCCTGCTTTTGCTCATGTATTTACTAATTGAATTCACAGGTTGTTAAGTGCACATGAGTTATCTCAGGTGGGGAAGACCATGGGGAGCCTAGATCTAGCAAGCTGTTTCCTTTCCAGCTTCTCTGCCATGGTTTCTTTGCATGCTTGCAGTTTCAGTATGAAAAATATTTGCAAGCCCTGGAGACTTTAGAGCAGCAAAATCAAATTGCTTCAAGCCACCAATCGGCTTGAAAACACTTTTTGCATCAAGACTGGAGGCTTCTGGGGGCCATGATTTGACTGGAAGCTTTGGAGGAGGGCATGATCTGATATGATTCAGAGCTTCTACTTTTTTAAAGTCTTATATAACACATATCCAGTTAACACTATTCTATCCAAACTATCATTTTATGTACCTTCTAGTGTAGTCTTAACAGATAACACATAACAGGTAATCAGAGTTGGAAGGGACCTTGTAGGTCATCTAGTCCAACACCCTGCCCAAGCAGGAGACCCCACACCATTTCTGACAGATGGGAGTCCAATTTCTTCTTGAAAGTTTCAAATGAAGGCACTCCCACAATTTCCAAGGACAAATTGTTTCATTGGTTGATTGTTCTCACTGTCAGAAAGTTTCTCCTTATTTCCAGGTTAAATCTCTCCTTCTTCAGTTTCCATCCATTCCTATTAGAAAATAGCTTGACCCCTTCCTTTCTGTGGCAGCCCCTCACATTAGGTGGTCTCTAATGCCCCTTGAAAAGTTAGTACCAAATACTCCTTTCATCCACTTTTCTGAAAGCTTGAGTATCTAAAACTGGACATAGATGTAGAGTCTTACTAATGCAGAAGATAGAGTAATTCTTTCCCCGATCAGTCAACAATATTCGTATGATTTAAAGTTCTCCTTTTAGCAACACATTGATATCACATTGCTGATTCTGATGATCAAATATAGTTCCAGAATTGTTTTCAAACCTGTGGTTACCAGTCAGTGGGATTCAATTTTTTTTACTACCAGTTTTGTGGGTGTGGCTTGCTGAGCATGGCAGGGGAAGGATACTGTAAAATCTCCAGTCAGAGTATTTGCCGGTCTCCAAACTACTCAAAATTTCTGCTACTCCAGAATTGGTCAGAATATGCTGAATACCACCTCTGTTGCCAGTATCTTATCCTTATCCTATATGTGCAATTTATAGTAGATGTCATCAGGATTCCCACCACTTTGTTTTTTTGACAATGTGATTAAACTGAAGAGTACAAGTCCAAGATGAAACCTATGGTATCAGATTTGATATATCACATTGATTTCTGATTTTTTAAAAAAATTAAGTTTTATTTTTGTGTAGTATCTTTTATGCTTATGTTCAACATTTCTTTTTAAATCTGGAAGAATGTTAATCTCTCTGAAAAAAAAAAGTTATTTCCCCCTTCTCTGTACTAGTTGATGAGATGTACAGTTAGTTCCTGATGAAAAGCAATGTGCCACATTCAAATATTTTCCGTATGTACAAATGCTGTCTGAAATGAGAGATAATATCCCTTGAAATATTTCTTTTATTTTCCATATTATAATTAGTTTTGCAAACAGCATATATGCAGACACAAATCAGCTTTCATACCTGCCAAGGGAATAACAGAAACCATGGACAGATATATGAAGTGAGGGGGGAAATAACAATAATAATAGTAGCATTGTTAATTGTTAGCATCAATGCTTCCATTTGCTCTTTGGAGCAAAGAGTTTTTGAAATTAAAGAAAAAATGAAAGTTACCCTATTACTCATGTGTATTTTCATTCTTTTTGGTATGAGAAATGGCATAAAAGAAGACTCATGCAGGGCTCAGTTGATTAATAGAGTTGACTCCCTCTGGAGAGATTTATAGTGACTTGCAAATATAGTATATTAATTAGTACAGCACAAGCTGACTTGTGCTACTGGGTTTTATGGCATAAAGAAAGTTGTTAATTGCTTCTGTTTGGGGGCTGTTTTGTGTAAAATCCAAAATGTGCATCAGTGAGAATATTTTCCTTGTCATGTCTCCTACCTTATGGAAGGCCATTCCCCAGAAATCAAATTGACCCTGATCCTGCTATCTTTTTAAAGGTTTTAGTGTTGTCCCCAGTTCAGGTTTGAGCCTGGTACCGAAGCTGATAAAGAACATCAGACATGAGGTGCAGGTTTTGTTTCAGTTTATTGAAGTGCTTCAGCAAAAGGGGTCCCAGCCACCAAAATGCCAGCACTTTTATATATTTTTCAAGGCAGGATAAAGAAACATTGTGTAATAGGCATTCTGAAAGTTATCTAAAGGGCCCTCTATTGGCTCCATGCCATCCCTATTTCTAAGTCTTAACTAATAAAAACTTCAAAAGTTATCTAACAAGTGTTCCATTTGCTCTATTTCAACCCTATTCCTAAAAGTTAATTAATAGGCAAATAGATGGGGAAGAAATGGAGTTAGTGACAGATTTTATTTTCCTGGGGTCCAAGATCACCGCAGATGGGGACTGCAGCCAAAAAATCAAAGGACACTTGCTCCTGGGGAGAAAGCTATGGCAAATATAGACACCATACTAAAAAGCAGATATCACCCTGCCAACAAAAGTACATATAGTCAAGGCTATGGTTTTCCCAGTTACAATATATGGCTGTGAAAGTTGGACCATAAGGAAGGCTGAGCACCAAAAAATTGAGACCTTTGAACTAGGGTGCTGGAGAAGACTCCTGCGAGTCCCTTGAACTGCAAGGAGATCAAACTGGTCAGTCCTAGAGGAGATCAACCATGACTGGTCTTTAGAAGACCAGATCCTGCAGATGAAACTCAAATACTTTGGCCACCTAATGAGAAGGAAGGACTCACTGGAGAAGAGTCTAATGCTGGGAAAAGTTGAGGACAATAGAAGAAGGGGACAACAGAGAATGAGGTGGGTGGATGGAGTCACTGAAGCAGAAGGCATGAGCTTAAATGGACTCCAGAAGATGGTAGAGGACAGGAAGGCCTGGAGGAAAATTGTCCATAGGGTCATGATGAGTCAGACTTGACTTCACAACTAACAACAATAGGCATCCTAGAAGACTTTTAACAAATCTTCTACTGGCTCTGTCTTATCCTTGTTTCTTATCTTAGCAATATGCCTTATATGATGTGCCTGATAGTCAATTCTTGTTTTCTGCATTGAAAGGGGCCCCACCTGTCCACACTCCCTTTTCCTTTATCTTTATTATGCATATCTTGAAAGTACACATCTCCTCCCTTTCTTCTGAATTCATGCAAAAACCTTGAATTTTTATAGCAAATGACCCTATAGCAAATGGCCCATCACTAGGAACATGGTTTTTACCAACAGGCACCCAGGAGCATAATAGAGTCCTCAATTTTTGCCATCTACTACAGTAGAAATAGGATACAGAAAACATAACTGGACAATAAAAAGGTGCACTACCAATATCCTTAACAATTATGGCACTGAAGGCTAAACATGGACAATTTATCCCACTGGAATAACATTTGCTTATTTCCTATCTTGCATAGATTTCTTGAAAGTGCTAAATTCAAATTTACAGCCTTGAAGGATAATACTCTGCTGAGGCAGTGATTGTTTTTTAATTTATTTACTTTTGAAGGACATACGCTTGCTTCCCCATTTAAATAGAGCATTACCATGATCCACAAGAATAACCAAATGAAGAGATTATGAGGACATGTTAAAATAAACACAATGAAAACAGCTTTTTTTAATGAAAATATTTCAAAGCAGCACTTACTAAACTTAGGGGAAAAGCAACAGTTCTTATATGTCTGGCTTTAATTTTAGGGGCAATTAAATATTAATGATTTATATATTATATAAATTATTTATATCATTAAAATTATATTGGCTGTTCCTCTTCCAACTGTACCCATCTCCTTGTCATCTTTGTTACTATTAAAGTTTTATGTCAATGTTTTTGCCTCTCATTCTAGACTCTTCTTTCTTTGTTTCTTGTTTGTTGTCTGAAAGTGGCCATGTGAATGTGTTGAAATGGGGAAAAAAATGAAACCAAGGATTAATGATGTGAACTCAACTAAAAATATGGATTACCCAAAAGAATGTATAGTGATTGTATAGATACAATTGTCCAAGATTGTTTTTTGGTTGGAAAAGTACAATGTGTCATCAATAAAGCATCACAGAAAATAATAAAAGTTTTATCAAGGTTAATTTCCCCCTTATATTTTATTAAATTTCCTTTCATATTGCCAGGAAGCTTTTTTCTATAACTTTCCACATAACTGCTAGCACTTTTCCTAGTAGTCACAGGCTGGAGGACTGTGTCAAACTTCCTGGAATCTTTTGAAAATGTATCTCCTTATCTGTTATATACACACACATATTCTATTGTTTATACACAAGGTGTCAGTTTTGCATAGGGACATACAGATTTATATTCTTAGAGCCTTATTCTTCTGTATTCTCTAATCTAAATTGTTGACATGGACAAATATTTCCTCTATAAATATATAGTAAATATGTCTTCTATAGTAACTGTAGAAAGTCTCTGTGGAATTCAAATTAAAAATAAATAAAATGATAATAAAATAAAAAAATAAAATAAAATTATATCATGTCTAAATGGAACATTTGTTATGAAACAGTTTCCTAATGATCCATATAATACCATAACAATGTCCTTTATAAGTCAAGTTCATATGAGGGGAGCATGGAAAATCCACAAATCTGTTAAAACTTTGGCTTTTCATGATGATGATGTAAAACTTTTTTTAAACTTATATATTTGTTTTTTAAATGTAGATACAATTTTACTACAGATTTAAAAAGCATCTCTTACAACTTTGGATTGAATAGAAAGAATAAAGTTAAGTAAATAACATGGTCAGACTATGTTAAATATATTTGAATCCCAATATAATTTAAATTTGTTCTTCTTGAGTGGATAACACAGGAGGAAAGTAATAGGTATATTTTATTAAGCATTTATCGTGAATATTTTCCATAATAGAAAGCATGGTTAGGTTTCCTTATTATTATTGTGAATCATGCATAGTAATGAAGTGTGTGAGTAGAGGACATGACCTGAAATGGACAATTGTTTTGAACATTATTTCCTTAGTGGCATTTGCTCCTCTGACAGAGTTTAAGTGTAGATAGCAGTCAACCTTAGACCAAGTGCTACAGGAAAAGCTAATCAGGGCCATAGGCAAACCAGGACTAAAAGAAATCTGAAATCCAAAAGGAAAAAAAAACTTGCTTCATTAACACACAACTAAAAGGGTTAGTATTTTAAATATTAATCTTCCTCAAAAACATCTAGTGACATTGATGAGTGGAGTCAGATCAAGGCCCAAGGGACTTCACTGAGAAGGCTACAACAATTTAATAATTCATCACTAAAGAAAAGTTGCATGCCTCTTCTCTTCTCACTAAAGTACTATGTTTTACCATTTAGAAAGAGTGTCTCTGAAAATAGTTTTAAGAACACTAGGGTCTAGATGGTTGAAGAAAAGAATATATTACAAAAAATATTTCCAGACAAGGTGGGGGAAGATAAAAGAAAACTGGGGAGAGTATGGGGAATATGTGGGTGAAAAGCCATGACTGCTTCCAATATTTATATAAGTGCTGAAGAGATGTTGAGAAAGTGGGTATGTGGTATGGTATGCCAATGAATATTTTACTGTTAAGGATAATGATTATTAACAGTTTACTTAACAGAATCTGACTTTTCTGCTAGGTTGCAGAATCAAGATAAGGTATTAGTGGTTTAACTATATCCTTTTATTTGGCACCGTAAATTGACTCCCAGATTATAGAGGAATTTAGGTCTAGTCTTGAGGAAGAAGTGAGAGAGAGTTGCTTAGCCCTGGGAAAGTAGAATGTGTGAGAAAGAAACTCAAAACTGCCCCATCATGTTGTCTTAAAATGGTGCAAAGCCTGGATTGCTTTGTATGTAGAGAGTAGTATACCCTACATTAAGAGAGTAGCATTCCTGGAGTCTCTAGAGCCTCTGTTTATTATCTTGGCCTAGTTTGAAGAGCTGACAAATTTTCCATGATTGAAGCATCATTGGCCTATGAAGGGACGATCTTTATATTTCAATAGCTTAATATGGAAGTGTACAGTTCTTCAGGCATTATACACATGAAATAAGCAGATATACAAATTAAATAAATAAATAAGTGTGGCTCCAGAGGTTGTGGAGGAGGCTGGGGAAGGGCAGAGGCCAGCTGTCCCCTATCCATCCGAGGTCGTGCAGGGAGGAGAGGATAAGGGAGAGATGTGGTTTCCTTGGGAGGAGAGGGCCTTGATCCTCTTCATGGGCTGCAGGTGTGACAACTGAGTAAGAGTTTGGACCTGCATACTGGCAAACGCTGGAAACAAATTGTGTAAATATCTCTAGCTTATAGTTCCTCTCTGAGTTTGGCGTCCTTCCCAGTGTGTGTTATCTGTGGACATTCTCCAGCCCCTATCTTGCCTGGTTTGTGTTGCTTTTTTCCTTCTTCGTGTAAATGTGTTTTTTCTCTTCCATCAAAGATATTCATAGCTTGGAAGCAAACTGAAGGAATAAAAGGGGCTTCACCTGTTTTCTGTGACTGTGTTTGTTTTGTATCCCACCCTGGGTCATCACAGAGAGTTCTGATCACTGCAGAAATGGGCTGTACATATGATGCAGGGCTGAAAAGTGTTCACTTCTAATCTAAGATTATTAAGCTACCACAACATAGTCGTTTTGTGTAGGACTTCAACACATACAACTTATTATATTTTTCTGCTAGTGAAAGGGAGAAAGATGGGGGAGAATGAATATCTTGAAATCAGATATAAAATCTCAATAGCATCTTGTCAAACTAATTCTATTCAATTGCCCAAAACAAGTTCTCTCTTCCCTACCTGCCATCTGCTGATTATCTCTATCTATCTGAAACTCAACAGCATATTTTAAAAAGGAAAAATATAAATGTTCTAAAAATGTTTCAGTCCACCAGCCAGTTAAGATTAAATTATCCAAGTCATATATCTCAAAACTGCTGTTTCAGGGTAAATATAGACTAGGAAAGCAACACATGACTGGTTCCATTTCCCCCAAAGATGTCTTGAGCAGTTCTGTACATTTCAATCTGTTGAATTGAATGTATTCTAAAATGAAGTATGCAGTAGCTTCACAAATCTGGGCATATCCATTATAGCCAAGGCTTCTGATAAACCAGAATATTGTTCTAGTAATGTGGGCAGTAAATGGACTCAATATTTATCCTTGTTCCATCCTTACTAGTAGTTTTTAGGGAAATGAGTATATGTCTTGATAGTTGAAGTTTTCTCTATTGAAAACAGATTATCATCTTTATTCCCAGTTGCTTGACCTGCCCATTGGCATAGATGACAAAATTATTATTTACTTATCAAATGTATTTATCAAACACCTATAATTATTTATAAATTATAAATTTCAGCCTGAACAATGGCATTTAGTTTGTGTCATTTTAATTAATATCACTCTTCTACAAATCTTAGTACTGTTGATGAAATTTAGCTTCTTCCACGCATTTGGAATGCAATTTCCAGAATTCAAGAAAGGTTATTAAAATTGTGATGTATATAATCAAACATCATTTCTCCATTCAAAAAGCAAGATGTTCTCAAATTGAAAAATATGACAGATGTTTTCTTCAAGCCACACTTATTGAATCCCACCTTGAATATAAGTGTAAACCCTCTAAATGTAACGGTCTTAGATGTGCTTAAATGTATGTGGTATAAGCTGCTTGTGTTTGTTTTCTGTGATGGTACAGGGATTCAGTACGTAATCTGCAGGGGAAAAAAATGTGTATTGAAGCATTAATTATTTAACTGTCCATTAAAATCACATCACAGATTCAGGAAAGTTTTTTTTTTTTTTAGTTTATTTGTGCATTCTTTTGGCTGGATCAGGTTTAAAGAACACCTTTGTTTTAAATCTTTCATTAATGCTCTAAACGATTCTATCAAGGAGGGAAAAGACTGGGTCATCAATAAAAGAGATGTTTATCTCCCTGGAAAATAAAAAGTACCACAATTAAATTTCCAGTCTGTTATATTTTAGCAGGGTTTCGATTACTGTAGACAGTTTATATAATATGCAGCTGGTAAAAGGTTGTTATCTCCAGAACGAGAAGAGATCTCCACACACAAGCAAACAATAAAAGGACTATCTTGTAGCCAAATGAAGTGCAGACTGTTACAAAAGAAAAAGAAAACCTAATAAAGCTATTGTCTTTAATCAACAGAATAGCCTGGGAGGCTTCAGGCCAAAACAAGGGAAAGAAATAACATAAATTTAGTCATTTGAAGAGTACAATTAATTTTGAAATGATGAATCCTCAGTGGAGGCTATGAAGTGGTTCATTAGGTGGAATTGCCAGCAGCTACTGAGGGAGAAAGAAAATCCCATCTGTAAATTTAGACATTTGAAAATGTTTGTATAAGCAGGAAACATCACAGCAAGCGTTACTTGATAAGTAGTAGTCACCAGCTGTGGCTGTCATTGGCCCCCTGAGTGCAGCAACATCTTGGACACTGATGCTTCTTCTGGTCCACTGCTGATGACAGTATCATTTCTGATAGATGATTCACTCATTAGTGGCACAGTATGCTATCATGGGGCCACCTTCTATGTCCCCTTCACCTCTTTCTACCACTTTCTTCAGCTATGTTGTAGTCAGCTTGAGTTGGATGCAGTCAGCTCATTATATCAAGTAATCATATGTCTACATTGTATTGATGCTGGTAGCCCCTGCCTCAAAGGTCACCTTTTACTTTTATAGGTATGGTTGTATAGCTTTGTCTCCCATGTCTGGTGATAGATTTGCTTAGCCACTTAAAATGTTGGTTGCTAGTTGTAGTAATATTTCCTTGGTTTATACTCTGCCTGTTTCTACTAGAACACATAATCTACTAAAACATAATAATCAGAAAGAGGACTTTGATGGAAATATGAAAGGAATTGTTACCTAAGCAAAAGGAAATGAAACATTTCTTTAAAACCAGAATTTGAAAAAAAATAGTTGGAAGCAATCATCTGCCTGATTCACTGAAATAAAATAAGGAGAAGGAGGTCACAATCAGGTGTGCAAGATTAACATTGGCCCCACTAGACAAATTAGTCAGGAAATCTGTTCCACAGGAAGGCTAAAGCTAAATGGGCTATGACAACAGAAACTTACAGTTCTTATTGTACTGTATCTTCATTACTTTCTACAGATTCATATTTTTGTCCAGAGATCTACATCCTCAAATACTTGATATTGATTCATGCTCCATTACAAAGATGAAAACAAAATCAAAAACGTAGATTTGCTCAGAATATATCCTTCTCTATAAAGAGGAAGGAGGTTTCTCAGTTTGTTCCCTGAATTTAACTGGATCTAGAAATGATACAATGAACAGTCCTCAAAGCAGCTTTGTATAAGAATTTCACTAAAATGACAAGAGTTCCGAATCACATAATGGACATTATAATCTCACTGAGGGAAGAGGGAAGAGGACAGTGCAACCATTCAATTGTTCTTTTATGTAGAAAAATGTTCTTACATGTAGGAAATCTCACAAGTACATTAAAGTGGTACAATATAACCAAATCTGTCTGCTAAGCAGTTTTAATTCTCTCAGAAGATCCTCATATACTCATTCAAACCTACTCAGCAAGTGGAAGAACTATATTCACTTTGACACTCAAGAAAAAGTAAATGTCAGCAATTTATAAAAGTCAGAGTTCACAAAGTACTTCTTCAACATCATGTAGAATTCCTCTCTACATATATTTTCTTTTCTTTTTTTGAAAATTTTATTTGGGTTTTCACAAAAACAAAATACAAATAAAACATCTTTTTTGAAAATAGCATGGTCCTAGATTATCACTTCTTCATACAGACACCAAACTCAATTTCATGCTCATTTTTATATTTTATTGCATATCTTATTACCGTTTTATATTTTCTACATAGTTTTTCCCCTTTTTTAATTTTCTCAACTTTATTTTAATTATCTCACCTCAATTCAAATCATTGTATTTATACGTTTGTCTGTCCTGTTTCAATTTCATATTATCTTTTTTTATTAAACAAATTTTTCCCTGTAGTTACCAATTGGAGTACGACACCTTTATATCTTTTAATTTTATCCATTCAAACTCTTATTTAAGCTTCAGTGTATACCTTTAAGATTATAGCATTCAATATAATACATAACTTCCAGTTGAATTCTGCTTGGTACATTCTTAAAATACACACTATATTCTTAAAAAGATATATATATATATATATATATATATATATATATATATATATATATATATATATATATATATATATATACATATATATGCAAATAAAGCACACATTCTATTCCAATTCAATTCTATCATTAATATTCATTAAAATCTTGACATCTTTAACATTTCTTTTCAATTAAATATCATACTTCCTTGGGAACACTTCTAAACTTTCCATAGTTAATTCTTTTTTTTTCCCATATATCTCACTTATATTTTTATAAATCATTACTAATAATTAAAAATGTTCCCATTTAATTCTCTCAATCATTTTAATTCATTTATTTATTACCAAACATTCAACTACTTTACAGTAAATATTTTATCCATCATTTTAATCATATTTTCTAAAATTATTTCTGTTTGTAATATAACAATGCTATCTTATGTACCTTTGCAGAATCCCTTTTGCAATTAAATTTTCACTCATTATCTCTAAACAAGCTTATGGTTACAATCCTTATATCTTTTCCCTGTTTCTCCATTTCTTGTTTCTGTCTTATTGAGCTTCTTTTCCTTGCCTTCTTCCCCCTCTTCTTCTCCCTCCCCTTTTTACCCCCTCGTCTCTCTACTTCTAACTCTCTCATCTGTAATCCCCTCTTCTGTTGCTTTATACTTATCTTTCAAATCGTTCTTCTTCTTTTTGGTTGTTTTTTCTAGTCTTAAACCTTTCACTTTCTTTCCCCCCTTTTCTTTTTTCCCCCCACTTAAAATTATTGGATCATTAAAGATGGCTTCTTTTTTGTCCCAATCTTCTTGTTCTGCAAGCGTTTCTTGTTGTTTCTCATAGTTCCGGATCTCCATTTCTAAGAATTGAAATATGAAGCCAAAAGAACCTCTCCCTTCTTGTGCATCTTCTTTCCATTTTTTAAGTTCCATTTTCAGTTCTTCTAAGAGTGATACCATTTTAAAAACTTTTAAACAACCACCTGGTTAATTTAAGTCATCCAGATGCAAAAACCAAACACAAGCAACAGAACATAATGACATCAGAGTTTTGGATTTTAAAAGAACTGATTTCAATAAACTCAGAGAGAACTTGGGAAAGATTCCATGGATGAAAATCCTAAAGGGGAAAACAAATCAAGAATCTTGGGAAACTACAAAGTATGATCATAGAAGCCCAAACTAGCACAATACCACTGAGAAAGAAAAACAAGAAATCCAAGAAGAAACCAGCATGGCTACACAAAGATCTCTTTGGCAAATTAAAAGAAAAAAAAAGGACAAGTACAAAAAATGGAAAGAAGGACATACAACTAAGGCAGAATATCAGCAGATAGCCAGAATCTGCAAAGACGAAGTCAGGATAGCAAAGGCTCAGAACGAACAAAGACTTGCAACAAAAGTCAAAGATAATAAAAAAAGTTTCTTCCAACATATAAATAACAAGAAAAAAACTCAAGTAAACAATCTAAAGAGAGAAGATGGCAAGGAAGTAACAGGCAACAGAGAGAAAGCAGAACTGCTTAACTCATTCTTTGCCTCTGTCTTCACACAAAAAGAAACTATAGCTCAACCCACCAAAAACATAACTGTAAAAGACAGACCAGAAATAAAAGTTAAAATAAGAAAAAAAAAATAGTGAGAGAACACCTATCTGATCTTTATGAAAACAAATCACCGGGGCCTGATGGATTACATCCCAGAGTTTTAAAGGAGCTGGCAGAGGTCATCTCAGAACCACTGCACCACGTCTTTCAAAAATCCTGGAGTACCAGGGAACTACAGAAGACTGGAAAAGAGCTGATGTGGTTCCCATCTTCAAAAAAGGAAAAAAAATAGACCCAGGAAATTATAGACCAATCAGCCTAACATCAATACCCAGGAAAATACTGGAAAAGATAATAAAAAAACAGATCTGCCAACATCTAGAAACAAGTAAAGTAATAACTAGCAGTCAGCAAGGATTTGTTAAAAAGAGATCATGCCAAACCAATCTTATTTCATTCTTCAACACAGTGATTAAATTAGTAGACCAGCAAAATACTGTGGACGTATTTAGATTTCAGCAAGGCATTCGATAAAGTAGACCACAACCTACTTCTTAGTAAGCTAGAAAAAAGTGGAATAGATAGCACTACCACTAGATGGATTTGCAACTGGCTGGCAAACCATACTCAATGAGTAGTCCTTAATGTGTCTAAGTCTACATGGAGGGAAGTAAGCAGTGGGGTGCCACAAGGTTCTGTCTTAGGCCCAGTACTCTTCAATATCTTCATTAACGACTTAGATGAGGGAATAGAAGGGGAACTTACCAAATTTGCAGATGATACTAAGCTGGCAGGAATAGCTAATACCCAAGAAGATAGGCTCAAGATCCTGATGGATCTTGACAGACTAGAACACTGGGCCATATCTAATAAAATGAAGCTCAATATAGAGAAAAGTAAAGTCCTACACGTAGGCAAGAAAAACCAAAAGTACACAAATAGACTGGGTGAAATCAGTCTCAATAGCAGTACCTGTGAGAGGGATCTTGGAGTCTTAGTGGACAACCAGCTAAATATGAGCCATTAGTGTGCAGCTGCTGCCAAAAAAGCTAATGCAATCCTAAGTTGTATTAAGAGAGGGGTACAGTCAAGATCAAGGGAAGTACTAATACCACTCTAAAAAGCCTTAGTAAGACCACACCTAGAGTACTGCATTCAGTTTTGATCACCATATTATAAAAAAGATGTTGAGACTCTCGAAAAAGTACAGAGAAGAGCAACCAGGATGATTAGGGGACTGGAGGCTAAAACATACAATGAACGGTTGCAGGAACTGGGCTTGGCTAGTCTAGTAAACTAGTCTAGTAAACTAGCTATCATGTCAGGGGAGACATGATAGTGGTCTTCCAATATTTGAGGGGCTGCTAGAGGGTGGAAGGGGTCAAGCTATTTTCTAAAGCACCTGTAGGCCAGACAAGGAATAATGGATGGAAACTGAACAAGGAGAGTTTTAACCTGGAAACAAGGAGAAACTTTCTGACAGTGAGAACAATCAACCAATGGAACAGCTTGCCTTTGGAAGTTGTGGGAGCGCCATCAGTTGAGACTTTCAAGAAGAGATTGGACTGCCATTTGTCAGAAATATTGTAGGGTCTCCCGCTTGGCCAGGGGGGGTTGGACTAGATGACCTGCAAGGTCCCTTCCTACTCAGATTATTTGTATCTATATCTACTTTGGAAATATACAACCTACAAATGAAAAAGAACACAATAAATTCTTCTAGTATTTCTACTAGTTATGTTTCATACAGTATCTTGCTCCTCTCAAAAATAAAAATGATTTACATACAATTATCTGAATTCTAAAGCTAAAGCCTATTTAATACATTTTCCACACATACTTTTTTCTTCTCTTTTTGCCCTGATACAATAGATGTATCTAAAATAAGGTGTGGAGAGAACTTAAGGTTGATAGAGTTGCATGTTTATAGATTCTCGTTTTGTTGAGACCCTAATAAAATAGGAGATCCTGATTATTTACTTTTTAATAAATGAATTAGTTCATTCAAAATAGTATCATTTTTAAAAAAAAAACCCTGCCAACAATGGGAAAACTTTTAGATGTTTGGATGAGAAGTAGTGAGTTTGATTTATATTATACAAAATTGTCTAGTTTGCTTTCCTCCCAATTATGTACAAGCCTTAATGCAGCAATTTATCAATATCTGCTTTTTTCTGAATTTTGTATTAAAAACCCCATTTTAGCAAAAAAAAAAAAGTTCATACCTTAGAAAAGAATGCTTAGTATTCTTTCTGCATTACATTAAATGTGGAAAATTATTTGACAACATGGTCCATATTAGAAAAAATGAATGCAAGAATTCACATATTAGGGAATAACAAGTATGAAAATGGCTCTACTGTGAGAAATGTGCTTGGGAATATGAATTTCTTACAGGCTTAAAAATCAAGAAAGTAAGCAATCTTTATTTGCAGTCAAAAGGCAAGAATAATAAAGCAGAACATAGAACATTTAAGCACAGAAGGCAATATAGCTGAGTAAGACGTCAACAAAGTAGCTATAATATTAAATGATAAATAACAAAGATTGTTAAACAAAAATCGTCTACCGTTCTAGAGATTAGCTAACTGGATGTTTGTGAAAGTCCTCCTTTTCTCTACTAAGTGGCCATTAATTAAATGGGAGTTGTTAGATGTATCCACCAGGCTGAATTAAAAGCTCATTGAAAGGACAATCTCTATTTCCTCTATTTTAAGGGCATCAACACTTTTTCAGTGAGGTGTTACTAAACATTCCATTTAATGAAACAGAGGAGAGAATGTTGTGTCTGCTCTAGGTGAAAGTTTTTCTATGATGGACATAGAGTGTTAGCTAAATAATTAGGACAGGAAAAGGCTTCCAAGTTTTCAAGCCCTCCCTGTACAATAATGAACTTATACTCAGGTCTCTCTGGACATCATTAATGAAAATCTGTTGCTTCAGCTCCATTGACTTGAGCAAGGTCAAATATTAAGCACAAAGGCCACAAACTCTTATGTCTGAATCTATGCCTTTCCTTAATGCTGATGTGTAATTATTCCCTGGGATCAGGGAACAAGGGAGCTGTTGGCGAAGAGTAATTTTAAGGTAGGAGATTCAAACAGGAACCTCAGTTGTGACTAGTCTGGTCTCCAGCTATAGTTAAAAGAACTTGGAAACACCACAGGGGATTTGCAGAAAAACTCTAAAATCTGATCTGTATTACCTATAGAAAACTTAAATTAGACCTGCTCACAGTATAACAGATGGCTAATAACCTTTGCTCTGAAGATTTTTGTTGCAATGGGTTCATAACTGCTGTCATTTCTGTAGGCAGACTTAAAAGAATTTGCAAACTAATAAAGAATTTTGCAACCCATTGCAAAAAAATGTAACAAAACAAATTTTATTTATTTACATTACATGTTTCTTAATCACCCACTTCCCTGAGACATGGGCTCTGGTCGATGTATCATAAAGTCAATAAACTTAAACATTAAAATAATTATAAAACTTATAATTTAAGATTATAAAATTTAAAATTATAGTATTGGGAAAACATATAATCCTAAGGAATTGAAGATAACCACTATGCCTATACTGAATAGGCACACATTGATAAATGTTCAAATCGTTTACAATTTGGAACAAGCTACTTGTGTGGATGGATTCCTCAAAAAGCAAAGATTTGGATTTGTTGGCTGAAATAATTGCCTCAGTATTCTATAAAGACTCATTTCACTTTAATTTATACAACTTTCTTCTTTCCCCCAGCCTCCTCCCGTTACCCCTGCTTTTCCCCCCCCCCCTCTTTTCATTCAATCCTGCCTTATTCTTGATCACAGTCTGGATATGTCCCTACCATTTTCTTGGCAAAGCTTTTCATAAGCCATTTCCAAGGGCTGTAAGAAAGTGACTAGTCCAAGGTCCCAATTGGCTTAGGTAGAACTAGAATTCAATCTACTGACTTCTAGTTGATGCCTTAACCACTACACCAAACTGGCTCTAACCCATGCTTTACAATTTAATAAAAGGCCTCCAAAGATCAGCCAGGTTTCTTGGGATTTAACTGAAATGCAGGAAGTCTGGATGGCCTCCAGAGGGATTGTCATACCAGAAAAGAGAAAGGATTAAACGAAATAAGCATGTGCTTAGTTTGTAAAGGGGACACAACAGCATTAGTCCTGTAGCTATCAAGCCTTTAATTCTTTTACTAATACACTCAACCATAGATGATTTTTTTGTAATTGTCCTTATCTGCCATGTTCAACATTAACTGTTAAGTACTTGGACATGGGTTGGAGTAAATGGAGACAGTCTTGAATGTGAACTTTCAGCTCTTCATTACATAGTGACTTCTCAAAACAATAACAGTGAACACTGCCTTATATAGGCAACCCTTGTGAGAATTGTCCAATAGCGAGCTATGAACGCTAGCTTTTAAACCAATAATAATCCTCTGTTAAGGGCCAATCGGATTCCTCAGAACTAACCAATCCGATCTGGCCGCCTAACAGCCAATCAGAAGTGCAGGGCCAGAACTCTGCACTTTACCTCAAGCCCATACTTTATTAATTATGGTACATACATAACACCCCTTCCCCCTGGCTTCTTAAATTACGGTGTAGTTATACAGTCCTTTAAATAGGATGGTTGTCTTTTGAGTCTTTCGGATTTTCATTGGACTGGTTGATTGCAATCCTGTTGAGGTAAATTGTTGTTTGGCAGTGGCTCTGCTTCTTGCTCAGGTGCAATTTCTTACGGTGCAAACAATTTTCCTTCCTGCTCCATTTTCTGAGTTTCACTTGATTCGTCGCTCCCTTCGAGCAGGTTTCCTGGAACGTAATCTTCATCTGTACCTCCCCCCCCTTGGTTTGGTCATGGGGGAGTTGTTGACTGGCCGTTGTGAGTCATGACTGTAATTGGTCGATATGCCATTCCCACAGTCTATTGTCACAGCATTTCACTACATAGGATTTGGGGCCGGTCACTCGCACTACCGTTGCCTCTATCCATAACGGATCGCCTGATAAGTTTCATGCGTAAACACGGTCTCCTTCCTGGAAAGTGCGATAGCGGCCACTGGATCCTATTGGCTTTTCTGGTTCGTAAGCAGGGTGCAACCGGTCCATGCGTTCCGCTCGGCCATTGGTCGCAGGTGCGCAGGCGAGGTGAGCGCATGGCGGATGCCACAGTCAGCGAGGTACTGCTCAAACATTAGTGCTGTAAACTGTGGCCCGTTATCGGACACCAGGATGTCAGGCAATCCGTGGGTTGCAAAGAGTCTATTTGGGATTTTAATCACTGCCTCGGAAGTTGTGGCCGTCATACGATGAATTTCTAACCAATTGGAGTATGCGTCGACTGTCAGCAGGAAGGTATATCCCTTGGTCGGCCCCACGAAATCCAGGTGGATTTCCCATTCAGTAGGCATGGCTTTTGGTGGGGCGTTGCTGGCTTGTTGGCACTTGGTACACGCTTTGACCCACTGCTCGATTTGCCGGTCCATGCCCGGCCACCATGCGTAGCTTCGTGCAAGCGCTTTCATCCGCACGATGCCGGGGTGGCCCTCGTGCAGAATTTGTAGCAGCATCTTCCGGAGTCGTTCTGGGACAACGACTCTATCGCCCAGATGACAAAGCCTTTTTGGGAAAAAAGTTCAGTCTGTCTTGCTTTAAATGGCACAAAGTCATCTGGGACTTGGTCCAATGGCCATCCGCGTTCTATCCAGCCTAGGACTCGAGCTAGGGTGTGGTCTCGTTTGGTTTCTCTCGCGATGTCTCGGGCGGTCATAGGTGGCGAGTTGAGTGTTTTGATCTGCAATGTGGTTGCCGTTGGTGCCGTTGGTTTCGAGAGTCTCTGGAAGCGGTGCTCGGCTTAATGCATCAGTGTGGGGAATGGCTTTCCCCGGGCGATATTGCAGGCGATAATTATAAGCAGCGAGGAATTCTGACCAACGGGTCATTCTAGGGGATAATATGTAGGGGGTTGGCTTGTCCCCGGCGATTATCCCTAGCAACGGTTTGTGATCAGTTATAATGGTAAATGTCCTTCCATACACATATTCATGAAATTTCTTTACAGCTGAAACGATTGCGAGAGCTTCTTCATCAATTTGTCCATAGTTCCGCTCTGCTTGTGAAAAAGTCTTCGAAAAGTATGCAACAGGAGCTTCGTTCCCATTAGGCAGTCCATGACTCAAAATGGTGCCCACCCCGAAGGGTGAGGCATCGCAGGTTATAACTAATGGTAAAGTCTCATTATACTGCATAAGTACAGAGTCAGATGTGAGCAATTTTTTAACATTCCGGAATGCTTGTTCTTCCCGGTAACCCCATACCCACAATGCTTTTTTATCTAATAACCAGTGTAACGGTTCAGCAACAGTCACCTTGTGCGGTAAAAATACATTATAGAAATTAATGAGGCCTAAGAATGCCTGGAGATCGGCCTTGTTACGTGGCCTGGGAGCATTTTTTATCGCCTTTAATTTACTTTCGGTAGGGTGAATGCCCTGGCTATCAATCCGATACCCTTGAAACTCAACACTGTCAGTATATAAGTGACATTTATTCTTTTTCACCTTAAGTCCTGCCTCTTGGAATTTTTTAAGAACACATTTCAAACGATCCTGCAAGATTTTTTTGGTAGGGGCTGCAATTAATACGTCATCAAAATACGGAACCACGCCCTTGATTCCCTGTAACAACCTTTCCATGAGGTTTTGGAATATCCCCGGGGCTACACTAACCCCAAATTGCAATCGAGTACATTTAAAAGCACGTCTGTGTGTTACAATTGTTTGGGCTTGGGCCGTCTTTTCATCCACTGGTAGTTGTTGATAAGCTTGAGCTAAATCTAATTTAGCGAAAACCTTTCCGCCCTCCCAAGGAATGGAGGAGGTGCTGCACCACCGGAACTTGATACGCATTCTGCTGTAGGGCGTGGTTTAAAGTGGCCCGGTAGTCCCCACAAATTCGGATTGACCCATCTGGCTTAATGGGTGTTACAATAGGGGTTTCCCATGGAGAGTGATCGATGGGCTTCAACACCCCTTGAGCAATTAGCTTGTTGAGCTGTTCGTCGATCTTAGCTTTAAGAGCGAATGGAACTCGATGGGGCTTCAAGCAAATTGGGGCTACTTTTGGATCTAGACTAAATGAGATTGGGGTCCCCTTATACTCACCTAAACGGTCCGCGAAGATGTCGCTGAACTCAGAAATAAGGTCTTCCTCCCACTCACAACCACCGACTCGGTTCACACCGGCCACTTCGATGCCGAGTGGCGCGAACCATTGGAGGCCTAATAGACTAGCCCTATCTCTGTTGATGATCGTTAGAGGTAAGTACGCTGTATGCTTTTTGAAGGAGACTCGGACTCGGCAGGACCCGACCACGGGGATTTGATTTCCTTGGTAGTCCTTGAGGATGAGGCGTTGAAATTGGAGGTCTTGGCGTTGGATTGTGGGGATAAGTTGCTTGAGTGTCTTCCAAGACACCATCGAGAGGGATGATCCCGAGTCGACCTCCATGTGGCAAGGCTGGTTCTCGATGGCTACCGTGACTCGAATTTTCTTAGTGTCCAAAACTGAGGCGTGACCTATAGTGATAGTATGGTGAACCTCTTCTTTTTTCAAAGCTCGATTTCTGTAGGAGTGGTTTACTGGTTCTCGCCTTACAGGATGGTTTCTTGTCGATTGGCGATAGTAGGTCCCTTTTGATGCCTGGCTGGGTCCTGGTAAGCTGTGGCAGACCCGGCTGATGTGGCCTCATTTCCCGCACTCATGGCAGAGTGCGTCGCGGAATTTGCATTCGGCCCTGGCATGGTTTGCTCCACAGCCAGCGCAAGGGCGTAAGGGCTTAGGGCGTGGGTCCCTGTCGGACCGCAGTCGATGGGCCACTTCTTCATCACTGTCTGAAGATGAAGAGAGGTCCTCATGGTGCGTTGTTGTAAGCTGCCCTTCTGAGTTGGGTAAGATTTCGCCAGTCGGTTGTGTTGCCGGAGTGCGGCTTCGCCTTAATTGTGCAGCCGACTTTTTGGTCACCTCCACAGCCGTGGCTTCAGCGATGGCATCAGCAAGGCTGATGTCACCTTTTGCCATCAGCTTGCTTTGCACGCCTAGTGCATCTAATCCCAGAATTACCCAATCTCTTAGTGCTTCTTCTAAATCGGCGAACCCGCAGAGGCCCCCTAAATTCCGGAGGTCCACCACGAAGTCGGCCATGCTCTCTCCTTTTCGCTGGTTTCTCTGATAAAACTCGTGACGTCTGACGAGTGTAGGCACAGTTGGCGCGTAATGGTCTCTCAGGATGGGTTCGAGGTCGTCCCAGCTCATGGCTTTCACTTCTCGGGGTTTGGCGAGTGCTTTAGCCATTTTAAATACAGCTGGGCCGCAGTGCATCAGGAACAGTGCCCGCTTCTTTGCTGGTGTGGCGTCCTTCAAATTATTCGTCTCAAGAAACATTTGGAAGCGATCCATGTAGGATTCCCAATCCTCTTGGTTTGGATCGAACGGAGCGGGTGGTACGATGCCGCTGGACATGGTTCCGTTGTTGGCATCGTCTTTCATGTGCTCGGTATTGCTTCCTGGCTTCTTAGGTTCAGACGTCTCCAAATCCCATCCTCGTCACCAGTGTTAAGTACTTGGACATGGGTTGAAGTAAATGGAGACAGTCTTGAATGTGAACTTTCAGCTCTTTATTACATAGTGACTTCTCAAAACAATAACAGTGAACACTGCCTTATATAGGCAACCCTTGTGAGAATTGTCCAATAGCGAGCTATGAACGCTAGCTCTTTAAACCAATAATAATCCTCTGTTAAGGGCCAATCGGATTCCTCAGAACTAACCAATCCGATCTGTCCGCCTAACAGCCAATCTGAAGTGCAGGGCCAGAACCCTGCACTTTACCTGAAGCTCATACTTTATTAACTATGGTACATACATAACATTAACTATTTTATTTATTATTTTATTTTGAAAATTTATATAGTTGCCCACTACTTTCAGTGACTATATGTGACTTACAAATGAATTGTTCAAAGCAATGTTTTCTGTAACATGCTGAATGACTAAAATTTTAAAGGTTTGGCTTAAAGGTATCATTAGATGTCATATTTGTTTCCATCTCATAATGTGAAAATTTCACTTTCTTCAAACATAACACAGTTTTGCTGAGTCTGGCTAGCATTTAACTCCTCAACTGACACTTATGTTCTTTATTTTATTATTTCTTTTCCTGATTCCATTCGTGCTGAACACATTTTTAAAAGTTTATATTTAATCCATTTATCGTTTTTGGCCTGGAGAAAGGCCTGGATTAAAACTGATTTTTAAATCTCATTTCACCTTCAGCACTTATTGAGTTTTAAACTATGTTATTTAAACTATGGAGGGCTCAAAGAATGCCATTGTTGACCTTAATACAACCCTGCAATAGCTTTTTAATTGTGGGTATTATTTTAAAGATGACCTTGCAGTCATAATATGTATGTATGTATAATATTCTATGAATTTACCCAACAAATTTTCAAAGGAATTGTTTCTCTGCTAGAGAAATAGCTACATTTTAAAAATCCCTCTACCCTCCATTCTAATTTAATTGCATGATAATGGCAGTACTATAGGTCAGCTCAGAAGCTAGCTGGCACTCCATTATTTCATATATTAATAAGTTGCATAGTTACAAGGACTAAGGTAATCTGAAAATTGTAACAAAAAGTTATCAGTACATAAATATTTTCACAACATTATTTTGCTAGAGAAGTTCATTGATAAATTTCCTGTTAAATAAGAAGCACAGCACACTTTCTTAATGCAAATGTCAGATGGTACCATATTCATTTATTTTTTAAATTATTATTATTATACATCAGGATTTACAGCATTGTGAAACAAGCACACACGGAAACAATTTCACCACAATGCATATGTCTTGAAACTGAGTGCTATAACTCTTTTCATACTATATATCGAGCTGTTGAGTTTCATTGTGTTGTTAAAGTGATGGAGCAGGTGTTTCTATTAATCTATTGTAAACATCTGTGAAATGTTTTCAACTCCAGTTACTGCTCCCCAGATGAGCTACTGATGCAGCTTCAGTAGTTTTATTTATTTGTAGCTAGCCAGATATGTGTCACATACATTCTGTTATGAACTAATAAAACGCTTAAATAAAGTTTTATCAAACCTTTAGAAAATAGCAGGGTTCCAGTCCTGCACTTCTGATTGGCCGATAATAGCGATATCGGATTGGTCCATTCAGGAGAATCTGACTGGCTGTTAACAAGCCACTCTCATTGGTTAAGGGGGTTAACACTCCACGTTTCTCATTGGTAACTAGATCAGCAGCTTGCCGATAAAAAGGCTGCTGCTGCCCTAGGTTTTTGCTCTGTTCAGAATGATTAATAAAGAGTTGAAGTTCACTGTTCACCGTCTCGTCTCCGTTCCTTGCGCCCATGGGCAGAACTTAACACTGGCAACGAGGATGGGATGTGGAGACATCAGAGCTGACTGAACACTACAGAGCACCAAACAGAACACGTGGCTGAAGGCGCATCAACGGCAGAAACCATGACCGGCGGCACCATACCACCCGCTCCATTAGACCTGGCACAAGAAGACTGGGACTCATACATGGACTGGTTCCAGATGTTTCTGGAGACCAACAACCTGAAGGATGCCACTATTGGAAAAAAACGAGCCGTATTCCTGACTCACTGCGGACCTGACGTTTTTAAGATGGCTAAGGCACTGGCGAAACCAGCTGAGGTGAAATCCATGGACTGGGATGTCCTCGAGCCCCTCCTATGGGCCCACTATGCACCTACCGTACCAATACTTGTCCGAAGACATGAATTTTACCAGAGAGACCAGCAGAAAGGAGAAAGTGTTGCAGATTTCATTGCGGAACGTGGGAGGCCTCTGCGGGTTCGCTGACCTCGAAGAAGCTCTAAGAGACCGAATAGTTCTGTGTTTAGATGCACCTCACGTGCAAAGTAACCTGATGGCGAAAGGTGACATCAGCCTTGCAGATACCATTGCTGACGCTACTGCAGCAGAAGCAACCAGGAAGTTGGCTGCCCAAATGCGCCACACCAACGCCCTGCTCCGCCAACTCGTCGGCGAAACCTCACCTCACCTAGAGGGACATACGATGGCAACCCACCACAAGGACTTCGAATCGTCATCAGAAAGTGATGAGGAAGAGGTCAACCGGCTTCAGTCTGAAGGAGACCAACGCCACCAGCGTAACCAGAGACTGCAGCATCAATGCGCAGGTTGTGGGGCAAACCACCCACGATCAGACTGCAAATTCTTCGATGTGCTCTGCCATGTTTGTGGGAAGAGAGGCCACATTGGAAAGGTCTGCAGAAGCAAGCAAGGAACCAGCCCATTTCAGAGGGGGACCAACTATCTCCAAACCACAGGAAATCGTCCTGTGAGTCGGGAACATTTGAACCACCAATGGAACAACTACTCCTACAGAAATAAACCAGTAGCCCATTCAACGAAATGAGAAGAGGCACACCAAACCATTACAATTGGTCACGCCTCATCATTAGATGCAAAGAAGATCCGAGTGAAGGTCGCCATCGAAAACCAGCCCTGCATGATGGAAGTCGATTCAGGATCATCCCTCTCGATGGTTTCCTGGAAGACCCTTAAACAATTAATCCCTGCCATCCGGTGGCAAGACCTCAGAACCCAAAGAATCATACTCAAGGATTATCAGGGAAATCGAATTCCAGTCATTGGATCCAGCCTAGTCCAGGTCTCATTCAAAAATCGTACTGCTTCTTTACCATTGACCATTGTCGACCGTGATCGGCCTAGCTTGTTAGGCCTTCAATGGTTCGCTCCATTTGGGATTGAGGTAGCCGGCATTCACCAAACCAACAGCGACGACTGGGAGGAGGCCCTCGTCCAGGAATTCCAGGACGTCTTTGCAGACAAACTAGGCAAGTACAAGAGGACCCCGATATCATTGAATCTTAACCCTGAAGTAGCTCCCATCTGCCTTAAGCCTCGTCGAGTACCTTTTGCCCTTAAACCAAAGATTGACAAGCAGCTAGATAAATTAATAGCCCAGGGTATTTTAGAACCAACAGACCACACTCCTTGGGAAACCCCAATCATAACACCCATCAAACCGGGTGGATCGTCAAGGATTTGTGGGGACTACCGGGACACCCTTAATCACGCCCTTCAACAGAATGCTTACCCAGTGCCGGTGGTACAACACCTCCTCCATTCCCTGTAGGGCAGAAAAGTCTTCGCTAAATTGGATTTAGCACAGGCGTACCAACAACTGCCTGTAGATAAAAAAAACAGCAGAGGCACAAACGATCATTATGCACCGAGGCACCTTTAAGTGCAACCGACTCCAATTCGGAGTTAGCGTAGCCCCAGGGATTTTTCAGAGTTTGATGGAGAGACTCTTTCAGGGGATAAAAGGGGTCGTGCCATACTTTGATGATGTTTTGATTGCTGCCCCAAATAGAGAAATACTAAAGGAGTGTCTTAAACTGGTTCTCCAGAAATTTAAAGACTCCGGCCTTAAGGTTAAAAAAAATAAATGTCAACTGTGTACAGATAAAGTAGAGTTCCTGGGGTACCTAATCGATAGACAAGGCATTCACTCCACGAATAGCAAGCTAAGAGCAATCAAGAACGCCCCAAGACCCAGAAATAAGACTGATCTCCAAGCTTTCCTGGGGCTCATTAATTTTTACAACATCTTCCTGCCCCACAAAGCGACCGTAGCTGAGCCCCTACATAGGCTTCTCGAGAAAAAAGCAACCTGGGTCTGGGAGCACCGACAGGAGCACGCTTTCCGACAAGTGAAAATCCTATTAACTTCAGATGCTGTTTTAATGCAGTATAACGAGACTTTGCCTTTAACAATTACATGTGATGCATCACCTTTTGGAGTAGGAGCCATTTTGAGCCATATGTTACCAAACAGTAGTGAAGCCCCTATTGCCTATTTTTCAAGAACTTTATCAAAGGCTGAACGTAACTATAGTGAAATCGATAAAGAGGCTCTTGCTGTTGTATCTGCTGTAAAACGGTTTCATGAATATGTATATGGATGAATTTTTACTATTGTTACCGACCACAAACCTTTGCTGGGGATTATAGCAAGAGACAAGCCAACCCCCTATATATTATCACCTAGAATGACTCGCTGGTCGGAGTTTTTGGCTACATACAATTAAAGGCTGCAACACCGCCAGGGGAAAGCCATTCCCCATGCTGACGCACTGAGCCATGCACCACTTCTGGAAACCGTCGATGACCCAGCTCCAACCTTTACAACACTCCAGATTGAAACGCTACATTCACCGCTGCTAATAGCTAGGGATATCGTGATTGAAGCAAAACGCGATCCTATCTTCACGCGAGTTCTTAGCTGGGTCGAACGGGGATGGCCAGTAGATCAAACCCCTGATGACTTCACCCGCTTTAAGAACCAGCAAACAGAACTTTTTTCGCAAAAAGGCTGCATTCTATGGGGGGGATAGAGTCGTCGTCCCAGAGTGGTTACAACAAGCAGTATTAAAGACACTGCATGAGGATCACCCCAGCATCGTGCATATGAAAGTGCTCGCACGAAGCTACGCATGGTGGCCGGGCATCGACAAACAGATCGAAGCCTGGGTAAAGACTTGTTTAAAGTGCCAGGAAGTTAGCAATGCCCCACCTAAAGCAACTCTGACAGAATGGAAA
Source organism: Hydrophis major (assembly GCA_033807585.1). Classification (NCBI taxonomy): domain Eukaryota; kingdom Metazoa; phylum Chordata; class Lepidosauria; order Squamata; family Elapidae; genus Hydrophis; species Hydrophis major. Next base: position 185,122,047 of record CM066331.1, on the reverse strand, counting down.
ACACCCCGGGGACCGTGGTCCCGCATCCACATTGACTTTGCTGGACCTACTAAGGGATATACGTTCCTCCTAACAGTGGATGCCTATTCAAACTGGCTCGAGATCCACGAAATGAAGAGTACCACAACCGAGTCCATCATCCGGAAGTTGAACAGGTTACTCGGAACACATGGACTGCCAGACATTCTGGTATCTGACAATGGACCCCAGTTTACTGCTCTACCCTTTGAACAATATTTAGCGGACCGGGGTATTTGCCATGCGCTAACTTTGCCAGTGCACCCTGCAGCTAACGGAAGAGCTGAGCGCATGGTACAATTTGTTAAAAAAACCCTCTACAAAATGGACTATGGGGACATTGAAGATAAGATAAACGGAATACTCCTTCTCCAATACATCACTCCACACAGCGTCACCAACAAGACTCCAGCTGAACTATTGATGGGAAGCAAACTCCGTTCCCACCTCGACTGGCTTCACCCGTCTTACGAGCCAGAGAAACCCTGTGGATCTAGTGGAAAATGCCGTGAGTTCAAGATAGGCGACTTAGTTTTCACCAGAAACCTTTCTGGCGAACCGTTGTGGGTCGAGGCAACTGTAATTCAAGCCACTGGACCCAGGTCATACTGGGTGAAAACCTGTGACGGAAAAATATGGAAATGCCATATAGATCAGCTTCGATCGAGGCTACAACCTAGTTTCCGTGACTCCGGTAACTCCCAAACTAAGGGGGGAGGGGATGTCAAAGAAACCGAATTCGAGATGGCGGAAAGCAGGAACGAAAGAAGTCAGCAATTGGGCGTAACGAATGAAGAAGAATCAGGGAAGGGCTTGTCCTCGCCACAGAGGAACACCTCAACAGAGGCAAGCCCGCAAAGGCCAGAGGACAACAACGAGAACATTAGCAGCACCGAGTCATCCAATGTCCTGCTGAAACAGGGTTACAGACAAGAACCAGTGGGACAGCGTAAATCCAATAGACAGTCAAAACAACCTTCATACCTCAGAGATTATGTCACCGCATCTCCTAAATGGAACCGGGGGGGAAGGGGTGTTATGAACAAATAAAACGCTTAAATAAAGTTTTATCAAACCTTTAGAAAAGAGCAGGGTTCTAGTCCTGCACTTCTGATTGGCCGATAATAGCGATATCGGATTGGTCCGTTCAGGAGAATCTGATTGGCTGTTAACGAGCCACTCTCATTGGTTAAGGGGGTTAACACTCCACGTTTCTCATTGGTTACTAGATCAGCAGCTTTTCTTTTAAAAGGCTGCTGCTGCCATAGGTTTTTGCTCTGTTCAGAATGATTAATAAAGAGTTGAAGTTCACTGTTCACCGTCTCGTCTCCATTCCTTACGCCCATGCGCAGAACTTAACACATTCTAATAGTATCACAATGTCTAATAAAGCAAACATTTGTAATTCTACTTAAAACAAAAAATAAAAGCTTATCAACAGATAGGGGTTTTTGGTCTAGTTAAAAAATCAATGCTTCAACATTTCCTAAAATGTCATTTGCAGGATAATTTATCTGAATAATTTACAGAAATAAAAAGGAGGAATTAACACCATCAACCAGTAAGAGTTCATATAACATTTACTTTTATTTATATATCTCAACTGGAATGCCACCTTCAATAAAAGAAAGAAACAAGCAAGAGTATTGAAGAACATCAGGACATATTTTAAATGATCCTGGGCTGTGGATTCAGTTTTCTTTGTGTTGGAACACAAGAGCAAGTGAAAGTCTTCAGGTATAAAGACTAGAGATGCTAAAGAATATTTGTAATACAAACATTTGTAATCAAAATACTCAAAAAGCACTAAAAGTGAAAGCAATTATACTCTGAATTGCTCATTTCTCCAAATTTTGCAATGCAGTTACTGGTTCCAAAAGAGAACCCATACGCATGTGCATGAATTCTTATTTTAGATAAAATGCACATAAAACTATTTCCTGGGAGTAATGAATATTAGATAAATGTGAACGTTCATGCTTTTTAAAAAGTAAAACAGGAAATGGAATAAAGTGAACAATATATATGAAACTTATGCATTTTAAATTGACATCTATTGTCCTTAAATATAAAGTTTAGATCAGTCTCTTAGATCAGAAATATTGGAGACAATGAAGATTGGGTGTAAAAAGGAGATCCAGGCACAATCTGAACTGGATTAACAAAAGAGGAACCTGCTTAACCCAGGAATCAGCATGGAAGTCCCCATAGATTAAATAAACCATGCTGCTCTGTTTGGTTCTGAACATTCAGATTGTAAATTTTCTTTGGACCTTCTGATCATGGCTTATTTAAGACCCAACAGCATCTACAACACGAGCAAAACTACAGACAGCTTACAGTTTGTTTAATCCTACTATTACCAGATTGTTAAATTTCTATGAATTTTATCAAGTTCCATTCAGGCCTAGCCATGTTTTCATTTCTTTGACTGAACTTTTTGCCAGCACTCACTCAATCAATGAGGAATTGGAAAGCAGGTTCATAACTTTTTAAGGAAAAATGTTGCAAATTAATCTGTTGGTACGGGCTAAGTGGCAGGTAGAAGATCTTGGCTTATATAGATCAACCTCTAGGAGACTGGTTGTTGTTTTTGCTGCAGGTATATCAAAACCAACAATTTCTTGTCCATTAGATTTGTAAAATAAGTGTATTTTCCCCCAAAGAAAATGGCATGCTTTATTACATAGATGAGAACAGATTTCATAGACCATAATAGCATCCATCATGATTATTATTTTTAATTAGTTAAACTAATTCAAGTGGTGGACATTTAGAATACTGCAATGTACTGTGCATGGGATTGCCTTTGAAGACCATCCAGAAGTTAGATCTAGTCTAGAATGAAGCTTTGCAAACAATTCTAATTGTTCCATTTTTGTCCATGAGTTGCAGTGACTTCCAATTTCTTTCTGGGTACAATTCAAGGTGATAACCTCTTCTTGGGAGCATATGTCCATTCTACCAGGTAAGCTAAGATAGTTGTGTTTCAGGAACTTTCACTTAAATACTGTCACCCCATAAGTATGCCTTGCCTACCATGACATGCCTTGAGGAAGACTCTTTCTCTTGCAATTCAGCAGGCTCTTATCACCCTAGTCTTCCAGAATGCCTTGAAGAGCTGGCTGTTCTCACAAGCATTTGGAGTAGGTAAATCTGGAGTATTTGCTATTGCAGCCCTGGGATCTTTTGGTTGCAGTTTTGTGATGAGTATTTTTAATTATTGTTTTGTGAGCCACCCAGACTTATGAAATATAAGAAATATTCATCTGGGATATTTGTAAAACTATTTGATAAAGTTACATGGATGAAAAACATGCAGGGAAAGACTGGTGAAAAAATAATTGCATTTTATTTTTCAGGTTTTTTAAAATCAGCTCCAGAAAGTACAATGGAATATTGAAATGAAACCATTTTGTTTATTTAAATATGTATCATTTATTTTATAATACTTGCATTATTCTGCCTACATTCATGTATATATCTATTTTATGATATTTCTATCCCATCTGCTCATTGTATTACATTATATAAAATCTAAAGCCATGAAATGAGAATCAAATAATTTTTAAAAATCATATGAAAGTTAATAAATAATCCCACATTCAGCTCTTTGGGCTCCACAAGCTTTTTGGAAGAGACTGGGCTTAACAGTTCTGCTAAAAAGTATTGAATTAGGATACCTCCAGACTGCAAAATTATTCCAGAGATGCTATCTGGGATTCTCTATCTAATACCGCACTGAAATTTAAAGTGGCTGCACGATAAGCAATGCTGATTTCTTAGCATCTGTGAAAGTGAATTGAATATTTATTTTTAAATGTAGGGCATTCCAAATATCAGCCTGCTAGGAAACTCAGTTACACAAGGAAAAAAAGAGAGTTAGATCATCCACTTCTTTGGCAATGAACTAAACAAAAAAAACAGGATATTTCTGGACCCTGAACAAAATGTGGGTTATAAGTGTGCAGTATTGTCCATGTTGAATGAATGTTTTTTTATATATTATTTCTTAAGTAGTATATGCAAAATCAGACATCTGTAATGTGTACCGCAGCTTTTTGAATTTGTTGTATGGGCCATTTATATGAAAAACATAAAAGTAATCTTTGATTTACAATCATTCATTTAGCAACCATGCAAAGATATAACGGTGCTGAAGAAAGTGACATATGACCAGTCTTCACATTCACAACTATTGCAGTGTCCCTGTTGACACACAATCATTGGCAACTGACAAGGATCAACAGCTTCTGACAAGCAAAATCAATGGCGCAAGCCAGATTCACTTAACAACTGTATGTTCCCTTAATGACCATGTTAATTTGCTTAATGACCAGAAGTCATTCATTTCACCACCACATTTGTTCTGTCCTTAATTAACATAGTCGAGATCCCCGCGCTTTGATTGGCCAAAGCGTGGGGCTCTCCAATTGGTCAGGCGAGCCGCGCCGATTGGCTCGCTAGGAATCTCCCGCGATTGGTCCATTCGGATCGCGGGAGATTCAAAGTGGTGCCATTGGCCGCGGCCGCCGCGGCGAAAGGAATAAAAGCCGTGGGCTTTTTTCCTTTCGCCAGTTCGGTTCCATCTTACAAATAAAGAGCTTGCACTAAAGTCACCGACTCCTGGCATCATTTCGCGGACACAGCACTGGCGACGAAGGTGGGATCCAGACCCTGAACCAAACCACGTGTCCGACGGAAGCCAGACGAACCACCGCGATGGCGAAAATCACACCACCCGCACCCTTCAACCCCGCCACCGAGGACTGGGAATCGTTCTCCGACCGATTCCGCATGTACCTCGAGTGCAGCGGCTTGAAGGACGCTACCGGCCCCATGAAGCGCGCCGTCTTCCTGACCCACTGCGGGACCGAGGTCTTCAAGATGGCCAAGGCGCTCGCCAAACCCGCCGATGCGACCGCGATGGACTGGGACGTCCTGGAACCCATACTTCGGTGGCACTACGCTCCAGAGGTACCCATCCTGATCTGGCGCAACGAGTTCTACCGGCGGGACCAGAGGTCGGGGGAGAGTTTCAGCGACTTTGTCGCCGAGCTGCGGCGTCTAGGGAAGCTTTGCGAATTCGACAACCTAAACGATGCCCTGTGAGACCGGATCGTGCTCGGTTTGTGGGACCCCGTCCTCCAGAGCCGGCTGATGGCCAAGGGCAACATCAGCCTAGCAGACACCCTCACTGCAGCCGCAGCCGCCGAAGCAACCCGAACTTCCGCCGACCGCATGCGCAGACCGAACACTGGGGACCACAGCGGAAACAACCCGGCGAGGTCGACCGAGGCCCAACCCGAGATGACCATCCACCAGGGCGAGTTCCACTCGACATCGGGCACTTCCGATGACGAGGAGGACATCCATCGCCTCCAGACAGGCCGCGACCCATGAAGCCGGCGAGGTCGTAAGTCGAGGACCAACTGTGCCGGTTGTGGCGGCGACCACCCCAGGTCGGAATGCCGGTTTTTTGAATCGATCTGCCGGCATTGCGACAAAAAGGGACACATCGCCCGTGTCTGCCGCCTGAAGAAAAATCGCAGCCCGGCACGATGGGACCAGAACGACCGGAGGAGAGAAAGCACACCACCCCGGACCAGAGATCGCCCTCGGACAACCGATGGGACTGGAACGGACGATCCTCGCGAGGCGGCGACAACCGGCGAAGAGAGGAGACCCCCCAGATGGTCACCATCGACCACGCCATCACCAACGACGCCCGGAAGGTCCACGTGGAGGTAGGCATCAAGGGCCAGCCATGCAAAATGGAGGTGGACTCCGGGTCCTACCTCTCCATGATTGCATGGCATGAAATAAAGCGCTTGGTGCCTACCCTCCAAAGAAGGAACGTAGACAGCCAGAGACTCATTGTAAAGGACTACCAGGGAAACCGCATCCCGGTAGTCGGAACCAAACACTTCAACATCACCTATAAGGGGCACACCAAAAGACTTCCCCTGACAATCATCGACCGCGACTGCCCAAGCCTACTGGGACTGCAATGGTTCACCCCGCTCGACATCGCACTCACGGGAGTCAACCACATCACCGACGACAGCGGGGAGCAGCAACTGGCCCGGGAGTTCCAAGAGGTCTTCGACGGAAACCTAGGCAAGTACCGAGGGCCCCTTATATCTTTCAACCTAGACCCTAACGTCCCCCCAAAACGCCTGAAACCAAGGCAGGTGCCATTCGCACTGAAACCCAAGATAGACGAGCAAATTGACAAGCTCGTCAAACAAGGGGTTCTACAGCCCATAGACCACGCCCGGTGGGAGACCCCCATAGTCACCCCGATCAAGCCCGATGGGTCGGTGAGGATCTGTGGGGACTATAAGGCCACCCTAAATGGCGCGCTGCAACAAAGCACCTACCCCATCCCAGTAGTGCAACACCTACTGCACTCACTGGGAGGGGGCAAGGTTTTCGCCAAGCTCGACCTTGCCCAGGCATACCAACAGTTGCCAGTCGACGAGCAAACGGCAGAAGCGCAGACCATAGTCACCCACCGGGGTGCATTCAAATGCAACTGACTCCAATTCGGAGTCAGCGGGGCACCGGGCATATTCCAAAGCCTAATGGAGAGACTATTGCAAGGTATCAAGGGGGTGGTACCTTACTTCGACGACGTCCTAGTGTCGGCAGCCAACCAAGCTGAACTAGAGGGTCGACTAAGGGAGGTCCTAACCAAATTTAAAGAGACCGGACTAAAAGTCAAGAGGGAGAAATGCCAGCACGGAATGAGTAGAATTCCTAGGTTACCTCCTAGACCATCACGGCATTCACCCCACAAACCAAAAAATCAAGGCCATCAAAGAAGCCCCCACACCCAAGTCAAACACGGAACTACAGGCATTCTTGGGGTTACTGAACTTTTACAATGTGTTCCTACCCCAAAAGGCGATGGCGGCGGAGCGCTTGCATAGGCTCCTGGACAAGGCGGTGACCTGGACTTGGGGGAAACGCGAGCAAGCCGCCTTCCAAAGAACGAAGGACCTCCTCACCTTGGACGCCGTCCTTATACAATACAACGAGACCCTACCTCTGGCCGTCACATGCGACGCATCACCCTTCGGCGTCGGCGCTGTCCTCAGCCATACCCTTCCCGACGGAAAAGAAGCGCCCATCGCATTCTTTTCAAGGACCCTCACCAAACTGGAGCAGAACTATAGCCAACTGGACAAAGAGGCTCTGGCTATCGTTGCCACCGTAAAACGATTCCACAAGTATCTCTATGGCCGGACTTTCACCATCATAACGGATCACAAGCCGCTGCTGGGAATCCTTGCAGGAAACCGGGCCACCCTGAACATTCTGTCTCCCCGAATGACAAGGTGGTCCGAGTTCCTGGCAGCCTACAACTACGAACTCATACACAAACCGGGTAAGACGATCTCCCATGCAGACGCCTTAAGCCGCTCGCCGCTACCGGAACCTGACACCGCCCCAGCACCCACGACGACCACCCTCAGCATAGAGACTCTACCCAACCTGCCCATAACCGCGTCAGACATTGCCCGAGAGACTAATAAAGACAAACGTCTGGCGCGGGTGTTGCATTGGGTGGAGAAAGGGTGGCCGGAGAGGGACAACGACGAGTCCGTCAAAACGTTCCGAAACCGCCAAACGGAACTCTCTTTATTAAAAGGGTGCATACTATGGGGGGATAGGGTGGTCATTCCGGAAAAGCTACAGGGGAAGGTTCTGGAACTGCTACACGAGGGGCACCCTGGCATCGTTAGGACTAAAGCCCTGGCCAGAAGTTATGCTTGGTGGTCAGGGATGGACAAACAAATAGAGGCCTGGGTAGCTAGGTGCCAATGATGCCAGGAAACTAGGCCAAGCCCACCCACAGTACCCGTCCTAGAGTGGGAAACCCCAAGGTGACCTTGGTCTAGGATCCATATAGACTTCGCCGGGCCCACAAAAGGACACACCTTCCTCATAACAGTTGACACTTACTCCAACTGGCTGGAGGTAAGCAACATGAAGACGACAACCACGGAGGCCGTGATCAAGGAACTCTGCAAACTCTTTGCAACACACGGCCTCCCAGACGTCGTCGTCTCCGACAACGGGCCCTAGTTCACCTCGCTGGAATTCGAAAAATTCCTAGCAGAAAGGGGCATCCGCCACGCGCTGACAGCACCGGCGCACCCGGCGGCGAACGGTAGGGCGGAACGGATGCTCCAATTCACTAAAAAGACCATCAGGAAAATAGACCATGGGGAGATCCAGGAGAAAATCAACAAACTACTCTTCACCCAACACATAACCCCAAATACCACAACCAATAAAAGCCCAGCCGAACTATTAATGGGCAGGAAACTAAGGTCCCCACTCGACAGGTTACACCCCACGTATAACCCGGAGAGGCCCCCAGACTCAAACAGCAAACACCGAACCTTCGCACCCGGCGACCCCGTATACGCAAAAAACCTCATGGGAGACCCACTATGGAATCCAGCCATCATCACACAAACAACAGGCCCACACTCGTACCGGCTACAAACAGCAGACGGACGAGCTTGGAAACGCCACATCGACCAACTAAGGTCGAGGACTACCAACCAACAAACCACCGACGCACAAACAGGCGAAACCAACCCCCAAACACAAACCAAGGGGGGAGGGAATACCCAGGGGACCAAAACGAAAGAAGAATAAACCAGCAGTACTCACCGGAAAGCAGCCATCACGACCCCTTGCCAGGAAGAAACAACCAGGCCAGCTCGACCGACCCAGAAAGACCGAGCGGGAGCGGCGAAACCCGCAGCTCAACCAACTCGGAAGGCCCAGGAGGGAGCTACAGAGGATGGACCAGCCTGATCGACCAGCCGGTTCCCACGACGGCAGCAGGAGCAGCAGAGATCCCGACCGAACCGGCCGGGATCCAGCCTACAACTGAGTTGCGCAGGTCAAGTAGGCCCAGACGGAGCCCCGCCTACCTACGTGACTACGCAACGTAAGGACTGAACCAAGAGGGGAGGGGTGTTCTGTCCTTAATTAACATACTCGAGATCCCCGCGCTTTGATTGGCCAAAGCGCGGGGCTCTCCGATTGGTCAGGCGAGCCGTGCCGATTGGCTCGCTAGAAATCTCCCATGATTGGTCCATTCGGATTGCGGGAGATTCAAAGCGGTGCCATTGGCCGCAGCCGCGGCGGCGAAAGGAATAAAAGCCGCGGGCTTTTTTCCTTTCGCCAGTTCGGTTCCATCTTACAAATAAAGAGCTTGCACTAAAGTCACCGACTCCTGGCATCATTTCGCGGACACAACAACATTACTTAGCAATGAAAGTTTCAGCCCTTGACTTATAATTGTAGTTGTACATCAAAGCCTATTTGTATACATTTTGTGAATTAGTGCAGACATTTTCCACTTTCTGGGTGGACTTATAGCATTTCAGAACCCATTTTTATCTGTATTGCTTCTGTTCAGTTCACTTTTACAATGTATATATATGGCATTCAGCTTTGTTTGGGTATTTTCCCACGTCATTGTAGTTGTGCTTTTAAAGCTTTAGAAAACAAATATATATATATTTGTAAGCGGGTACTTACATGTATGGCATTCAGCTTTGTTTGGATATTTTCCCATGTCATTGTAGTTGTTCTTTTAAAGTTGTAGCAACATTTCAGCAGAACAGCTGTCCTGCCCTACATAAGAGGTACTACAGACAAAATTAGTAAGATTCTACACAGACATCACATCAAGACTGCCTTCAAAACAGACAGAAAAATAGCAGCCATCCTTAGAAACCCCAAAGATAAAATTGACCTGGAAAACCAAGGCATATACGAAGTCCCCTGTGCATCATGCCCAGCCACATACATTGGACAGACCAATAGAAGAATAAGTACCCGCCTGGATGAACACAAAAATGCAGTCAAAAAGCTGGAACACACTTCCTCACTAGTCTAACACATGGAAGCCACAGGTCATAGCATCAACTTCAATGGCACCAAAACCCTAGCCACTATAGAAAACTCCAGCCACAGAATCATCAGAGAAGCCATAGAGATTGAAAAAAGACCAGAAAGCATGAATAGAAGAGATGATTCCACTAGACTGTCAATCATTTGGAAGCCTGCGCTCACAAACAAACAAATCTCCACACCACAAGCCAGGCAAACACCTGGGCACAAACAGATCCCCCCTGATACCTCCAGCTCAAACACACCCCAACCAGGCACCCAGATGAAACCCAGCTTCCTAACTAATGATAGCCGTCCATTTACCCAGAGCCAAGCTGCACTAAAGGCCTCCCATAAAGTAACACAATGTCGCCAGCCAATCAAGATACAAAAAGAACCTAAAAACAGACAGAAGATATTAGAAACACCAATCAAGCAGAACATAGCAAACTCCAAGACCAATAAACACAGACCAAGACTCCCAAACAATCAGGATGAAGAAAAAACCATTCTGGCACAGCAATAGTCTGCCCCAAATTTAAATCTGAAACCACTGTAAAAGTCTGACTCACAGATGAACACTATACAGAAGCCTGATGATGGCAGATGAGATTCTGCTGAAACGTTGCTACAACTTTAAAAGCACAACTACTATGACGTGGGAAAATACCCGAACAAAGCTGAATGCCATACATGTAAATACCCGCGAAAACTTAAGAATATATATATAATATATATTAGAGTCCAACCAGTGAACATTTACTAACATATATATATATTAGAGTCCAACCAGTGAACATTTACTAATGTAACCAGTGTGCAACTAGTGTGTGATGAAGTTTACGGCACAACAGGTGAATAATTACAACTTGGCAAGATACCTTTTGCTGTCTCTTTTCCATTTGTTAAAAAGAAAGAAAAATCCTAAATGCTTCTAAATTGGCCTCCAGACTACACTTGAGGTATGATTTTTGAGCAATTAGAGGAAGGAGCAAAAGGATCCTTGCTCACCTGTGCCAAATTACAATAAGGATCTCAGCATCCCCTACCTAGAGAAGCAACTGCATCCAAGACTTGTATTTGTAATAGCTGTGAAACATGAGAATAACATTCTCCTGCATCTGTTTTGTTTTTTTCCCATCTCAGGCTTTTGAATGCCAAATCTTCCTCCTGTGCTGATGTTGGATAAATCAAAATGGTTCAGAATGTGATCTACCTTATGAGGGGAAAAATGCTGTGATCAGACCCTCGGGTGAGAACAAAACAGGTAAACTCATAGGCTGGTAATGTGAATTATTTTCATAAGCTCTGTTTATTCATTCATTTATTCGTTTGTTTGTTTGTTTATAGAAGACTGGGCTCACACCCTAATTGACTGTTGCCTATATAAGAGGGTGAGAGACAGGTACCTTGGTCTATATACTGAATGAACGAACCATTGGGATCCCTATATCAAAACAACTTACCTTATGTGCAGCCAGTGTTGTGAATTAATAAAAAGTGAATTAATAAAAGTGCTTAATAAAGATTATTAAAACCTTTAGAAAAGTGCAGGGTCAGATTGGCCGATAATAGCGACATATGATTGGTCCGTTCAGGAGAATCTGATTGGCTATTAGCGGGCCTTTCTCATTGGTTAAGGGAACTAACGCTTTCCATTTCTTATTGGTTTTTTGATCAGCAGCTTGCCTATAAAAAGGGCTATTGCTGCCATAGTTTTTGCTCTGTTCCACAATGTTAAATAAAGAATTGAAGTTCACTGTTCATTGTCTCGTCTCCAGCCCATGCGCAGAACTTAACACTGGCGACAAGGATGGGATTTGGAGACGTCAGAGCTGACTGAGCACTACAGAGCGCCAAACAGAACACGTGGCTGAAGACGCACCAACGGCTGAACCATGTCTAGCAGCTTCATACCACCCGCTCCATTCGACCCGGCACAAGAAGACTGGGACTCATATATGAACCGATTCCAGATGTTTCTGGAGACCAACAACTTGAAGGATGCCACTACCAGAAAGAAGCGAGTGGTATTCCTAACTCACTGCGGGCCGACCATGTTTAAGATGACCAAGGCACTAGCCAAACTGGCTGAGGTGAAGTCCATGGACTGGGATGTCCTCGAGCCCCTTCTACGGGCCCACTAAGCACCGACCGTACCAACGCTTGTTTGACATGAATTTTATCAGAGAGATCAGTGGAAGGGAGAAAGTGTTGCAGATTTCATTGCAGATCTCCAGAATCTGGGAGGCCTCGGCGGGTTCGCTGACCTCGAAGAGGTCTTGAGAGACCGAATAGTTCTGGGATTAGATGCACTAGCGATCTAAAGTAAGCTGATGGCGAAAGGTGACATTAGCCTTGCAGATACCATCGCTGACGCTACTGCAGCAGAAGCAACCAGGAAGTTGGCTGCACAAATGCGCCGCACCCACGCCCTACTCCACAAACTCGCCGGTGAAATCTCGCCTCACCTGGAGGGACAGGCAATGACAGCCCACCACGAGGACCTTGAATTGTCATCAGAAAGCGATGAAGAAGAGGTCAACCGGCTCCGGTCTGAACGAGACCAATGCCATCAACGTAACCAGAGAGTACAGTACCAATGCGCTGGTTGTGGGGCAAACCACCCACGATTAGACTGCAAATTCCTCGACGCGCTCTGCCATCTGTGCGGGAAAAGAGGTCACATCGGAAGAGTTTGTAGAAGCAAGCACGGATCCAACCCACCTCAGAGGGGGACCAACTACCGCCAGCCCACAGGAAGTCATCCTGTGAATCGAGAAAACTTAACCCACCAATGGAACAACCACTCCTACAGAAACAAACCACTAGCCCAGTCAACGAAGTGGGAAGAGGCACACCAAACCATTACGATCGGTCATGCCTCATCATTAGATGCCAAGAAGATCCGGGTGAAGTTCGCCATCGAAAACCAGCCCTGCATGATGGAAGTCGATTCAGGATCGTCCCTCTCGATGGTTTCCTGGAAGACCCTTAAACAATTAATCCCCACCGTCCGGCAGCAAGACCTCAGATTCCAAAGAATCATACTTAAGGACTATCAGGGAAATCGAATTCCAGTCGTTGGATCCAGCAAAGTCCGTGTCTCATTTAAAAATCATACTGCTTCCCTATCACTGACCGTAGTTGACCGGGATCAGCCTAGTTTGTTAGGCCTCCAATGGTTCACCCCACTTGGAATTGAAGTAGCCGGCATTCACTGAACCAACAGCAACGACTGGGAAGAGGTCGTCATCTGGGAGTTCCAGGACATCTTTACAGAGAAATTAGGCGAGTACAAGGGGACCCCGATATCATTTAACCTTAACCCCAAAGTAGCTCCCATCCGCCTTAAGCCTCGTCGGGTTCCATTCACCCTTAAACCAAATATTGACGAGCAGCTTGATAAATTAATAGCCCAGGGTGTGTTAGAACCAACCGACTAAGCTCCCTGGGAAACCCCAATCATAACACCCATCAAGCCGGATGGATCATTAAGAATTTGTGGGGACTACCGAGCCACCCTGAATCACGCCCTTCAACAGAACACTTACCTGGTACCGGTGGTAAAACACCTTCTCCATTCCCTGGGGGGGGGTGGAAAAGTCTTCGATAAATTGGATTTAGCACAGGCATACCAACAACTGCCTGTAGACAAAAAAACGGCAGAGGCACAAACAATCGTTACACACCAAGGTGCATTTAAGTGCAACTGACTCCAATTCGGAGTTAGCGTGGCCCCAGGAATTTTTCAGAGCTTGATGGAGAGACTACTACAGGGTATAAAAGGGGTTGTACCATATTTTGATGATGTTTTAATTGCTGCTCCAACTAGAGAAATACTGAGGGAGTGCCTGAGGTTAGTTCTCCAGAAATTTAAAGACTCTGGCCTTAAAGTAAAAAAAAATAAGTGTCAACTGTGTACAGATAAGGTAGAATTTTTGGGGTACTTAATCAATAAACAAGGCATTCACCCTACCGATAGCAAGCTTAGGGCAATCAAAAATGCTCCAAGGCCCCGAAATAAGACTGATCTCCAAGCTTTCCTGGGCCTTATCAATTTCTACAATGTGTTCCTGCCCCACAAAGCAACTGTAGCTGAGCTCCTACATCGTCTGTTGGACGAAAAGGCAGCCTGGGTCTGGGGACACCGAGAGGAATACGCGTTCCAACAAGTAAAAAACTTATTGACTTCAGACGCTGTTTTGATGCAGTATAATGAGACTTTGCCTTTAATGATTACATGTGATGCATCACCATTCGGAGTGGGTGCCATTTTGAGCCATGTGTTACCAAACGGTAGTGAAGCCCCTTTTGCCTATTTTTCAAGAACTTTAGCAAAGGCTGAATGTAACAATAGTCAAATCAATAAAGAGGCTCTTGCTGTCGTTTCTGCTGTTAAACGATTTCATGAATATATTTATGGGCGAGTTTTTACTATAGTCACTGACCACAAACCTTTGCTGGGGATTATAGCAGGGGACAAGCCAACCCCTTATATATTATCTCCCAGAATGACTCGCTGGTCAGAATTCTTGGCTGCATATAATTATAAACTGCAACACCGCCCGGGGAAAGTCATCCTCCACGCTGACGCACTAGCCATGCACCACTTCCTGAAACCGTTGATGACCCAGCTCCAACCGTCGCAATGCTCCAGATTGAAACACTTCAATCACCACCACTGACAGCTCGAGATATCGCGATCGAAACCAAACGCGATCCCATTTTGGCATGAGTTCTTAGCTGGGTCGAGCGAGGATGGCCATTGGATCAAATCCCTGACAACTTCAGTCCTTTCAAGAATCGACAAACGGAACTGTTTTCCCGGAAAGGCTGCATAATTTGGGGGGATAGAGTCATCGTCCCAGAGCGGCTGCAACGAGCGGTATTGAAAACCTTGCATGAAGGCCACCCCGGCATTGTGCGCATGAAGGCGCTCGCACGAAGCTACGTGTGGTCACCGGGTATCGACAAGCAAATCAAGGCCTGGGTAAAGACTTGGTGCAAATGCCAGGAAGTTAGCAATGCCCCACCGAAAGCAACCCCAACAGAGTGGGAAACACCCAGGGACCATGGTCCTGTATTCATATTGACTTTGTGGGACCTACTAAAGGATACACATTCCTAGTAATGGTGGATGCCTACTCAAACTGGCTTGAAATCCATGGAATGAAAAGTACCACAACCGAATCCATCATCAGGAAATTGGACAGATTATTCGCAACCAATGGACTGCCAGACGTTCTGGTATCCGACAACGGACCCCAGTTTACCGTGCTTTCTTTTGAACAGTATTGGCGGACCGTGATATTCTCCATGCGCTAACTTCACCAGCGCATCCTGCGACCAATGGAAGAGCCGAGCTCATGGTACAATTCGTCAAAAAAACCCTATATAAAATGGACTATGGCGATATCGAAGATAAGATTAAGATCCTCCTTCTTCAACACATCACTCCGCACAGTATCACCAACAAGACTCCAGCCGAATTGTTAATGGGACGAAAACTCCGCTCCCACCTTGACCGACTACACCCATCGTACGAACCAGAAAAACCACACAGATCCAGTGGGAAATGCCACAAATTCCAGATAGAGGACTTAGTCTTTGCTCGAAACTTTTCTGGCGATCCTTTGTGGGTCGAGGCAACTGTAATCCAAGTCACAGGACCCAGGTCGTACCGAGTAAAAAGTCGCGATGGAAGAATATGGAAGCGCCATATTGATCAGCTGCGTTCAAGGCTGCAACCTCGTTTCTGCAACTCTGGTAACTTCCAAACTGAGGGGGGAGGAGATGCCGAGGAGACCAAGTTCAAAACGGCAGAAAGCACGAGTGGAAGAAGTGAGCATTCGGAAGAATCAGAAAGGGTGGTGGACTTGCCTCAAAGAGACACCTCGTCAGAAGCAAGTCCACAAAGGCTAGAAGACAACGAGGCCATTAGCGACACCGAGTTTTTAAATGAAGGACCGGAGGCACCCTACTCGCCAGAAAACACCCCGCCCAAACAAGATTATAAACAAGTACCAGGGGGACAGCGAAAATCTAACAGACAATCTAAACAACCTGCCTACCTCAAAGATTATGTCACTGCACCCCTTAAATGGAACCTGGGGGAAGGGGTGTTGTGAATTAATAAAAAGTGAATTAATAAAAGTGCTTAATAAAGATTATTAAAACCTTTAGAAAAGTGCAGGGTTCTGATCCTGCACTTCTGATTGGCCGATAATAGCGACATCTGATTGGTCCATTCAGGAGAATCTGATTGGCTATTAGAGGGCCTTTCTCATTGGTTAAGGGAACTAACGCTTCCCGTTTCTTATTGGTTATTTGATCAGCAGCTTGCCTATAAAAAGGGCTATTGCTGCCGTAGTTTTTACTCTGTTCCACAATGTTAAATAAAGAGTTGAAGTTCACTGTTCATCGTCTTGTCTCCAATCCTTGCGCCCATGCGCAGAACATAACAGCCAGAAACTGAAAATAACATTTAACACAGCACACTACTTAAGCAAAATAGTTTGGTTGAGATGGGCATATGTGGGACTGATTGGGGTAGATTGCAAGAGTGACACTGAAATATAATTTTATCATATTTTATATATCTATATATTAAATTGTATTTTATTCCAGTTTCATTTTAAATCATATTTTATTCCAATTTCATTTTAAATCATGTTTTATCCGATTACATTTTAAATTGTTTTTATCAGATTTTAATAATAATTTGCATTTGGAATTTTGCACTCTGATATGGCCCAAAGGCTAATCAATAAAGTAAATGAAACGAACTTGTTTGTTTGTAAAATGTATTGGCTTCCCATCTTACCTCAAAATAAACTCTGGATGGCTTACAATAGTGCTGTCAAGGTTCCAACCACTGCCCTAATGAAAACAGGAGCCTCAAGCAAAGTTTCAAGAAAAATTCAGTTGTTTATTAGGAGCAACATGTCAGCTCTGACCCCACTGAGTTCACGCCTTGCCTCTGACCCTGTTTCCCCCTCCCCCCAAGGTATGTCATCAGTCACATTCCCCAACAAAGCAATTTTGTGGGTCATAGAAATCACTCCCTCCAGCTGTTACTGGTTTTTGTGGAGATGGCTCTGACTTTGGCTAGCTAGGATGTGCATTGTTTTGACTGAGATGCAAATTCCTCGATGCAGATGCGAGGCTCAATTTCCCCTTGCCTATGGCAACTCAGGAACAGGTTAGGGAACCTTTGCAAGTTGAAAAGTATAAGATGTATGGGAGGATTTTGGGGGGGAGGCTACAAAACTATATCAAGTTTGCCTGCAATGTGAAAGTGTAGTATCCCCATTTGCCCTTATTATAATTTTCCAGCCAGATTCAAGAAACTCAAAAACTCAAAACTCTCTATATTACATGAGCAACTAGGTAAGAATCTTCTTTTACTATGCAGTACTGTAGCCTTAGAACACAAGGATAAAGCACATCAAGATCAATCGTGACTATCTCAGACCGTGATCTCTGTGAACTTTGCAACATCATAACATCCTGGGAAACTGAACACCATAAGCTGAATATCTAACATGTTAAAATCAATAGAAATAGGCTTAACACCACTGGAACACAGCAAAATTAATGTATACCAAAGCTAGTGTAGAAAAATGGCAGAATGACAAAAGTGAATTTGCTACTGTATTTAATGGTTGCAGAATAATTGCAGACAAAGTTTGGTTGACAGAATTTTGACAGCTAGAAATAATTCAGATCCATAACTAGGTGTAGTCTTGGGTTATAGGCTATTGTGAATTTCCATATTTAATGCCAAAGGACAGAGCTTCCACTTAAAAGTTCTCCCTTTGGTCTTAGAATAGTTAGCAACACAAAGCAGAGAATAGAAAAAAGGAAGTCTTAGTGATTTCATTTTTTTTCTTTAAAAAGGGGGAAAAATTTCTACAACTTCACATTTTGTGTGGGGAGGTTAGATGTTTATTATTTAACAGTTTCTTCTTTATTCTCACATGTTTTTCAGGTCTACGGGGAATCAGTGGATTCTTTGGGATCATTGGAGTCCAATCTTTTTCTTCCCCCCATTTCCTTTGGTGACAGAGAAAGAAGGGATGGCAGACTTGAAACTGCATACCATTTTCTTCACACTGTCCAACTTATGTTTTGCCAATATGAGCCCAGCTGGACTTTAACTGCCAGTTTGCCTTCTTCTCCTCTTTCTTCTTCTTGTTCCTTTGAGCTCTTTTGCTTGGGGTTAATTGCAAGCTTCACAATTCTAGTTGTCTCTCATGAACAAATTCCATTGTGAATGTAAAAAAGAAGATGAATACATATGCACACACATATCTCTGTCATTTCTGAGAACACAATAAAAATTCAAACTGTGAGAAACAGTTCATGGGTAAATCCTGGGAAGCGGGAGTTGTCGGCACTCCACAGGCACAGTTATTCCTCCCCCCTGCCACTGTGCAACTACTCTTGGGGCTGGATGTTCACTGCTGCTATCTGTAAGATGTGTCAATCAGCCCAGCAGGACCTATCAGTCCCTCAGAGAAGGGCATCTGTGCTGGAGACTCTACCTTTCAAAACCATATAGAAGCATTGGGAGGGTGAGATTGTGGAAGAGGAAAAGGAGGAGAAAGGTGTCCAAAAATGAGACAACCTATTTGTTTTTAATGATAGAACTATTTAGATGGGGTGGAGGAGACCATCCTTTAACATGGTAAACTTTACTTCCCCAGTTTTATCCTCAAAACTCAAAACAGCTGGAAATAAAAAAATAATAATAGAAAGCAAAAGAGTTTCTAAGGAGAGTAATAAGCTACCAGAGCTTTCGATGAGCTACTTGCCTTTTTTACAATAATAACTTGAACATAGAGCATTCTGAGCCATTCTGGCTAGTCTCTCCTCTCCTCTCCTCTCCCCTCCCTTTCCCTTCCCTTCCCTCCTCTCCATGCCTCTCCTCTCCCATCTCTTCCTCTCTCCTCTCTTTTTCTAATCATTTCTTTTCAATAAAATGAGAAAGAAGGGAGAGTGCTCTTTCTCTCTCATCGAAAGCTATTACCAAAACAAACAAACAAACAAACAAACACCTGTGAGATGGTTATAAGTGAGAGTAATAACTTTAATTCCAGTTTTTTTTTCCTGAAAATGGGTTAACCCCTAGCCCTCAATATTGTGGGTTTTTTATACTTTTGCAGAAAGGGAAGGCACTTCTTCCCTATCATCCAGCATACTGTACATTGCTGAACAAAAACTCTGTATTGTTTATAATATGAATACTTGATCTACCACTTCTATATTTCAGACCAAGCAATAGTAGCCATTTGTTCTGTTTACAGGGGGTACTTTTTCCCCTATCAATCCAGAGAGTAGACCATCCTTCTCCAATGTGGCACTTTCATAAATACTGGAACTGCAGCTCTCAGTTTTCCGACATTTGTAATCCCAATACAGGTATTCCCTGGATGACAGGTTGTAGAAAGCTGGACTAGCACAATAGGAACCGATTTGGATTTAGGACAAATTTACACAAATTCTCTAATTCATTTAAATTCATGATATCCATTATCGCAAAATGTGGAGCTTAAATTATTTTAGCAGGAGATGAGACAAATTAAAGAAAAGATGGGATGACAGTTTATGGAAGTGAAAATTGTATTTGAAGAAGCAAGATAGGAAGTATATTGATGTTTTTTTTGTAACTCTGGTGTTGAAGAAGACTCCTGAGAGTGCCATGGACAGCCAAAGAAAACAATCTGATGGATCACTGAACAAATCAAATTAGAGTTTTACTTGAGGCACAAATGATCAGGGTCAAATTATTCTACTTTGAGCACACTACACAAAGACCTAACTCTCTGAAAAAGGATCTAATACTGGGAAAGGTACAACAAAAGAGAAGCTTGATCAGCAGAAGACAATATTACAATGGCAATAAGCATGCCATTTGGAGACTTGAAAAAACATGTTAGGGAAAGATGACCATGGAGAAAATCTACGTATTTGGTAGAGGTCTAAAATGATTTCATAGCACATAATCAATTGTAGTTATTATTTGGCTAACAAAATCTCAAATTTTAAAGACAGCATATCTGCTTTCTTCAACCAGCTACTCTTCAGAGAATTATCTAGCATGGCCAAAAAAAAAGAAAAAAAAGTCTTTCATGTAAGTTAGTAGAATAAGAATTTAGAGGAATAAGAATGTGCAGGAATATACAAAACAGTCTGGATGCAATTTAATAGTGAACAACTTTGATTGCAACATAATCTTTAATCTTTAATTATTTTAAATGAAATATTTATATAATTAAATATTAAAGATTATGTTGCAATCAAAGTATTTATTTCTACTAAATTGCACATGTTTTGTGAAACCTTGATCCTTTCTATATTTTATAATTAAAAAGTATGAGTAATGTTGGACCAAAAATGAAATAAAAGAAAAGGTTTGAACCAAGGTATCTTGATGCAAATGTCGCTTTCTTCTGTTTCCAAAAGAACATCTCTTTTCCATGCATTACTTCAGTATGGAAAACTATATTTTTAATTCCATTCATCTATTTATTAATTCATTAATCCAGGAATGGAAAATCTTTCTGGTGAAGGCTGTATTGCCCTCTGATAATTTGTCAGGGAACACAGTTCACTGGAAACACATGGTCATAAGTTACAATGGGCAGTGCTATTCTGATATATGCCCCCCCCTCCCCTTTCATGTTTCCATTTTCTCTTTATACTTTTCTATCTCACAAGATTAGCCATGTGGACTAAGAGACAGATTATTCTAGAAGAAATCTGAATTAATTTACAGATAAAAAGACAGGAGGACACTGTAATTAAGCTATGGACTCATGCAGCCCTAGGGCTATCAGTTACCCATGGAAAATTTAGTTTAACTAGAATGAGGTGGAAATATCCCACCTGTTGGAGGGAAAGAACTGAGCCCACATCAGTGTAATTTGAAGAGATTCATCATACAAAGCGTAAACTCTTCCTCTGAATTGCAGTCCCTTCCTTTTTTCCACTTAATGCAGAAAAAGATTGTGCGAGCAGCATTTGGATTTAAGGTATTGTTAATATCACTTATGGAAAAAATCCTAATGTCAGCAGTTGATGTGTTACAAATCATCTTGCCACTTTCGTTTGTGATGTTGTACTACAGAAACAGCCTGTACTATAACAGCCCCTCCATCTCTTCCTTTCCTCTATCTCAGTTTGGAAACTCTGAAAAATAGAGTGTAATGGTAAATGTTTCCATATGTTCTGATCAGATATAATTTCCTTATCACCCCCCTTCTTTCTATGAAACTCTTTAAATAAAATATATTTTTGTTTAGAATAAATGAGCTGTCTTTCCTTTCTCCTCCCCTCCTTTTTTTTTAAACCAAGAGAAGCAAAGGTGTTCTGATCTCTTTGGTTGGCTTTGAAAAGAACAAAAATAAAGAGGAAGAAAGGGGCAACAATGACATGGGGAGAAAGGAAAAAGCAATTGCAATATTTCAAAGCCTACTGAAAATTAGACTAAGCGTCTGCAGAAGCCAAATGGAAATCATAATTCTTCCATTTCCTGGCTGTTCTGACACATTCAATAGTCTTGGCAGAGATTCAAGGAAAACAGGGGCCAAGCTGGGCTGGGTGGAAAGAAACTGAAAGGCTGGTCAATTACCCAGCAGCCAGGTTTTAGTATAGCTTAAATTTAGGAATGTCTGCAGCCCCTTGTATTACTTCTCCAATTGAGAAGGAATGGAAAAGAAACGGGGAACACAGGGCATTTTGCAAACCAATACAGCATGGCCCTGTTAAATGCATTTTATTTGTTTAATTTTTACAGAGTTCCTGTAGAGCCCTGGGTACCAAGCAAAATTACAAATAGAAGATAAATAACTTTGAGATACTTAAAATGCAGGGACTCTCTTAGCCAAGCTATAATACAACATAGCCTCTGTATGCTAGCTGAGGAAAGCAAAATGCAGTTACTGGTTTCTAGCAACATAAAAAAGAACTAATCTTAACTCTCTGCCTAAGCATCATTTCTGGCCAATATGGAAGCCAAGATTCTCACAATTATTTGCAGCTGCTGATTCTCCAAAAAGAAAGTCACAATCTACAATTAAATATACATAAACACAATCCCCCTATATCTGCCAACACCTTTTACTTCAATGCCCAATGGCTTAATGTTATTGTATTACAATAAACAAATGTGGAATAAGTGAAAATAACCTATCAGAGAAGACATAAGTAATGAGTTGCTCTCACCAGTCCTGAGCATGAAAATATGTAATGTAGAAAATACATTTAGTTGGCATGCATTTCATGTGCAATTTTTCACATGTTGTGCTTAAACCTGTTAACAGAATTTCTAGGGCCCATTTCATTTCAATTTATAGAATATCTGGTTCTTATTTAGTGATCAAACTTTGAATGTATCATCAATTTTGGAATTTCTTTTGTACAGTTCTTCCATATATTTGTACCAGTACCATGTCTGCTGTTAAGTCCTGAGCATGGGCACAAGGAACGGAGACGAGACATCGAACGGTGACTTCAACTCTTTATTGTGAAATACGAACAGAGCAAATACTTGGGCAGCAGCAGCTCTTTTATAGAGCTGGCTGCTGTCAAAACAACCAATGATTTGAGTTTACCGCTTTAACAAGCATCCAATCAGAGAGGCCCGTTAACAGCCAATCGGACTGGCCAGAAACGACCAATCACGACTTGCTATTCGCGGGCCAATGAGAAGTGCAGGATTACGAACCTGTTGCAAAGTAAAGCTATTTAGGGTTGTTACTGATGCGATGGCTTAGTCCATAACACCCCTCCCCCCTAGGTTCCGTCTGAGGGGTGGGGTGATGTATTTTCGTAAATAGGCAGGTCGCTTCACCTGTCTGCTTGACCTGCCCTGTTCCACCGGTTTCTGTCCTGGCTCTGGTTCCGGTGGGCTGCTAGCTGAGCTGGATGGCGAAAATGGTCCCGCTGTTCCATCGAATGGCTCTGGGCTGTTCTCTCTGCTTCCGCCAGTGCTGTCTTCTGGGTTCCCTGGATCTGTTTCCATCACAGTGCTGTCACGCGGCGAGGCCACTCCCGGGCTCGGTTCTCCTTCTGGCAGTGAGTATCCCCTGGTTGGTTGTGTAGACTGCTGGGTTTCGATTGTTAAGTCATCTGTTATTTCTTTTTCGGCCTCCTCGATGTTCCTTCCCCCCCCCCCAGTTAGAGATTCAGGGGCTGAGATGGGAATAGGTGCTAGTCTGGAATGGAGTTGGTCTATGTGGCGCTTCCACATTTTACCATCTGCAGTTTGTAGATGATAGGTTCAACTTTTGCACCCTAGATAACTATGGAGAACATGATTCTGCATATTAATCTGCATTTAGTTTCCACTTTAATGTCCTTCCTTTTCCGTACTCAATTCATGCTCATCATTATGTGCAACCCAGTGTAATTTGAAACTATTTCTGAACTACATTCACTGTTTTTATCCTTTTGTGATCCTAGGAAAGTGAACTCTTCCATACTTTCAATCTCTTCAGCGTCAATTGACATTCCTACTCCTTGAAGTGACCATGAGCTTGGTCTAGGGAATATTATTCATATACTAGTAAGGCTTGATCATAACTGATCAAGGTAGTTCTTTGACTTATGATGACAATTGAGTCTGGAATTTGGGTTCTATGTTGACTACATGACCTGACTCAGTTTAGCAGATTGATGATCATTGCTTATGATATCCTGAGACAATTTCAGCATACAATATTGTTGTGTCCACAAAATAATGCCAGGAGTCAGTGACTTCAAATCATGCTCTTTTATTAAAGTAGGAACCGAACTGGCTCTTCGCAAAAGGGTCGCGGCTTTTATTCTTTCAGCCACGGCGGCCGCGGCCAATGGCACCGCTTTGAATCTCCAGCGATTCGAATGGATCAATCGCGGGAGATTCTTAGCGAGCCAATCGGCGCGGCTCGCCTGACCAATCAGAGTGCCCCGCGCTTTGGCCAATCAAAGCGCGGGGATCTCAAGAATGCTAATTAGGGACAGAACGCCCCTCCCCTCTTGGTTCAGTCCTTACGTCGCGTAGTCACGCAGGTAGGCGGGGCTCCATCTGAGCCTACTGGACCTGCGCAGCTCAGTCGTAGGTTGGATCCCGGCCGGTTCGGTCGGGATCTCTGTTGCTCCTGATGCCGTCGTGGGAACCGGCTGGTCGGTCGGGCCGGGATGCTCTCCGTAGCTCCCTCCTGGGCCTCCCGGGTTGGTTGAGCTGCGGGTTTCGCCGCTCCCGCTCGGTCTTTCCGGGTCGGTCGAGCTGGCCTGGCTGTCTCTTCCTGGCGAGGGGTCGTGATGGCTGCTTTCCGGTAAGTGTGGCTGGTTTATTCTTCTTTGGTTTTGATCCCCTGGGTATTCCCTCCCCCCTTGGTTTGTGTTGTGGGGGTTGGTTTCGCCTATTTGTGCGTCGGTGGTCTCTTGGTTGGCAGTCCTCGACCTTAATTGGTCGATGTGGCATTTCCACACTCGTCCGTCTGCTGTTTGTAGCCGGTACGAGTGTGGGCCTGTTATTTGTGTGATGACGGCCGGTATCCATAGTGGGTCTCCTGTCAGGTTTCTTGTGTATACGGGGTCGCCTGGTGCGAAAGTTCGGTGTTTGCTGTTTGAGTCTGGGGGCTTCTCCGGGTTATACGTGGGTGTAACCTGTCAAGGGGGGACCTTAATTTCCTCCCCATTAATAGTTCGGCTGGGCTCTTATTCATTGTGGTATTTGGGGTTATGTGTTGGGTGAAGAGTAGTTTGTTTATTTTCTCCTGGATCTCCCCGTGGTCTATTTTCCGGATGGTTTTCTTAGTGAATTGCACCATCCGTTCCGCCCTACCGTTCACCGCCGGGTGCGCCGGTGCTGTCAGCGCGTGGCGGATGCCCCTTTCCGCTAGGAATTTTTCGAATTCCAGCGAGGTGAATTGGGGCCCGTTGTCGGAAACGATGACGTCTGAGAGGCCGTGCATCGCAAAGAGTTTGCAGAGTTCCTTGATCACGGCCTCCGTGGTTGTTGTCTTCATGTTGTTTACCTCCAGCCAGTTGGAGTAAGCGTCTACTGTTATAAGGAAGGTGTGTCCTTTTGTGGGCCCGGCGAAGTCTATGTGAATCCTAGACCAAGGTCCCCTTGGGGTTTCCCACTCTAGGACGGATGCTGTGGGTGAGCTTGGCCTAGTTTCCTGGCATCATTGGCACCTTGCTACTCAGGTCTCAATTTGTTTGTCCATCCCTGGCCATCAAGCATAACTTCTGGCCAGGGCTTTAGTCCTAACGATGCCAGGGTGCCCCTCGTGTAGCAGTTCCAGAACCTTCCCTTGTAGCTTTTCTGGAATGACCACCCTATCCCCCTATAGTATGCACCCTTTTAATAACGAGAGTTCCGTTTGGCGGTTTCGGAATGTTTTGACGGACTCGTCGTTGTCCCTTTCTGGCCACCCTTTCTCTACCCAATGCAACACCCGCGCCAGACGTTTGTCTTTATTAGTCTCTCGGGCAATGTCTGACACGGTTATGGACAGGTTGGGTAGAGTCTCTATGCTGAGGGTGGTCGTCGTGGGTGCTGGGTCGGTGTCAGGTTCCGGTAGCGGCGAGCGGCTTCAGGCGTCTGCATGGGAGATCGTCTTACCCGGTCTGTGTATGAGTCCGTAGTTGTAGGCTGCCAGGAACTCGGACCACCTTGTCATTCGGGGAGACAGAATGTTCGGGGTGGCCCGGTTTCCCGCGAGGATTCCCAGCAGCGGCTTGTGGTCGGTTATGATGGTGAATATCCGGCCGTAGAGATACTCGTGGAATCTTTTACGGCGGCAATGATAGCCAGAGCCTCTTTGTCCAGCTGGCTATAGTTCCGCTCTGGTTTGGTGAGGGTCCTTGAAAAGAACGCGATGGGCGCTTCTTTTCCGTCGGGGAGGGTATGGCTGAGGACAGCGCCGACGCCGAAAGGTGATGCGTCGCATGTGACGGCCAGAGGTAGGGTCTCGTTATACTGTATAAGGACGGCGTCCGAAGTGAGGAGGTCCTTTGTTCTTTGGAAGGCGGCTTGCTCGCGTTTCCCCCAAGTCCAGGTCGCCGCCTTGTCCAGGAGCCTATGCAAGGGCTCCGCCATCGTCACCTTTTGGGGCAGGAAAACATTGTAAAAGTTAAGTAGCCCCAGGAATGCCTATAGTTCCGTCTTTGACTTGGGTGTGGGTGCTTCTTTGATGGCCTTGATTTTTTGGTTTGTGGGGTGAATGCCGTGATGGTCTAGGAGGTATCCTAGGAATTCTACCCGTTCCGTGTATAATTGGCATTTCTCCCTCTTTACTTTGAGCCCGGTCTCTTTGAATTTGGTTAGGACCTCCCTTAGGCGACCTTCTAGTTCAGCTTGGTTAGTTGCCGATACTAGGACGTCGTCGAAGTAAGGTACCACCCCCTTGATGCCTTGCAATAGTCTTTCCATTAGGCTTTGGAATATTCCCGGTGCCACGCTGACTCCGAATTGGAGTCGGTTGCATTTAAATGCTCCCCGGTGGGTGACTATGGTTTGCGCTTCTGCCATTTGCTCGTCGACTGGCAACTGTTGGTATGCCTGGGCGAGGTCGAGCTTGGCGAAAACCTTGCCCCCTCCCAGTGAGTGCAGTAGGTGTTGCACTACTGGGATGGGGTAGGCGCTTTGTTGTAGCGCGCCATTTAGGGTGGCCTTATAGTCCCCACAGATCCTCACTGACCCATCGGGCTTGATTGGGGTGACTATGGGGGTCTCCCACCGGGCGTGGTCTATGGGCTGTAGGACCCCTTGCTTGACGAGCTTGTCAATTTGCTCGTCTATCTTGGGTTTAAGTGTGAATGGCACCCGCCTTGGTTTCAGGCGTTTTGGGGGGACGTTTGGGTCTAGGCTGAATGATATAAGGGGCCCTCGGTACTTGCCTAGGTTTCCGTCGAAGACCTCTTGGAATTCCCGGGCCAGTTGCTGCTCCCAGCTCTCGTCGGTGACGTGGTCGACTCCCGTGACTGCAATGCCGAGCGGGGCGAACCATTGCAGTCCCAGTAGGCTTGGGCGGTCGCGGTCAACAATTGTCAGGGGAAGCCTTTCGGTGTGCCCTTTATATGTGATGTTGAAGTGTTTGGTTCCGACTACCGGGATGCGGTTTCCCTGGTAGTCCTTTACGATGAGTCTCTGGCTGTCTAGGTTCCTCTTTTGGATGGTAGGCACCAAGCGCTTTATTTCATGCCATGCTATCATGGAGAGGTAGGACCCGGAGTCCACCTCCATTTTGCATGGCTCGCCCTCGATGCCTACCTCCACATGGACCTTCCGGGTGTCATTGGTTATGGCGTGGCCGATGGTGACCGTCTGATGGGTCTCCTCTCTTCGCCGGTTATCGCCGCCTCGCAGGGATCGTCCGTTCCGGTCCTGTCTGTTGTCCGAGGGGTGATCTCTGGTCCAGGGTGGTGTGTTCTCTCTCCTCCGGTCGCTCTGGTCCCATCGTGCCGGGCTGCGGTTCTTTTTTAGGCGGCAGACAGGGGCGATGTATCCCTTCTTGTCGCAATGCCGGCAGATTGTTTCGAAAAACCAGCATTCCGACCTGGGGTGGTCGCCGCCGCAACCGGCACAGTTGGTCCTTGACTTACGACCCCGCCGGTTCTGTGGGTCGCGGCCTGTCTGGAGGCGATGGATGTCCTCCTCGTCATCGGAACTGCCCGATGCCGAGTGGAAGTCACCCTAGTGGGTGGTCGTCTCAGGTTGGGCCTCGGCCGACCTCGCAGGGTTGTTGTTTCCGCTGCGGTCCCCAGTGTTCGGTCTGCCCATGCGGTCGGCGGATGTTCGGGTTGCTTCGACGGCTGCGGCTGCGGTGAGGGTGTCTGCTAGGCTGATGTTGCCCTTGGCCATCAGCCGGCTCTGGAGGACGGGGTCCCACAAACCGAGCACGATTCTGTCTCGCAGGGCTTCGTTCAGGTTGTCAAATTCGCAGAGTCCCCCTAGGCACTGTAGCTCGGCGACGAAGTCGCTGAAGCTCTCACCCGACCGTTGGTCCCAACGGTAAAATTCGTTTCGTCGGATCAGGATGGGTACCTCTGGAGCGTAGTGCCGCCGAAGTATTGGCTTGAGGACATCCCAGTCCATCGCGGTCGCATCGGCGGGTTTGGCAAGCGCCTTGGCCATCTTGAATACCTCGTCCCGCAGTGGGTCAGGAAGATGGCACGCTTCATGGGGTCGGTGGCGTCCTTCAGGTCGCTGCACTTGAGGAACATGCGGAATTGGTCGGAGCACGATTCCCAGTCCTCGGTGGCGGGATTGAAGGGTGCGGGGGGTGCGATTTTCACCATCGTGGTTCGTCTGGCTTCCGTCGGACACATGGTTCGGTTCAGGGTCTGGATCCCACCCTCGTTGCCAGTGTTGTGTCCGTGAAATGATGCCAGGAGTCGGTGACTTCAAATCATGCTCTTTTATTAAAGTAGGAACCGAACTGGCTCTTCGCAAAAGGGTCACGGCTTTTATTCTTTCAGCCGCGGCGGCCGCGGCCAATGGCACCACTTTGAATCTCCCGCGATTCGAATGGACCAATCGCGGGAGATTCTTAGCGAGCCAATCGGCGCGGCTCGCCTGACCAATCAGAGTGCCCCGCGCTTTGGCCAATCAAAGCGCGGGGATCTCAAGAATGCTAATTAGGGACAGAACAAATATGACTTTACATTATTTTCATTTTTACATTGCAATGGAAATGGTTTGCCACTGCCTTCTTCCTTGGGCTGAGAAAGAGTAACTGGTCCAAAGTCACCCAACTGGCTCTGTGCCTAAGGCAGGGCAGGAACTGACAGTCTCCTTGTTTCTATCCTGGGGCTTAATCACTAGACCAATCAGGTTATTTCCTGAATCTTACAAGACCTTCTGTGGATTCTCAGGATCTGATGGAGAATTCAGTGAAAAATGAATTTTGTTCTCTTTTATTGAAACAACCAAATGTAAAGTAAATAAGCATATTTCTTAGTTGGGACAGCAATGTTATTCCCTGCTAGAAACACCAATTTTGTACTTTCTACCTCTTTCTTCCCATTTCAAGATAAGGTACCTGAGATTCTAACCTGCAGAATAATTGAAGTTATTTTTCACTACTTAACATTTCATAGCATAACTATTTTCTCCCTGAATATAAATGTACTCAATAAAGTGCCTTAATAGATATATGCATTATTTTACTTCTACATACCGCCTGCTTTTGAATTTAGAGCTACTGGTAATAGTTTTCTTTCTGTAGGTAAGGTTGGCAGCTAGCTTTTCTCTGAATAATAAAATCTTTTTCATTCCTATGCATCCATCTGTGCAAATAGACTACATCTCATGATCAGTGGTGTGATTCAACTGGTTTAACAATCTGGTGATTGTGAGTGTGCATCAAGCATGCACTTTGCACACATGCACACCATTTTAATAAAACCTCATTTTCAGCTATAATACTTACCTTCTACTGCAGCCTCGGTGAGTAAAACAGCTGAAGCACAGCAAAACTGCTCTGCCATGCGAATCAGCTGTGTTTCAAAACAAGGAAATAAAGCACAGGAAAGAGTAGGGGCAGGTGGGCAGGGCCAAATGATCACCAGAGCTGCTGGTTTACTTGAACCAGTCCAAACTGGTAGAATCCCACCTCTGCTTATGATGCATCTCCTTCTTTAGGTCTTCAACACTGTTCTGCAAATTGTCCTTAACAACTCTCTTCTACAATCCTTTTTAGATTTATATTCAAACCAACAGACTTGCATTCAAACCTCTGACTTCCATTTGGTGTGACATTTCTCATCCTGCACATATAGATAAAAAAGAATGGGGGAATGTATTATTTCTATGCATAATTCTCTTATGGACAGATGGAAAACTTAACATAAATCACAGCTACATGGTGCAGTTGCCATTTTTAGTGCAGACTTTATAAGATGGCTTTGTTCAACAGTTTAGGAAAGGTAGCTTAGACAGTTTACACCAATAATAGAGGATCTCTTTCAAGATGGCTGGAGATTCCACTTAAGAGAGATTTCTTGCGATTTGGGACAATCTGAAACAAGCTAAATAATATGGAAAAGCTGGCTTATCTTTTTTGCAAAATAAACATGTCCCAAAATTAGGAAAGCAATAAGTCTGGAAATGACTGAGACAACAATAAGAGTTAAGAAAAACTGTATAAGGTGTAGATGTAGCTTTATCTCTACAGATTTTTGCTCCCATTTGTTTTATATTTCCCCACACAGATTTAACAAAATATATTGAAAGAAATTGACATGTTCTACTTCTGTATCTAAAATTATTAGACTGCTTTTGTTCTTTGCTCCCATTTGAAAAACCCGTGTATTCAATTTAAGAACATTCTTAAAATCTGTATACACAGGCAAGAACTGGCACTATTTAATTAAAAGAGACACAAAGAAAGAAACATACACTAGAGGAAGACTGTAATGGAAAATAGGAAGAGGAGGTTGTGTCTTTGCTTTTAATTTGATGCATATTTGAGTGAGCCCTTAGCAAACTAATTATCATTACTAGATTGCTAAGCATCACCGCGTGCCAGTGCCACTATTGTCATGCAACCTTGGAAGTATGTTTATTGGATAGGAAGAGAAAATAAAATAAAATCACTGCTCCCTTTGCGTATTAAAATTTGAGATTCTTTTGTAGACTTAATGAGAACATGGAGCAACCACTTAAAAGAATTCTTGAACAAGCCATGGAAGAATTTGTAGCTGGCTAATTTAATGCTCTTTCCAAAGGATGCACCAGCACAAAGCAAAGCTCTTTGAAATCTGATAGCTGTACCATGCCATTAAAAAGTGATACTTGAATTCAAACCTTTACACACATTTGGTATATTTCCCCACTACTCTTCTGCTTTATTTATGTTTCCTTTTGATTAATCAAAGTTTGTAAGCATAGTTTGCAAGGGAAGATTTACTTGTAAACTTAGGCAAGAAAAAAGATAGATAAAAGTGCAGACAGACTTAATAACATCACTTAGAAAAACATAGGACAGCCAGTTTTATATAGTGAGTAAAGCCCCAGGCTAGAAACCAGAAGACTGTGAGTTCTAGTCCTGTCTTAGACACAAGCCAACTGGATGACCTTCAGTTGATCATTCTCTCTTAGCTCTAAGCCCTCAGAAGCAAATAATGGTCAACTTCTGAAAAAGTTTGCCAAAAAAATGCAGGGCTAGTCTGGGCAGTTATCAGAGTTAAAACAGGGAGGGAGGGTGGGAGGAAAGAAAGAAAGAAAGAAAGAAAGAAAGAAAGAAAGAAAGAAAGAAAGAAAGAAAGAAAGAAAAGGGAAGGAAGGAAGGAAGGCATAGATGTATCATACAAATCATATGCAGCCTCTCTATATATTAGGTACCCACACATACACACACAAGAGGTACATGATTCAACTGGTTGAGCACGTACATAGTTATAGTTGGATTTTAAGAGAGGTAAAGCGTGTATATTCTGTCATTACAACTAAGTGGAGTTTATTATCAAATAAATGCATTTAGCGCTAGGGCAGTAAGAATGAGCTACACTGCATTTCTTTCATAACGAAGGTGCAACAATTTAAGGGAGTTTAGAATACAAAACTGGAGATGTTCAACTGCTTTTGTTTTTGCTGGTTTGTTTTCTGATTTTTGCTCTAACATACCAGGAATGTATATTGCCAAGATAAAGGGTATGGAAATGTTATTTGTTATTTGTGTGCTTTGCATCTAAAATAATTGGTTTCAGCTTTAAAATTATCTAGCTGTAATACAGGAAAGAAAGGCAGGTGGAAGAGAGAAAGATTAACACTTTCCTTGCCCTTTGCTAACTCACCTCCTGAAGACACTTTTTCCCCCATAATGGGAGAGATAAAAGGATACAGCAGGAATCCTGCATCTTCTCATTTGAAAGGCTTTTTTAGAAAAAGGGGAGAAAAAAGCCTGTGGAGATTGGTTTTAGCCCAGTGTTACTATACATTCTCATGCTACAAATATCATTGTACAAACATATCCCCTGGGATCTACCCTCATTCAAAATCAAAGTTACAATTTTGATAAAGGTGTCTTTTGACTTGGAATGAAGCCTGAAGTCCAAAAAAGAATCAGACAATTCAATGAAACTTTTAACAAATTTGTGATTGGAATAAATTAGGTACCTCCCACAAGATACAATGGAAGTATCAAATTTACCCCATTACCAATTTGGGAGTTGCATTTCCCATTTGTTCAGTGGACTGGCAAAGAGAGTACACCCTCTCTATGTGCCCCCCCCAAAGGATTTAAAATTGAAATAGTGCCCTTTGGTAATTGTTCACATGGAATTCCTGGAACACTTTGATTAGTACAGAGAAATTGAATTAAGGGTTAATAGGCTTAAACTCAGATCTGAATGACTCTTAATATCTATTATCCAACTGTAAATAAATGGATGATTGATGTATGGATCAAGTTGGGAAAGAGAAATACTTGTTCTCTTTCTGAGTTATTCTATGAGTGACAATGCTCTTTGTTGCAAACAATAAATGGATTTATTTTTTTATCCTCTTTCTATTACTTTTTATCGAACTGTCTATTCCACTTCATTTCCTTCCTCCTTGTTTTCACTTTGTACTGTATTTCAATCTTTCACTGGTTTAAATATGTTTCCCCCACCCCAATATTTCCTAAGTTGGCAAAGTCACTGTTGATTTTGATTAAAATGTTTAAAATCTTTACACAGATGATATGGAAGGCAGGAAATTAAATCTTGCCTAAAAGTAGGGAGAAAGGAGATGGGAAGACTCTCTAGGATAACACTTTGCAGCAATAAAAGATCTTCTACCAAATAGTGAAGGGTAGCTTTCCAGTCACTGAAATCAATATCAAACAAGCAGCATTTTCCAAGCCAACACCCTTGGGTCCTAACAGAATCGGTTACTAAAATGAAAGGCCATGTTTTCTAAGGTGAATTTAATTATTATTTTTTGGAAAGCTCAATAAATGCACTCAGGAGATTTACAGTAGCCATAATAATCTGTTTGGCCCCCCAAAAAACTTAAGATAGCAAAGCCATATATAAACAGATTGCTGAGCTGTGGCAGAATCACGGACTCTAGACTCATATTCTGAAGCTGAAGAAACTACCCTAGCTGAGTCCATGGAATGTCAGCCTCATGAAGGACAAAGCCAGGCATCACATGAAGTTGATCAATCACAGCATCACATGAGAAGCTGGATCTGTCAGTGGAGAATGAGGTAAAGATTCTCAGTACCTTCATCAGACATGTGTATGTTTGTTTGTTTACAGACTCAGTTTCATTTGATTTTTATTTGAACAATAGACTCAGAAATCAATTTTAAGAGTATCTGCCTCTACAGATAAAATGTGCTTAAAAGACATTGTGGAAGAGAAACACATTTTACTGGACAAGATGGGGAGTAGATTTAAAAATGACAAACTAAGAGAATGATATTAAAAATGATTCAGCTGGCCATGCAAAAGAAAATAGATAATGTTTATAATTATTAGAAAGGATATACTAATAACAAACCAAGAATGGATAATTTTTCTTATAATGGATTTAAAGCAAGGTTTGTTAAAGCTCTGAAGAATTTTGTGAGAAGTGACTGTGGAAAAAAAGGAAAAGAAATCAAATTCTACAATATTATGTGATGTGACTAAAGATGAAGATTTTAGCAAAAGTAAAAGTAAAAGTAAGAAATGTAAAGTTGATTTATTTGATCATAGTTAAAATATATTGTTATCTCTGGTAACCCTTATCAGATCTTTTTTGCTCAGCATTTAAATGATGAGGTTTCTAGATAAGAGATGATAAATGAGAAGAAGAGATCATTTGTTGTATTCAAAAAGGTGAAAAGTTACTAAAATTGTCAACAGTTCTGATGAGGAGGAAAGTCTAATTTTTAATAAAATTAGTATTAAAAAAAATAAGCAAGACCAGATTCTGAATGCATTAAAGAGCTGGGTTTGTATGATATATAGGTGGGCAATCTTGGTAAAGGCAGGAGTATTCACAGAAGGATTAAAAAAAAGTCAAGATGACAGCCTTAATCGTGCAGTCAAAACCCTGCCCTCTTTTATGTATGTTGCTTATGCAACATACAAAGTGGTGGGATACAATTTTTTTTTTACTACCAGTTCTGTGGGTGTGGCTTGGTGGGCGTGGCAGGGGAAAGATACTGTAAAATCTCTAGTCAGAGGTGGTATTTGCTGGTTCTCTGAACTACTCAAATTTTCTGCTACTGGTTCTCCAGAACTGGTCAGAACCTGCTGAATGCCACCTCTGAACATACATATAAATTGGGTGGAGATTTGAATAAATGCTTGTAGCTGCCACCCCATCCATAGCAAATGTTTCAGATGAAACATTTGAGAGAAGAAAATAACAATACTAAGTAAAGAAAGAAAAAGATCACAAAAGAAAGATCACAAAAAAAAGATAAGTAAAGGATGTGAAGAATGAAAGAGAATTGAGTGCATAAAGAAGAAAGACGAAAGGAATCATTGTAAAAAAGAAAGGAAAAGAAAATGACAGAAATAGCAAAATGAAATTTGCCTACTTCCCACATTTTGCTCTTGTCCATCTGTTCTCTGCTGATCACCAATTATACCAAGACTTGATTCACATGCTTGCTCTGGAGAATAAATCTGGGATTTCCACATACAAAAATACAAAGCATGAAAAACCAAAACAGAATTGACAAAACAGTCAGGAAAAGAATGATTCAAGGAAGACATGGTTTTCCTTGATTACACATCTATCATGAAAAAAGACCAGAGAGGTAATTCATACAGATAGACCAGAAATGGGGAAAAATATTATTTGCAGAGGTAATTCTGAAGATCAAGAAACTGTAATAGGGGAAATTACTGTAATTCATGGGCATACCCTCTTTTTCTCAGACTAGATTAAACTAGCAGGTAGTGTGATGTTCTCTGCTAAATGCATGTCCATCAGGCAAACATCAGTGGGAATAAAAGCAGAGGGGACTTTCAGTCCAAATATGATAGGTGCCCTTTTGCTGAGGAAATCATCTAACTTTTGCACAGCACTTCATAGGCAGCAATATCATCCATAAATTCAACAGGACAATTATCTACCTTTAGGTTGCAATGTAATAAGCATGCATATCTGAATTCATCTCCCATAAAAAGGGAATACAAATATAAAAGTCAGAAATAGATTTTTAAAAGTTGCTGTTGCTTACAAGTTATTTTAGCTAAGTTGTTTCTTCTGTTGCTTCTCAGTAATGAGACAGCTGGTCAGTTAATCATCAGCTGCCTCCCTCTTCGATTTACATCTGAATAAGTCTCTCCCTAAATCTTGACGATTTTGCTCCAAAAATATTAAAAGCTTATTACTAATATCAGAAACGTGAGACATGCATTAAAGCAGTGGTAGTCAACCTGGTCCCTACCACCCGCTAGTGGGCGTTCCAGCTTTCATGGTGGGCAGTAGGGGTTTTGTCACCAACCATTATAAATCACCATTACTGTGGAACCGGTGGGTGGTTAGAGAAAATTTTACTAGTAACAGAGATACAAAAGTGGGCAGTAGATATAAAAAGGCTGACTACCCCTGCATTAAAGGAATAAATTATGGTTGGTCTGTGCTGCAGTAATGACGGCAATAGTATCACCTAAGAAAGCTGGTGGTATCCAAGTAAATAGTTATAAAAGTCACAAGATGTGTAAGTTGGATAAAACTCGTCAGTATGGACTATATGTATGACTACATACATATAGTGAACAGAAAAACACCTTTTACTTACACTGCTGGACCTTATGTGTATTGCCAAATAAGTCCTGTTGATATCTTAATGTAGTTATGTTATTTTTTTATTAAGGCAGTTTATTCAGAGAAAAGCAAACTTTTATCTCCACCATAAATTTCTTTAATATATAGTATTCATTACTGTGTTGTTTTATTTGAATATTTTTCCTTTTTCTTGCTGTAATCAGGAGAGCAAGGAATAAAGGACCACCTGACAAGTGTTGTCCTGAACCAGCTTTTTAGATCTCATTTTAGTTTAGCTTCTTCCTTTGGATTGTCTATATTTACTGAGAAAAATAAATATAAATAATGTTAATCAACATTAGGTATTTGCTAAATTTGGTTGATGTGAACCTAACTGAGTATTTCTGAACTCTTTACAAGCCTGTGTTGTATTTAACACTGTGAATTTTATAATGTATTTCTGCAAACTATGCATACAAAAATGTATTTGACTTATATATACATATATATGTGTGTGTAATCAAGTATAGCTACAGTATATATAGTTATAGATATATAGCTATAGTAAAATACACATTACATAGAAAAAGCTTTCATATTCTAAAAACATATTATCAACCTCAGAACATTTTTTCTAGTTCTCCACCATCACTATCATAAAATAAGGAGGGAGCAAGGGAAACCCATTCATTTTTATTCTGAATACTTCCAACTTTCATAATTGTCCATTCTGTAAGCCTAATACAACTGGGCAAACTCAAGAAAGTATCAACTGTTCAGATTTCTGCTAACTACAAAGTGGAACCAGAAAAATAAGGCTACCAAAAAAGAATGTACAAATTATGAAAACAGGAACACCCAGACTCAAGGATAACTGAATTATGATTAGCTGATCAGGGGCGATTCATTAGGAACAAAATGTTCAGTGAAGTTGAACTTGAAGAAATAATAATAATAATAATAATAATAATAATAATAATAATAATAATAATAATAATAATAATTTATTATTAATAATTTATTATTAATAATTTATTATTAATAATTTTATTATTAATAATTTTATTATTATTATTATTATTATTATTATTATTATTATTATTATTATTATTATTATTTTGCATGTCATGTGAATCCAGTATATTTTCAGTTTAAGATTAAAAGAAATTGTTCAACTCAATTACCAGATTTATTCTCTAGTGCAAATTTAATTGTGGATTTTATATATAAAAGAACCAGTTTGAACTAGTTAAGGCACCAGCCTATAAATCAGAAGATTCTGTGTTGTAGATGTGGTTCTGTCTTAGCCCTGAAAGCCAGCTGGGTGACTTTAAAAGGCCAGTCACTTTCTTTCAGCCCAACCCAGCTCACAGGATTGTTGAGAACACGGGAGGAGCTATTTATAAAAATAATAAAGGTGGGATATAAGTAAAATAAATTTAAGAAAAAGTAGAATATAAATTGAATACAATTCAGATATTCATTTCTCTTTTTCTTGTGACCATGAAAAAATAGTCCTGGCAGAAAAAAGAGTTCCCACAACTTCAACCCTCTCAATATCTTTTCAGTGTAATTTGACTTATCAGTTTTTTGGCTTATTTCCATTAGCTTTGGGGATTCTAGACACATTAAGTAGGAAATGCAAAACATTAGAAAAAAAATTAAAAGGGACTCCATGTGCTCCATATCAAAACAAGTAGTTAGGAGTTGCTGTATTAGCCACTCTCTGTAAATAACACTTAAATGCCTACTATTATTAGAATATTAAATCCATGTTACATATTATATATTTTTATTGGTGTACAAAATGTTTTTTTTCCCTGAAGCAGATATCCTTATGAAGAAAGCAAAGGGAAAATAACTTGTAGATAATTCTTCTATACTTCTCCCACCCAACAAAAGACTTGGTTGATCAGTAGGGGGGAAAGGGTGTTGGTTAAAATTGTTTGTGTTTTTTGTCTATAGAATGGATATTTTAAAGTAGCTAATTCACAATGTATCTGATGTAGATAACTGATGTAGATATAGCATGTCCTCCATTTACTAAATTGTTAAGGATAAACAAAAATCTGATCAGTGAGATTTAGGTCCATGGGATTATAAAACCAAATCTCACTGTTCAAGACCTTTACCTGTCCTTCAATTCATTTAGAAACCATAAAGGCATAAGAGAATGATGAATCTAAAGCTTTAAAAGTATTCAATATGCATGTTATAATCAGGATTTCTGGAAATTTCTTTTAATTTCACTTTATTTAGCTGGGATTATGCTTTCCTTTTTATTTAAAAGTTTGGTAAAGATATCCTAAAAATTCTGGCTATAAGTAAGAAAGTCTCTTTAGATAAAGCTGTCAATTCAATATATATGAATGAAAATGCTGTTGGTGTTAAATATGAGGCAAATAGAAACAACTGATACAATGTGGAAAGAGCAGCAATCTCTCTCTTCCTATCTGTTACTTAGGATTTTCAGATGTATAGCTACTCATGGATATTATCATTCTGATCCTTATCTTGGACAAGAGCTCTTCTTCTCCATATCTCCGAATACAGCCTGAGGCTGGTCTCTAAAGGCTGAATTGTGTCTGTTGAGACACCAACAAAGATTTATGTAGAACCCAAATACGACTACTCAGCATGCTGAATTGCTTTGGGAGTAATAAACAGCTCCAGCATATATTAAAACGGTATGCAATGAATCCCTGTCTATAACAATATAGCAATTATTCTTTTTCTCTGTTATATGTCTGCATAGCTCCAGGATAGGAAAATCAAGCTCACCATCAGAATGTATTAGTGCCATATACCTGCACAGGAGGAAAAGTGCAGAAAATCTTATTGTAAAGTGAAGCCAGTGTGCAAACTTTGGATACCTGCTTCATTATGTTACGATACTATTTTACTGATAAAATAAGTGAAGAAAGTAAAGGATGTGTGTTCATATGGGTCCACCATCTTTTCATTTTGGCTAGCTACTTATATATATAAAATCCCATTTTGTTTAATAAACTTAGTCCACTGCCTTCATTTTTTTGTACTTTCCAGAAGAGACGACGTGACAAATGTCCAAATTCCAGATGAACCTCATTCCGTAGCTGTTCTACAGGTTGGAGTTTAGAAATGCCCATCTATTTTTTATTTATTTGTTTGTTTGTTTGTTTGTTTGTTTGTCAAGCATACATTTGATAATACATATAAGTATAAACATGATAATTAATACATGAAATAGATACGAATAAAAGGAAACATTAAGACAGGGATAGTAGGCACGTTGGTACGCTTATGTACGCCCCTTACAGACCTCTTAGGAATGGGGTGAGATCAACAGTAGACAGTCTGAGATTAAAGTCAGGTAGAGTATTCCAGACATTGACCACTCTGTTGGTGAAGTCGTATTTCCTGCAATCGAGTTTTGTGCAGTTTATCCTAAGTTTGTATGTATTGTGTGCTTGTGTATTGTTGAGGTTGAAGCTGAAGTAGTCATTGACAGGTAGGACATTGTAATGGATAATTTTATGTACTTAGGTCAGACTGAAAGCAGCATAGTTATAAGTTATCTAAGCCTAAAACTTCAAGACTGGAGGCATAGGAAATTCTGTTTCAATTGGGGGAGTGGAAGACTCTTCTTGTGAAATATTTCTGGACTCTCTCAATTTTATTAATGTCCGATATGCAGTGCAGATTCCAGACAGATGAGCTATATTCAAGAATTGGCCTAGCAAATGTTTTGTATGTTCTAGTTAGTAATACAATATCACAGGATTCAGTGGAGATTCAAAGTTTTTTACCACCAGTTCTGTGGGCGTGGCTTGGTGAGCGTGACTTTGTGGGCATGGTAGGGGAAGGATACTGCAAAATCTCTATTCCCTCCTCACCCCACTAACCTGCTTTCCAGCTCCATTCTCCTATGAAGGGCAACAAAAGAAGACCCAGCTGATCAGCTGGGACTCAGGAGGCAGAGAATAGATGGGGGCGGGGCCAGTCAGAAGCAGTAATTGCCGGTTCTCCAAACTATTCAAAATTTTTGCTCCTGGTTCTCCAGA
The DNA here is from genome assembly GCA_033807585.1 of Hydrophis major. Classification (NCBI taxonomy): domain Eukaryota; kingdom Metazoa; phylum Chordata; class Lepidosauria; order Squamata; family Elapidae; genus Hydrophis; species Hydrophis major. The sequence continues at coordinate 185,082,360 of CM066331.1, read as the reverse complement.
ACTGGTCAAAACCTGCTGAATAGCACCTCTGGCAGGATTAGGTTAACAACTTTTAATGCCTTTTTGGCAATGTTGTTCAGTGGGCTCTAGCACTTAGATCATCAGAGATGAGAACTCCAAGGTCTTTGATAGAGTGAGACTTGTCTATATTTCTATCTTATATTTCTATCTTCCCCAATCAATGTATCCTCCAGATGTGTGGACTTTGCTGAGAATTTTGAGAGCTGAGATCTCTAAATCTAAAGGGCATTTGGGTTGTAAAAAGTTTAGGTTTAGTACATTTTTATTATCTCATGAAATATCTGCACTGTAGGTAACCACTGTCTCTTCATCAGAAGACAATCCACATAAGCAACACAGATGCCCTTTTGGAGTAACTATAAACTGTATGTTTCTAATTCGCAGGCATTGCATGGAGAAATCCTTGGTTGCTCACTGATAGGAAATTCACATTTGAATTGCTATTAATAGGTGTGATATCATTCTTAGGACTGCTGCAGTCCTAGTAAATCTTCCCATAGAGAAATATATTCCATTAATAGCAAGCTCATTGTTTCAACCTGGTGGCAGCAACAAGAGGCATTGTTACAGGATATACTCATTCAGTGTCTTGAATTATGTCTGTTTTGCTTAGCTAGCAAAACTTAGCAGTTGACTTCATTCTTAATAGATCATTTGAACAGAATCTCTCAGTTGGCTTTTCTACTATTTTTATTGTTCTTCCCACTATTTCTAAAACCCATTCGTGCAATTGCTACTCAGAGAATTCCCTCCACTGTATTACTTGTACACTTTGGATCAACTTTCTGTATCTCTTCTGCCACGTCACTTCCTCTCTGCCCATCACCTACTTTCATTAGTTAACAACCTCCCTTCCTGCTTAATTTCCTTCCTACTTGCATCTATATTGTATGCCTAGGGCCATTTGTCAGATAACCAGAAATCATTAAATGAAATTGACTTACCAACTTGCCTAGGAATCTTTCTCTACTATTTCAATTTCCACCTCTTCTATGCAGTCAATGAATTGTTCTCAAGGATTCCAGTGCTGGGAATTTGCCTGATCATGGTCACTTTACAAGATGCTGCATTTATAACACACATGGACAAGTTGTCTGAAACTGGGAAATCTCAGGAGTTATTCTGCCACAATTTTGTAACACAGCAAACAAAGGAAAAAAATAATCTCCCAATGAGAGTTCAGTTCAACTCAATTTGTATTATGATTATCATAAAATCTATGTGCTCTTTCAACTGTCTACATGTTTGTGTTTTGTTGTGTTGTTCTGCTGCATATTTATGAGACATAGACTGATAAAGTTGAATGGGGACATTTAGAGGGCATCACACCATGAAGGAATCCAAATTAAAGCATTCTTGAAAGATGGCTCTCTACCCTAGATTACCTGATTATATATCCTGTGATGGGGAAACCACTACCTCTCTAATTGTTTCCACTGTGACTTAAATTTATTATTCTGCTTGATGATAGAGAACACATATTGAATGTGACATTCTTCCAGGTTCTTGAACAGTGAATACTTTTAAGGAAAACATGTTCAGCCAAGCAGACAACAAACCAATCAAATGTCTCAATGTCACAATGCATCATAATAATATATTCTTTAAAAATCACAAATGTTTACTTGAAGATGGAAACAGTTATATTTATTGAGAAAATTAACTGCTAAAAGTAGTCATTAGATTATAGTTCTTAATAGCATTTACTATTCCTTTGCTTAATATGTATAATCAATGGCTTCTAATTCATCTTAAATCAGTGCCAGATAATATGAAGTTTTCAATGCACACCTTGATTCTTTCTGAGCTTGGTTGTTTGCTTGGAAATATTTTAATTACCCAGTTAAGTAACATCACCAGAATAAGCAACAGATGGGATTTGCTTCCTATTTATATTCTGCAATTTGGGTGTGGTGTTGTTATGCCCTTGGTAGTTCCTTAATTAGGTTTTATTTTTTGCTGGTATTAATCTCTGTTTATCAGAATGGAGAGGATGTGTTCTTTTAGTTTCCTTCTTAGCTTTTTTATTGTCTCTTTTGAATAATGTGTAAATATAATTTATTTCTAAGTGCCTATTGAGGTTTAAACATCTTTTAAACACAGTCTATCTATAGAGGCAGACACTTTAAAATTAACTTGTGGGACCATTGTTCAAAAATATCCTTCCATAAGTCCAATGATAAATTATTTTGATCTATTCTATATTAGTAATTCAAATTTATATGTTCTCCGTTAATTATAATCTTTAGTTCCTTCTCATTCCCTCTAGTGTCAAAATCTCATCCTATCAAGTTACTTACTTTTAGTGGATCCATCTTCAGTTTATTATTTCTTCCTCAAAAATCCCCATGTCTACCCTTCCCATATATAATTTGACAATAGTTAAATTTAACAAAAATATTTTCCATACTACGGAATTTCCAGAATGTATTTTCTGTTTGATGAAATCACAATCCTGTTGCTTTCAAAATATGAAGAACCCACATTGCTTTGTATCACTTTTGCTACCAAGACTTATGTGGCAATTTCAGTGGCCAAAAGATATCTGCACATGTTACTTCCAGCTATTCAAAGTGCTAGTTTCAATATCTGTGTGATGTGAAATTCTTCAATGACGTAATAAGTGCAGCTACTGTGCCTCCATATAGTGAATGCAGTGCAATACACCTTTTTAAGTGCACTAAATACACATATATCTTATTTTACTATTTGCTACCTACATAGTAGTTGCTTGTTCTCTGGATCATCCAATAATGTAAGCATATTAATTTGCTTATATTTCTAGCTGTCTTTTTTCCATCTTATATGACATCACAGACTTTGTACCAAGACAATCTGCGCTCCTGTTTTAAAAAAAATGTGGTTGTCAGCAACAATGAGATATGGTTGCTTTTGTCCTGTGTTTGATATTGTTATGATTAGATCTGGCTTTAGTTGAAGCAATATAAATCTTTGTCTATAAAGGAAGCAGTTGTACAAACTTTGGTTGCCCAAATTTAAATTATCTAGAAAAAATATATAAATCACTGCAGTGTATTCTATAGGTTGGCTTGGAAATATCCTGTTTGTTCTTGACCCCTTTTCTCATCTACAATAAATCAAAATAAAAAGAAAGCTCAAGATATATTTTTGTGGATTGTGTAAATTTTATTAAATAATATATACACCCTGTAGATTTGGTCTTCCATGCAATCAGTTGAGCTTCTGGTACAAAAGTCTTTTCGCAGAACTGAAAACTTCTAATTACATTATTTGCACAGGAGGAAAAAAGAACAAGAATCTATCAACAGAGAACTGAACTCTTGTTTAAAAGTCACATTAAAGACCAGGAGAAAAGGTTCATTAAAGAAAAGTAATACCCTAAATGAGGCTAATGTGCTCCCTCTAGTTTCAATGAGCTCTTAAAAATGATTTTTTTTGGAAAAAAATCTATTTTAATTAATTTCTTTGTGAAATGAATTCATTGCATCAAAAAATTATCAGTACAACAAGCAGTAAATGTGCTCATTGCTCAACAGATCCACAAAGTTATTTTTTTTTTAAAGAAGAATAAGCTGGCAGAAAATACTTCGAACATTAAAGTGTGACCTTTTATGCTCTAAAACAAAAAAAAGTTAATTAAAGAACACTTAAAAATCAGCATGTACCCCCTTTGCAAAATAGAATCCTAAGAATAGTCTTCTTATTTTTTTTAATTAGCATTACTGTGCACATGTTGGCTGTGTTTATGGGAATGTAGGTGGAAGAACAAAAGAGAGAATGGAAGAAAAGAAAATTCATTCACACAACAAAATTAACCCAATCACTGGATTTTCTATATTCACACAATATACTGAACAATAACCAAATGGGCTTCATCTGCACAACATACTAAACCACACACACACAGCCACACAAACAACTGAAAAGTGAAGTTTAGCTCTATCTTGGGAATGTTAAATGTTTAAAAGAAAATGTACATATGTTAATAAAAAATGTGACAGTTATTAATGGTTGGTCACAAGATGTATAACTGACTTGAGGTATAGTTTTATAGTTCCTTTCTCATTCCCCACACCAAAAATTGACCTGCCAGGACTTCCGGTTTGCGGGGCTTCAGCAGCGGCAGGGATTCGTGATACTGTGCGATCCCTGCTGTGCTCGCTGCCAAGGTTCCCCCAATCCATTTGGATTTGGGGGATATAGCTGCCCTGTAGAGGCAGCTAAAGATAGAGGGATCTGGATAGGGTTTTGGGGGTGTTGCAGACCCCTTTCCCAGCCGGCAAAATCCCCTTTTCCCAAGGCAGAGGAGCGGCAGTCAGTAATGGCCGCCATGAAGAAACCTGCAGCCGGACAAGATTGTGTAGGAGGAAGAAAGTCGGAAGAGCTGTGAAAGTGGTTTTTGGACCAGGACAAAGCAAGAGAAAGTACCCTGGAATTTTGAAAGTTGCTAAAAATACATTGTTTCCAGAGAGAGTTATAAGCGGCGAATGGAATCCTAAAAGGGGAAGTTTTTGTTTTTTTTTCACTCTCCTTCCTAACGTGACAGCGGATGGAACCATAAAAGAAATCGGAAAACCTGTATTGGAGGTAATTAAATGCTGAAGGGATAAGGATTTCTGAACATTTTTTTTTTAAAAAAGAAATCTTTTTTGGCTTTGAGTGGGAAGGGAGAGGGGGAAAAATGGAGCAAAATTTGAATGTAGGGAGAAGATTGCCTAAAACTCAAAAGAATCATTAAACATCAATAAGACTTCTAAAAGATATATCTTAAACGGAACTTTGTGACTAAACTTTAACCCCAGAAAGAGAAAGTGAAGAAGGAGAAAGTATTTAAAAGAAATGGCTTGTTTGGATTGTTTGGTGATTTGGGAACTTCTGAGAATTATCTTTGATTAAAAGCACTTGAGTGGTTGTTTGGAAAACCTTTTTCTCTCTACAATGGCATCACTTGTGGATGGATTGAAACTTGTATACCAAAAATATGAAATAGAAAAGCAAGAAGGGAAGGATGCGCTTGGCACTCTTTTTCAATTTTTAGAAATGGCAGTTTGTACTTATGTAAAGCTGAATGCGCAACAGGATGACTGGGACAAAGAAGAAGACATTTTTGATGAACAAGTGACTTTGGTTGGGGAAGGAAAGGAGAAAGAGAAAAAGAAAAGAAGACTTTAAGACTTGGAAAAACAACCAAAAAAGAGAAGAAAAAGGTGAAAAGGGGATACTATGTTAGAAAACAATAGAAAGGAGGAAAGCAGAATAAAAGGGAGGCGGAGAGACAAGGGGGTAAAGAGGACAAGGAGAAGAATAAGCAAGGGAGAAAGGAAGGGACGAGAAGCCTTAATGGTGGGGAGCAAGATGCAAAGAAACAAAAGTCTTTTAGAGATAATGGATAAACTTTATTGAAAAAGGGATTCTGGAAAGGTACATAAGATTGTATTTTTACATTTGTACTTAGAAATAACCTTAGAAAATTGGAAACAATATGCAATTTATAATGTGATAAAATATTTAGTATAATTTAGTGAAATTTTTGTTAAGAAAAGGGGAATACTTTAATGAAACAATGATTTAAGATATGTGATGTGGGGTAGGGGAAATAATTATGGAAAGCATAAGTGTTCCCATAAAGGCATGATATTTAACTGAAATGGGTAAAATGCTTAAGATATAAATGATTGCTAATATTAATGACTAGACTATGTTATCCTAGTGAAATTTTTTGTGAAATGAGAGATCTGAAGTAGGAGAAGGGGGAGCATTCTAATGAAATAATGATTTATAATATGTGATGTGGGGGGGGGGGAATAACTTTATGGTGCTCCCATAAAACTTTGTGATTTAACTGAAAAGTAATGTGCTAAGTGTTTAAGATATAAATGAATATTAATATAAATGAATAGATTTGTATTGGTATTGATAATATTGTATAATTTTAGAATATACCAGACAGAATCCCAATGTAAGCTATGTATTCTATATTAAGTATTATAAATGTAGAGAAGGCGGAGCTTCGTTTCAGCGATACAGCTGCAATCTCGGGGCTCCGAGATCACAGCTGATATTTTTGCCCCTGGTCGGTCCCAACAGACCTAAACCGTCCTGTAGAGACGATGACCGTGAACGGCACACTCTCTGGATCCCAGGGACATTGCAAAGTCCCTGGTTTGATCCGGAAGAAATCCTTTTGCTGATGGCGGAGAGGCAGCCTCCATGCTGCTGAAGTCGGGATAGCTCCGGAAAGGAAGAGGCTGAAAGTGAAAGTGTGTTGGCTGGGTGAGAAATTTCTTTTTTCTTTTTGTTAATTCACTGAGATTTGAAAGGACACTCTGAATATGAGAAGAAACCTGTGAGATTTTTTTTGACAAAACTGTATGAACGGCGTATTTTAAAGGGATGTCAAATTAAAGCTTGGATCTTTTTTTTTTCTTTCTCTCACTTTTTCTTTGGACTTTAGCGTGATTTTGTAGTTAACCGGACTGAATTTTCCCTTATATATATTCTTATGCTCCTTTTTGATTTTTTAATTTTCTTTTAGGATAGAGGCTCCCTTTGGCTACTTTCTCTTCATATATATATATATATATATATATATATATATATATATATATATATATATATATATATATATATATATATATATATATATATATATATGTTTTCTTAAGTTTGTATATGTATATGTATATGTATATGTATATGTACATGTACATGTACATGTACATATACATATACATATACATATACATATACATATACATATACATATATATATATATACCTTTTCTTTTTTCTTAACTCAAACTAAGTTTTTCTGGCTGGGGGGGAAGTGCATTAAGAAACTTTGTAACACTGCCAACTAGAGGCTTGAAAATATTTTATTTGAATTGGAGAGAACTGTGAAAAGACTCCTTCTCAAGGACATTTCAATTTGATAAGGTAGAGGAAAGAGCACAGCAGAATATTATTACAGGTGCTTTCCTGGACTCTTATCAACATTTCAACACTTGAGGCTTGGCTTTGAAGCTTGTGGAGAAGAGAGTCATAATAAGAGCCTTGGACAACTAAACAAAGTGCAGTGTTTTCTTTTTTTTTTTTTTTTCAGTTGTGGTACCCCTCCTTACCAGCCTCTCTGTAAATTTTAATCTTCGTAATATTCTTATTTTTGCTTTTTATTTTAAAGGGAAAGCCTCAGAATTTTTTCTTTATTTTCTTTTCTTCTCCTTTTTACTGGGATTTTTTGCTTTTTCCATCCATGTTTTTGGACCATTCTGCCTTTTTCTTTTTATTATTGAGATTTCCCAATTGGATTAAAGTGTGAAGAACCTGAAGGAATTTTTTCTTTTTTTTCTTATTTTTGTTCCTCTTCTTCTTAATTATTATTATTATTATTATTATTGGGCTTTTTTCTTCTTTTTATTTTTCATTTTTTTTTATTGTGGATTACTTCATAATTGGATTAGGGTTTAGAAGAACTTGAAGATTTTTCTTCTTTTTCTTTTTTGCCATCGGGCCTTTCACTATTGGATTTTCCCATTTTGGATAAAATTGGCTATTCTACCAGTTGGATTAAAAGTTAAAAAGAATTTGAAAATCTTGAAGCAGTTAAAATGAGCAGAAAACCCATATCTTCTGGCATTTCTACCTCTACCTCTGCCTCCCCACCAGCGGGAGGACGTTTAATTCAGATAATGTTGAAGCAAGACAAAGAACAAGAAAAAGTGACTTTACAGATGATTATGCAAGGAATCCAAGATCTCAAGATAAAAACAGATACTATTGAACAAAGAACAGAGAAGACTGATGAAAAAGTAGAAAATATTCAACAAATGATGGTGAAGTATGATGAGAGATTCCAAAAAATTGAGGAAGAAGGTAAACAAAGAGAGAAGATTGGAAATATTGAAGCATATTAACAGTGGTTGAACAAGATAAAAGTGGGGTGTTGAGGTGGGAGATGGAGAGGTCAGAATTCTATCTCAGATTTCAAAATATAGAAGAGGAAAAAGGACAAAACTTGGCTGCAATAATGATAGAATTGTTGGCAGATGCTTTGGAAATTACAGAGGAAAAGATGATGGATGGAGTAGACGAGGTATACCGAGTTTATACAAGATATGTGATGAGAAATAACTTACCAAGGGAAGTCCATATCAGATTTACCAAAAAATCAATTAAAACACAAATATTACAAGCTGTAAGAGAGAAGACGTTGAAATACAAAGGCAAAGAGATTGTGGTTTTTAAAGAAATACCCAGAAGAGTGAGAGAGATGAGAAGAGAAGAGAATATCGATTTCTGACCAAAATGCTATTGAAAAAGGAAGTGAATTATAGATGGCTGATTCCAGAAGGATTAATGTTTACGTGGCAAGAACAGAGACATAGAATTGATTCAATTGAGAAAGCAGAACTTTTCCACACAGAATTTTTTGGAAGGAGAGAAGAAGAGGCAGAGAAAGAGGTCTCATTAATTGAGTTTCAAGAGGAACAACTGGAGACTGAAAAAGAGGAAGGTGCAGTAAGTGGACAGGTGGATAGTAAAGAACAGCATGAAGTAAGATCCACGAGAGCTGTTCGACCTAAATATAAAGCATAATTATGGAAGAAAAAAAGTTGATCACAATGAATATAAATGGACTCAATTCAGCTGTTAAAAGAAGGAAAATCTTTCATAAATTAGAGAAATTAAAATTTGATATAATTTGTCTGCAAGAAGAACATCATGAACAATTGTTAGTACAGCCAAAATTAGGGAAAATATTTACTTCTTTGACTCAATGTAAGAAAAGAGGAGTGGTTCTATACATTAAAGAGGCTATCCCAGCAAAATTGATTTATACTGATGAAGATGGAAGAGTATTAATGGTGGAAATAATGGACAACAATATAAAAATACTTTTGATAACAATTTACGCTCCGAATGATAAACAAGAAAAATTCTATAAAAAATTACACATTAAAATAATTGGACTGGACTATGTTAATATAATTATGATGGGAGACTTCAATGGAATTGTGGACAATAAACTAGACTATATAGCAACAACAACAAAACAAAATAGAAAGACTCTCCCTAAATCTTTTTTTAAAATGGCAGACAAATTAACTTTAAAAGACATTTGGAGAGAAAGAAATGTTAAAACTAAATAAAACACTTTCTACTCAAATAGACATTTATCATGGTCCAGATTGGATATGATTAGATATTAATATCTAATATTCAAGAAACAAATATTGAAATAAGTACTTGGGCAGATCATAGCCCAATGACAATTAAATGGAAGGGACAAAAAAAAAAAGATCGAGATGGACATTAAGCAATACTATTTTAAAGGAAAAAGATTTTGTACAATGGATGGAGAAAGAATTGGCTTTCTTCTTTAGAGAAAATAAAAAAGAAGATACTTCAACACAGAATGTTTGGGATACAATGAAGACATATGCTAGAGGTTTGATAATAGAATACATAAGAAAAAAGAATATTAGGAAAAGGCAAGTCACTAAGGCCTTGGAAGATGAGTATAAAAGACTTGAAAAAGAATTACAGAAAACGCCACAGAAAAAGGATATTAAATTGAAGTTGGATATAACTAAACATAAAATGGAATTAATAGAGAAAGAAGAATTGGCACAGAAAATTAGAAATGCTAAACAGAATTATTTTGAAGATGCAAATAAACCAGGTAGTTGGCTAGCATATAAATTGAGAAAGGAGAAAGAATCAAGAAAAATATTGAAGTTAATAGATGACCAAGGCCAAGTTTGTTATGGTAATAAGGAGAAAAAAGAAATTATTCGAGACTTCTATGGGCAATTATATAAACAATGAGGAAAAAGTCAAACAGTATCTACAGAATGCTAACCTACCAAAGATATCTAAAGAGACTGAAGAAATGCTAGAAAGCAATATAACAATGATGGAATTAACTGAAGCACTTAAGAAACAAAATAATGGGAAAGCACGAGGTCCAGATGGGATTCCGGCAGAATTTTATAAAACATTACAAGAATCATTGAGTATTCCATTGCTAGAAGTTATGTATGAAGTTATGTTAAAGAAGATGATACCCAAAACATGTCAGAGGCTTATATTACACTTATACCAAAAGAAGAGGCTGATCCACTGCAAATTAAGACTATAGACCTATTTCTTTATTAAATGCAGACTATAAAATCTTTGCTTCAATTTTAGCAGAAAGACTTAAAAAATATTTAAATAATTTCATTCACTCAGATCAAAATGGATTTCTGCCAAAGAGACAAATTAGAGACAATATGAGAGTAATCTTGGATACTTTGGAATATTATGAGGCAAACCCTGAAAAGCAAATGGCTTTGATATTCCTAGATGCTCAAAAGCCATTCGACAATGTGAACTGGAGATTTATGTTATTATTATTGGAACAGATGGGTTTTGCCAGAAAATTTATCCAAGCAATAGAAGCCATATACAATAAGCAGACAGCAAAGGTAATGATGGAGGGAGAACTTACAGACTTTATTAATATAAGAAAAGGCACAAGACAAGGATGTCCCCTATCTCCTTTGCTATTTGTATTGACTTTGGAAGTGTTGAATAGAAATATTAGAGATGATAAAAGCATAAAAGGAATGAAAATTAAAAAGGAAGAATTTAAACTGAAAGTCTTTGCTGGTGACTTAGCCTTTATTTTAGAAGATCCGTTAGAAACAGCTCCAAAGTTATTGGAAAAGATAGGGATATATGGTGAGGTGGCTGGTTTGAAAATAAATAAAGACAAAACAAAGATTTTGACAAAGAACATGCTACTGAGACAGAGAGAAGAACTGGCAGGTCTGTTGAAAATTCAAGTTACGAATAAGGTCAAGTATCTGGGGATATACTTGACAGCAAGATGTAGCACATTAAAAGAAAATAATTATATTAAACTTAAACAACAGATAACTTTAGATTTGAAGAAATGGAAAAACTTACAATTGTCATTAATAGGGAGAATTTCAACAATCAAGATGAATATTTTACCCAGAATTCTATTTCTGTTTCAAACAATACCAATTTGGCTTGGAAAATACTATTTTGAAGATTTAAATAAAATTATGCTGAAGTATATATGGCAAGGTAAGAAAGCGAGAATAAAGCTAAAGCTTTTGCAAGACGCTAGAATTAGAGGAGGTTTTGGCCTGCCTAATTGGGAATTGTACTACCAAGCTGCAAATTTGATGTGGGTCAAGGAATGGATAACATTAAGAAAGACCAGATTGTTAACACTAGAAGGTCATGATTTGCTGTTGGGTTGGCATGCTTTTTTATGGTATAAGGGAACGAAAACACAGGGTTATTTTAGAAGACATTATATTCAGGAGTCTTTGTGGTTAAATTGGGAGAAGATAAAAAGACAATGTTATTTGAAAATTCCAGTTTTTTTTATCGACTATCGAAGCATTTTCCTACCCTATAATTTATAAGAAGGAACAAACAGTTAGATACCTGGCTCATATTACCTGGCTCATATTAGATACCTGGCTCATGTTAGATACCTGGCTCATATTACCATATGTGGTGGACTTGTGAGGAGGCTAGAAAATATTGGACTAAAATTCACATGTGGTTGGAAAAAATGATAAAGAAACATATAGATTTGAAACCGGAATTCTTTTTATTGGGAATCTTACCAGATACATACAATAAAGACTTGAAATATTTGATTGTAAATGTATTAACAGCGGCTAGGATTGTATTTGCTAAAAATTAGAAGAATAAGAAAATACCATCGCAGGAAGAAATTATTAAGAAAATATTGGAATGTGCTGAGATGAGTAGATTGACATTTGAAATTAGAGAGCAAGAGGATAAACAATTTTATGAAATTTGGGATCTTTTCTATCAATGGTTAGATGACAAAATACAATAATAGAATATTTAGAATGTTAGACAGCAAGGAATATCTTTATTTTTTCTTTTTCTTTTGTTTTTTGACATTATATCTATAAAGGGTTTGTAGGACAGATCTGGTATGATTTGTTATAGAATAAACTGTTTAAAGTATTGTTATTTCATAAAGCATGAATGATTAAAAATATAGTCAAATGATTTTTTAATAGTGATATTAGGATATATAAGTTTGGATTGACAATATGAGTTGTTATGTAACATAATTGTAATTGAGACTACAAAATGAATGCACAAAACTGATGAACCAAACGACACACTGTATGTACATAAGAGAGTTGATGTTTTTATGTCTTGTTTGTTTTGTTTGTTTGTAGAAAATCAATAAAATTGTTTTTTTAAAAAAAGTATTATAAATGTAGGGGAAAGAGATAAAGGCGTCATACTCCAATTAGTGTACAGGACAAGTTTTCTTCAAAGAAGAAAGATAAATGGATAGTGGAAATAGAACAGACAAAGAATAATAAATATTATGATTCGAATTGAGATGAGATAAATAAAATAAAATTAAGAAAATTTAAAAGAGAGGAGAAGCTATATAGAAAATTGAAAATGCTAATAAGATATGGAATGGTATACAAAACGAATATGAATTTGAATTTGTGTCTGTACGAAGAGTTTTAACCCGGGACTAAGCAACTTTCAGAAAAGAGGTTTTTTATGTTTATATGTTTTGTGTTTGTGTGTGTTTATGTTTGTTAAAGATTAATAAAATTTGTTCAAAAAAAAAATTGACCTGTCAAAATTCAAATTAATGCTATGATTAATGGCTAATATTACCAGATTTCACCTCATCTGTAATGCCTTGTATCTATTATATTGCAAGACACTGAGGAATCAATTCCTTCAAATGAAGAATATTTGGAAAAAAATGCTTCAAACGCACTGTCTTTTCTCTAAAACTATTGGTAATGTCAGAGGTATATGCAGGGACACAATTTTGGAGCAAGCTCTTGAGGCTGGGCTTGTGCAAGTTCCTGTTTCATTTCACCAAAAGAAAGTTATTACTCTGATATTGCATATTAAATCTCTTTATTTCATTCCAACCTACTGTGGTTAAGTTCTGATCTTTATCCAAGTCTAGCAAGTTGCCATCATGAACAAAATGCTTTCACCATCCGTTATACAGAAAGCACTGTATGAAAATGGTGGGGGGAAATGCAACTTTCTCTAAAGAATCAGTAAACTAATGTTTCTCATCCCCTGGCTTATGTTTAAAGAATTATGTTTAATTCTTTCAAACAGAATATTTTTACTGAATTCCTATTAAAATCTACACCCTATGAAGAAAATTGCAAGAATTAAAAATTAAGAAGCCCAGTTTTAAGTATTCGATTTTAGACCTTGCCTTCTCTACTTTCTACAATGATCTCTCTTGTTTTCAACCTATCTCTGCCTCATCAAATGTTACTGTATGGTTATTAGTATCGAATTCAGTGCCACTTTTGTGAGCTGGACAGGAATAAAAGAGCAAAGAAGTAATACATAATTGTTTTTTGTAAAATTATAAAGGGATACTTTGCTTCAAGAAAGCTTTGCTTTGATGCAGCAATTTGAATCAAATGGATTCAAGAATTTTATACTGTAATTCTTCAAATGAAACACAGGAAGTAAAATTTGAGATAGAGTGATTTTGAAATTTTTTCTCCTTAAGTCCATTAAATTTAGAGCAGCATTCTGAATCAGAGTGTCATTCAGACATGTGAATTTCAATGTTTAGAATCCCAAGTTAACAGATTTCGAAAACATGTGAGAGAAAGCTGATTTATAGCATTCTATGAAAAGCAGTACTTTCATTAGAACTGGAGTTTCCTGTTGAGGATATACTGGTTATACTAGAATATTTTGAGTTTTGGTCTTTTGCTAATTATTATTAGGAACAGAAATACAGCTTTTCAAAAACATACTAAAATGTGTTTAATGTGTTAAGGAAGGAAATATATTTAAGCAAGATAAGTTTGGAAGAGGAGCTAAGCTACATTACTGTTATCTATTCCTTAATAGGCTGTTCATTAATTAAGTTATTAACAAAGTTGGAACTGAAGCTGCATTACAATTTCAATCTCATGGCATAAATCCAGACAAAAGATGAGAGGACATCTTAATTATGCTACTGAGTTAATAAAGACTAAACCATCATGTTGTTGAGCTAAAACTATAATTTAAAAATGACATCAGCCATCCATTGAAGATCAACAAGATTTTTCTATGATAAATTCCTAAACAGGTACTATTATTTTTTACGTGAACAAACCAGTTACCGATTGTCATTTCTTTCAAACTGATTGTTTTAAAATTCTGTGTGTGTGTGAGTGTGTGCATGTGCACCTGTCTGCATCATTTACACAAACATATATTAAAGGCAATCTAGATCAGAGCAACCATACATTTTATCAGATAAAATATATGCTAATAGCTCAAATTTGACTGTGACTTATTCGTTCATTCATACATGCATACATGCACTGTCTGATACCCAATGACACCGGGCAGTTTGTGTTTCTTTTCCAGATGCTAATAGATTAAACATGCAAAGATCAATCTGAAATGTGTAAGCACTTTACGGAAAGCAATTCTCCATCTAGTTAATTCAGAGCCATCAATCTGGATTTGATTCCTGGTAACTGCAAGGAAGAATGTCGATTTTGAACTAACTTTTGTAAGAACTTTTAGCCCTTTCATGAATATTTCAGTAATCTTTGAACCAACCACCTTGTCCACTGAGTTTCCATTTACTACTTCTCATAATGTTGCCAAGCAAAACATTCCTTTTAACCCACAAAAGTGTAGTTTTCTACTTTCTGACTGCAAAGCATTCAGGGTTTATGTAGCCCAGAACTAACTGAATACTTGTTTGTTTGTTTATAATGTTTGAAACTCTTAGAAACCATCTCAAGACCCACAATTTAAGTCATTTATCATCTCTCTCATTCTTTTTCAGTGTTCAGTCTCCATAACCATGCACTATTATTGCTTTTACTATTCTGATCTTGGATGCAGAGGTGGTAATCAGCAGGTTCTGACCAGTTCTGGAGAACCATTAGCGGAAATTTTGAGTAATTCAGATGGTAACCTTCCCCCAGGAGTGGGGAGGAAATCGAGATTTTACAGTATCCTTCCCCTGCCATGCCCACCAAGCCACACCTACCAAGCCATGCCATGCCCACCAAGCCACACCCACAGAACCAGTACTAAAAAAAATTAATCCCATCACTGCTTGGATGTCATTGATATATCATTCATGATCTTGTCTAAGTTTGTCATTGCCATCCTCCCTAGAATTAATTTTATTTTATCTAGCACACTCCAAACATATCTTAATCTACTCTTTATCTTACCTAAATAAAAATTACCTCAAACTTACTTGGTCACCAGCAACTGCAATGTCACTAAACATGTGCAATGATATTGTTTGTCTTCTTAATATTTAATATTGGTCTGGTTTTTTCACATTTCCCTTTTAATTTCACAATGAGTTTTATTTTTAGCCAACAAAATGATGTTATCTCTGTATCTCAAAATATTTCAATCTCCTATTTTGATTCCAGTTGTCATCTCTTCTATTATTTCCATTCTTCGACATCATATACTGTATATGATAAACAGATATGGGGGAAAATCTGTAATCTTATTTCACTCTCTTTTCTATTTAGAATAATTTTGATTCTTGAAATGCAATTCTTCATTATAAAGATTATTGCTATTTGTAAAATTTCTTCAGAAAGAATAATCAGATAGTCTAAAAATTCCTAGTACTTTTCATCCATTTTGTCATGATTTTCACAATGAAAGCTATTGCGAAGCAAAGGTAATCTTGCAATCTCGTTTCTTTTTCTTATTATTACATCTTATATTACTTTATTATTAAGATATAACATTATTATACAGATATAGGTATGTCGGTATTACATTGTTACACAACTTATATTATTTATCTAATCTTATGTTCCTCTACCTTTTTTGAACCCTGCCTGTTTGTTCAACCTTTTTCTGTTCTTTATATCTTTTTTTTTTTTGTAAGTTCTTAACTTACCAAACATTGCTTCTGTGAGGTATTAGTATTATGATCTCTATTCGTCACATTGATCTAATAGTCTGAAAGCATGCTCTCCATGTATATTATCTTGATAACACATCTTTATTTTTTTCTTTAGAGTTTAGTCTACACATATGTTGCACGAATAATTCATGGCCTATTCCAATCTGTACCTGAAGTTGTTTTGGTTGATTAGATTGCACTTTTCCATCTTCAGTTTCCTAATATGTAGCTTTTTGATTCTGAAGAAATCCACCAGAGATCTCCATATGTAGAGTCTTTCATTTATATTGCTTAAATAAATTTCCCACAAAGAGATTTATTTGCAGACTGCTATTAATATATCATCTGCTTTATTGTGGTTACCCAATCCAAACTATCCTGTAAATCCAGATTCTTCCATTTCTCCAGCTTCATTTGTTTTATTATGTCCTGTCTTGATATTTCATCTATAATAGTAAGGCTTATATATGGAATGCTTCAGTTCCAAATTTTCCCTTGTTTTTACTTCATACATTCCATGATATTGCAGTATCTGTTCCTGTAGAATTGGAAACTCCCTTTTCAGCACTGGCACCAACTGTGAATAAACTTTGTTGAAATGTTGGTCTGGCTTTTCCATCATAAGGTTGCACCTGTTCTCTAGTAACTACACTTGCCCTTGGAGCACTGTCTGGGCAATTGTTTACGGAGATTCTCAGTCATCCAGGTCATGGTTGTCCCAAAGATGCTTTCTGAAAAGGCAACTGGACTTTCTGACTTTTCTTTGAAGATGTTTTTGCTTTTCATCCAAGAAGAAGCTTCTTAGATGAAAAAGCTTCTTGGACGAGAAGTGAAACATCTTCAAAGAAAAACCAGAAAATCCAGTTGCCTCTTGAAAAAGCACCTTTTAAGACATGTCTAGGTAATTTACTTTAAAAGGGACATAGAGAACATAGAATACATTCAGAGGAGAGCCATCAGGATAGTGGTGGCATAGAAACAAATCCCTATGTGGAACAAAGAACAGGTAAAACTATGGGGGAAATAGAGTAGCAGTTTATGAATATCTAAAAGGCTTTTGTGTACAAGAAAAATTATTATGTGTTAAAATTGAGAGATCACAAGGATCAATAGATTGAGAGGCAGAGATTCAGCTTGAATTTTTGGAAGAATTTCTGATGGTGCTTTGCCTGCTAATTACATACAAGACAGCCTGTACTACACATTCAACATATTCACTGTAGTGATGTGAAAGCAACTTAGTTGGTGATTTTGCTTTTGTGGAAGCCGTTTGGCTGTCAATATTTTAGTCAGGTTGCATAGTTCAGTCTTAATGTGTGTCTTGTCTGCCAGGCGTTTGGTTCTAGTAATTAGTTTTTTAGCCACGGAGTTTATCTGTGCTGGATGGTGGTGGGATTGGGCATTGAGGTAGCAGTTGGTGTGTGTTTTCTTCTGGTATATGGTGTATCCTAGTGTGCCATCTGCTTTTTGGAAATTAGTACATCTAGGAATGGTAGTTGTTTGTTTGTTTCTGTTTCCATGGTTTGACAGCCAACGGCTTCCACAAAAGCAAAATCACCAACTTGATCCACAAAAACACACTGAGACATAATAGAGACCCAGAAGATGAACAGACCCATGGAACAGCTATCCTGCCCTACATAAGAGGCACTACAGACAAAATTAGTAAGATACTATATAGACACCACATCAAGACTGCCTTCAAAACAGACAGAAAAATAACAACCATCCTCAGAAACCCCAAAGACAAAATTGACCTGGAAAACCAAGGCATATACGAAAACCAAGGCATATCCCCTGTGCATCATGCCCGGCCACATACATTGGACAGACCAATAGAAGAATAAGCACCTGCCTGGATGAACACAAAAATGCAGTCAAAAAGCTGGAACACACTTCCTTACTAGTCCAACACATGGAAGCCACAGGTCATAGCATCAACTTCAATGGCACCAAAACCCTAGCCACCAGGCTGTCAATCATTTGGAAGCCTGCACTCACAAACAAAAAAAATCTCCACACCACAAGCCAGGCAAACACTTGGGCGCAAACAGATCCCTCCTGATACCTCCAGCTCAAACACACCCCAACCAGGCACCCAGATGAAACCCAGCTTCCTAACTAATGATAGTCGTCCATTTACCCGAAGCCAAGCTGCACTAAAGGCCTCCAATAAAGTAACACAATGTTGCCAGCCAATCAAGATACAAAAAGAGCCAAAAAAACAGAAAGAAGATATTAGAAGCAGAACATAGCAAACTCCAAGACCAATAAACACAGACCAAGACTCTCAACCAATCAGGATGAAGAAAAAACCATTCTGTCACAGCAATAGGCTGCCCTAAATTTAAATCTGAAACCACTGTAAAAGTCTAACTCACAGATGAACACTATACAGAAGCCTGATGATGGCAGATGAGATTCTGCTGAAACGTTGCTACAACTTTAAAAGCATCACTACTATGACGTGGGAAAATACCCGAACAAAGCTGAATGCTATATATATATATACCCGAACAAAGCTGAATGCTATATATATATATATATATATATTCAGAAGAAAGAGAGATTGCTCTTCGGGAAAAGGTTTTTATTTTTGTTCAGAATTTTCGGATTTGTTATCTCAAGTCCGTCTTCAGTGAACAGTTAGTTGGAGATGTGTCAGGGAAGGAGCTTTGGTCGTTATTTCTGTCGTTGGTGTCAGCGTTCTGTAGATTGGCAGCGCGGGCATCAATCGCGTGATTGGCTTGTCAGTTGTTCTGGGTGCGAGCTGGGTTGTTTTTTGATGTTGTTCATCCAATTATCACGTAAACTTTAGTACGTGATAATTGGATGAACAACATCAAAAAACAACCCAGCTCGCACCCAGAACAACTGACAAGCCAATCACGCGATTGATGCCCGCGCTGCCAATCTACAGAACGCTGACACCAACGACAGAAATAACGACCAAAGCTCCTTCCCTGACACATCTCCAACTAACTGTTCACTGAAGACGGACTTGAGATAACAAATCCGAAAATTCTGAACAAAAATAAAAACCTTTTCCCGAAGAGCAATCTCTCTTTCTTCTGAACTTCTATCTCGGGATGCAAACCTTCACAATTCTACGATATATATATATATATATATATATATATATATATATATATATATATGTATATGTGTGTGTGTGTGTGTGTGTGTGTGTATGTATATGTATATGTACATGTACATGTATATGTATATGTATGTATATATATATATATATGCTTTAAGCATTCCAAAAAAAGCAAAAGTGCAAGATCTTACTTTTACAAAACCAACTTAGTTTTTCATTTATTTTAGTCAATTTCTGAATTAATTTGTGAAGTCAAGTCTCTGCTAAAAATCAATATTTGCACAAAGTTTGTGTGATCACTAAGTATTGATATGTTTGTTTTTTTTCTTTATGTAACACTAAGTAGAAAAAACTGGTTATATGTGTATTCACAATATATAATATATAATGTATATAATATGCAATGAATATATGTACACTTTGAAAGTGAGATTTGGTTAGTATGCATGAAAATGAAAATCAAATTAATTGTTCACCAGAAACTGCTCTATTTCTGCTAGAAATTGAGTTGCTGCTTATTTCTTTATTAGTAAATATAACATTGCAAAATCATACGTTTTTGGTTATCTTTATCTCCTATCTCAGTAGCACTGCTTTGACAATTTTCCACTATTTTGAGAAGCAGGACTAAGTAAAATTTCCTTGGAAAAATAAAAGGGTAAACTTTAAAAGTGTCTTACAATTACAATAATGTTATTCAGAAGCTCGGTTCTATACATCATGCAAATAGTTTTTAATTAATATTTTTAGTGAGTGAATGTAGATAACCATCAGGTTAAAAGGCAATATGGTGTCTTTTAGATTTTCTGGAGTTCAGCTTCCAAAAATCCAGTCAGCATAACCTATAAATAGTGATTATAGAAGTGGCAACCAGAGGAAATCATTAAGAAATATTGGAATGTGCTGAAATGAGTAGATTGACATTTGAAATTAGAGAACAAGATGATAAACAATTTTATAAAATTTGGGATCTATTCTATCAATGGTTAGACAATAAAATATAGTAATGAAATATGTAAACTTTTAGAAAATAATAAAGATATAAAGATATATTCTTTTCTTATTATATCTACAAAATGATTCAAGGATAGACCTGGGATGATAATATGAATAAAAGTATAGTCAAATGATTGATTAATAATGATACAAAAGTATTTAATATATTGATTGAAAATACGAGATTATATACAACGTAATTATAATAGAAGAAATGGAAGCACAAAACAATTTGTAAACCAACCGGCACACTGTATGTACATATACGGAAGATGATTTGAAGTTTTTATGTTTTGTTTGTTTTAAAAACCAATAAAAATTTATTTAAAAAAAAAAAAAGAAGTGGCAACCCAATAAATCAACACTCAGAAATAAGACATTCAATAAATCTCTCATTTAAATTATGTAATGTTAATGAAAGCATGGACAATGCATTACAGGTTGAGAAAAACCATGACTACTTGTCATCACATTCCTGAATTCTTTGCAAATGACCAATTATTTAAATGTCATGTTTGCTCATATAATCATCCTAACAACAATGGATAACTAACAAATACATTTTTAAACTAATCTTTAACCAGGTCTCTGCCTTCTTGTCAGAACAACCCAGGTAAATGGGGGATTCTAAGTTAAATCTGTATCTACAGCCTAGCTCATACTTGTTATTTTTCTAGACCAAACTTTTAGGACATATGGAAGGTAATTCACTGGAATGTGAAAACGGATAATTCTGAAGGGAGCTATTATCATTTTGATTCATTGCAGCTATTGGAAAGTTGGTCTTACTGAGGCATGGAAGAGTTGATGGCTCCTGCTTCACAGATTTATGAAGCAAAATGACCTGTCTCCTCCAATATGTCCCCCCATCCCAAAAATAAGAACAAAACAAATCTCTATCTATTAAATCTCTAGCTGCTTTTAACTTTCTGAAACTTTTTTATTCCCTTATCTCTGTTACAGAACAACTACTGCTAAAAAGAAATCTTCACAGGTTATGAAGGAACAAGTATATGCTACGATTTTCCACTGGGCTTATTGTGTTGAAATTAAATGTTGTTTAATGCTAAATGCTTCATGACCAGGACCTAATAGGTTTAATGTTGAAAGCCTTGTGATTTTGTAACATCAATCAGCCTTTCTTTCTTTTCAGTATAGGAGTAGATGAGTGTTTTGTTTTTTGAATATGGGTGTAGAAATCAGTTTGGGAATGTTTGGAAACAATCTGGGACAGAAAAGGAATTTTGAAGTGAAATGAAAGTAAAATAGACAGATCCATCTATAAGTATGGAAAACTATGAATATAAAGGAATTTCATAGAATTCATTTCTCTCTTCTAAATATTGTACACATTTATGTTATTAATATATGAAGTGTTGTAGAGCGGCGGTTACAGAGAGAGACGGAGCCAGGGAAAAAGCTAACAGACTTTATTCAATGAATAAAGGGTCGCCATGGCTGCGGATGGCAATCTGACAGCCAGCTGGTGGCGACAGCTGATGCCGTTTGACAGTTCCCTTTTATAGCCGGCTGTCAAACAGCATCAGCCAATGGGAGCGGTCGACGCTCCCGTGCAGGTGGTGGACCAGAAGGAGAACTGCAGCTTAGTCCTTAAATATAGCACAAAGATTTTTTAAAATCTTGCAGATAAGACACATCTGCATGTTAACTATCAAACAAAAAACAAATCAAACAATATGGATATAACATTTAGAGTTCTGATTATATTTCCTGTGAACCTTTTTTTGTTTATAAAGTAAATTGGCAAAGTTCACAGTGTTCCAATTGATTGACAAAGAACATCGCCAAAGTAAGAAGGGGAAAGCTTGTTACAACTTCTCCAGGTTCATTAAATGAATTTCAACGTTAGAAATTATTTTAAGATAAATAATTCTATTATTCTAATTCCATATCTTTTCTCTTGATAGAATAATTCTATTATTCTAATTCCATATCTTTTCTCTTTGTACTCGAGGAGATTTGAATTCCAGTCTGGTTCTCTGGAAATTGTTTCCTAGTAACTGACATCACAATGTTTAAACTGTCCATACATTTTTCACTTTATCTTGTTGGAGGAAAAGCAGCAACTTTGTTCAATAAATAGAATCTGATGTCAGCTTTAAATTTCAGCTGTCACATTTCATGGAAGCGAGGTAGAGGAGTTGAAGAGTTCAAAGTTATTCTGTATGTTGTATTAAGAAATTCCAGCTGCAGTTAATTGGTTCTTGTGATTTATGAAGGGTAGAAGTGGGAGGAGAGAAGGGAGAGAAGATGGATTCTGTGAAATGCACAAAAATAATTTCACTTTGGGAAATTGCCTTTGACATACCAGATCTGTTTCTAAATAAATCAATTGGAGAGAAAATGTCTCGGTGTGATTGATATCATGGATATTTTGGATGCCTTACATTTGACAGGGAAAGTGACCCATGTTTCAAACAGACAAGCTGGAGAAATATACATAAATATTTCAATAATACTTGATCAGAAAGAAAAGGGGATAAAGTAAATGAAAGGAAATAAAATGAACATCAGTCTTCACCACATATTTTTCCAAGCCACTGAGTGTACTATAAATACAAACTTAGAAATGAAAAAATCAGTACACATGTGAGCTCTCTAGAAAGCAGCTTTGTGTCTCCTCTGGAATTCCCACTTGTGTTACTATTGATGAACTTCCATTGCCTGCATTGATTAATTTGCACATCACTTGGCAGTCAACAAATATATGCAAGTTTGACTCCTCCTATTTTCCCCACAATAACAACCATGTGAGGTGAATTGGGCTGAGAGAGAGTGACTGGTCCAAAGTCACCCAACTGGCTTTCATAGCTAAGGCACGATTTGAACTCAAGAGTCCTTCTTTCTAGCCTGGTGCCTTAGCCACTAGACTAAACTGACTCTCATCTAATTGTCAATGAATAAACATGAACACAAAGGAAGTGAGATTAAAAACAAATATTTTAGTTAAGATATAGGTGCATGTGCTATTTTATTTTTATAGAACCTGATACAGAGCCACTCAGTGGCTCTTCATATATCCTTGCCTATATGCAGACACTGAAACAAAACAGTTGAAAGGCACAGAGCTGAACAGTATAATTGCCTCTCAATGTATGACTAGCTGACCAATTAATTTTGTCACTTTTAAATTGTGTGCTTATCAGCATCTTTTGAAATAGGACATACTTTTGCTACTATTTCTGCACACAACTCTCTCTCTGTTCCCTCCCTCTCTCATCCTATAACAGTGTAACAGCGTCCTTTAGGGAGAAACTGAGAAAAGATAGAACTATTAAGTTCCTTTTTTTTCACTCTTGTTCCAGCTGTTCTTTTTTTCCAAGAGTATATATTACTAGAAACTCATATAGTACTTTCTACTTCCACAAACTATTCTCCTTGTGTGATCTTGCAGTGCATTTCAGTTCCCTATTCATTTACTGTTTATTTATTTTCCCCCATTCCCTTTCCTTAAAATAAAAATCTTACATTTATTGCTTTCTTCCTGTCGGTCATGAGACATGATGGGTCTGAGGCTCTGTGTTTGAGATCAAAGCGCTGCATGTAGGGTATAATCATTCCTTTAAATTCTAGCGCATTATATACACAGTTACAGCAGGTTATGTCTCAGACCTTTTGGTCTTAGGGATTTCATTTTGCTTTGCTTTTTTTTATCTTGCTGGATACTGCAGTGAGTGCAGTACAAGCACACTATATTGAATGTGCAGGCAGGGTCCTCCACAGGCATTCACTAATATCTGAATTTCTATCCATATTTATTAATGTCAGCCATGGAATCTATGTCTGTATAAGGGACAGTTATCTGCACTGTTGCATACACTGAATCAGATTATCCAATCCCCTCCTTTCCTGCTAGAGAGAAAAAGATTGCTGTCATTGAAATCTGTAGGCAGTTTTGTCTTTTCCCAAAATCTGGAGAAAAGGAGCTTGAAGTGCTGTGCCGAGAGAGCGGGAGAGAAAAAAGAGAGCTGAGATTTGCCTCCAAGCTCTGATTAAAGCTGGAATTTGCAGGAAGAGTAGTCTGTTTTCCATGGATAGTCTATTATCTAGACAAATAGGAAAACTTTAGCTAAGAATGGTTAGTTTATTTCCTGTCCATGTTTTTAAGTCTAATCTTTTGTCCCTGGTGATTATTATCACTGTAAAATTCTATTCTGCTGTGTTTTGTACAAAAGGACATCCCTTTATATCAGAGTTACTTTTACATTGGAACAGATCTCATCATCTTGAGGTTTGCTCAGAATCTTATCTTAGTTTGAATGTTTTTCTATTGGGGTTCTCCTAAGAAGCTGTTTATGCTTTGAGCAGTGTTTTATTGTTGTTGCCTCTACCACTCATTGTTTACCAAAGTATTGAAAGTTAAAGAAAAAAGTTTATATTCTCCCTCCCTCGATATTTTTTAAAATATCAGTAATTCTGGTTCTATTTCTCTCTCATGAAACTGGCCTATCTCCCACAAAGGAGAAGGAGAAAGAGGGATTATTTTCCTATCTCAATGGCACAGGAGCTGGAAGAAACAGCCAGTAAGTAATCAAAACATTTTGGATGGAAGTGGGCAGGCAGTTAGCATCTCTGAAAAGACAAAGAAACCTCCACTCTGAGTCTAATTCTTTCCATTTTGGAGGATGAGGCAGACAAGAGAGAGGATCTTTCGGTATTGGAGATCTAAAGGGCAAAAGACTCTAACAAAGGGCTGCTAAACTCCCGGCCCCCAGACCAGATGCATCATGCGCTGGCCACACCCACACCCAGTTTAGCAATGGGGGAAAAAGTCCCGTTACATCATGTGATGCCACCATGATGACGTGACTTGGATACCCCTGTTCTAAGGAAAAAGTGGTGAAATGCTGACATTATACAAATAATCCTTCAGTTTGTGAAGCATGAAGGATTTTATCATCCCAAAGAGGTAGTAGTTCCTGACTATGCATACTTTAGCCTTTAGCCAAACAATAATGCTAATTTCCATGTATGGACCACTGAGGGGATGTAGTTGTGTAAGCAACAAGGTTATGCAAAACCCTTTTGACCTCTGGAGCAGCAGTTGAGGCCATGCATATCTTGCAGGCCATGCAGGAGACTGATAGAAAAGAGTTGGCACACTGAAAACTAAAGAAAACCAGTTAAGTACCAGGCTGGAAACCAAGAAACTATCAGTTCTAGTCCCATCTTCGGCATGAAAGATGGCTGGGTGACTTTGAGCAAGTCTCTTTTACTCATCTCATCTCACCCTTACCGGGTTGTTGTGGAAATAGAAGGAGGAAGGAATATTAGTATGTTTGAGTTATTTATAAAAGTGATAAAGGTGGGATTTTAAAAAGTAAAAAAAAAGACCATTCAGGGGCAGCCTGCATATTGTGGTAATGGTTACATTCCATATGATGGAGGGCTGGTTTGAACAGTAGCAAAAATTCAGCCTCACTTTAACAGTAAGGCAGAATGGGTTATCCATGTGCATCTAATGCTTTGTTTACATCCATCATCCTCTTTTAAAGACTCCATAATCCCTTGTGGGGTGGAGTCTGGGCAACTGAATGGAACTGAGTGTTTACTGGCCAGATGCCCTTTCTGTCACCAATGTGGAGGTTTTTTTTCAGCAGATATATTCCCAGTGTGCCCAGAGCAGGGGTAGGATCCTACCGGCATAATAACTGGTTTGGCGCGCATGCATGCATGCACAGTACTTGCAAAACAACATCTCCTGCAAGCAATCAGCATCTCCTACTGATGCACAGCATTCAGCTGTGCTGCACAAAGCAACTAAGGTAAGAATAAAGGACAGCCTAGAGCCCGGGTGGGCAGGTGGGCCCAACCAAAGACAAGAAGATCTCCAGAGAGAACTGGTTTGGTGTCAGCTGATCTTCAGAGCTACCAGTTATATAGAACCAGGCCAAACCAGTAGATTCCCACCCTGGCCCAGAGAGAGAGAAATATCTGCCTCTACCTAGGATAGAACTCACAGCCTCATGCTTGTGAGGCGAGAGCTCCACCCCTAGGCCACCACACTATTCTAATGCTTTGGTCACATGCTTAGTCATATTCAATTGTCAGTGCAGACTAATGTGAAGTAGCTGAAGAACATGATCAGAAGACATTTGGAGCTATTGTTCATTAAAACCAAAAGTCACCTGAGAGGAATATATGGGGGAAAAGCAATATGGCTCTCTGGCATACCAGAAAGATAATCTGGTCAGGATATTCAATAATAGTAATAGGTGATGATGAAGAGGTCAACTTGAGTAAATTTCCAACAAGCTAAGAAAAAGGTCTCTTAACAGCCCTGTCTGGTCTAACATCTGTGTCACTCTTATCCACACAATTGGCAGTTCAACTCAGTTTTCAACACATTGCATGTTGGTGCAAGGCTGACTAAACCAGAGTGGATTCTTTGGTCAAAATTTACTTTTACATTCAGCATGACAACAGTATGGTTAAGTCTCTTAGCAATAAGAAAACAGTTACCAGACTAACACTTATAACCACTGTCTCGAGTATTTACTGTTCTTAAAAATGGGTTGGTGGTGACTATGAATATCATTTTCTCTGCTTCGTTCAGTCTTTCAATTTTTTATATCTTATCTTACCATGCCAGCTTGCCTCTGCTGACCTGTCTGCCTGTCTGCCAGCATTACCCCACCAGTATAGTCTCTCAGTTCTGGATGAGAGGCACTTTCCTTCTCTGTGCCAGCTGCTTAACTGTGCAAGCCACAATGCATGCATGCCCATCAAGGCCCACCTGCTCTACCTGATCTATTCTCTCAACTTGGAATGGATGAAACTTTCCTTCTGGTTTTTTTTTCTCAGAAAGTCCACCTTCTTCAAAGTTTACCAGTCTATCAGAAACTTGCATGTATATTTAAATAAGAACAACAGGGCCCGAAATCTTCTCAGAAAGATGCTTACTGACAATATCTAAATATTCTAGTAAACCACAGACCTGGAAATTTAAGCTTTTCCAGAGGCTTATTAGATATCTTGACCTAAATGACCCTACCATGGAAAAGTAAACATTATATCTTGGCAATCTTGGTTTTGGAAAGAAGTGGTTTTTCCAAAGTGTGAGTTGTATCTTCACAAGAATCCTCAACAAGATGCCTACCTGTCAACACAAAGAAATAGTACTGCTTTGTTGACCTTGGGCAGGTTTAATTCTCAACACAGAATGAATGGGCATATAGCCCAAAATATGGTTTCCCAAATGTTTATTTGAGTGCTAAGATTAGGCCTTTGAATGGAGGTTATCTCTAAATAAGAATCATTTTTTAAAAAAACAATTATTAGGTTGTAAAATTGCTATTTTTTTTAGCTCTTGAGATGGACATTGTTAAAAATAGATGGCAAACACACAAACACATGCAAATGGAGGTAGGATGGGAAAGGTTAATATTATACTGTGCTCTTTTCATTTTTCCATTTTTCATCTTCTTTAAAAAGGCTATAAGACTAAACATTGTGTTCCTTATGCCAATGAAATGTTACATTTTCTGTGCTATTTCTACCATTATAATAGGCAGATAGTTCTACTTCCAATGACCAGCAGGCACTTTTGGATCAAACTTTAGGGTCAGATCTGTCTGATAGGTTCAAACTCCTCCAGTGTCAGCCTGCTTCAGGTTTCCTGCTCCACAAACAAAATTGCCTCTGCCAGCCTGCTTCTCTTTCCCTGCACATTTTTCCTGCCAGACTACCCTTGGTTCTATCAGCCTGCTTCTCTTTCTGTCTGTGCTCATTATATAGGGACATGCTTCCTAGTCTGTTGATCACAACTATCCAATGAATATAATAAGGTTCTGTGCCAACCTGCTTACTTTGCCTGCTTCCCCTGAAACAGCTTCTGAATTCAGAATGATGCTTTATCTCAATGTGCCAGCCTACAGCTTCCAGCCCACTGCACCTGTTTGCTTGTGGTAGCCCATATGACCATTTGTAAGCCCTTCTTTAGATAGGTAGATACTTACTTCAGCCTATCAGCCAGTCTGGCAGCAGTTTACAATGAAGTCCTCTCAGAAGAACCAATTGCTAACCAATAGATTGCAGCAAACGTCATCTCGGGAAGTGTAGTCATACTGAACATCCAGAAAGATCAGGAGATCTTTCTCAGGAGTAGCTGGACATGCTAGGTAACAATGCCAAACCCACCTGGCAACCCCACCCCCACCAAAAAATCCCATAATCAAAGTATATTAATCATCACAAAAAGATAAATTAACTATCTATTCTCAATGTCATAGCAGAAATGCAGGTGGAAACGATTTACTGGGAAATGGAATGTGATCTTTTAAAAAATGTCTAGGAAACTATCTGCATTAATTTATCACCCTTTTCTATATGATTTTGTTGGACAAAAAGGCTATTGTTCTTTCCTTGTTCTCTTAAGAGTTGTTATACATAGCTTATGTTACATAAATGGAGAGCTACGTCTCTAAAAGTCTACCATCCCTACTATTTATATCTCACTTTGTAAACAACAATAAAGAAGCTGCAGCTCAGAATATCAAATTATTGTCTTTTGTCTTCAAATTGAATGGTGGGATCAAACTGAATTATGGTTTCTTCACCATCTAAAACTCTAATTCAGATAGCACCAGGATAGTTTCATGTGTGTGTTGTCCAAGTGTGCTGTAATAAAATTGGGAAAATGAACAAAGTTGTGACAAGCTAGTAGTATTTGCCATGAGAAGGAATGAAATAGCTTGAATGCTAGAATCTGAGTATCTAGGATAATTTATAATTATCAGGATGTAAAGGTAAATAGGGAGCAAATAAGCAATTAGATCACCAGATGAGATGATAGGTTTCTTACTAAATAAAATGGAGCCTCCAAGAAAATTAGAATTACCTTTTTAAGGATACTTAAAAGGAGACTACCCAAAAAGGGTTACATAGGCAAAATAATGTTGATGTCAGTATAAGCGTAGATTATGGTAGATTTAGGCATATCATATTGGGACTGCATAAATCAAGATGACTATTAGATGCAGATCTTTGCAATCCAGACATTAAGCAGGGATGGCTTATGATTCTGTGAAGGATCTCAAGGTGAGTGTAGTAATTAGTAAACATATCATTTCTTCTGGATAATAAGAACTGTAATTAGCTTTTTTCATCTCCTGAATTAGGTTTCTGGAAAAAAAAAATACTTGGGAAGAAATGAAGAGGTGATCTTTGTGTTAAAGTCTTAGCAATCTTGGTTCTGTGGAAATTATGACCTACTTATGGGTTGACCATACGTATTCTAAAAGCAATCTGTTCCTTAGTTCTTAGTATATATAGGCCTCCCCAATCCCATTTCAGCTACGGTTTTTATGTGGCTGGTTGTGGCCCCCCCTGGATCAATCAGAATGTTGGATTATATAGTTTACACAACTTCCTTCAATTTTATGATTTGTATATATTCAATAAATAGGCTTGGGGATAGTTTTCCACTGTAATACAATATTAGTGCCACCCCTATGTCCCTTTCTCTCTTTCTCTCTTTTTTGTGCATTGTCTTATTATATGCAAACTGAGTTTTTCTGAACATCGAGCTTAGATTTTGAGTATGAATAGCATGAATAACTGACTGTTACTATAGCTACTAAAGTGATTGATGAGATGACTGCAAATGCCTGATCATAATACTTTTTGAAGGTGTCATTTTAGCTATCAATGAACATGCAGTTTTGTAATATTTCAAAAAGCTTTTCATCAAAGTGGGCTTGTCCTTCTGCAGCAAAGATTCTGAGTGCAGTTCCTCATTTTGCCATTCTCATTGCTTTTTTTTTTTTTTTGCACAAGTCTCAGCCATCTCTTTAAGTACCAGACCTGAATCTCATATTACAGTTTTCCTAACCTTGTGATGCATTTTTTTCCAGCTATATGGAAATTCAGGAGAAAATGTGTGAGCTTAACTAAATCTGCATTTAAATAAAATGTAAAATTTTATGTAGTGTGGAAAAATCAATATGGAAATCTTTAGTACTAAGAAAACAAAGCCCAAGGGTTTTTCTACAAACAAACTTAGTGAAATTTCCATGGAACAAATATTTTTTTTATACGTGGCTACATTGTAACATGTACATTAATGGAATATGTTTCTAATTAGTACAGCCTGGGAAAAAGGAGAAAATTAGGGGAAATTTTAATTTTAATTTTAGTTCTAGGTTTCTGCTAAGATTTAAACCACCTATTGCTGCTGTGCCTTTAACTGCAGCTTTGTCTGAATTATCAAATGAGGTACCCTTGGTGTGTGAATCATCTCCAGTAAGATTCAAATTATCCCATTCTGTGACATCAGATTTGATTTTATGATTCAATCATAGTAGTTGATCCAATTCAGATAAGACATGTGATTCAGAAATGTGATCAAATCAATCACAAACCAAATTTTTGAACTGAATCTGTTCACAGTTCTTTGCTTTGTGAAAGATACACTAACAAATAGATGGAAAGGCTGGATTCTCTTTGTACTTGAAAGTGGCATTTTAAGCAACTCTGAAGCAATAAAGAGTCTTACAATCCATGTCATCTCAGAATATTCTATTAGGTAAGGTTTACCATGCTGGTGTAGTGGTGAAGGAACTGGACAAGAAATGGAGAAATCCTGGCTGTATTCCATCTCAATTACCTGAAGCTCAGGTGTGGCTATAAGTCAGTCTTCTTTTTCTCAGTCCAGCCTACCTTACAGTTATTTTGGAAATGGATAGTGGCAGGAATGCTGCAAAGACTACTTTGCTATCTTGAAGAAATCTTCATCAATCAGTTACTACACCAGTGGTAAATGCTGGAAGAAACCATAACCAGAAATAATAGGGACATTTCTTTTTTCTCTTACTGTTTCTTTCTGCTATCCTGTTTCTTACATTCCCTTGCCTTTGCTTTCTTTCTTGCATCCTGACTGATCTGTCTAACAAATTGCCAAAATAGGAGAGCACATTCTTGCCACATCCAGAGCAAATTGCTTCTAGATGGTTTTAAAATTAGTTGAGGTTGGCATGATATTACTCATGATATCATATAGCTTAACAAAAGGGGCAGGAAAGAAAAGTCCAAATTAAAAAAAAACAGTAATAAACAACAGAGTGTTTATATAATGGACGAGCACGCCAAGCAGTCATCACCAGAAAAAAATGTGACAGCCATTTTATTAATGTCTCCATTAGGCCTCTGGAAGAAGCTAATGTTAATCAAATTTGCAGCAGTCATTAAATTGGGAGACATTATGAACACTAGGAAGGAAGAAAAAGACTAATAAAAATACAGAAGGCCTGAAGCTAGAATCTTATATTCATTTTTCTAAGCAAGAGCCATGTTGGTTTCAATAGGATTTTCTAACCCAACATGCTGATGCTCCCACTGTTAAGTGTAAAACAACCTTAATTCCCTTGGATTTGAAAGTTTTATGTTTTGTATAATTAAATCTGGATTATTAAAGCTTTTTTATTTACATTATTTAGGGCAAAAATGGAAGATCTTTTCTAGACCCTCAGCGGGGTAGAAATTGTATGTGCACAGGGGATAAAATTCCCTTCCCTGAATGATGTGTTATTGTTGACTATGGGTTTTCCACTTTGAAAGCAAATAAAGTTGGGTATTTCAGCCAGTGTGTTATGGCTTATTACATATTACAATACTTTTGTAAGCATTTATATCCTAACTTTCCTCTAGGAAATCAATGTTGTAGGCATATGTGCATCCTTGCTTAATTTTGTCTCCATCTTCCTATTTGCCAACCAATGTTGGTTGAGTGAGAGAGAAATTATCCAAAGTCATCAAGTGGCTTTCAGAGGTTGAAAGGGGACCCAAGCCTAGTTATCTGCCAATCCAACATATTAACTGCACCACATCTGCGAATATGCCAAAACCTTCATAAGAACATTTCTAAATATATTTATTCTGTATTTTTATGCTCAATTTCTTCCTTCTCCTTTCTAAAATGAGCATTTCAAAGTTAAAATATTGTAGTCTGTCTTTATGGTTGTGATTTAAAAAAAAGACATTTGAAACCTCAAAAGCAATAACAAAACCTAGAATTTATACAATCTGCCATAGAGTTTATTGACATTTTCACCATATGTAACTGTTAGTGTAATTCTCCTATTCTGTTTTTAGTTTCTTCAGACTAAAATAACTGATTCTGATATTCTTAATATCTCCGGTTGACTGAACTCTATCACATCAGTTCTCTGATAGCCTATCATGGAATTAGACCTACACATTCACATTTTAATTCCTTAATAAAAGAAAATAATTAAAATGATAGAAAAATGCGGGGAAATTAGTCTCTTTTAAAAAATGTGTATCACTTTTCATTTCAACCAGCAATAAGAGATAAAGCTTTAGAAATAAGAGACTTGGAAAGAAAATCAGATTGCAAAGGAAAATGAGAAATGGAAAGAGATTTTGAAATAAGAATGGCAAGGAGACAGGGTGATACAACAATTGAAGAGACAGCATAGGAATGAACAATGGCTTGCAGGGAAAAAATAGAAGAACCAATATGTGAAGCTGAAAAAAAAGCCAAAGCTATACAATTCCACTAAACGACTGACATGACTGTCTCTGCATAACTGTATGAAGATATAAATGCTATGAATGGATGATGTCATCCTCCTCTGACTTCCAGTCCATTGCAAATGTATTCCTGGACCATATTGTTCAGCTTGATTCAAATCTGCTGTTTTCTGATGTAAGGTGTTTTAATCTCTTCAGAACAGAAGATTTTCAGTGCTACATTCCATTCTAATAGCAGCTCCAGCTCTGATTGGCTGCAGTGCCTGCCATGCCCCTCCCTTCCAGCAGCTGATCACAGTCCAGGTCAGCCATTTTATCCAGACTGTGTGCAGCAATGTACTCTGCTGACTGTTGATTGAAAGGTTTTGTTTTTTAATTGCTTGTGAAGCCTTCACTCCTTGGAGCTCAACCCTTTCATCTTTCAGTGGGTACCCTTTTTGGTTCCTACTCTCCTTGATTCCCCATCCCCTGTCCACAAAGCTTCCCCTCCATTTATTTTTTTAAAAACATATTTAAGTTGCAGTGCCAGAAAGTTTCCATGGACTAACTAGAGAAATATAGAAATCAACAATATGTAATTCCCTAGTGTTTTAATTAAATCTTCTTATATGTTGTGTATTCTGTGATAAGAACAACTGTTAATCATCTAATATGCCAAATGCTGAATGTTAAAAATCCTATTCATAGGGGAAGGCTGCATAGAAGCAATGGAAGACAGTGAAGATAACCAGATCAAGAATTGGCTTCTACAAGAAGACTAGATCTACAGTTTAGTGAAACAGACTCTAGTAACACAAGTTTCCCTTTCTTCCTTCTTATACCCCAGGGATTCTCAGACAAGTCAGTCTGAGTTTTTTCCTGCCTCTTGGGCTTCACTCATACTTCTTCTGTACTGGCTGTTTTCCTAATGGATTCTGGCTGCTTTCTCCAAGGTCATCTCCATGGTTCCCTATGGAAGGGAAGCCATGAGCCACATTACTCAAAGAAATAAGAGAGCTACATTACTTTGCAACACACCATCAAAGAATATGCTTTGTTTGAAACACCATAGAAGAACAGCACTCTTTAGCTCAAAGCTTTGCATAATCGAATCCTTGAATTATAACAATACAAAAGGAAAGTTTTGTTATGGGTTATTTGTTGAGAATCTCATGAAAACAGCAACATTATTCTGAGTATTGAGGGTGAGGTGGGAGAGAATAAGTAGGGAAAGTTATCAATGTATTGATTTTAATCACATTTACTTTCATTCAAATTTATCTTCCTATTGGAGCAATCAGGAGCAAAATTCTATTCCTTCAAAAATAGAAAATGCCAAGTTATTTCTTCTTGGAATTTGCTTCTGGATTTTGCACTTGAGATAGAAAAAAAATATGTCCCCCCCCCCTTATATATACAGTGAAGCTTAGATTTACATGCAATTGGCCAATAAATTAACTATGCAATCATGTAGATTTGGCATAAACTTGCATCATATAAGTAACTACATAACTTGCACAACAAAATCATGAAAATAATGTAAGTTGTTGCAGTGGTGTATTCTCCAATTTAATGGGCAATTGGAAATAAAGGACATCATGTTACAATAATTTATTTGTTAAATTATTAAATTGGGCTTTCACTACAATCTGAATAATACAATACACAGTGCTTTTGTGGTTATGCTAGAATTTTCAATCTAGCCCCAAGAGGAAATTGCCTTCTCTCTTATTCCCATCGCTGGAAACACAACTGATATTAGATAAAAGCCCAATAGAACAAACTTGTTCTAAATTTGCTTGTTAGGGAAGAATCAGGTCAAGTAAGTTAGCTGACTCATAGGAATGCTTTGAAATGTATAGATCAGCTGTCTAACAAGACTCACTTTAACTTTCTCCTGTTAGCACTTTGTTCTTACCTCCTACTGAGTAATGGGAGACTTAGCTGAGAACGGCTCCTATCTCATCTTTCTCCTGCTGAGTATTTACTCTTTAAATCATCTGATTCAGCCATTTTATATTTAATTAGAATAATACTCTGCCTTGATAAAATATCTTTCATCTGGTGATCAGAGGAATTACTGCAGACATGTATTAAATCACTGGCATCTCTATAAGGATAAGAATATCACTTAGAAGACAAAAGGAAATTGCATTATTTATCTGAAAGAGAGAAAAGGCAGTGAGAGACAAGTGCTGAAGGTGAATTCTTCATTTAGAATAATTCAGATATTCAGGCTTTGGACCCTGATGATAGCCTTGGTTCATAAGATTTATATATTTCTCTGGCCAATTTCAGACTATATGTGACTTGGTCTCAAGTTGAAACTGAAATTCATCCCAAATATAAAAACACAACTTAGTCACAACTAAATCATTTTGCATGCTACATACTGGGGCTAATACTGGTTGATCCAAATGGAGGTAACTTTTGATAGCATTGTTAATTTATTACCCCTCCCTTCAAAAGCATATATTCTCCTTTTAAACATATGGACATTTGTTTTAGTGCTCATTGCACTATTTATGTATTTTACTTAATATCCAAGCTATTCTGCAACACTGCCCAGTTTATTTATTACATTATGTCATGCCTGGAGTTGGCAGGAGACATGTATTTTTCTAGATTTGGATTTTTTTACTTCAAAGTGTGGAAGCAGTGATTTATACTTCATAATCTTACATTTTCATGATTTTTTCATTCAAGTGTAAGGAAAGTTTTTAAAGATAGGGTTGGTTTGCTTCAAGTAAAGAGAAACAGAGACAGACCATCCCAGAAATAATAATCTAATAAATCCCACCTTCTTAGAGTGCCCCAGTGCTAGTTTAGGTGAGCAAACATGGTTCAGAATCTGAGGAAATTCTTCTGCCCAAGGAGATGCTCTGATCTGAAGTTTTGATTTACTTCTCTGTGGGGATGCCATGTTCTAGGCAATGAAAAGATGATATTTACAACAGTTTCTTAGAGATCAGTCAGCAAGTCTTCTGATGAACACTACCTGTCTCTGGGGATGATCTTGCTAGGGTATAAAAAATAGGCTGAGTTCTCAATATAACCAATATCTACACTTGAACTATTCCTCTTCACAGCCTTTTATGAGACATGAAAGGCAAAATTCTTGCACTGTATCTAGTTATGATTATAGCTAGATCACAGGTTCGGTATTTTTGACAATGAGACTTTCCCCCCACTAATAAGTCTTTCTCGGGCTTTTAAAGCAGTGAAAGGAAGAGCAAATAGGGCCCACTTTACTCACCAATGACAGTCCAGTCCAGAATGATCTCAGTTTCACAGCACTTCTGCTGTGATAATCAGCCAGCATGACAGTACATAGAACAGGGAATTTATCAAACAAAACCTTTCAACAACAATCCAAACATATTGATCAAAAGTACAAGGATAACTGCAGCAAAATGAGATTTTGTGAAAATGACAAAAGAGTGTGATAATATCACAATGCAAACTCTGACCCTGACATGCTGGAGTGCAACATTGTAAGACAACTCCAAAAGAAGCCGTTTTTGCATTACAATGTTGCAATGTATTCTTCATTATCTCTCCATCCCCCTGGACGCCCAATGAAGATGAATAAATATTATCCAAAGATAAATACAGGGCAGGAAGTGAAGTCTTATAAACTCATATTCCATATATCTTATTAAAGACAATGCAGGGAAAGGGAATCTTTTGGATTTGGGGATGAATTCTATAGTGCAGTCTGGGGAATTTTACTATGGGAAGCTGTCCTAAGCAAGTGAAATTGGGCTTTTTCTTTCCTCAAATTCTTCTCTTACAGTTTATGTGTAGTGACTTAAATGATTTATGATAGGAATTTCCATTGTAGCTTTAC
The DNA here is from genome assembly GCA_033807585.1 of Hydrophis major. Classification (NCBI taxonomy): domain Eukaryota; kingdom Metazoa; phylum Chordata; class Lepidosauria; order Squamata; family Elapidae; genus Hydrophis; species Hydrophis major. The sequence goes on along the minus strand of CM066331.1, from coordinate 185,045,952 downwards.
TTGTGGAATAGATAAATAAATCCCCGTAAAATTGAGACTCCTGATGGATATCAATGCTGGTGCAGCAAAGGGATTGGGCTAGTAAGAATGATTTTTGATACCCTTTCAGCTCTATCTCATCTTCTACAAAAGGCCCTCTCAAATCATAATTGCTTCTACATAACCACAGAAAAGGAGCAGAGGGTGATACGCAGATCAATTTTCTACATTTCCATATGTTAATGTATAACTGTGTTGCCAACTGAGAAAAAATTATAAATAGAAATGCAATAATCTCCTAATAGTTTAGGAAGCAATGACTAGGAGAGCTGTTTAGCTGATGTTCCAACAATCAATGGACAAGAGCTACTCTCTTCTCTTATAGTTCCTCATCTTTAAACTAAACATGAATAGACAGTCCTACAAACAGAGGAATGGACTCTGAAAAAGAAGAATGTCTTCTGATATCGTTTTAAATAGAGGACTATGCCATGTAAAGGAAGATTTGTAATGTTGAATTACCCCACAAATGAGCTTGACCAGTAATGTAAACTTCAAGGGGAAATGGCTCTTTAGAATCTTCAAGTCCTGGAAAGAAATTTGCAGGGGATTCATATATTCATTATAATGTGATTTGGAAAGCATAAGCATTTTCCTAGGAGGGGGAATAAATATGACTGATCTTTAGTCTGAGGAAAGCCATTGGATTGTGGTGCAAACCCTGATATAATGCTATGGATATTGCCTCAAAAATGAGATCTACTGAATACTATAAAAAGTAAAATGAAAGGAAAGTCACCTTTAGGTCAGGTTCAACTCTTGACAAAACTGGGCCATTTTCTTAGCATGAAATGGAAGCGGGGTTGCCATTTCTTTCTTCTGTAATGTTTTCAATTTCTCAGTCTAGCTTCTAATCTTACATTTCTCAGTACTTTCCCAAAGCTGACTCTACTTAGTTGTATTTACTTTGTAGATAGCTAAGGTTGGCTAGGTGCTGCCATCTGCTGGATTTAACTGGATGATTATACCTCCAATTAAAAGAGAGTAGTTATGTATTAAATATACCAGAAAAAGAACCCTTCTGGTACACTGGGAATTGATCTTGATCAGGAGTGTCAAACTCAAGGCCCAGGGCAAGATCTGGCCCATGAAGTGCTTAGATTTGGCCCAGGGGGGCCTCCCTGGAAGCAGAAAGGATCAGCCTAGGGTGCCTCTGCCAGCTAAAACACAGCTCGGGAGGGTCACAGGCCAGAGCTCCGTTTTCCTGGCAGAGGGTTCCAGGAGGTCATCACAGCTGAAAATAGAGCTCAGGAGCCCATTTTCACTGGCAGAACACTTGGACCCCCCAACATGAGTGACATCAACCTGGCCACACCCACCCTAGCCACAGTACCCTGGCTCCCCCAAGGTCAAACACAACCCTAATGCGGCCCCCAATGAAATTGAGTTTAACCCCCCTGATTTAAATACTGGTTGGAGAATTCTGTAAGTGGAAGTTTCTATAACTTAAAGTTGGTAACTCTAGAGGTTGAGAAAGGATAGTAAAATAGTATTGGCTGATATTGGGTTAAGATAGGATCCTTCAGACTAGCACAAAAACTCAGCGGGAAGGTCATTGTGGGAATACTGAATGCCTTTTTGCCTTTATTAATTTAATTTGACAACAATAATGATCGAGGCATTCAAGTAGCATTGCCAGAAGACTCCAGAATTGCAACATCTTAACCTAGCTATGTATAGGAAAGCTTTGATTTATACTGGCTATATGGATGGTAGTTAATCTGTAACCTTTATAACACTAGTAATTGACTTATTCATGAATGTAGAAGTAATCAAATGAAAAAATTTTTAAAGAAAAGTTACCTTGTTATTTTCAGCAGAATATAAATGTAGTGTGTCAGACTATTGTAATTAAAATGGAAAGTCAGCAAGGAAAGGAATGATATTATGAGAGGGGGAAAGGACATAATGACTTGGAGTTTCTCTTAATAAGACTACAACCGTCTGCTTTAAAATATCCATCAAATTCTTAATCTTTCTCTTCAGGTTGGAAAGTGGTCTGTTCAGCTGAAAATATGTTATCAATGGCTTTAAAGGACTATATTTTGGAAGAGCAGAAATTACTGTAATTCTCAGAGATGAATGGAACAGTCTAGCATGCATGCAGACATATTCATGCAAGTAACATTGAGCTTTTCCTCTTCTACATTAAAAGTAGGCATGGGCCAAAATTTTATAAAGTTATTTTCTTCAGTATTCCAAATGTGCTATGTATATGTGAAAGCTCTCAGCTTCCAAATATATTGTGGGGGGGAAAACCTCTTACTTTTTTTCAAATCTTGGTGAGGAATGGAATCATGCTTGTTTTATTCAACAGAATTCATTTTTAAATTCCCTTATTAACTTTTGGGGAGGGGGTATAATATAAGTAGGCTGTTAAGCTCCTGGGCAAAGAAATGTTAGCTGTGTCCTTGAAAGCTTGTGCAAAATATTTATTTTTGTACACAGTGCTCTGTTGCCACAATTTCAGAGCTATAATCTTCATGTAAGCAGTTTGTTCAGAGAAGTGGTATGCTGTGAAAAGGCATGATTGTACACTACATCCTAAATTCTAAAGTGCTAAAGCCATAGTCTTTCCTTCCCTCCCTCTTTTTCTCTTTCTCTTCATTACAATTTTGGGAAATAAAATGCAATCGAATGCTTTATTTGCTAAGAGACCAGTCCCATTAATTTCAATGGTATTTTACTTTTTTGAGGGGAGGAGAGCAATTTTTGCTCAGATATATTCCCAGACAGGTATATAACATTATGCATAAACCTGTGCATGTCTGCAATCATAGAGTTCATAAGGCTTTTTCTTTGGAAATAGGATGAAGTCCTATTGTCTCAGCAATGACATTTTCTCTAAGTACAGTGTGAGTTTTAAATTTGTCACCCAATAAGCCTAGCAGATGCCTTTTTGAGTGACAGCTGAAAAGAGATGCTAAATAAATTGAACTTCCCTTGCTCCCGGCTCACTCTGTCCCTTTTTGTGTTCAACAGTTCCCTGTATTTTGATCTAAAATTTCACACTATTTTTTCTTCTTTGGTTGGCAGTGAGTCTTACTGCCTCTTCCATTAATCTGTTCTATCTTCCATTCTTGGCTATCTAAGATGAAAGGGGTCTTAAGGATTTCACAGTGCAAACATCCATCTGTATTCCAAGAATTAGCCTGAAATTGATCCAAAGAGATGAAATCACCATTAGACAGATATTGATCTGACTTATGAATTCACCAAATGGTGTGAACAAAGATATCGATTTTCATTGTCAGGTTATGCAAACAGAAGTTCATTAATAAGAAACTGGCTCTGATGTTCTTTCACTCTGAAGAGTCAGGCAGAGTAAAATGTTCACATGACAAAATAAGACAGCAATTCTTGGTGATCTATGGAAATGAATAGGTATAAGCAAAAACGTGTAATACCTATCTAATTAATTTTTTTACTGTTCTGTACAGAGTTTCTAGTATGTATATTTCCATCAGCTTCAAAGTACCCATTCCCCCATCCCATCTGGTTCATGTCAGAAGCCCCTTTTAATATGCTTCCAAGTTTAAAAGATTAGCCAGTGACATCATTGTTGCAAGGGGATGTCTGGTCCAGGACTTCTTTCATGCCCCTGTTAAGGAGCTGGAGCAAATGACAGGAGCTCACCCACCATGTAGCAGCACTTGGATTTCAAACATTGGCTTGCTAACCTTCAACCCAATGTCTTAACCATATGAGCCACTGTGCTCCAAGGTACCCACTGATTCCTTGACTTCTACTCCTTGACTCATTTGATTTTTTGTTAAAGAATCAAAATTAAAGACATAAAATGTGGGTGCAATGGCTTTTGAAAGTTTCCTTAAATTTGGAGCAGAAAAACAGGGTAGACATTTTTCCCAGTATTTCTTTAATGACAGATGTTTTTCTTTTCTGGAACACCTCTTCTATTATAGGAACTGATTGGAAGGAATTTTTCTGACAGTTCATTGAAGCCAGGGAAGATGTGGACCACTAGAGAGATGACTACACAAGGAAAGAGAGGTCTTTCATACACAACTTTTGGTTGCTTTTAAAAAGTGCAGATGTATCACACTCCACCTATGAGCATTCTTCCAAATTAAATAGCATATGTAAAGCAAGGGAGGCATGGTGACTCAACAGTTAAAATGTTGATCTTGTCCACATAATGAGGTGAGCTTCCATTCTTGCCCCAACTCCTGCCAACCTAACAGCTCAAAAGCATGCAAATGTGGCTAGGTAAATATATATCACTTTGGTGGGAAAGTAACAGTGCTCTGCAACATCATGCTGGTCATATGACCATGGAAACATCTTTGCACAGTGCTAGCTCAATGGCGTTATAACAGAGATGGGCACCAGCCAATACAATTGACTACAACTAGTGGAGTAAAATCCATAGGGACTCCTTTACCTTTTACCTTTACCTTTACCATTCAAAGCATGAGCTTTAAATGAAATATGTTTCCAACTCTCCCTCTGGACCTCCTAGAAAAACCGAGAGACCCTTTTGGACAAAATATTGTAGAAAGAAGAAGCTTCAATCTCCTCTGGAGCAAATATAAGTATGATTACAAAATTATCACTTACTCTATGCTTACAAAAAGTTAATTTTTTTATGCTATCCATTTTTCCTAGTCATCAAACCACAAGTCATAAGTGCATTTTTTAATTTTTCATGCAGAAAGGCTATAAGACATTTCCAGTCAACCATAAATATAGATAGTTTTTTCTCTTCCCTTCATCATATTCACTAACCCTTCCTTCATTGTGGGTAATATCAAACTTTCCATTTTTTTATAAAAAATGTTTGGCTTCTTTACATGTCTGCCAAACATGATAAAATACCCTTTTATGTTTTTCACATTTTCAGCAAAGATTTGAAGCACATTTATATTTTCTAGACAATTTCTCTGATGACAAATACCAATGATAATTTTACAAAAAGTCTCTTAAGAGCAGAACATAATGTATCAACTAAATATTTTCCCATGTTCCATTTGGATATTAACCAAAGTTCATACATTCTTTCACATCTTCTTCTCATATTTCAATAAAAGTTTACATATTTTAGTGATGACATGTTCATAATTAGTACATAATTCTGTTAAATTCCTTGAATTTCAGAGCAGGTGGCAAAATTGAATGAAACTCTGAAATCCATTAATGCTGCACCTGATAAAGAAAGGCTGCCATTATTTCCCAGGTGACCCTTACCTTTCCTTTTCTTTCCTTTCAACAGCACAATACACATCCTTGATGAAAGAGAATAGCTTCCTATACAGCCCCCTTGAACCTTTTCAGCTTTGCTGAAGGACAATATTGAGACAACCCAAGAGAGATTTCCAAGCAATAATAAACTTAACAATATTCTAGACATCCATTCAGTCGCTCATCTCCCCATCCATAATAGATTTTATTTTTCTTGACTCCTTTCCTAGGTACTTCAAGAAATTAGAAATGTGTCAGTTAAGGCCACATGAATTTTGAAGGGACATTGTCCATTTATTGTCTTGTTCACCCTGTAGTTCATTGCTTTCTCACCTGCTTCTTTGCTACATTTTTAAAATTCTAGTGAATGTTTTCATGATTCCTATGTGGTGTTTTCACATATTTCTTTTTGTGTCCATCTGTGAAAGAACAAATGTTGCCAACATGAAGGTAGTATGGAGTTTGCTCCCCAGGTAGATAGCAGTTTCAATAGTTGGACAGATAAAATATTTTTACTTCACTTGGTTTCCCATGGTATATGATTGAACATATTTTACCCCATTTGATGTAACACTTTTAATTCCATAACATGCAGTTTTAAAAGTGACATTTTGAGCTTTCAATCAATTCAGTTACAAGAAAGAAAAGAAGTTCTGTACAGTGTCTGTAAAGTAATTTCCTAGATTGGGGGGGGGGGAAATACAATCCATTCTACCACCAAAGTGGTGAGATAATTCCACAGTTAAAAAAAAATTTTTTTTGGGGGGGGGGGGATTTTCACGGAACAAACTTAATCTGCTCATCACCAGAAAGAAGAGGCAGTTTGTGGTCCAACAGACATGGAGAAATCATGGGGCTTTGAAAACTAATTGGGCTGTCATGAGGATTAAGCATATACTGAATAATCATGCTTCAAACAGGTTAGCACCTTGTATACTACATCTCATGTTCTGCATTACAGAAATGTATTTTGAATTAGAGGCTTTGGTTAATTTGCCTCTTTCATTGCCACATAATTATCACTATTTATATACATATACATTAAAATTGGAATCAGAACATGGCTGATGAATGGGTCATATTCTGAGGAAAGTGAAGATACCTCCCCATTACCTGTCATAGAAGGGGCCACTGTAGTAGAGAATTGAAAAAATTCAGGTTTATATCATGTGTATTACATTTTGTGCTGCATTAATGCAATTGGGACAAATTTCAATTGGAGAAAATAGGGAAGATAGTGGAACACTTGGTCAGTCTCTTCAAGCAACCCTAATTAATTTTTAAAGCAATATATAAATAAGTCCAAACAAGTGTAATTCTCTGACTCCAAGTTTCTTCTGTACTTTGAATAATGTAATTGAGTTTATTGATAGAACTTTCTTCACCCATGGAATGGACAGGGATTCAAGGGGTAAGTGCAGAACAGAAGTATGCAACACAGATAAATCTCTTCTTGAAGGTCTCAAATGATGGCACTCCCACAAATTCCGAGGGCAAGCTGTTGATTGGTTGATTGTTTTCACTGTCAGAAAGTTTCTCCTTATTTCCAAGTTAAATCTCTCCTTGTTCAGTTTCCATCCATTATTCCTTGTCTGGCCTACAGGCACTTTAGAAAATAGCTTGACCCCTTCCTCTCTGTGGCAGCCCCTCAGATATTGGAAGACTACTATCATGTCTCCCCTGGTCCTTCTCTTCACTAGACTTGGCATGCCCAGTTCCTATAACAGTTTTTTATATGCCTTAGTCTCCAGTCTCCTAATCATCCTGGTAACCCTTCTCTGAACTTTTTCTAGAGTCTCAACATATTTTTTATAATGTGGTGACCAAAACTGGATGCAGTACTCTAGGTGTGGTCTTACTAAGGCTTTATAGAGTGGTATTAGTACCTCACTTGATCTCGATTGTGTCCCTCTGTTAATGCAGAATGGTTGAAACATTACAATTTGAAACATTTTGTTCCATTACATCCCAACATTTAATAGTCAGAATGGATTGATTCAGAAAGGAACTATAATACTTTCTGCAGATCTCTAGGGCAAAGTGCAGGCTCTCAGCTCCATTCCATGAATGAAGGTTGGTAGGTTTGAACAAAATGAATGCATTTGACACCATTCTCCTGTTTTCAGAATTTCTATAAATGAATCTCACAAGGTTAACACATGCTCACTTTTGTTCTAATGATGTGTTCTTCATGCAGTGCCCACAGAGAAGGCAGAGACAGTGTCACAATGTTGCACATGTGTTCAAAAGGAAGGAAGCTGAAGCATGAGGCCCTCACACTACTTTCATCATTCTGGCAGAAATTGAGAAAACCTCAGATAGACTTTTCTGCCATGGCCTCCTACTTCAGAATTTCTTATCATGTGCGATTCATCAGCTCCATTATTGCTTTCCTCTGAGAAATTGTTAAAAATTGTTATTTAACTCTACATTACCGCTTTTTTTGCTTATCATAATTTCAGTATAGAAAATATGGCAGTTTTCTTTTTATGTGAAAGGCTATTCATATCACTGTGCATGGATGTGTGAACAAAACTAGACACATCTGCCTTGAAAATACTAAATTTTCAATTGCCAGCAAATATGGGAGACCAGGCAGTTGCTAATTGCAAAATAAACCAACCCTTTATCATTTTAGGTTTCTTAAACAGGTGAAGAGCCCCACTAGGATTTCACCTGAAACTTTTTAATATCCACCCTACGTTTTCCTTTGCACACAGATATTTCAGCATTGTTCAACCAAGCATCAATGCAACCCTGGCTTGTAAAGCCCAATTTATTTTTGGTGCTTTTAAATATTACATTTTCAACCAAACTGAAAACCAAATCTGAGAAGGAGGAAACACAGTTTACTTCAAAAGCCTACATACCTAGCTCTTTTATACAGTCCTTGTGTGTCCTCCAGATGCCAAATGTCTCTGCTTATAGTCACGTTATAATAAGTTGTCCTATAGATGCTAGAGCAGGATAAAGGAGACTTTAAAGGAGGGGGGAAAGTAAAAACCTTTGGCCACTAAATAGATAATATTTGCCAGGGTCGCAATATTAAAGGAAGGGAGATCACAATCGTGTAAAACTCCACAATACATTCACTGCAAAAGAGACCTACAAATTCAAAAACTCCAGAACATATTACACCTTTCTTTTATTACCTTTTTATTACTTTTCTGAATTTAATGTGACAATAAGAAATTATGAAATACATTGCTAGATTTAATCTTAATTAAATCTTAAAGGAAATGAAATAAATTAAATATCCCATGTATGAACATGAGCCCTGTTCCCCATGATTGAGTACAAGAAAATCTTTTTTGTTTTATATATATGGTTAGATAAGAGAAATAAGGTTTGATATGGAGAAGAATTGTAAATATTGTATTTAACAGAATTGTTAAAATGCAAATCTTATATGTATTTTGAAAATGTATTGAAAATGAATAAAATTAAAAATAAAATAAATCAGCACTTGTATTTTTAAATGGGAATTGAAGTACTTACCACAAAGGCTGCCTTGTGCTTGCTTACTTCCATTTTATTAACTGGGTATTGTCACTGTAAGCAGAAAATGTAACTCTTATTATCAAAAACAATAATACTGGCATTTGGCATTATTACCAGTTAGTATTTATTATACAACTATATAAAGGTTATTTGTACTGTCGTTAAATTGGCAGAAGTTTGTGGTCATTCCTCAGCACTGTTCAAATAAACTTGGCTCAAGCAGGAAAAAGAAAAGAAAATCTTTTTTGTAGATGACAGAATTAATTCTTTCTCGTCAAATAGAACTATGGCATAACTCAAACTATAATGAAAATTGAATCAACTTTATGGAAGAACCTATGCTCGGGTACCATCTCCTATACAGAATATGGAAACTCAGAAGGTCTTTCCCATACCGAAAAGACTGAAAACAGGGATGTCACAATGTAAGAAGAAACTGAAGACATTGGGCTATATCACAGGATATAAATTGTGAATCTGGAGAACTGCAGAGTCCTGAGCATTTATTGATATGGATAATATCCATATCAATGTGGTATGGACCATATATTCTCCATAATCTTGATGGACCATGTACAATGGACAATATGTTCCTAGTCACTGGTAACACTATTCAGACCTCTAATTTCTGGGCCTCAAATGTTATAAAATGTCACATAAGTTTTAAATTACTGCTGTGTTGAATTTTTTTAATATTTGTAATAAAGTTATTGAAAGATTTCTTTGTTTAGATTGTTATACTGGTTTTAAATTTTCTCTTTTTAATGTAAGATGATCTGGGCTTGGAAAATCCATAAATACTTAGTGTCATGGCTGTATGGAAATGGAGTAATAATATCACAAAGACACTTGGAGGCATGGACATTATGGTCTACTCATGCAACAGTAAACAAACTAGCTTACTGGCAACTTCTATCTTCTCACCTAAGGAATGTGAATTGTTCAGAACTGTTACTGTGATTTTAGAAATTTAGGTAATGAGAGTCCACTGTAGGTATTATGTAGCAAGAATAGAGGGAACAAAGGGGGTTATTTGCTGTTCATGCTTCTACCACTTTTGGCTTAGGATATGGAATTTGCAATTATTTCTTTAAGTTGGAATCTTGATTGCACATGATAGTTGATGACACAATTTAGGATTAGTTCTGTTGAATGAATTCACAATAGTCTATCTTTAGGTGATGAGTAGAGGGTCATGAATTCAACCTTTTACACTTAGCAATTTCATAACAGTGCCACTTCAGCTTTTCCTAAAGCAGAGAGAATGGATTCACTTATCGTATGCTGCTACTGATTGTTCTATCACAAACTCCCTGCAATTCCTTTAACAGACAGTTGAAAGGAAATCAGGATGATGCATACATCGCGAGGAATAATGCTTATTAATGTCATCTGATAGCCACTCTCTACTCTCCTGCTTGCTAGACAAAAGATACAGAGACATGGGATAACTCAAGAGCAAAACCAACCTTACTTTCTCTACTACATTGATTGACTAAGGCTGCTTCCTTCTAGTCATCTGTTTAGATTCTAAATCACTGCACTTGGTTCCATACCTGGAAATATTTCCAGAGCCACTCGATTATCTAAGAGTGGCATTGTTTCTTTCTTCCTTGCTGATAGTCCCAGGAATCAAAAGAGCATATTGTAAACATGTTTGCTGTGTCATTGGAATTGTTGCCCAATATTGCTAGTGCTGTGAAATAAGAAATTAAAAGAATTTCATCACAGATCTTGATAAAGAAAGAAAATATGAGTTGTTTACTATTATCAAATTCATAGTGGAGATGAATGTTTAATACTGTAATGTGGGTGTGAGGAAGTAAGAGAAAGAGAGAGATGAAAATTAACAAACTAAAATATTATAACACAATAATTATGGTATAATATAGAAGTATAATACAAAATAAAACTTACAAAGACAAAGATCAATTTTATACAAATGTATGACAAGCTCAGGTTTTTATTTTTCAAGCTAGACCTCATAGAAACATATTGTCCAATCGTTTCATCGTTACAAGATAAAAACAATTTAACAAAGAAAACAATCTCTTGATAACATTCTTTTACATCTTAAATGTTGTTTTCTTTCCACTTGTATAAGATGATTCCCTTAGTTAATCATTAGGTTTTATAGAGTTTTCACAAAATAATCACATTCCATAATTTTGAACTGTAACACATGCATCTTAAGTCTACATTTTCTCCCAAAGTTGTATTAAACTATGTAATTAGTAAGTTGTATTAAACTATGTAATTATTTGAAACAAAAAGGCTTAAAAGACCAAAGCTACATCATCTGAGTCAAAAAGCTTTTAATCGATTATAAAATAGAACCAAAAAAATCTCATCTTTAAAAAAAATCTTTGGGGAAATCAGTTAACATAAAAGAAATTCTTCTGATGAATTAATTTCATTACCAAGTCATCAGAACCATACAGTATTTGATATTTCTTCAAATTTGGACCTATTGATTTTCCAGGACCGGAAATTCCAATTCCATATTCCACAAATCATTACCAGTATTAATACCAGTATTAATTATTACCAGTATTAATCTTCATTGTAGTCCTTACAGACCTGAACTGATGCTTCAAATACAGGTTGTGTTAAACATTCCAAGTATTTCTAGTGCCTCTGAAGCTGCAATGCATCCCCTTCATAATGTTCCAACTGCACATATCTTGTCTACACTGCCAAACAAATGGTTCAAATGAATTGTATGCAAAAACTGTGCTGATCCCTTCAACAGCACCGAACTTCCAGTAAAGTATTTTCTTCTAATTATCAAACTAGAACTACTAGGTCAGTTTTTCATATGAATCTGGATCAAAATCTAAATTATTAATTTTTTAAAAATCTGTTAATGCCCAAGTGTGTCTAGCAGTTTTCAAAGCTGGAAAAGTCAAATTTTACTTATTGTAAACTGACCCAAGAACTTGTCAACATTTTAAGGAAGTGAGATGACCCTTAGCTGGAATGCTGTTATGGCTAGTGATTTTTCTTTCACAGCGGGAGAAAATATTGTAATCTGCAGAGAAGATAGATAAGGACTGCAGTTATAAGTAACTTCTTATTTAATTTACAGCACCATTGGCTCTTTGAAGAGCAAAGATTCTCCTTGAAGGATTCTTGGAGTGGCCATATGAACCTATGAACATACCTAAAGTACATTGAGGTTAACAGTTATATATTTTTTAAAAATTTAAAATTCTATCCATTCTAGAACCAAACTGGCAAATGTTATTTTATGCACACACATAGACACACAGTACAAAAGATGCAACTACTAGTCCAGAAATTAAAATCCCAGAAAAGCAGAAAAAGTAAATTTTCTTTATCGCCTATCCAGAAATCATGCTTTACTGCTGCTTTCTCTTGTTTTCAAATGAGAGCCTGTATGTAGGCATGAAATAATTTTGTTTCTCAACTACATCACCTATGATGCTGAATGCTTGTAAGATTATTATTTTTTTAGATATCTTTTTTTAAATTATTACACAGTGGTAGAAATGCTGTTAATATGCTATGATGCATCAATCTACATACTGGCTGTTCATGCTTCCCAATCAGAGATAGTATTCAGCAGGTTCTGACCAGTTCTGGAGAACTGGTAGCGGAAATTTTGAGTAGTTCGGAGAACTGGCAAATATCACCTCTGACTGGAGATTGTACAGTATCCTTCCCCTGTCAGGCCCACCATGCCACACCCACAGAACCAGTAGTAAAAAATTTTGAATCCCACCACTATTCCCAGTTTGAAAAAGCTAGCATTGAGTCTTCATCTTTCCTCTGATTAACTTGAACTACTTAATCCAGGTTCCTACCCATAAAAAGCATGGGGTTTGTTTGTTTTTTGTTTCTTTAAGGAGGATTGATGGACACTAAAGCTTCCAAAATATACATAGTGATTCCCAGATCTCATCACAAAGCATCAATCTTGCTGTGCCTAAAACTCAAATATCCCCCTTAGTTCATCAATATAAATACGACTACTTTAAAATCCTGGCTTATAAAATGAAAATTTAAAAGCAGACAATTTTCAAAAAGGCCAAGTACTGAAAAAAATTAAAGAGTTCTGAATTTCTGAATGATGATACACTAGACATTATAAACTAACTAAAAATCAGATGAGTGATCCAAATACAACCACTTTCAATCTTGGTGATGAAAGGGAGAGTTATGCTTCCCAGATGTTAGCATTCACTTATATGATTCAACAACAAAATTGTTGAACATGTTGTGAATGGGATACTAAATTATTTTAAGATCATTGATTGCAGAATTGAAAAACCATCTTGGAAAACACTTGCCAGTATTACTGGATGTCATGGACCAATTTGATTCCTTCTCTTTATCAAACTCAAAAAAACAGAAACATATTTCAAGAAGTATAATTACCTGATCTGAAGAAAGTACTGTGATATCCTTTGTGCTCTATAAACTTTCTTGTTTTCTTGTAGATGTTTCATTACCGGACTAGGTAACATTTTCAGTGCTAGGAGGGAATGGGGTTTGCTTTCTGTTTTTGTACAATAGCATGCGCTGTCAGTGTTGGTGGAGGTTTTCTTCTTGACAGTTCCTTCATTAGGCTGTGTTTGCTGTTTGATTATTTGTCCTGGTTTCTCCTGGTGTTAATTCCTGTTTAACTGAGTATTGAGGCAAAGAGGTGTTCTGATTGTTTCTTTTTCCTGTTAGCTTTTTTTTGTTCTCTTTTTTGAAGGTTTGTAAATGTTGTTTAGCTCTATGTGTTTGTCGATGGCTGATTGAATGCCGAATTTCCAGGAATTCCCTAACATTTTTGGATTTAGCTTGGTCTAGGATGCTCAGTTTCTCAACTGAAACTATGGTTGAATTTGTCTGTATATTGTGAAATAAAGGATTTTTCATCATGTTTTCTGTCTGCTAGTTAATGTTCATGGATGGACTATGATAGTCTTTTGCCTGCCTGTCCTTGTTACAATTTTTACACTGTAAGTTGTAGATGACTTCTTTTTCTCCTAGGGCTATTGGTTTTGGTTATTTAAGATATTTTGGAGGGCTTTAATTGGTTTGTGTGTCCTATGGTAGTAACTATTATTGCCACATGATACACAACAAGTTGTTTGTTTCTGAATGGTTTTTGATATATGGCAGAGTGGATTGAATGGTCAGACACTTTTGAGAAAGTTGTGTGGGTTCCATTTTGTTGGAAAATATTGTATAGATGGTTTGTTTTCCATTTCTGGTATTCTAAGTTGCTGGAGTGAGTTTGTGCTCATCTGAATAAAGCTCCTCTTGTGGGAAGTTAGATTGCTACTTTGGTAATGGAACACTTGGTTAGTGTGGTTGGTTTTTCAATAGACTTGTGTTTTCAATTTTCCACCAATTCCTCTGTTGGTGAGGATATCCACGAAGGAGAGTGGTTTGTTGGTTTCTTCTGAATTTTATTCCTTTGAAGATATCATTGATTGTTTCATGTATCTTCTCTAGTTGTTCCTTTCTTATTATGACAAAGATATCATCTACATATAGGATCAATAATTTTTGTTGTATGGGTGAGAGGGCTATGTTTTCGAGATGATGAGTATGAGTCCTGAGTGTGTTGATATCAAACTGTCTTGCTTTTATCCATAGGCATCTGATACACAATATGTTGACAAGAAAGTGCCAAAACCTGTGCTGTGAAATCACACTGTGTATCTTGGCCCTTCATACTTGCAAGCTGATGTTGGATGCAAGTACATAAATCACAGGGATGGCATTCTGATATCACAATGCACATTTTGTTACTTGTTCCTTCTACAGATATCCTACATGCTTGCATGGGCTTACATTCATCTGCACAAAGAGTCTGTAACTCTGTTCTTCACTGTTTATGAAAGTAAAGACATATGCATGTTAACAGTCAGAAGTACACGTTCATTAACTTGCTTTCCTGTTCTATAACTATTAGCTCCTGTTTTTGTTCATTCTTTGAAACTTCTAGTGATTATTTTTAGGTATGAGTATCATATTTCAATTTTGCTTCCTGTTTCAAGTACCAACAGAGATATTGAGTGTTTCTTAACTACAGTGTCTCTTAAGAGCCATGGTGGCACAGTGGTTAGAATGCAGTACTGCAGGCTACTTTTGGTGATCACTGGCTGCCAGCAATTTGGCAGTTCATGTCTCACACGGCTTAAGGTTGACTCAGCCTTCCATCATTCCGAGGTTGGTAAAATGAGGATGCAGATTATTAGGGGCAAGATGCTGACTCAGTAAACTACTTAGAGGAGCTGTAAAGCACTGTGAAGCATTATAAAAGTCTAAATGCTATTGTTATTCTTGGGAAATAAAGTAGGAACAAACAAGGGCTCCCAGATTATCACATAGTTCAGAGGAGAGAAAGAGGGGCTTTGAACATTATTATTCAAACATGTCACATGTGAAACTGTACAAACTGGGAGGCATAGCCTGTTTATGGAAAGAAATGAGATTCAATTGAAAAGGAAGAATTAATAAATCAAGATAGCTTAGAGACACAACTCCTGGAAAATCAGTTTGTCTGGAAATTATCCCAGGCTTATTAAGGTCAGACTGGCTAGATCGTATTAAAGTATCTGATCCACATACCCCAAATTAATTCCCAGCTGAATTTTTATCTCTGCCTAAAGACTTCAAGTCAAGCAGAATAAATGAAATAAAAAAATAAAAATAAAGCTGTCTGACTGGAAATTATTTTATAAAGCTTTCCAGTTTAGATTATAATTCGGAACAGTTCTGTTAAATGCCCACCGGACTGACTTTGATTACACTCATTCAGCATATCCTCCAAGGTCTCCCAAGGCAGAACACCCTCATCCTTCCTTTCCCAATTCTGTTTTTGCATTGTACTCCCTCCTATTCTTCCTTAATTTAAAATAAAGAGAATCTAATAAAAAAATGCAGCTTATATGGCACACAAAGTTTACAAGAGCAAAGGACATCATTAGAGGATGACACATAAATTCAAAATATGCCTCAAATTTTGCCAAAATTTGATGGTCAAATTACTTGTGATTAATTGCAATTATGACTTGCAAGTTCTCACTTTTTTTTTTTTATCCATCCAGGAAGACATCTGAGGTTTATTTGTATTCCAAAAAGAACTTGAGTATATCTTCTTCTGCTAATTATGTATTGCTTGTCAAAGCTAGAATATTATTCACTAATCACCACGAAAACGTTGACATCTACCTGCATATCAGTACTTGAAGCTGGATGTCCTGATAATTAGGACAATCTTTTGGGCAAAAATTGGGATAAACAATTAAAATTACCTCATTCTGAATACTTCATGTTAAGAATGTAAAATAAAAGTGAACAAGCAGGAGGTAGGTTAGATAAATTCAATACATGAATGGATGAATGGATGAATGAATGAATGAATGAATGATAAAGTTTTTTTGCTATCCCACAAAACTCTGTGATTTATGGAAAAGGGGGAGCCTGTCTGTCCTGGGTATTTTAAGCAAGTTCACTTTTACAGAATTTAGGTCTGCTACAAAGATCAAAGGAGCTATTAAAAACAGTCCTCAGACTAACAGGATTTTTTAGACTAGAATTTCTCCAATTTGGTGGCTCACAAATGTTTTGAATTACAACCGAGAGCTGATACCCATCAGCAAGTCACCAGGTTAAAGAAGCTGTAGGAAAATGACCCTGTGGTCTTAACTTGGGGGCACTTGAATCTTAATATTTGATATCTTCCTGCAGCAAGTTCTGGTCTAATTCTCTATATTGGCAAAAGGGATTGCTGGTTAAAAAGATGGAATACTCACTGACACTTCCCACATTAGTGTGTGTGGGTGAGCTTAAATGACTTTCTGACCAGGGGTTGCCTGATTAAAGTAATTGTGTGAATGAACAGTAATGGAAAGGAAATGATGAAAAGTGAGTGATATGTTTTCTGATCTAAAGTGTCACTTCATAATTTGTGATAAACTGTTTCTGTATATTATCTAATAGGATTTTGAGTGTTAGAGGATTACAGAATATCATTTTATCCTTCTGCATTTGCAAGGTCTCCAAATGTTATAGTCTTGCCATGACTTTATATCCAAACACCATAGTTTTACATCCAAGTACTGGGAAATTTGTCTCTGTTTCAAATTTTTCATCTACATTAATTTCTAAATGTAGGAATTAATAGTATTAATAGTATGTAGTATTTAAATTATTAGCATATCTAGGCAAATTCAAGCTACATTTTAAAAGATTCCCATAAAAATTATACTATGAACAGGGATATAATATTACCATCACATTTTGTGATCCAGGCAATACATTCGTTTGTACAGGTTGTTTATTTATTGTGGAAAAGCTACTAATGTGCTGATCGAGAAGGGGACAGTTACTCTGGTATTATGCATAGAAGACTAAGGATGGTTGTATAATGGGCACGATTATGGCAATATTATAGTTTTGAAGGCAGAAGAGGGCTTTATGCCCCAAAGGCAGATAAAATGGTAGAACCAGGGGTGGGATTCTACCAGTTTGTACCTATTCACTAGAAGCGGTTGTTAACATTATAAGCAGTTCAGAGAATCAGTTGTTAGAAGAAATTACTGGCCTAATCCTGTAAGAAAGGTGGGAAGGAAACATTCTGGTGTTGCTTACAGAAACTGCCTCTCCGATAACCCTTATTCCATTCTTGGCAGGACCAGATTTCCTGTCTCAGAAACGTCTCTGGAGTTTTTTTTCCCCTCCTTTGCTGCTACTTTACTTGTGTGGAGTGACCATTCAAAATTACAATGGCACTGAAAAAAATGACTTTTGATGATTTTTCACACTTACGACTGTTGCAGCATCCCCACAGTCATGAGAGGCCAGGCAAGGAGATGCATGCCTTGATGTGAGTGATATTGAGTTGGCCATGCCAGCCAATGACATGACCACAAAGCCACATCCACCTGGTCACATGACCACCAAGCCACGCCCACCAATTAAGCCACACCCACATAACCAGTTATTAAAAATTTGAATGCCACCCCTGGGTAGAGCCATATTCTAGGAGAAGGGAAAGGAGAAAGGAAACTCTGATTTCAAACCTCCACTGCCTTGTGGCTATAGCTATTATTGGAAAAGGTTTCAGGAGTCAAGCTCAAGGCAAAGTCCAGAGCCGGAGTCCCAGAAGCAGTTCGAGACTGTGTACAATCACATTCTGGTAACTCCTGTGATGTAGCTGGAACTAATCATATCAGTTCTGCCATTCCATTAGACTATTTCAGTGACATGGAGAGGGGGATCTGCTGCTTGGGTAATAGTTTATCCTCCATATTAAATTACTCAGGCCTTGTGCTCTGGTGTTTATCCTCTATATTAAATTACTCAGGCAGTTACTATCAGAAAACTGAACTTAATCCCTGTTTTGCTTGCAAGTTTCATAGCATGATACCATAGTACGTTGAGACTGAATGATGCCAATTCAATGATTATGGTTATCTCCATAATAGCCGTGCTCTAGAATACTGACATTTCCACTCTAGCACTAGGGAGAATGTTAACAGTAGTACCTCTGCTGCATTGGAATATGTCAAATTTATGTGAAGCTATCTCTCTCCCCAGAAAACATGCAGACAATAATGATAGGTCATATGATGAAACTGAGGCAAAACAACTTTATCATTCCTTCAAGATCTGTACAGATCAAGTGGACTAACAGGCACAATATTTGTCATTATCACTATTGATGGCTAAAAATAATAAATTTCTTAAAAGCGTACTGCAAAATTTGGAGAAGCAAAAAAAGAAAAGGTCATTACATTCTGATCTATTCCTGAAGGTGTAGGGAAAATTATTTTTGTATTGGAATCCCCAAAGATTCCACTTCTCTATTTTATCTCTGCCTGAATGACTAAATACTGAAGAAATATAGTTTGATACAAAGATATAGATACAATAAAAAATTATCTAAAAGAATAGGGATAAAGACATGAAAAAATATGTGTGTTAATAGATCCTGACTGAGATAAATAATAGCCTAAACAAATTCAGTTTAACTTTATTTTTTCTGCTCTGAGAAATGATTTTTTTAAATATTTTAAGTGAAAAAATAACAGATGTGGGATGGAGGTATTGCTTGTTTTCCCCCACTTTTTTAATATTTTAAAGTAGCCTTGCATACCTGCAGCAACATACATACATACATACATACATACTGTTACGTTTTGAGCATGGGCGAGAAAGAATGGAGACAAGCTTCTGAACGGTGAACTTCAGCTCTTTATTTACATCATAACTTGCTCAATTGAACAACAGTAAAACCCGCCTTATATAGGCAAACCTTGTAACGATTAACCAATAACGAGCTAGGAACGTTGGCTCTTAAACCAATAAGACATTTCTGTTAAGGGCCAATCGGATTCCCTAGAGCGGGCCAATCCGGTCCGGCCACTTAACAGCCAATTAGAAGTGCAGGGCCAGAATCCTGCACTTGACTCCAAGCTCATACTTTATTAGTTATATTGTATACACAACACCCCTTCCCCCTGGCTTCTTATTTCAGGGCGCAGTTACGTAGTCCTTTAAATAGGACAGTTGTCTTTTTAGTCTCTTTGACTTTCGTTGTGTCGGGTGGTTGCAGTCCTGCTGAGGTAGATCATTGTTTGATAGTGGCACTACCTCCGGTTCAGAGTTCACTTCTGCGTCGTTGCCCCCATTTTCCGCAATTTCTTGAGGTGCAAACGTTTCTCCCTCCGGCTCCGCAGCCTGGGTTTCTGTTAAATCGTTGTTCCCGTCGAACAGGTTTCCTAGGGCTTCATCTTCTCCCCCCCCCCTCAGTATGGTCATATGGGAGTTGCGGACTGGCTGCTGCAAGCCGCGACCGTAATTGGTCAATATGCCATTTCCAGAGTTTATTGTCATGGCATTGCACAAGGTAGGATCTGGGGCCGGTTACACGTACTACTGTCGCTTCCTCCCACAACGGGTCGCCCAATAGGTTTTTTGCATAAACTAGGTCTCCTACTTGGAAGGTGCGACAGCGGCTGCTGGATCCTGGATCCGTGGTTTCTCCGGTTCATAAGCAGGGTGCAACCGGTTGAGGTGGGAACAGAGCTTTTGTCCCATTAGCAGTTCAGCGGGAGTTTTGTTGGTGACACTATGTGGGGTGATGTGTTGCAAGAAGAGGATTTGATTAACCTTGTCGTCAATGTTATTGTAGTTTACCTTTTGCAAGGTTTTCTTTACATATTGGACCATGTGTTCTGCTCAGCCATTGGTCGCAGGGTGCGCAGGCGAGGTGAGCGCATGGCGAATGCCGTGGTCAGCGAGGTACTGCTCGAATGCTAGTGCAGTAAATTGTGGGCCGTTATCAGATACCAGGATGTCTGGTAATCCGTGGGTTGCAAAGAGTCTGTTTAAAATCTTGATGACTGCCTCGGAGGTTGTAGTAGTCATGCGATGAATCTCGAGCCAATTCGAGTAGGCATCGACGGTAAGCAGGAAAGTGTGGCCCTTGGTTGGCCCCGTGAAGTCCAAGTGAATTCGGGACCAGGGTCCACGTGGTGTCTCCCATTCAGTAGGCATGGCTTTTGGAGGGGCGTTGCTGACTTCTTGGCATTTGGGACAAACTTTAACCCACTGTTCGATTTGCTTGTCAATGCCCGGCCACCATGCGTAGCTGCGTGCAAGGGCTTTCATTCGCACGATGCTGGGGTGGCCACCGTGCAAGGTTCTCAGCAGCGCTTTTCGGAGCCGTTCTGGGATAACGACTCTATCGCCCCAGATGATACAGCCTTTCTGGGAGAAGAGCTCGGTCTGTCGAGACTTGAATGGTGTGAAGTCATCAGACAATTGATCCAATGGCCATCCACGTTCTACCCAGCCTAGGACTCGTGCTAGGGTGTGGTCGCGTTTGCTTTCTCTCGCGATGTCTCGAGTGGTCAGTGGCGGCGAGTTGAGTGCCTCGATTTGCAACGTGGTTACCGTTGGTGCCGAATCGTCGAGAGTTTCTGGAAGCAGTGCTTGGCTCAATGCGTCGGCATGGGGAATGGCTTTCCCCGGGCGATATTGCAGCCAATAGTTATAAGCAGCTAAGAATTCTGACCATCGGGTCATCCTAGGGGATAATATGTAGGGAGTCGGCTTATCTCCGGCTATTATCCCTAGTAATGGTTTGTGGTCAGTCACAATAGTAAAAGCCCTGCCATACACGTATTCGTGAAATCTTTTCACAGCTGAGACAATTGCAAGGGCTTCTTTATCAATTTGTCCATAGTTTCGCTCAGTTTTTGAAAGAGTCTTTGAAAAATATGCAACAGGGGCTTCGTTCCCATTTGGCAGTATGTGGCTCAAAATGGCACCCACACCGAAAGGCGATGCATCACAAGTTATAACTAACGGTAAAGTCTCGTTATACTGCATGAGTACACAGTCAGAAGAGAGCAGTTTTTTAACATTTCTAAACGCCTGTTCTTCACGGTAACCCCATAACCAAATTGCCCTTTTATCTAACAATCGGTGTAATGGTTCAGCAACAGTTGCTTTGTGTGGTAAAAATACATTATAGAAATTGATGAGGCCTAGGAATGCCTGGAGATCGGCCTTGTTTCGTGGCCTGGGAGCGTTTTTGATCGCTTTTAATTTACTTTCGGTAGGGTGAATGCCCTGGCTATCAATCAGGTACCCTAAAAACTCAACACTGTCAGTACACAATTTACATTTATTTTAACCTTAAGACCAGCTTCTTGGAATTTTTTTAGGACTAATTTTAACCGGTCCTGTAAGATTTTTTTGGTTGGGGCTGCAATTAATACATCGTCAAAATAGGGGACCATGCCCTTAATTCCTTGCAGTAACCTTTCCATAAGGCTCTGAAAGATCCCCGGGGCTACACTTACTCTGAATTGCAGCTGGGTACATTTAAAGGCACCTCGGTGCATCACAATAGTTTGGGCCTGTGCCGTTTTTTCATCTACTGGTAATTGCTGATATGTCTGAGCTAAATCCAATTTAGCGAAAACTTTCCTGCCCCCCAGGGAATGGAGGAGGTGCTGCACCACCGGAACTGGATACGCATTCTGCTGGAGGGTGTGGTTCAAGGTGGCCCGGTAGTCCCCACAAATTCGGATTGACCCGTCTAGCTTAATGGGTGTTACAATAGGGGTTTCCCACGGGGAGTGATCGATGGGCTCCAACACCCCCTGAGCTATCAGTTTGTCGAGTTGCTCGTCGATTTTTGCCTTTTGACTCGATGGGGCTTCAAGCGAATGGGAGCTGAATGAGATCGGGGTCCCCTTGTACTCGCCTAAACTGTCCGCGAAGACGTCCCTGAACTCAGAGATAGGTTCTTCCTCCCAGTCACAGCCACTGACTCGGTTTACGCCGGCCACTTCAATGCCATTGGAGGCCCAGTAGGCTAGGCCTATCGCTATCGATGACTGTCAAAGGTAAGTACACTGTGTACTTCTTGAAGGAGACTCGGACTCG
Organism: Hydrophis major; assembly: GCA_033807585.1. Taxonomy (NCBI): domain Eukaryota; kingdom Metazoa; phylum Chordata; class Lepidosauria; order Squamata; family Elapidae; genus Hydrophis; species Hydrophis major. Next base: position 185,023,782 of record CM066331.1, on the reverse strand, counting down.
GCAGGACCCGACGATGGGGATTCGATTCCCCTGGTACTCCTTGAGGATGAGGCGTTGGAACCGGAGATCTTGACGTTGAATTGTGGGGATGAGTTGCTTGAGTGTTCTCCACGACACCATCGAGAGAGATGATCCCGAGTCGACCTCCATGTGGCAAGGCTGATTTTCGATGGCTACTGTTACTCGGATTTTCTTAGTGTCCAAGGTTGAGGCGTGACCGATAGTGATAGTATGGCGAGCCTCTTCTCTCTGCAAAGCTCGATTTCTGTAGGAGTGGTTTACTGGCGCTCGCTTTACAGGACGGTTTCCTGTCGATTGGCGATAGTTGTTCCCTTTTGAGGCCTGGCTGGGTCCTGGCAAGCTGCGGCAGACCCGTCCGATGTGGCTTCGTTTCCTGCACTTATGGCAGAGTGCGTCATGGAACTTGCATTTGGACCTGGCATGGTTGGCTCCACATCCAGCGCAAGGGCGTACAGGCTTCAGGTAGTGGTCTCGGTTGGACCTCAGTCGATGGTCCCCTTCTTCGCCACTATCTGACGATGAAGAGAGGTCCTCATGGTGCGTTGTCGCGAGCTGCCCCTCTGCACTTGGTGAGATTTCACTGGCCGGTGGTGGTACCGGAGTGCGGTTTCGGCGTAGTTGTGCAGCCGACTTCTTGGTTGCCTCTGCTGCTGTAGCATCTGCAATGGCGTCGGCAAGGCTGATGTTGCCTTTTGCCATTAGCTTGCTTTGGACGCCTGGAGCATCTAATCCAAGAACTATGCGATCTCTTAGTGCTTCTTCTAGATCGGTGAATCCGCAGAGGCCTCCCAAGTTTCGGAGGTCTGCTATGAAGTCGGCCATGCTTTCTCCTTTTCACTGGTTTCTTTGATAAAACTCATCTCACGAGCGTAGGCACGGTAGGAGCGTAGGCATGGTGGGCTCGCAGCATAGGTTCGAGGTCGTCCCAATCCATGGCCTTCACTTCTCGGGGTTTGGCTAGTGCTTTAGCCATCTTAAATACAGTTGGACCGCAATGCATTAGGAACACCGCCCGTTTCTTTCCTGGTGTGGCGTCCTTTAAGTTGTTCGTCTCAAGGAACATTTGGAAGCTCTTGTGTCAGATCGAATGGAGCGGGTGGTACGATGCCGCCAGACATGGTTCCATTGTTGGCGCTGTCTATCACGTGCTCGGTGTTGCTTCTTGGTTCCGTTGGTTCAGATGTTTCCATATCCCATCCTCGTCGCCAGTGTTACGTTTTGAGCATGGGCGAGAAAGAATGGAGACAAGCTTCTGAATGGTGAACTTCAGCTCTTTATTTACCTCATAACTTGCTCAATTGAACAGCAGTAAAACCCGCCTTATATAGGCAAACCTTGTAATGATTAACCAATAACGAGCTAGGAACGTTAGCTCTTAAACCAATAAGACATTTCTGTTAAGGGCCAATCGGATTCCCCAGAGCGGGCCAATCCGGTCCGGCCGCTTAGCCAATTAGAAGTGCAGGGCCAGAACCCTGCACTTGACTCCAAGCTCATACTTTATTAGTTATATTGCATACACAACACATACATACATACATACATACATTGAATTTGGGTTTATAATTTCTTGCTTTCAGTTCTGGTAAAGGTTACCAGTGCATGTATTTCTCTCTGTTGTCTATTAGCATAGATCATATTCTGACAACTTGAATTCCCAGAACTGATACTCTCAATTTATATGCCTAATAGAACGGTTAGATCTTGTATGAGAGTTCTGAATTTGTGGAGCAGGAAATTCTATCAGTTAAGTTTGTGTAAGAAACAGACATTTTATTGTTTTAAAAAACACATTCTTTTTAGAGGCAGCAGGAATGCTGGAAATGTCCATCATGCTTTTGGTCATAAGCAGTGAGGTTATATATGTATTTTCACTCTGCAATGGAGTGCAAATTTTACCTAGTTATCTTGCTGTATTTCCCTTATTAGGTCTATGGCTGAGCTGGTTTCCCTTACCTGTTGTCAGTCTCATCTTGTTTTGTTCAGGTGAATAATATTCCTTCTATTTTGTTCAGATACAGGAATAGAATTCTATTGTATAGAAACAGAATAGAATATAAAACAATATGCTGATCTATCAGGAAACTGAACTTAATCCCTGTTTTGCTTGCAAGATATGAGGAAAGTGTCTTGAAAAAAAAACATTTCACTTTATTTCAGTCATAACAGTGTTCAAGAATTGAATGCTTTGTTGATTTTTGTTACTTCTTAGTCATATGGATACGGTTTCTAAAAGTGGGTATTCAATCTTTAGCTGTCATAACTAGGGGACCCAGTATATATGTAGTTATTCATTTACCCTTCAGCTTCTATTTATTCTCCATGTATGCATGCAAATGACTTGACCTGTTTTTAACTAAATGTTCCCTTTATTAGGAGTGTCAGCAACCCTAAGAAAGAGTCTCTCTCTCTCTCTCTCTCTCTCTCTCTCTCTCTCTCTCTCTCTCTGCAGGCTAACAAAGTCTAAAGAAAGGGAAGCTTGTTCCCTTTCCCCCTGAAATGAACCTGATCCACCAGGAGTCTCTCTCTCTCTCTCTCTCTCCCCCCCCCCCCCCAGGTAGACTTGCACTCACTCTTATCCAGCAGCAGACACACACACATACATGGTCAGAAGGCATGCCCAACTCTCAGCACCACAGTTTCCAGGGAAAAAAATTCCAATAAAGTTTCCAACAGGATTCAGAAGTTCAGAATATCAGTGGCTGACCAACAGGGAGATGAATAGTTGTCTGCCAGACCTATTCATTTCTGGCCCCAACCTTTTATTCCCAAATCTACTGTAAGGTGAGGCTTAGCTAGTAGTGGTGGCTCTTCTGTCCTGAGGACTGCCCTATAGCTTCCTGCTGCTTTCTTCTTCTCTGCCTTCTGTACATCTATGCATCATGCACTAGACCCAGCTGTTCCTCCTGTTCCTCATCAGCCATCTCTGGACCAGGGGGCTGTTGCCTCTCCATCTGGAGGCTAATGGACTGCCCAGGCTCCACCTGTGTCTCTATCTCTGACAGCTCCACTCCCCCTTGGAATGCTCCAATTGCCTTGATGCTGGCCTTGACTCCCACTCTGCCTCCTCATCTGATTCAGCAGCCGGAAGGGATGGCAGCCAACAGGCCACAATACATGGCCTACAACCATCTACAATGTTTGACTATGAATTATAGGAATTCACAGCCAACAAATCAGGAGGAGGTCTAGTTTATTAAAGTCTATTAAGTCTAACACATAACCACAGACCTGTGGTTACAGTTACCACAACAGTTTTCCAAAATATTCGGAACACCCCTATTTTTAGAAATGGACCATTCGGCTGTGAATAGTTTTTGTTTTCCCTCCAATAAGCATCTATGCAGCATCGTACATGCGTGAGTTATTTGGTGTTTTCTGTAGCGGCATTTGGATTTGACTTGCGGTCATTTTGACCACAGATCTTTGTTAACGTATATATATATTTATAATGTCAGGGCCACATTTTCCACCAAAAACAGTGTGATTTGGTGATCCAAACTTTGAAGAAACTGCTCTAACATGGCATGAAGAAGCAGAGAGGGATCTGAATAACCTGGAATCAGATTGCAATGAAAATTTTGTTATGGGGAATGAGGAACCGCCGATTTTGACATCAGTGGTGATGAAGCTCCCGATAAAATAGATGACCAGGTACAATCTACCTTGTGCAATAATTTATATGGCAAGAACATATTCAAATTGTCTCCGGCACCTTTTGGAAGCAATAGGTCCAGAACCACTAGTCACAATATTGTAATGCAATTACCTGGACTACAGCCAGCAGCTAGAGTTGTCATTATGACCTCATGTCTGTAATAGCATAGCCGAAATAGTACATCTGTGGTTAAGGGCTAATCAGATTGTCTTAAAATTTTTTTTCCACTTTCCATAACCAAAATTGGCAAAATTTGTCTGTACCTTTTTAGAGAAAGATGTGGCCTAATCTCATCTGCTTCTATCATATTCCTTCAACTTGCTGAAATATTTTTGCCTGTAATTTAGCACTAGAGTGTGTATTTCTCATGCCAGTTTGTTTATTCTGCCATATTCTTACTGCCATCTGAAGCAACTCAGTTCTTATTGACTCAAAGTATGATGATTCCTCTCTTTCCACTTCCATAATAGTACACAAAAATGCAAAACAGGAGTTAAAGAACCATTCTCTTCAATAAATCTTTTAATGGAAAAACCTCTGTTGACCTCACTCTGGGTAATAGAACTGTATTATTTAATCATATGGAAACAAAGAAGAGTATAAAAGCAATACTGCATGATGTTGACATAGATAGTAAATAGAAGGAGTTTTTTTTTAATATATTTATCATTTTATTATACATAAGATGCCTAGTGAAATTGTGATGGCTTCAGATGCTGATCTTCTTTTAATAGAGTTTTTCATGGTTTGTTTTTCCCAGTCTTCATAAAGCACATCATCTCTCCCCTCACCTTCTCCCCCATTATTAAGTGAGGTCAGAAGTTCCAGAAATACTGCAAGTCTAATTATCCACAAAAGTAATTAACATTTCTAACAGAAACTGCTAGTGTGGTTTTCATTGGGGGGCTGTATTAAAGCAATAAAGTAAAGAGTGAGGTAATTAAAAACTCATTATGATGGGGTCCCCTTTACCACTTCCATTTAATAACATCCTTGCTCTGCAAATGGGTGGACTGAGGTCACTCAAGATTAAGCTCATCTTCTCTATAGAGGGTAATATTAGTTTTGCTTTATCACCCTTAAGGAAGGGAAAGGGAAAGAGAATCTGCCACACAGCAAGTAGGCACAGAGGATAATAGAGTCTTGCCACAAAGCCCTTCACCCAATTAAGCCTCTAGGGCTACATCCCTAGGTGCAGGTTGTAGACTGTCCTTGTCTGAGACCTCCAATTTATTCTTAGTAACAAGTTCTAAACCATTGATCCATACTGCTTTTTCCTCCTCTTTAAATTCTAGCTGTTTGGTCTCCATTTTACAGTTTAATAAGAGCAGGTCAGGTAAATTAAAGATTGAGAGATAATAAAAAGTCCTGGCTACTTCTCTAGGGTAGAGTGCAAAACCTGTGACCTGCCAGATAAAATTAAATTATGACTCCCTTAAACTTTTATCACTTCACCTGTTGGGTCCTGAAGAACATAGCACCTGAAGTTTACTATTACCTTATGACTGTGTTGTAGAAAGGCCTATTCTGGAATTGATAGAATATTTCCAAACAGGTTTTAATACGGAATTTTATTTTATTTTTTTGTTAATATAATCAAAAGTTCAACGAAGAGCATATCTCTGTCATGGATTATTGCAAAAAAGGAATTCAGCAAAGGTTTTGTGTGCTGATGCTAAGTAAATTTTCAAAGTCTTCATCCTTTTTTTAGTTTAGTCCCTGATAAATAGAAAGATAAATGGAAAGTGTTCATGTAATTCACAGCAAGATAGGCAGAAAACAAATTTAATAAATAAATCAATAAAATTTAATGAATGAATAATCTTGGATTCATCACCTTTCCTTATTGGTTGTAATTTGTTGCAATTTTAATTGCATTGCATGGTCAGCTGAGCAACCTTAGGTTTGCAAGGGTATTGAAAGATATGGGATGGGGTGTTCAAGGCTCTTCAGTATCTGAACACCCTTTCCAATAAAACACTTAAGCCTACTTTCTACACTACAAATGCAGATTGTGTCCTTGTCTGTGAAGGGGTGGCAAGACAAAATTGTGCAAAGAGGACCTTCTAAGACCAGAAAAGTATGTGGGAAGCCAGACATTACTTTAAAGTGACAGGAAGCTGGAAACAAAACTTGAGGGCTGGTTCATGCTGTCCCAGGTAATGGTTCAATAAAATTCATGACTTTAACACAGGCCATGTCCATCCCAGCTCCACAAAGGCAAATAACATTCTGATACATCATGATATGTCACAATACGGCCCACGATGCGATTGTGTTTGACATCCCTGCTTTAAAAGGTCCTATGGAAGGGATGATCCTATTAAAAATTCAAATATGACTTCCAATTGTCATGGGAGATTCTTCCTATTATATTCAATAGATTTTAGGAGGGAACAGGTTTTGCATTAGTGGAAACTCAACAATGTATTAAAGTTTTGGAATTTCACAATCAATGGTATTTGCTTGATGAAATCCTTGAAATTAACTTTCAGGCACACCTCAAATTTATGCACTTGTCCAAAACTCTGCTAACCTGAATAAGAAACAAACAATCACTCTGTTTATAATCCCTATCAATAAGCTTATAAAACCTATGTGGACTTATTGACTGGGGAAGCAATATAGAGATGTATCATTCAAGTTGATAGTAAATTTGCTTAATTACAATATTCTGTTCTATCTCTTGGCTCAGTTTGAGCCAACTGGTCTATCTGAATAGTTACTAGGCTGTGCTATTGGAGCACTGGTTACAATCAGCACAGTTACCTGATAAATAGTGGTCAATTCATGCATCCTTGATCTCTAGCCAATGATTCTCCTTCAATAGCAATGAGAACAGGAATGAAGAATCAAATACTGGGCTCCCTTGACCAAGACATAGCAATACATCACAGAGCTTCAAATGGCTAAACTCATTTCCTACATTAAGACTTAGCAAAAGTCCTAATGTAGGACAGGTTGTGTAGATTCTTTCTTCATTCAAAGAAGAATAAAATTAAATGAAGTAGGTGATTATCCACTTCCATTCTGAATAGCATTCAATTTAAATGGCATTTATACCCTACAATTCTATAGCTTTTTCTTCATTCCTTTCGTATATATTATCAGACTATTTATGTCATGTTTGGTGGCTTTGAAAGTGAGTGATAATTGAGTGTTTAGATAGCTAATGCTAACCCCCCCCCAAAATCATTCTCTTGGCTTGCCTCTTACAACAATATTGTTCTCTTTTCTGTTTTGTTCTCCATCCAAAACCTACTTTGTTGAACTGCCATTGATTCAGAAAGAATAGAACCAATATGAGAAGTATAGGAGAAGTATATTCAATACAACTTGGAAACTGCACATCTGGCGTGTCATTTGTTTTTATTACTGCCATTGTCATAGTGCCTCAGATATATTTTTCTATAAATCCTTTCCTAGTATTTTCCTGTTCCATTTCTACTATATTGCTCTCATAGCGAAGGTTCAGTATATACGAATGTTCATTAAAGTTGTCCTTTTCTGTCTCAACCCTGTTTTATCTCCAGAGGATGATTCTACTGGAAATCTTTGAGCTATATCTTCTTGGGTAAATTTAGATACAGTCTAAATAACAGCATTGAAACAATTTTTCCATGCATTATTTTCTAAATGTATTTGTATTTTATATTTTGAGGCAGTTTTGTTTTCCATTTCTTATAGATATGTTAGTTATGAGTTTCACACAGAAATAAAATTGCATTACTGTGCCTGAATGTGAATATTTAGTTAAAATATTTGGAAACTTCTCAATTTAGACTAGATGATTTAGCAACCTTGAAATCCCCTGCAATTTGGAATACTAAATTTTATCTATCTATCTATCTATCTATCTATCTATCTATCTATCTATCTATCTATCTATCTATCTATCTCAGTGTAGACTCTTGATAATTGGCAGTCTGCAGTTTTCTTGGAAATGACTGGCCCAAAGTCACCCAATCGGTTTTCAGTTGAGGAACAACTAAAAGTCACACTCTCCCAATTTCTAGCCTAGTGCCTTAACCAGTATGCCAGATTGGCTTTCACAGTTAGTTTATTCTGGCTTATTTGAGATAGCCCCAAAGATCAAATTACTGAGAAGCAAAAGGTAAAACTGCACCAAGCAGCAATTCCATAATCGTAATGTAGGAGCCCAAACAATTATGCCATTATTTTTTTCCAATTAACGATTTCCAATTAAAAATTCCCATAGGAAGCAATGAAAACAATCACTTAAGCAAACAGCCAAAGTATCCTCCATAGAACAAATCCCAACAATATTAATTTCTGCACAGCTCAGATATAACATTAAATGACATTCCTAGCTAAAGTATTGGTTTAAAGCTTCTCTCAGTTCCTTTTATCAAAGTACACTGCAGGTTCGGTATTTGCCAATGTGGACGTGATGCTTCATAAACAAATAAAAAAGCATTGCTTTAGAAACAAGTATTCTGAAACAAGAGCATGTATATAGCACCCCACACACAAACACATATATACAAATATACAAATACACATACACAATGACAAAGCCTCAACAACATAATTTTTAAGCTGCATATAATGTACAAAGAATTTTCTCTTTTCCCAAAAAAAACTTTATTAAATTTCAAAAAAGTATAAAAATACCAAAAAAGCAAAGAAAAAAAGGGCATCGGAAAAGCAAAATTGGAAGTGGAAACAAAAAGTGGAAAACTGTAGAAAAAAGTAACTTCTGACTTTCTTTGATACAGATAGAAACCTAAAAATCAATGACCCTTTGAACTAAGCTAAACCATAACAAACAGTACTTCTATCATCATAAAAGGGCATAGAATATTCTTTTGGCTAATAGCTACCTACTGGCAAAACATAAACAGCCAAAGAATACAAATATAACACAGACCATAAATACTAAATTTCTTAAAGCAAAGATACTTTTAAAGATACTGACAGCTGTGAGCTTCATCTATACTTCAGCAGGTACAGGATGGTCTGAGCTAGAGATATCAGCATTTGGAGCCTAGCAAAGAGCAGTAGTACGTACTTAAATAGCTTATTTTTCATCTTCACTTGCTTTAATTGGCACCAAAAGCAAATTGGATGGAACAGATCCTACTACTTACTGGCAATATTGAAGACAGGGTATCAAAAACCAGGCTAATCAGACCTGATAAAACATCAAACAAATCACAGAATTAGAAATGTTTGGAATGCTCAGAGCATTGGGAGAGAGATGATTGGCCTGATGTATTCCATAGTCAGAATAAAAAGTTTTGGAACTCTGGTGATTTCCACCATGTTAAAACACTCAAAATAAGGTTTATTAATAGGGAGCATTATGTGTAAGGAGTCTCTGCGGGTTTTATTCTGCTAGTCATAGCCAACTTTAGAGGTGGTGCTCATCTCTGTTTCTTTAAGCCATGGAGCTAGCACAGAGGTGTCAAACTCAAGTCCCACAGGCCAGATCTGGACTGCAGAGTGCTTACATCTGGCCCATGGGGCCGGCCTGGAAATAGCAAAGGACCGACCTGCAGCCAAAATGGGACATGGGGAGCTGCGTGCAGCCCTCCCACATCCAGTTTTTGGCCTGGATGGTCTCCTGCAGCACTCTGCCATCCAAAATGGGACACTAGGAGCCATGTGCACCTCCCCACACCCTGTTTTGGCCTGTCAGGGTGCTGCAGGAGGTGTCTGTCCCATCTTTCCCCCTCCCCCCAGCCAGCCCACAGAGAAGTACAATGCTGATCTGGCCCTCGAAGAAATCCAGTTTGACTCCATTGAGCTAGCACATTTCCACATGTCATGTGGCCAGTATGACATCACACCACAGTCCAAAGTCTACAGCAAAGCCCTGTTACCTTCCCACTAATGTCTACTTGCACATAGCATGCTTTGGAACTGCTGGCCTGGTAGGACCCAAGGCAAGTCATGGGAGTTACATGGTGGTGGTATGATTTTGCACCTCTAGCGTCATGTGTATCTCTGTTAAATTAATTTTGTTAACAAGTTGTCATCTGATTCTATGGCATAACAGAAACCACAGAACAGAAACAACATACAAACCAAGTACTTCCAACATTTTTTCCATTTCACTAATAACAAACCTGAGTTAAAAGCTGAAATAGTTTTATTCTTTTAAAAATATTTATGTCTTAGGATTGTAATGTTTTAATACTGGAAGTCACCCAAAGACATTCACTATGAGTTGAGCGGCAAATAAATTCAATAAAAAATAAATAAACTATATAAAAGGTTTGCATGTGTATAATAGCACTTAGACTTATATACCACTTTACAGTGCTTTACAGCCCGCTCTATGTGGTTTACAAAGTCAACATATTTCCCCCAACAATCTGGATTCTCATTTTACTGACCCTGGAAGGATGGAAGGCTGAGTCAACCTTGAACTAGTGAGAATCAAATGGTCGAACAGTTGGCAGCAGGTGATCAGCAGAAGTAGTCTAAAATCCTGCATTCTAACCACTGTGCCACCATGGCTCTTATAACCAGGTTTTGTTTGGTTAAATTTATATTTAACCATTAAATGTGGGTCATCTTAAAATAGATAACTCTGTAGAGCTAACAATACTTAAAAATAGAATAAAACAGTATAAGTTAGGTTATATCTATTACATACTATTTCCAAATGAAGGAAAGAAGGAAAAGTCTTACCATGTCTGGTGCATGTAAAAAACCATTATTAACACAACGGGTATTTGTTGGTCTTAAAATTATACTCATTCTCAATATGGATGAAATATTTACAGAGATTTCATTTCGTATTTTACCATACAGAGGTATGGATACTTAAATTCGAAGGACTGTAAATAACATGCTATAAAGTTCAATATGTTTCATGAGATCTTGCAAAATTTGTTCTAGCTAAATGTCAAGCCCCACAAACTTGGACGCTAATAAAAAGAGAAATTAACAACAGATGCATTTTCAGAGATGTTGCAAAACCAATTTTTCATCCATACAGGTTTAATAGCTGATCATAAAGCTATTATCACAAGTCTCTTTTGTAAATAAGGGAACACAATTTCACTAACAAGCAGTCTGGAAATTGATACCTGCTGGTTAATCAGTTAATTCTTGCATTTGGTCTATTCTTTGAAGATAACAGAAATATTTCCTTTTTTTTTTTGAAACTACCATCATAAGATATATTGTAGTTTTCAGGAGAAATGAAATCTCTACTCTAACTGGTACAACTGGTTTAAACCATATGGTATAAAATTTTAGAGACTTCCACATTTTACATACTTACTTACCTAATTAATTTGCCCCAGGAAGCTGCATCTAAATTTTCACCATTTGGAATTCTTCCAGATATATCAACTAAACTATGTAAAGTCAGAAGAATTCAGAATGTCTTTATTAATATCCAAGTTGGCAGAGCCAGCTTGGTTTAATTGGTACTCTTTTATATTCTGGGCAGATGCCATTCAGCTGTTCCTCTTGCTCAGATGAATCCAGAATTTTGTCCGTTCTGACTGTGATTACCTTGTTCAGCTAAACTATAAATTTGAGAAGCAGAAGTCAGGCTCTGGCTATCAGCAATACTTATCATCTGGATTCCCTTCACTCCTAGCTACATTGTACCTTTGAGGTTCTACAGCATACTGAAGAATTCTGAGTTCAAGTTAATTAAAATTTATTATGCAATCATTTTTTTCATTGTTAGAAGACTTATAGCAAATGGCTAGATGTGTATTCTGTTTTGCAGGACTGATCAAGTCCCATCAGTTAAGGAATGGGAATTGGCAGACCTTAGAAAATATGCCTTTTCTGCTATAGTCCCTAAAACATTGTCCTTCTGGAGATCTGGACCTTTTGGTCCTGCCCATGCTAGTCTTTCACAAAGTCCTAAAGACTTGGATCAGTGCCTAAGCTTGGATTCCCAAATATTTCTTGGTTAGATTGGTGATAGAATATGACATTTTCTCAACTATGTATTTTAGTATCATTATAATTGTTTTTATCTTAAATGTGTTTACCTTCCAGAGTTGTTTGTTCAAATAGACAGCATACAAAATAAACAATCCTCTGCTCCAGAAATGGACTACTTTTAAAAAAAATCTTGGTAGCCTCAATCCTTACTCAACCCAGTGGGCTTCCAGAATGGAAGTAATATCATTGAAGAGGAAAGGTCATACATTTGAAAGGTGAACATAAGGAGGAAAGTAGGGCTGCAGATGATTGGGTTTTGCCTTGCAGATGTTTAGAACCTCTTTTCTAGGCTTATTTTGGTGCTGACCTGTAAAAATCATATCACCAAATCCTTCCTTTTTTTGTTTGAAAATTTCAGCAGCATAGTGTGGTATTATTCTGGGCTTTAGAATGATACTTCATAGTAAAGTGCTATGGTATTGACAATCTGTGATTTTGCTGCCAAATTTCTGCTTTGCAAAATCACATGATTGTTTATCTCAATTTTATCTGAAAAGGCTGTCTGATCCAAATCTAACAATATTATAATGCCTAAGAAAAGAGGGAAGTCTGACTGGCATCAAAGCTATATAAATTGGTGTCTCCTCCTTCCACAAGTAGGAGTCCATAAACAAAAATGCCTTCTTCCCCAAAGCAACTCACTGAGTTTCATTTGGCAACTTGAAGAGCTCCTGCAAAGCTGACTGAAGTTCCTGGACAAGTATAAGTTATAATACATATAAAGATATAAAAATGGGAGAGCAGGGATCTTGAAATTACCCATCAGTAGAGATTCTCTGAATAGGAGACAAAACAGAGTCTTAATATGTTCATAATATTATTTTATGTCAAAAGACATAAAACACATTTATTATTTAAGACATAAGACATGTCTTATTTCCATTTATGTGACCTTACCTGTGCATTTATATACATAAATTTATATACATTTATTTTCACAGCATTTCCAAATCACATAATAAGTGCTTAACATCCTGAATTGCTACGAATGAGAAACTGAGCATTCCTCTTAGCCAAAATCTTTAAATATATATATAAAGTAACACCATGTTTGTTTAAGAATCTTTCTACACATTTGTTTGTTTTGAATCTTTCAAGATATTTTAAGCCAGCAGAAAATTGATGTGCTTCTTTAAAGCTAATTGAGATTTGAATATCGTGTACAATTTCTGATTAATTATTGGAGCTTATTTATTTCATTTATGATTATGAACAATGAGCCCATTGTTTTGTGGGTAGTGATTAAGAGATCTTCTGGACATTTATTAAGTAATTCAAAAGAAGAGTCAATGTTTCCTCTTTTGGGTAACAAGTTTCTTCCAAATCACTACTGTAAATTCTTACGGTAGACACAAAGACCCTAGAAAATAAATAGCTTTTTCAGATTTAATCAAAGACACCAGCTTGTCAAGAGCTATGGTTTGCTACTCACAGATGGCCTACAGGCTAGCAAAAATGGTTTGTTTGTTTGTTTGTTTATCATATTTGTATATCTTTCACAGTTAATTTTGTCTGGATTTTAAATTTCTTTGACACTTGTCTTAGCTTCCATTCAACTCAACGGTAAACTGACATCCACATACTGCATTATCATGAGACATGTATCAACCGAAAGGCAGAGCAAAGAACAGAATCTTGTTTCAGGTTATAAATAGGAAAATTGATATTTAGATACCTTGTACTGAACATGTCACTAGTAGTATGTATATGTCACTTCTTCCAAGCTTTATAATTTCTTCAATCACAGTCATCTTATCTGTTTCCTTTGCTTTCTTATGTTTCCTTGCTATGCCTAGTTTTTTCCACATCGTATCATACCCTGTCCCTCTTCCCTTACATCATGAAACCTATGAGTTTCTGTAAAGTATCATTGGAAGGCAGGAACATGCTGAACTAGCCACAACATTGCCAAATTTTATTTTCATAGGAGTCATGGGTCTTGGCAATCCATCTAAGTTACCATAATTCGACAATTGTTGTTCTTTCCATTACTCTTTCCAATTTCACCCCATTGAAGGTTACAAATAAACAAACAGTTTTAGAAGTATATGCTGTAGATAGATAGAGGAGAGAAAAATCAAGTTGTCACAGAATTGTTTTTCCCCAAGAAAGTTGTTCAGCAGGGTCTCTTCACCTTCTCAGCTTAAAGAATTTGCAAGATAAGGTATAAGCATGATATGCTCTGACAATATTTTAATCATTCTACAATAAAACCTCTCTATTTGTTTACATTAAGCCCTAGGAATCCAAATTACATGTATTCTTGCTACAGGGTAATATTTTAATATGAAACATATCCTTTGCTGAATTCAGGAACAAATGGAAGAAGGACCAAACACATGGTATTAAAACTACTCATATCTTACATTTATTAGTCGTTTGCAGATTATGATATACTTGTGCTCTGAAATAGTTTACATCTGATTATCAATCCCCTATAAATATCCCCTATAAATATAAATGTCATAAAAGTGAATTATGTATGGTAAGACCATACTTGGAATATGGCATTCAGTTTTGGTAGCCATAATATAAAAAAGATGTTGAGACTCTAGAAAGAGTGCAGAGAAATTCAAGATGATTTGTAGACTGGAGGCTAAAACATATGAAGAATGGTTGCAGGAATTGGGTATGTCTAATTTAATGAAAAGAAGGACTGGGGTGCTATGATAGCAGTGTTCCAATATCTCAGAGGTTGCCACAAAGAAGGGGGAGGTAAGCTATTCTCCAAAGCACCTGAGGATAGGACAAGAAGCAATGGGTGGAAACTAATCAAGGAGAGAAGCAACCTAGAACTAAGGAGAAATTTCCTGACAGAATGTTTAGTCAATGAAACAACTTGCCTCATGTGGGTGCATCAACACTTGAGGTTTTTAAGAAGAGTTTGGACTAACATTTGTCTCAAAAGGTATATGGTTTCCTACCTGAGCAAGAGATTGGACTAGAACATTTCCAAAGTCCCTTCCAACTCTGTTATTCTGTTATCATCATACTCATTATATCATTGGCTTTTGTTGGTTGTCTATCAGAGAATATGGCTCTTGTGTGTGTGTGCGCGCTCTAATCTGTTGATAATTTCCCAAAGGAAATAAAAAATGGTTGGCAAAAATCTGACCTTCAATACAGAAAATGATATTTACAGCTAGAGGAGATCAGATTCATATTTTTCATTTCCTAGTCAGACTGGCCCAGCCTTGGTGAAGAAGAATGTTGCACAATATCCTTAAAAATTAAAAATGATTTTAATTTTTATTGCTGTATTACTTTGAATGCTATTCAATTTACAGTTATAATTATGTGGGTGTTAAGCATCTAATACCTTTTAATCTACCTTTTGCTACCTTGGCCCAAGTGTCATCTCTGTAAATACTCTCATTAATAGTGGTGTTATGTATGAGTACTATCCCTTCCTATGCTCAGCTATCTTCAGTTCCTAGCAGACTTCCAACCTGAAGTCATTTCTACAATTACCAAGGTGTTTTCTTTTTAAAAACATATATTACAGGGGAGAAAAAGATGGCTAGTATATACCAATTAAAATTTAATTGGCAAGTCCTCGTTCAAAGTTTAGTAATCATCATCCAAAAAACATGGCCAAAATGCTTTATCAATGTGCCAACAACATAAAAGTAAAAGTTGATTTACAAAAAGATGTGTTCAGAAATATAGGAAATTTAAAAACAATTATTACAAAAATGCAATACACTGTAACATAAAAGAGTTAAGTGTAACCGTGAGATTCTGTATATATGCTCACTTTGCTTACTGTATACTAAACCAGTTTCACATGCAATATCACAACCTCTGTTCTTCCTTCTTTGTTAGTTTTTTTCAAATCAAACTTACATTGAACCAATGATATAAAATAGAGCACTGTCTTCTGCAAAGCAACATAATATGCCAATCTATGTAGCAAAATGGGGAAAAAGTGGTACTCTGTATATTACTAAACTATAACTCCCAGAAGTTAAAATCCATGAAGATATGCAGAGTGATAGTTCAACATTGTGTAGAGAAGCACAAAATTCCCATTTTGGATTCATAGATGTAGAGATTACTCATCTTCTCTATTGCCTCTCACATTTCATCCAGTTGTAGTAATAATAAAACCTTTGGTAGGAAAACAAAACAAAGCAACTACTTATATGTTTTCTTTGTCATGCTGTCCTTTATTTTCTATGCTGCATCTTTTGCTTCTTTTTTAAATATATGTTTTATTTTTATTTTTATTCATAAACATTTTGAATACAGTGTATTGTCAGAGCATATCATTTACAAAGAAAAAACAAACAGAAATATCAATATATATACCAGTAACAATAATAATAGTGTAACAAAATCATTTTAACTGCGTTTCTTGTATTAGCTTACTTATAATTCTATTAAATATATCAACATGTTTCTAATTGTTAACCCTCTTTATATTTAATTCTTACATAACAATAATATTTCTTCACCTAATTTCTACCTCTTATCTCTAGCCACCTGTAAAATCTATTCCATGTTAAGTAATATTCTTTGTCTTCTTTATCCTTTATTTTTAATGTCAATCTATCCATCTCTGCACAGTCTAGTATTTTCCAAAGTACATCCTCATCTGATGGGGTGTTCTCATTTTTCCAGTGTTGTGCAAATACAATCCTTGCAGCTGTCAATACATGCAAAATTAAATAGACTCCCTTTGTCATATCCTTCTGGATTTATTTTATATGCTGCATCTTTTGCAACTTTTTGACTTACTTCTTCAAATGTCTGTCTGTTGATTAAGGGGTTAGGGTAGGACTGTCAAACTCCTAGACCACAGGCTAGATGCGTCACTGGCTATGGCCACACCCAGTTTAGCAAAGGGGAAAAAGGTCCCGATATATCACATGACAACATGATCTTGACAACCCTGAGTTAGGGTTAGATTTTTTCTTGGCCAAGAGGAGAACAACTTAACAACTCTTGTTCTTCACCATTACTCTTGTCTCTGATAATTTTACTTGCTTTTTTTCAATTGATTCAATCCATTTGAATGTTCAAAGGGAATAAACAGGTGTTCCTTCTCTTTTTCTATTATTGCTTGGTAGCTTTGAGTGATAATATTAATAGCTTTTTAAAATGTTCTTTCCTTTGTCCAGTTCTCAGCTTCTCAAACTTGCCAAGTCTTATCTGTGTCACAATATAAAGGTGTTCTAATTGTGCTATATAAATGATTAGTAAAACTTGTAACTAGATGGTTTTTAGAATATTAAATGGCTTAAGGGAAGGGAAAGTAAACAAGGTTAAAAAAAGGTTCAGCTTCACATATGATAGTTGTGATAAATTAAATGCTGTCAGAGTGCCATCTCCATTAAAAATTGATATTTTTGACATTAATTGATTCCCATTAGATCCTTTTGGGGTGTTTAAGGTGATGATTCAGAAAATGTTTTTTCACACATTTTTCAGTTTCTTTGTAAAGAAAAGCAAAATCTAACCCTATACTTAAATTAATATAAGCAAAATCCTATTTGCAAATCAGAACCAAATATAAAAATTCTGTGTACAGATTCCTGAAGAATGTGTTCTTTGTAAATTCTGTTCTGAATTGTTTTCATCAGCACCATTTGGAGCAATAGTCAAATAAAGAGTGTTATTTTAATAAAATTTATAGATAAGAAAGTATCAAAATTCTACAATAGGGAAGTTTTTAAAAATGAAATTAAATTATGTAAGAAGCATTATAGAGATGTTAGAGATAGCTGAATATTCCTGCTCCTATTTCTATGAAATTCTTCATTCTTGTAAAAAAAAATGTTGGGTTTTCCTCCCACACACTTTTTTTTTTATGGGAATGGGAAAAGATTTTGATTAATCCATACATTTTAGTAGAATACGGACATTCTCTCTCCACCCTCCTGTTTCAAGTAAGTCTTCACTCCTGGTGACTGCATGGACATATCCCTACAATTTTCTTACAAATTTGGAAATGGTTGGCCATTGCCTGCTTCCTAGGAATGAAAGAGAGTAACTGTTGACTGTGCATCTAAAGAAAGTTGGCTGTTCATCTAAAAAAAGACTAAAATTCACAGTCTCATGATTTCTAGTCCAGCATCTTAATCACTAACCAACTGTAGAGATTTATAATTTCTTTATTAGGTATACAAGGAAGACAAATGAATAACTTTCTTTTTTAGAAAAAAATACTATGTACTCATAACTACACAGAATTGTTTGAAGAAAACTAATATACTAGCAGTGTTTCCTGGGATATCTACACAAACACACAATGTCACTGGTCACTCCTCTGAAATTGATCAGACCAAGAAACAGGCATGGCAGGGATTACATAAATGCCCTCTGTTGTAATTAATGTAGAAGAACAGAATAAGTTGTAAAGCAGATTTATTGTAAATTTCTTTCTCATGCTTTCTTCTCTCTCAAGGCTGTTTAATTTCTTTTCCAAATCCCTTAAAAGGTTACCTTTAAATTCCAAGTAATTTAGACAAACAATAATGGATTTAGGGACATTCCAAGAAAAACTGCTGGAATGAGAGCCTATGTTTGCCGGCATGAAGATTTTTAAGAGTTAAAAAAAGAGATTAGAGACCACGTTGCCGCCTTGCATGTTTAAGAGACACAAAAAATACTGGAAATTCACAGGAAGATTTGAAACCAGTCACTATCTCAACCCAGCCAAGCTCATTTGCTTTGTTGTGCTAAAGATAAAAGCAAAGGGAGATCTTGAAGCAATTTCAATTAATAAAAGTAATTATTTAACTAATGATAATTATCTTATGAATTGTCAAGAATAAAAATAGAATAGCCTAGAGTGTTCAAAATATGTGGGGAGTGTTGTTTTGGGGACTGGTAAAATGTGGCATTTGGTTATGGATTTTTATGTAACTAAAAATGAGCCAATGTCAGACTCAAAGAACCAAGATTAATCCTTAAATCCAAGCACAGAAAATTTATTATTACAGTCAATACACAAGAATCTAGTCAGCAAACAGTCAGCACTAAATCAGCACTAGATAAGTCAATGGAATTCAAAGGAGAATGGACTTGAGTTTCTTGTATCAACATAAGAACTCTAAACTGATGATGCATTTAACTCTGCCTTCTATCTCTGCCTACTTTTCTCCTTCAGTCAGAATCAATTTAACAATGAATTTATGTGAAAGTAATGCATATCATAAACTAATCCCTTAGCCCTACTCAAGATAAATGTTATCTGGCACCAGAAAATTAGGGTTACCCTACATTGATTTAGTTGTAGCCATTGAATTATTTTCTGAGAAACAAAGTCCATGTAGTATATTTCCTAATCTTGGCAAACAATAGAAGCTAAATCATTCCTTGGTAACTCAAGTTCTTTTTTTAAAAAAGATCAGAATGATTAATATTAATGGAAGTGATGGAATGCAGCAAGACTGGAAGTGTAGAAAAGCATTGGATTTCATCTCACATTTTTCTGCTTGAAAAATTAATTCAAATAGTGTTTGGTTAGGAGCTTGGCCACATGGGCTATAAATGGGCTGGAGGATCCTTAATGAATGGTAATGAGAAATGGCAGCCTGCCGAGTTTGGAAAGAAGTAGCTACTTGGGGTGCCAAAGCAATTGGTGTTAGGTTTCATTTCATTTATTGCCTTCACTAATTGATCTGGAAAAGAAAATAAACAGCAGTTAATGAAATCTGCAGAGGTTACTAAACTGGGAGAGTTTTCAAATACCTGCACTAACAAAACCAATACATATTCACACAGTGACACAATTTGTGAAGCAAAAAGGTTTGCAAGTGGCATGATTGGGAAAATTAGCCATTTTGCCAACAAAAGAAAACATATTTAAAATTGCAGATTTAAAATTGTGGCCATGCATTAAATTAATATTTCTTAAGATTTTGATTTGAATCCTATTTTTGCTCCTGTTGGAAGGGAAAGTATTCAAAGTACAGATCCCAGGGTTGTAGGTGATTAGGTGTACTTAATGATTATCTATAAGCATGCACAAAACATTTCTTGTTAAAATTTTGTTAATTAATTAATTTTATAGTTTATCTTTCCTCCAAGGTACTAAAAGCAGCATGTCTGGTCCTTCACATTTATATCTTTACAACAACCCTGTAAAAGGTTTAAAAGACCCTGTTGTCTCTTAATTCGAAGTACAGTCAAGGGTGACTGGATGGAGCAGAGCATTTACTGGCCAGATGCCCTTTCTAATGCCTAAGTGGATTTCGCAGCAGATATATATATATTTTTGCACCCTAAGAGAGTACCCTCTGCCACTATATAGGATTGAACTCTAAACTTTTATGAATGGGAGGAAAGTACCATTAGGCTATCATGCTTTTTAGTCCTAATCCACTTCTACAGGTATATCCAAGAAATCACAATGGACTACTAAATAATTCTTGGATAAGCATTGTAATACCCTGAAGAACAAGCATCCCACTGTACATCTCTTTTCCTCTGGTACACCAGCCATTGTTTCCAGAATAAAATAAACATCTTCTTTTCTTCAAGTTTCAAATATGAATTGATGTCCTAATAAACATGAAACAAACTTCCAAGGATGCTCCTGGAGACTTTCACACCTTAATCCCTTCTTCCTTATATGCAAATGAAGGGGTTAATAGGATTAGAGTTCACAAAGGTGTTTTTAGAAGGGAACATTAATTAATGCTCTGATCCATGAAACACCAGTTTCATAATTGGAATTTCCTGTTTTACAAATAGTTAGATATAGGTTCAGATCTAGACAGGAACAGTCAGGTTCTATTTTGAACATGAGCTCCTGGCTTCAATAATTCTTGCTCCACTATATTTGCTGAAGTAAAAGTAATGGACTTTAAAGAGAAGCTGTGAGACATAAATGACTTTGTTAGGTAAGCTTTCCAATCCTAGCTTTCTAA
Source organism: Hydrophis major (assembly GCA_033807585.1). Lineage (NCBI taxonomy): Eukaryota > Metazoa > Chordata > Lepidosauria > Squamata > Elapidae > Hydrophis > Hydrophis major. The sequence continues at coordinate 185,003,283 of CM066331.1, read as the reverse complement.
ATGTTTTGGAACTACAGGTTCCCAATTTCCCAATTAGCATAGCCTTTCAGAATTTATGTTCAGCGTACTAGTTGGAAGGCACCTGTTTAAGAAAGCAGAATTAAGTTGTAATTTAGCACTTCTGTACCTGTAAGGATCAGGACAGGTTTTATGTTAGGTTCAGGACATAACCATGCAATTGAAATGCTGAGAATCTGAAATTTTCCCTATTGCAACGTACTGTATAATTAAGCTCTTATTCAGCTCTGCAGGTGTTTTCTAAGCCTTCCTGGACAGCAGGTAACTGTTGTTTCCAATCCAACACATCTGTTTCTAGAGCGGCTTGTTGGCTGAATGACATTGGACACCAGTGCTATATAAATATAAAAGTCTTGGTCTAAATGTTTCCCTTCAGAAAGACTTGAAAGGCCAAGAATGCAGCCATTTCACATAAAACATCAACACTCCAAGATCATTTACATGGAAATTTTAGACACAGTGCTCTGAAACAACCTTATGATCACCACAGGACTACTATTTTATTTCTTACATCACCACAGAAAGGGTTTTTTAATTATCTGGTCACAGAGGAGGTGCATATATTCCATGTTAATGCTCTCCTGAAGCAAAGTAACTATTCACACTTCCTTGTTCACAATATTTAGCTAGGTGAGGGAAGGCATCGCTTCTATATGCTGCTTGCATCCAGGTTGTCAAAGGGGAGTTGAGGAGAAAAAATTCAAGTTTTGCTGGGATTGCAGATCAACCTGGTATTATTATTGAAATGCATTCACCATCTTTGGATGGTGGTTATGTATTGAATATATAGAGTTGTTTCAGCCCTGCTAAAGTGAAACTAATACTAAAGTGAAACTAATAACTAAAGCTATTCAACACCATCGACAATACTGCTACCCTTCAAAAAGACCTTGACTATGTATCAGAATGGTCAAACAAATGGCAACTTCAAATCTCAACAAATAAAGGCTCTGTCTTACAAATTGGCAAAATATCAGAAAATAAAATACAAGCTGAATAGTCAAGACCTTGTTGATGATCCAAACTCTGTCAAGGATCTTGGAGTACTCATCTCTAATGATCTAAGTGCTAGAGCCCACTGTAACTACATAGCCAAAAAGGCATTAAGAGTTGTTAACCTAATCCTACATAGCTTTTTTTTTCGGTAATATCACACTACTTACTAGAGCAGACAAAACATTTGCTAGACCAATGCTCAAATACAGCTTATCAGTCTGGAACCCACATTAGGTATCTGATATTAATACAGTTGAGAAAGTCCAGAAATATTTCACAAGAAGAGTTCTCCACTCCTCCACTTGTTGCAGAATACCTTATGCCACCAGACTTAAAATTTTAGACCTAGACAACCTAGAAGTACACCACCTTCAGTCCGATCTAAGTATAGTACATAAAATTATATATTGCAATGTCCTACCTGTCAATGAATACTTCAGCTTCAACCATAACAATACAAGAGTACACAATAGATACAAACTCAAGGTTAACTGCACCAAACTTAATTGTAGGAAATATGACTTCAGCAACAGAGTGGTCAATGTCTGGAATACTCTCCCTGACTCTGTGGTTTCTTCCCCAAACCCCAAAAACTTTAACCTTAGACTGTCTACTATTGACCTCACCCCTTTCCTAAGAGGTCTGTAGGGGGCATGCACAAGCACACCAATGTGCCTACTGTCCCTGTCCTATTGGGTTTTTTTATATATATGTATCCATTTCATGTATTCATAACTATGTTTATGCTTATACCTGTTATCTTATAATTGCTTGACAAAATAAATAAATAAAATAAAATAAAATAACCTTTAGATGACCCTAACTGTTAACTCCAACTGTTTTGGAGGGAAACTTGAAACATTCATATTTAGGCGGGCATTATGAATGGTAAAGGCCCTGTGGGCCCAGAGTATAAATTACAGACATTTCCCTGCTGTTCCTCAGTTCCAGTTTTGAGTCAATAAATGCTGTTATAGCTATGCTGGTCTGCTTCTTTCCTGCTGAAGCCCACTACTCAATACAGTCTCTCAGGAGAGAGGGCACATCTTAAAGAGAAACAGTTTTGCATCTGTTTTGGGGGGGGTTTCCCAAGTTTGTATCCTCTATTTGAGAAATAATGAGGCAAAAGGTACTTTTGAAATAATAACAAATCCTTTCCAGAAAAAGCTCTGCACCAGCCATTTCTTTTTTTCTTTGCCTTGTGGGTGCCTCATTTGAATCTTCTGCTTTTTCTTCTTGTTGTTCTAGCTTTTTCTGACTCTTTATTCTCATTGTTCCAAACAACTGCATTTGATTCCGGGGATAATAAAGAGTTAGGTGGAAAGCATTTGAGAATGTGTTTGGACACAATGTTGAAAGCTTTTCCCCACATTACCAGTCTGGAGAACTTTTTTTTGTAAAATGAAAAGACATTTTTCTAAATTCTATCAAAAATAGTAGAACTGCTGCTTAAAATCCCAAGACTGGTTAGTAAGTCTAGCAATTGGTCCATGGGCAAAAGAAAGAAAGAAAGAAAAGAGAGAGAGAGAGAGAGAGAGAGGGAGGGAGGGAGGGAGGGAGAGAGAGAGAGAGAGAGAGAGAGAGAGAGAGAGAGAGAGAGAGAGAGAGAGAGAGAAGAAAGAAAGAAAGAAAGAAAGAAAGAAAGAAAGAAAGAAAGAAAGAAAGAAAGAAAGAAAGAAAGAAAGAAAGAAAGAAAGAAAACGGGCCATGTCATAATTTACTATCATCCCCACCTGAACAGTTCTACTGTTTTGAGTCAATTCAATAGAAACAAATTGCTTTTTATTTTTCCCAAGGAGATGTATTCAGTGACATCATCATGAGGGTTTGTCATGATCTTAATTTCAAGGTGGATGTAAGGGGTCATTGAGTATTTCCTTCCAATGGCTTGTAGTATCCGTGGGTTTCTTGATGTTTGTTAAATACCAAGATTATTATAATATGACTCTGTGACCAGACTTTTTTTCCAGCTTAGGAAGGAAAGAATAGAAAGATGTATACAGCAAAAGAAGAAATAAAAAGGAGGCTCCATTGCTCGGGGGAAAAATAAATTTGAATGAACATTTTGTCACAGTAATAATAGTAAAAACTCGTGCTTTTTGACTTTAAAGTATGATGGTTGATGACTTGGCAGATCTGGTAGATCAGACTTGGCAGAAATGGGATGTATTAGTTTGAGAAGAAAGACTGAAAAAAATTAAAAGTAAAGTATTTTTATCACTTTCCATTTTTATTTTACTTGGAGCCTTTAGCAAGTGACTAAGGGTGCAATCCTTTGATTTAAATTCTGAAAAATTGGCAAAAGATCTATAATATTAACAGAATATTGATAGATTTCTCCCACATAAAATATATTCTGTTATTTATGTATTATAAGATTTATATCCCACTTTTTATACGGAAGCACAAGGCAGGGGACATAATGTTCCCTTCTATTTTTTCCTCTCAAAAACAACCTGAGGTAGGTTGTACTGTGATGGATAACTGATCTAAAGTCCCTCCATGAGTTTTTTTGGTCAGGAATGGATTTGAACCTGGGCTTTCTAATCAAATAGCTTAATTACTATAACATAGTGGCATTAGACCGGTAGAGACTTGGGATATTGTGGGACTCATGTTAGTTGGGGAGACATGAGATGAACAAGTTGAAAGATATAGTGATATAGTGATATATAGTGATAGGATAGAAATAGAATGGAGTCATGCTCAGATAAGAAGCATTTTTTTCTTATTCCATGTGTCTTCAGTGCACATCTCTTCAATTGGCAGGTGCAAAAAAAAAATCTCTTTTTTCTGCCATATGCCTAATACCTGACTAGCTACAACTGAATGATTAGACAGCTATTGTATGATATTGCCTGAGTTGCAGGATTTTTCTGTTTTTCCCTTGACATAGCCTTTATTTCAAAAGGTATGCCTAACCCTAACCCTGGTGGGGCTAAAATTTCATCTCCAGATTCCCATATCCAAGTTCTATACAACATAGGATTTAATTTTTATAGCCAGTTGCATTTACAATGAGCCAAAAAGTGCACCATATGACACTGATGTGAAAGTATGGACAGGTGCATATGGCAATGGATTATCATTTGGTTAGTTTGAAAGATTATCTAGGTTTTTTTTAGCAATATCTAACACTTGGACTAGAATCACATTGATTCTGCATTTAATTCTGACTATTTGGCTTTCATAAGCATGTCAATGCCAGCATTTTGCACCAATTGGCAAAGACTACAGCAGTATAACACATAGTTTAGCATGGTCTATGGTCTTTCATTCTGTAATGTGATTTACATATAAAACAAAGAAACTAAGTCTGATCTGTCTAGTTGGGATTGCAGCTGGTACACCAAAAAAATCTGGCAAAATATTTTGTCATCATTTGTGCTTCCATTAATCATCTAGTTTTCCTATTGAAGGAACCTTTATCTTAAATGAACCAAGTTTCAACTTTTTCACCTCATGTCTCCCCAACTAACATGAGTCCCACAATATCCCAAGATTTTGGAGTTGAAAAATAGAGACAGAACTGTATTTTGCTGACCCTATGGTCCAAAACTTTTGAATGATTCAGATATTTCATGTAGATCAGAAGTGTTATTGTGGTTAGTGGTGGTGGTGGTGGTGGTGATGATCACATCTTTCACCATACTTAGTTGGAGGTCACATGCTAAATGGAGCCCAATTAAACACCCCAATATTCTGACTTTTTTTTTTTTTACCAAGAAGTCACAAGCCAAGTTTTTCTTCTGCTGACGATTTACTAGTTCTTCATCTGTCAAAGATGGAACTATATGGAAACCCAAATGTCATTGAATAGGGAAAAAAAGCTTTCAGCATCAGTTTCTGAGACACTGCAATATGGTATAGTGCCTTCAGAACTCAACCAAGAATCCAGACCATCATAACTGACAATACTGAAAACTGCCAAGATGTCCAGGAGAATAAATAAAACAGCATTCTACCTATTCATTTAAATGTCTGAACTAGTATTTCCCAACCTCATCAACAAGATCACAGCTGGGGAGTTCTGGCAGTTGAAGTCCACACATGTTTAAGTTGTTGAGATTTAGAAACACTGGTCTAGATTCATTTTGGTTAGCTTCTGTTTAGCAAGGGCAACAGCAGATAAAATCGTGCTTTGAAAATAGTAACACTTAGTGTTCTTGTTACCTATTCTCTCTCGAAAGCTATACCCTCACATGAAAAATGAACTTTGCTCCACTCATATTTCATCAATATATTTTACTGAAGTCTTCATTCTTATTCAAAGCACTGTTGTGGAGTTCATCTTACAATGTCTATCACTCATTGCAAATAAATCAGATCTGTTACCTCAAGGAGAAATATGTGAGCAATTGCAGTGATAAAGTTTATGCACAAACTTCAGAATTTTACCGGGAGGTGAGAATCCCAACTGTGGAAAAGGCAGAAATGAAAAATGTTTCATCCTAATAACAACAGCAACAAGAATATAAAATAGTAATGGATTTTAAAAGGAAAAACTATGTATCATTTTTTTATTCAAGCAATAGAAGAGGACTTGTACGAAAGTTCATTTCAGCCCTTCTTTTTTTCTTTCATTTGTAATGCATATGTGCTTTTGCATAGATTCCTCTATGACTAATATATAACACTTCCAATTTAGGAGGGAATGGTTATTTACTTCCCATAATCTCATTTCAGCAGTGTCTGGTTAGTAAATAGGGAACTGACAGTACAGAAGAATCTTTATTTGGCAAAGCTCTTCTTATCCACAAAACATCACATTAAACATTTTCTGCTATTCCTAAAATGGTGAATTGTATTCTGATTGTTCCCTTGAAAAATGGAATAGCTCTGAAACACCTGCAGAAGCATTCTTTCCTTTTTTTTCAAATGCTGTATGATAAAAGATCTTCCCAGAGTCCATTATACATATGGCTCCTGGATCATGTGTTTTTGTCTTCCTCTTTCTTTTCCCTCTCTTTCTTCCCAACTTCCTGGAATATCTTTCTGAAAAAGATTCACAGCAAGCCAACCTGGCTTATTTCCCAAGGAATTTCAAAGCCTAAATTTCACTGTATGTAAAACTATCAAGGATATGGAATTTAGTAGTTGTGTATAATATAGCAATGTGCTGGTAATCTGGGAAAAGCTTTTGAAATACATCTGTAGTAAGGACAAATAGATGGGTTCTCAGCATGTGTTTGAAATACTGAAAAAAAAATGGCTTTCAAACAGAGCTTGAATATATAAGCATGTAAGTGTATCTGATGGAGAACTTATTTGAAAAGTATGTAACAGACCAGGACCATCATATCCAAACAATTAATATTGCTTATGGCAAACAGCAGGGGTGTCAAACTCAATTTCATTGAGGTTGTTTCACTTTGGAAGGCCTGTGGTGAACGTGTCCAGGGTGGACATGGCCAGCTCAATGTCATTCATGTTGGGGTACCTATGATGGCCTGAGCACTCTGCCAGAGAAAATGGACTCCTGAGGTCCATTTTGGCTGTGACAGCCTCCTGCAACTCTCTGCCAATGAAAACAGAGCTCAATAAGCTGTGTGCCCTGTTTTCATTGGCAAAGGCATCACGGGCTGATCCTTCACTGTTTACAGGGAAGCTCCATGGGCCAGGCCTAAGCACCCTGGGGCCAGATCCAGCCCCCAGACCTTGAGTTTGACACCCCTAGCAAACTAGAAGCCAGAAGAAAGAACTATGTAAGTTCTGTGCAATCACACCATACCCTGTTTGAACAGTTTTAAAAGGAGGCTAAATAAATTTGTGGAGGATAAGACTATCAATGGCTATTTTAAAAATTTAAAAGATTCATTATCATGCTTACCTCCAAACAGCAAGTTAGACAGATTACAACAAAACCACTCCTTATCAATCACAAACATGCTGGCTACTAATCATTATGTCTGTATTAACCCCAGGATGAGTGGTAGTGTGGCTTTCAACATCAGCTGCTGGAGAAAATTAAGGGAAGAAATCATTTGGATCATATTCTACTTGAGAGTTTTGTTGTCATCTGAGTGGATTAGATCCCAGGGGTAAGGGTGGTTAATGTGGGTTAATACAATAGAAATGCTAAAGAACTGATTGCAGCTCCAGAGATGAAAATATCAACTCTTTTGAGAAATGTTCCGTCCAAAGGATGGTTATTTTCTGATTAGTTCCCAAAATGCAAATTAGTTCAGTTCACTTAAAAATCTAAACAAGATTCTCCCCATAATTTATTCATGACAGCATCAAAATGTTTTTTATCATGATAACTATATTAAGCAGTTAACAATCTCCCAGAGCAGATGAGGAATTCCTCCATAAAAAAAAAACATGCTAATTCAGTCTTTGCTGTATCACAAAAGGTGTTTCATTCCATTTGGTTCTACCCTTCTTGCTGGCAAATCCGTAAATCTAAGGAATTGGAAGAAAAGCTTTTACTGATTGCATTAATTTGGCACTGGGTCAACATATATTATATAACATTTGGAGCATTTTGAAGGTTATCATATTAGCATATTGGTATCAATTGTTTCTTCAGAGTTATTGTATTGATATTGTATCCATCCAATAAGAAGTATATTGGATAATTAAAAAAAGGTAATTTAGCTCATCCAGAGTTCTTATGACTATTCAGTTCAAGTGAAAATGGTTGAAAGGAGCCTTTTGCCTATAGCCTTTTATTTTATTGTATTTAACATAAGAATGCCTTTCCAGCCTTTCTCTTTATACCAGCATGGCAAGGCATCCCATATACATTAACAAATCTCAAATATATTTCAGAACAATAGGTACAGTTAAAATCAAAATCAAAATGTTAAATCTTTACCATTAAAAAATTAATAATTAAAAGCTTGGCAAAAATATGTGTTTTTATTATTTTCCTAAATATTTGGGGAGAGGAGAGAAATGTTCCTCTTTGGGGAATGAATTCCATAGCTTAGGCACCATATTGGAGCAGATCTTCTCTGATATACTACAAGGTAAAGCTTCTGGTATCAGCGGCACTCTTCAGAAAGGTTTCTCTTGCTAATCTAAATAACCAAGCAGTTTTCAAGTTTGGTCTTGTGCTCATTTCCCACTGAGAAAATTCAACCCAGACTCCACTTATCCCACAGAAAGAAATATCAAGGTCACTGCAATGTTTCTGTTCCTTTATTTCTCTTCTTTTTATTTTTTATTTTAAATGGAATTTCCATAATGTTTTGGTAAATATACAAAATACTACAATGTTAAGATCAGAAGACAGAGATAAGATGAGATGAGATGAGATGGGATGAGATGAACCATTATCTGGATGGGCCAGACTGATGAGTACACTTAGATCACTTACACTGTATCTGATCATTACCTAATTTCTAATGACTAATAATGTTAATTTGATTTCCCACTTTAAAATGAGAGCCAACATCCAATGATGCATGGACATCACTGCTTCCTAAGTTAACCACTGAGAGCTGGAAAGTAACTGTCTTTTGCAAATTATGAAGAGTGTGTCTCATTAACTCACAGCCTTCTCATCATGTACTCCTCCATCTGTACAGTTTGCCCTTCTGCTCCAATCTCCATTAGATGCTACATCAGTAGGAGACACGTTATTATGTACATGTACTGTTTCCTTTAGTAGAACTGCCATGGTACTGCTCAATAAGCATGAGGAATGACTGTCCCTGAGTATTATGCTCATCAACCACAAAGGACACAACATGGAGTTAAATGCAATCTATCCTGATTTGTCTAAATGAGCTTCTTGCCTAACTGCTTCCTTAGAAGTGAGCATAATAGAGAGCGCTGCCCTTATGTAACTCATAAATAATCATTTTCATCATAATCTCCATTCCTGGCCATCTTACAGGCAAGCTTTGCAACTTGGGAAAGGAAGCTTTATTATTTCCCTAAAATGAAGATTATATTAAAATATTCTTTGTTTGGTATTCTTTTAAATCCAGACAAGCAGAACAAGAGTAACATAATTTATTGCTGATCCAAACATCTGAACAGAAAAAGTATCTTATTCAGTTACCATTGTAGAAGATGTATTTTTTTCAAAATCTCATGTATATTGGCAATTTCTCTTCTGTCTGGAGTGGATCAAGTTATTAAATTAGCAAATCAGCAACCAATTCAGAAATACAGTAACTCAGAGGACAATCAGAAAGCAGAACACGGATCAAGTAAAGGATGAAAACTCCAAAAGACTCCAAAAGCAGACTTCAAGTTACATCTGAAAGTCAAGAGCTGGACACTCAACTAAGGCAGGATCAAAATAAAGTCAGAAACTTTTAGCAAGATATTGTTTCCAGTTCTGGCTGTCCATACGAGGGAGCTTATAAAGCCAGGCTTCTAAAATCCAGGCCATGCTTCAGCATCAAGACATTACATCTTCCAGAAGAATCTCATCTTAGACCTCCAGTCTTATTCCTAAATTGGATGAGAAATCTTCTGCTTTATAAAAATCTGAACTTGCAATTGGTTTTTTCCACGTTTTTCCTTTTTTTTCCTAAGTTGAAGAGGGTGTGAAGCATTTCATGGGCCTCTGACCCAGAGCATGAGCAGGAATTATCTTCTGCCTCTCAATCAGGTTACACTATTATATACTTTATAATGTGAACAGGATCTTAAGCAATGATTACATCATGTGCATTAATATAGCTATAAATGTTTGCTGTGACACAAAGGCACACATTTCTAGTTTATGCTTGTTAAATGAGTTACCTGAAATAGTCAGATTGCACATGTTAACACTGTTTTATGAAATGACATGTAGGCAAGGATGTTCATATAGCCATAAATTTATCTTATTTTATATACAACCTGTGCTTTTTCATAATCTCATTCAAGGGGCTTTTTAAATATAACTACCTTATATAAGCTTTAAAATACAACTTTTAAAATTGTTTTGACATATATGATTTCTTCTGAGAGAAGAGAGCTTTCTATGATCACCAAAGTAATGAATGAGTGTGATTTTCAACAACTTTAGCTTCTTGATAGAAATTCATTGGATATCCAGACAAAACAGGATGCCAATCAGACAATAGGTAAATAGAATTATAGAGAATGTGCTTGGAACAAGTTGCTGGACTTGAGTGAGGTGAATAAACATTGCTTTCACAAGGTACTTTGAATCACGGAAAATTCAGCATGCAAGCATAACAGATTAACTTCTGCGTAAGCCTTGTAAAATGAGTCAAAAAAGCAGTTTTGCTTTTTAGAAGTGGGGGGCCTGCATTGTTTCACAAACCAACTTCAGAGAAGTGGATCACTTGAAATATTGCCAAAGTAAAACAACTTCACACTGTCTTGCAAAATATAGAATTAAGCACGTCCTTTTAATGGGGTATCTTCTAAATCCCATGGCAGATTCTATGGTCACAATGATTTTGAAGTATACATGGACTCCTGGGCTTGGAAAAATAATTTACAAATTACAGATTAACAAAGTTGGAACGGACTTTATAGGTCATCTAGTCCAACCCCTGCCCAAACAAACCTTATACCATTTCTGACAGGTGGCAGTCCAGTCTCTTCTTGAAAGCATTCAGTGATAAAGCTCCTACAACTTCTGAACACCAGCTGTTCCATTGGTTGATTGTCAGAAAGTTTCTTCTTATTTCCAGGTTGCAACTTCTTGCAAGTTGCGGTGCTGTTGCTATATATAATACTGTGGTGGTTGAAGAATGTGAACAACACAATGAGACTGAATGCTGAAGTGATACTGCCTAACCATTAAATGTAATCTTATGCAGTCAATGAGAAAATATGGATCTGGGGATTATACTGTTTTTCACTAACTGCATCAAGCTAAAGGCCTAATTCCCAGCATCATTGAATCCTTAACCTCTCTAACACTATCCAAAACTTTAGACTGGTTTTTTTTTTTTTTTTAAATCTGCCTCTATTCTAGGTATAAAAGTATCACTTGTGTCATTAGAAGTCTCTGTGTTTTCTTCTTTCTCTGTGTTAGATGAGAGGGCATACTGATCTCGCTTTTCACTGACAGTCATTATTTTATGCCCTTCATTCTGTCTCCTCACTAATCTAAGCAGCCCTAATCTCCTTGATCGCATTTTCTTCCGAACTCCTTCAATGCTCCCAAATCATTTTCTTTGCCTATCTCTGACATTCCATTTCTGAATTCATTTTCTTTCTTTTTTACTAGGTAGAGGGTAAGCAAGCAAGTGCTCCAGAACTGTAAAACCACATTCTAGTAAGGATCATTATATACTCTATTCTATTGGGAGGATAACTTTTTTGTCTCTTGTCTAACACTTTTTTTATTCACTTGGGCTACTATAATAGACATTTTCATTATACATTAGGAGTCCAAAGTATTTAGGTAATGGACAATAGAGTATTCTTTTAGTAAGCCCAGGCTAGGAGCATTGGGTGGAATTCCAAAGGGCCTAAGGAAGTTAGATAATTGGGCAGAACAATGACACATTTAACTCCACTGTTGGCTTATAAAATATAATGTTCATCCAAAGGAAATTGAATTATTCATCTATATTACAACCAAGTATTATTCCCACACCAAGCCATGTCATTATCTTCCTTTCTGAGATTCTCAAGTCTTGGTGGATAAAAATCCTAACTCATTGCTATTGCTAAGCAACAACTCAATGTTAAGTCTCAAACTGCTGTCTTCTTTTATTTATAACTGACCAGAAAGACAATGGCAGAACATTGTTCATCTGCAGAAGCCATTTTGGCTTTATAGCAAATAAGTGGGATATGAAACACAGACTGACTGTGACATCAAGTTAACTGCCACCAGATAAATATTGCCAGTTAGGGAAATTGGGATAGAGGCTAAAGACATTTTTTCCAGTGAAAGAACTCTCGTGAAAGCTAGAGTGTAGGCAAAGAAGAGGAGAAGAGCAATTTCCTTTCCTTATACAGTATGTAGACTTTCTCTTCTTTACATCAATTAATGAATCTGGGGCTGATTATGTAAATGGCATTGGTAAAGTATTCTCTCATTAGATGAACTTACTAACTTACTAATTTTCAGTGTTAGAAAATCTTCCTGATTGTTCAGTTTACCTCCAATTACCAAAAAAAGCAAATAATCAAGCATCAACTGACACAATATAGTGCTGTGGAACAGAGATCAGAGACAAACATTAGCTTCCTGAAATGGTACTCTCTTCCCTATTCCCGAAATGTATTGGATTATCAATTGAATCTACTCCAATATTGGTGATAGTTTAGCACCTGCCATTACATTTTGATATTGGTGATGAGTTGGCATCTACTACTACATTTGAAGGATGCCAGAAAACTACATTGCCCACACAGATTAGTCATCCAACTGAGATGAATTCTTGAAGGGAGACAGGAAAAATAGTTGACGCAAACTATAGCATCTGTCACTTGAGATTGTCAACTCACTTTATCTAATGAGATTGCCAGCACGATGTTCAGTTTGGTGAGTCACAAGTTGTGGTGACTCTGTACAGACTATGAAAAATTGCCTGATGGGTACAAATACAGAGACAGACAAAGCATTAGAAACTATCTACCAAAGTTCATGAAAAAAAAACATTGCTGCAAAAGTTTTCTCACTTTCTGAAATGAGACCAATTTTTGCAGTGGTTGGAATGATACAGTAGTATGTTGTATAACTTTTTAAAAGTTCATGAAATACCCATGAAGAAAAGCAACATTTTGGGGTAGTTTTTACCATATTTTTTGCTAGAATAATAAATGATTTTTTTCCTTTAAAAAGGAAGAGGGCTGTTTTCCCCTTCTTTCTTTTCTTTTTAGGCTTTAACAGACAAGGCCAGGAAGTCAACAAAAGCTAGTCCAATTAAGAACAGCACCATAATGGAAAGTTGAATTCAGAATTAAGGAATGAGATGCACTATGAACTGATATGCCTAGCAGACAGTCTCTCAGGTGCATCACTGAATAAAAGACAGAGTATGTAAAAGAATTGAAATTGAGATGAGATGTAAACCTGATAGCAACTTTGTATGATAAGAGAAGGGAATTGGGCAAGATACAATTAGTAGAGCACAGCAGAAATGCAGCCATGCAGCCATATCTGCCATGGATCTCACAGCATGGCTAGGCTGTAGTTCATTTAATGATATAATCATAGTCTATACTGGGATCAGGGGAAGTACTGGTATTAGTGGAGGATAAGGATAAATAAGAATAAAGTGATTATCTTGAATACTTCTTTAAATCTATTTTTTTTCCTCTAGGCATCTAGAAAATTGTTCCTTCTGTTTGGGAACCTTCTGGATCTAAAGTCATGCACAGAGGTGAACATTTGAGCTATTGCAGCTGACACATTGTAAGGCCTCCAAGAGTGCTAGGATTTATAGCTATATTTAATTTTTACTTCAGTAGCATGTCATAGTACACAGTGAGATTATTTATGATGTGCCAAATTAAACATTAAAGAAAAGAAAAAACAGGAAACACTTGTCTAAGCCATTTTCAAAACCCAAACAAGTAAATTAATGAACAAATATTTTGAAAACAGCTTATTCCAGAATTGTGAAACATCACAGCTCATTTCCTCCTCAATCTTGTGCACTTGGGAGTAGGCTCTACTGCTGAGTAAGGAGGCAGATATTTATTTAAAAAGCAACAAAATAAATTGATTCTGAAGTAAGTGTGCTTTGAAACACATGTTTTTTTTCCTCCTTGAGGGCAAAGCACCTCTTTAAAATGCTAGATAGCTATCTGGGCAAAAAATTATTACTGTATACATTTTGGAAGAGAACTGCTGACTTTTAAAATATAAGAAAGTAAGAACAGCCTTCCTGAAATCGACTGAACGCCCATTTTGGGCCAGTATTTTGCTTTTCAAAATAGCCACCTAGATGCCTCTGCAATTCTTAAAAACAGAAGACAGAGGCAGTAGCTACCTTGGAAGCCATTCAGGAGATAAAACTAAATTTTAAAACAATCATTAATTCCATAGATTATGCACAATAAAAATAACTTTCTCTTGTTGGTTCTAAACCTGATTTTAATGGACTTCATTGAAAGACCCCACAGCCAAGTATTTTAAGAAATTCTTCCAATACAGTTTTTCTATGTCACACATTTTATATGTTTCAGTCATGTTTCTGTATTAAGAGTCCTACACATTTCACACTTCCTGTTCATTTTGGTTGTCCTACTTGTGTACTTTTCCCATCTCTATCGCACCCCTTTCCAGATGTTGTTACCACAATTTTGTAAAGTACTCCAGATGCAATTGTATCATAGATTTTGTGAAGGCCTTGCTTTGTTGGTACTCTTATTTTACTCCATTTCCTAATGATCCTTATTATATAACTTGCCTTTTTCACAGCTTCTGCAAATTCTGTTGTTTTCTTTTATTAAGCTATCCATTGTGCTTTCAAATTCTTTTTCCTAGTTAGTTTACAAAGAGTAGAGACATAGTTAAGTGTTTGGGATTTTCCTTCCAAAGTGTGTTACATTATGTATTTAAACTTAATCATTTAACTAACCATCCACTATTCATCCAATTTAAAAATATCTTTCTGGAATTCATAACGGAAAAAAATATTTATTACGTTTACTATATATGCTGCTCATCTCACTCTGAAAAGCAATTCAAAGATAACAAACCTTTCATAACTTTCCTTAGGAAAGTGAGTTGCTGATCAAATCAGCAGCAATTTCATTAGAATAGAAAAGATGTATGTATCAGTCCTCCAACAAATGTCATGCCAACAAATGTTATTATTTTGCATACAGATAAATTTAACTAAAGTCTTAGATTTCCAATGAAGTTTTGGCATCAATGAGGCTGTTGAGAATCAATAAATTGATAGCTCTGTGAGCTTTTGTTTTTAATTTCTTATTTCTCCAGTCTTAAGTTTGATTTGTCTCATTTCTGACTGATTTTGCTAACTTAAAAAGTTTGCACAAAAGTCTTAATGGCACATTTTTGTCTTCAAAAATCTTTCAAGTTATACATTCCTGAGAACAGTTTCCTTAATATCAAATATTTAATATTATTTTAATTCATACACACAGCTTCATTTGCAGTTTTCCCTTTACATGTACATTTTGTAACATAAATTGCTTAATAAAAATTGAGAAGTCCTTATAACAGGTAACAAACTGTTGGGTGATCTTGGAGCATGGTTATTGTTACCTAGTTTGGTAATTAAATATCTGCAAGAAAACAGCCAAGGAAGGACAAAGGACTCAACAGTTCAACCCTGAAGCATAAATATTCTCCTCTATCAATACAGATAACAATGCTGCTATCTATTTGAGTCAAAAATGGGAAATTAGGTGAAGTTGTACTGAAATGAAAACAAACAATTTTTCCTCCATTTCTATTGTCCACTTCACATAGTAGCAATTACATCAGTATTTTAATATACAGCTCATTATTCATCCCAGATAAATGAGGGAGGAGGGGATATAATTGTCTGAATGTGTATTATAAACATCAAGGCAATAGCGTGGCTCACATCCTTAAGTGCATTATGGCTTCCTGTGGGTGAACAACTCAGCAAACAGGCACACAGATTCATTTGCAAAAGTGCTAAGAATAGTTTCAAATAGGGTGATGTCGCAGCATGGCGAGGTAGGAGAATCTTGATCTGCTCTCCTACATCGGGGTTTTTGTTTGTGGACAGCCATTCGAGGCAAAGTTAGATCCTGGTGGGATCACTCGAGTGAGGAAGAACTCTTGGAGCTGAATGGGAAGTGAAGAAGGGAGCCCGAAGCACAGGGCAAAAGAAGTCACCCAGCTAGGCTGGCTGGAAGATTCGACGTAACAACTTTGAGAAGGAAGCAGAGAGACAAGATCGAATTTGGAGTCCGGGAAAGAGGTCGAAAGGAATCGGTGTTGGATTATAACTAATAGATAAATCTGACTCAGTTGCTCCTGGGTGGGCATAGTTTTGCTTTCAGGGTGAAAAATGCTTGTTCCTAAGAGGGTTGGGAGGTGAGAAGAAGAAGAAGAAGAAAGAAATTCTAGCCAATAAAATCAATCAGTTCCTTGGTACTGATAGCTTTGTATATTTATTCCCCCCAAAAGCGCTGATGTTTTCTCCCCTAAATTAAAATGCAAATTACCTTAATCAACACTTCCCATGAGCAAGTTTGGAATTATGTATTGTCCTGAATGTTTATTTGAAACTATTCTTTTTTTAAGTTTTAAAAACAATTTTATTTACAAATTTAAAAAATGTACAATTTCAAAAATACAGAAACAATAATAACACCTAATTTTTTATATTTGTTGTCGAATTTGGTAAGTCCTAAAAATCATTATTGGCTAGTACTAGTCACATCTTCACTCATTATCACATCCTAAGTGCTAAATAATTCACAGTATACTCCATTTATTTTCATGTTGGTTTATAACTACTCTTCTATTATGAATACATTCATGTTTTTTAACTAATAAACACAAAAAATATTATAAATGGCTAATAATAATAATAGTAGTAGTAACAGAGAAAAGAAGGTTTAAAACCTTTAATTGTTTTTATGTACTTACTATATTATAAACCACTGGATATAATTTGTATCTTAGGTTCATTTACATGTTTCCCCTTTTATTGTCTACCCACTTATATGTTTCAGATGGAGAGAATTGGAGACAATTGTCAGTAAGCAGTTTTTCTCCTGTCACTTGGAGGTTCCATAGGCTCTTCTGTTTGGGCAGGAGGGCGGTTTGGACTAAATGACCTACAAGGTCCCTTCCAATTCTGCTAATATGTTAATATGTTAATAATCTGCAGGGTGCCAAAATTAATAATATAGGCTCATAGGAAACTGTCCAGTACCCTTGTAAGCTTCTTGGAGGCACCTGGTTGATCACCATGGGTCACAAAATTCTGGACTAGATAGATCCTTGGTCAGGTCTGATCTTGCAGAGATTTGTGAATGAGACTGTGTGAGTGTGTAAAGTGTGTCTTTATGGAGAGAGAGAAATCACAGAAATGTGGAATGGTAGAGAACCTGCTTCAAATATGAAGTTACCTAGAGATGGTAGGACCATACCTAATGGTTCAAATAGGAAGAACATTTTAAAAAGTAGATAAATCAGAATTTTATTACATTTAATATTCTGTATACCAGTATTTTTTTTTTTAATCTGGCTGGCAGAGGAATTCTGGGATTTGAAGTCCACACATTTTAAATTTGCAGAGTTTGAAAAACATGGCTCTATACATTTTCACTTTCAGGAAGACATTTTAAAAATATTTGCCCCCTTGGGTTTTTAAACCAATATATTTACATCCTTAATAATGCGAAACAAACAAACAAAAAAGAACTTTGGGAAAGGGACATTGTTATCTTGTGACAGTAAAAATTAAAAGGCATCCCAGGTACTTTGTGTGGACTTTTAGTCAGAAGAAGCAGGAAGATTTTTATAAGAAAGACTGACATCTAGCACAATCCAAAGTGCCCACTTGGAAGCAAAATATAAATTCACAGAAGCACACAGGAGAAGGAGATAAAGGTGAACAGAACAATAAGGTAACATTTATGATTTATGGGGAAGTCTTCATTTTAGAGCTAATCATAATGGGCTCTTGCAGCTTATAACCTTATCAAAGGGGGGTCTATTCATTTCTCACAAGTTATGTGCACATAACTCTGATTAGCTATAGTGCAAGCTATGCTTTTCCTGCGAGGGGCAGAGAGGCCCATACAGTTAAATCATTTGCTGTAGCTGCACTGTAAATGATTAGAGGGGCTTCTAGCATTATAATTATAAATAACAATAGGCAGTTTTTTAATTTAAAGTTAGATTTGCAGCAGTGATCCAGTGCTAAAAGGGAGCACATTATCCAACATAGATATTGGAATATCATCTGGTCTAAGATGTTTTATTTCTCTATGTGACCATCTTTTCAGAGTTTGCTTTATCTCTGATATGGATTGTACACATTAACCTAAGCTAGAGCTTGGTTTCTCCATACAATTCAGATACCAGCTTTGTGGGTTTTGCTTAAGTGATACTTTCTACAACCTCATATTTTAGGTCTCTTCTTTCCCAACTTATGCTCCATTTGTACATATTTTTCTCTAGACTCGTGAAATTTCCTACTCCCTAAACTATGATTCTTGACTTTTTTTTTTAAATTGAAAACCGGATTATTCCTGGTCTTAGTTTTGATTCTTCTGATGACTTATAATTTTGGTTGGAGTACTTCTCTGGCTTTCTCTTGTGGTTTTTTTTTTTTTCCTTTTTGCTTTCATGACTCACCAGAGTGTTCTGAGTGGCCAACCTTCTTTTGATGTTTTGATTTTTCTGAACCAACTTTAGTCTGAATCCAATTATTTGTTTGTAAAGTTTAATATTGCCTATTTTGACTAGTATACATCCTACGAAAATTTGGTTCCATATCCCAAGTTATGAAGCTGCTGGATAATGGATTGACCCACTCTTAGTATTGACATCACATCATGCAGGATATTAGCAAAGATATAGAGTTAGCACTTTGGGGCACGGTGGCTCAGTAGTTAAAATCAATGAGTTTGAAGGCCCAGGTTTGAAACCCAAGCACCGTGAGATGGGGTGAACTCCCATTACTTGCCCCAGCTTCTTCCTGCCTAACGGTTTGAAAGGATCAATTGGTGGGAAAATAATAGTGTTCCATGCACATCACACCAATCAATCTGGCTACATGAACATGCAAGTATCTTCAGAAAACACTGACTCCCTTGACGAAGAAACAGAGATGAGCATGGTCCCCTAGAGTTGGATGCAACTGGACACAACCTTTTACCCTTACCTTAGAATTAGCACCATGCATTTTTCCAACCACTACTTCCTTCATAAATGAACAACTATTGAGATAGTTTTCCTCTGCTCTATCATTCTATGATACAGACATTAGTCACAAAGTGAAATTATCAACCATATTGCTATGATATTCAATTTCAGGAGCCCTTCTTCAGACACCAAAGCAAATGATGGCAAGAGAAAGTCTGCTTTTCTCCAAGATCTCTGTTTGACTTCTTCTGTGTTTACTACTTGGTCTTATTTCTGTAATGGAAGCTGTCAGTTTCAGTGATATAAGGATATAAAACTCTTTGGAACCAGACAAGGAAATGACCAAAAAAATGATTGGGGGAGAGGGATATGCAAAGACTTCAAATATTTGAAAAGACATCATATATTAGAACAGAGGTCTCCAAACTTGGCAACTTTAAGACTTGTGGACTTCTACTCCTAGCTGGAGAATTCTGGGAGTTGAAGTCCACAAGTCTTAAAGTTGCCAAGTTTGGAGACCCATGTATTAGAAGGCCAAATCTGTTTAGAAAGGCAAATTTTGATTGAAAGTTTTAATTAAAAAAAAACCCTTAACAGTACAAGCAATTGAACAGTGCTACCGCTTATCTACAGAAGTGACAAAGAAAACAAACTCTTCTTTATTAGTTGTATTCAACCACTTTTGAATTCTTTAACTTGGATTTCTGCCATGAGCAGGTCTGGATTTGATGCCTAAATATCCTCTTCTACTCTTACCATTGAGAATTGTGAATCTGCAAAACCACTTGGCCAAGAAGATCAGACTAGGCATCAATGTGTTCAAAAACAACATGTTCTGAACATGTTATATTTTCTCATTTTATTTATCCATTAAGTATTACCAAAGATTATTTAAGCTTTCAATGTACAATGGATTTTTCACTTGCTCCAGTTAACAGAAAGAATAAAAAAAAATGCATTATTATTCAGCAATTATTTTCCCAGCTGATGTTCCCATCTAACCTTTTCGTTTCTTAATATGAGAGCTATCCAGTGAATTATTAGATGTGAATATAGCAGAAACAAATGTAATATAACTGAGCCTGGTTTATAACTGTGTAATATGTGAGACATATTGACAATAAAAAAGCATTGTGTTAACAATCAATGAAGTGTTGCAAGATGGAATTGCTGTCACTGGATTTCCATCATACCAAACAAAGCATCCTATATTTTCTCACCAGTTGTGATCTTTGTCGAGAGTGATGTGATAACAGCTTAGTGAAACTGGATGCTATGACAGAGTTAAAAATAGAAGAGCCTGAAACTTTTAGATATTGTATGGCAGGCTCTTGTTAACTGAAGCTTTCCTAAACTTTAAAGCTCTTCAGAGGTTTTGAACAACAACCACAAATTTTAATTGCTGTCATTATAATTGATGAGAACTATATTGAAAGACAGCAGCTTTGTCAATCCTATTTGCATGTTATTATTACCATTAATGCTTTATAAACATGACTTTAAGATTTTAAGACTTTGCCATCACATGGATTTTGCTAACTTAAATCAAGCATATGAACATCCATCTTTCACTGGTCAAAAATCCAGACTAAGACTCCCAAATTTATTATTGAAAGATGAGTCTAAAAAAAAGAAAAAGACCCTTTATTTCTAAGATTTATGTATAAAAAGAGGAAGGTCAAGCAAAGATTTCATTACCTTATAAAAATGGTATTTGAGAAATCAGCAGCAACAAAATGCATGTAACAAATAATAGCATAGGGGAAATTTGTAATTCAGTTACAAATGCTATACACTACAATAGCAATTATGTAGGACAGAAAAAAAAAAAAGGTAAACATTCCAGATATTTGGGAAAGTTTTATTAGGACTTGCTTTTTCTAATGTTTCATAAAGACCAAAACATTATTTTTTTGCTTTGAAGAATAATGCAGTCCAAATTTATACTGATCTTCAAATCCCTATCACTTGTGGACCTGCTGAACGCTTTTAGGGACTGCCCCATGTGCAAATTTGTAAAACATTCCTAATAAGATATAAACATAATAGGATTTTCAAATTTAGCATTTTTTAACATAATTACCAAATGCACATCAAAAGGAGCTGTCAAAGGCAGTCGATGAAGGATAATTTCCTCACAAACTCTTTTTTGTGTACAAAAACATGCCTATCATTTTGCAGCTCCAAGCAGACAAAAAGATGAAGAAACATCAAGCAGTACCAGTGCTCAGTGATTATAGGATTAGTCCTTTCCTTTGGTTCCCAGAGTTATGAAATGTAGCAACGGTCCTAGAAAAAGTTCTGCAAAATGGGGATTAAATATAAAGAAAACCAAAGTCTGCATAATTATCAAAATCAGTACAACCAAGACCCTCTAAGGCAGCGGTCATCAACCGGTGGGCCATGGCCCACTGGTGAGCCATGAGAAAATTTTGGTGGGCCGCAGAGAAATCTCACCCCCAGAGCAACCCCCCCCCAAAGCAATTAATCCAGGCTGTGCAGAAACACAAGGCTGCACTGCCCACATGGCCCCGGGAACCCTTCCCGCCCACTCACTCCTTACCTGGCAAACTTGTCTGCTAAGTTGCTATTTTTCCTTTTTTCTGACCATCATCTGTTCTGTTGTGCCAGGAGATTTAGATTAGCTAGGAAGCAGGAAATGGTTGGATTTTTTGCTTTCTAGATAGTCTTTAGATCTTCGGCTCTGCTTTTAAGTACAGCCGTACCTCCCTTAGGACTGAAGGTTCTGTTACTCAGTGCAGACTCACGGCAAGCAAATTTGAGAGATTGAGCTAGCTGGTGGCAGATATATAGATCATTGAATGATTCTGTGAGCAACTCAATCTGCCTGCTTTGCCTGATTTGGGATAAAAAAATGTTCTTTTTTAAATAAAAAATTAAATATTTTCATGCATGGTGTGTTGTGAGTTAATTTTATGAGTTTGCTTGCAAGCAAATTTTATGTGACAGACTGAGCTAGCCAATGGCAGATAGATAGATTTCTGAATGAATCTGTGATTCTGTGAGCAACTCAATCTGCCTTCCTGCTTTGCCTGATTTTGGGTAAAAGTTGCTCTTTTTTAATAAAAAATTCAATATTTATATAAATATTTATAATTTTTATATACAAGCTATGCCCAGACAGTCACATGACCACCAAGCCACACTCACAAATTAGGCCATGCCAACAGAACCAATTAGCGGTCCCTGGGATCTAAAATTATGAGTTTGGTGGTCCCTGAGGTCCAAAAGGTTGGCGACCCTTGCTCAAAGGTAGGGGTGTCAAACTCAATTTCATTGAGGGCCACATCAGGGTTATGTTTGACCTCGGTGGGCTGGGGGGGCATGGCCAGCTCGACATCACTTGTGTTGGGGGTGCCTATAGTGGCCCAGGAACTCTGCCAGTGAAATTGGGCTCCTGACCTCCCTTTTTGGCTGTGACAGCCTCCTGCAACCTTCTGGCAGCTAAAAACAGAGCTCAGGAATGTTGGCCGCAGCCCTTGCATGCTCCCGTTTCAGCTGCAATGGCCTCCTGAAACCCTTTGCCAACGAAAACTGAGCTTAGGATAGCCACCTACAGCCTTTTTGAGTTCCCTTTTCACTGGCACAGGCACTGTGGGCTGGTCCTTCGCTGCTTCCAGGGAAGCCCCAAGGGTCAGATCTGAACAAGCCATGGGCCAGATTCCCCAGGCCATGAGTGTGATACCTCTGCTCTAAGGTCTTGATTGCCCTTTGACTGGAATTTTATGAGGATCTTCAAGCTGCTGAAATACAAAGGAAATCATCTGCTTGACACACATGGATATCAGTAAGCAATCTTTTAATTTGGGAGAAATATTTTAAAAAAAAATCGGGGGAGATAGTTTCACCGGTTGCTCATCAGTTGACTTCCCTATTAATCTAGCATCTTTTTTTTTCCTGGTCTTACAAACTCAAGTTGCTTCATAAAAAAACATGACATTCTTGAAAATTCACCAATTTCTTTATTCACAATGCCCCCGCATATGCCAAATGTATGACAATGCACGAAAGATTAAAGCAGACACCTTTGTCTCCTAATATTCTACATGGCACCGTGATTAAAGCAGACTCATACTTAAAATTATCTGTGACATAAATCAATACAAGAATGTGGTTGGATCTGTCCAAGGATAAATGCTATTATTGTTATGGACTAAGCCAACACGTCAGTAACAACCCTGATACTTTACTTTAACAGCAGGCTCATAATCCTGCACTATTCATTGGCCCATGAATAGTGAGTCGTGATTGGTTGTTTCCGGCCGATCTGATTGGCTGACAGCAGGTCCCTCTGATTGGACGCTTGTTAGAGCAGTGAACTCAAATCATTGGTTGTTTTGACAGCAGCCAGCTCTATAAAAGAGCTGCTGCTGCCCAAGTATTTTGCTCTGTTCTTATTTTACAATAAAGAGTTGAAGTCACCGTTCGATGTCTCGTCTCTGTTCCTTGCGCCCATGCTCAGGATTAACACTGGTGATGAAGGTGGGATACAGAGACGATAGAGCTGACTAAACACTCATCGAACAAGACAGAGCATGTGGCTGAAGAGCGCACGCAACAAATGGCAGAATGACCAGCGGCGCCATACCACCCGCTCCATTTGACCCGGCAAACGAAGACTGGGACTCGTATATGGACTGCTTCCAGATGTTCCTGGAGACCAACAATCTAAAAGATGCTACGCCTGGCAAAAAATGAGCGGTGTTCCTGACCCATTGCGGCCCTGCCGTTTTTAAAATGGCTAAGGCAATTGACAAACTGGCGGAAGTGAAGACCATGGATTGGGATAACCTCGCGCCAATCCTCTGGGCCCATTACGCACCCGCAGTGCCCATACTGATATGAAGACATGAGTTTTACCAGAGGGTCCAATGGAAGAACGAGAGTGTTGGGGACTTCGTAGCCGACCTCCAGAACCTGGGGGGACTCTGTGGTTTTGCAAACCTTGAGGAAGCCATGAGAGACCGAATAGTTCTGGGATTAGATGACCACACGGTGCAGAGCAAAATCATGGCAAAAGGAGACATCATCCTCGCAGATTTCATCGCCGATGCTACTGCTGCAGAAGCAACCAGGAAGTCAGCCGCTCGAATCCGCCGAGCGAACGCACCGCACCGCCAACTCACTAGTGATAGTCCGCCTTCCTCTGAGAGGCACACTATTACCACCCATCATGAAGACCTTGAATTGTCCTCAGACAGTGAGGAAGAGGAGATCAACCGGCTCCGCTCGGAATGAGAGCAAAGGAACCAGAGACTTCCACGCCAATGTGCTGGTTGCGGGGCAAACCACCCGTGATCAGACTGCAAATTCCTCAATGCACTCTGCCATTCCTGTGGGAAAAGAGGTCTGCAGAAGCAAGCGAGAGTCCAGTCCAAGCCGGAGGCAGAATAACCTCTGCCAGGAGACAGGCAAACCACCTGTAAATCGGGACCGCCTGAACCACCAATGGAACAACTACTACTACAGAAATCGAGCACCTGCCGCTTCAACAAGACGAGAAGAGGCACACCAAACTATCACTATTGGCCATGCTTCATCACTAGATGCAAGAAAGATCCGAAGTAAAGATCACTATTGAGAATCGACCATGCATGATGGAAATCGATTCGGGGTCATCCCTATCGATGGTCTCCTGGAAAACCCTCAAACAGCTGATCCCTGCCATCTGTCGCCAGGACCTCAGCACTCAAAGAATCATCCTAAAAGATTACCAAGGGAACAGAATTCCGGTTGTCAGTTCCAGCCATATCCAATTATCCTTCAAGGACCGCACCGCGACACTTCCCCTGACTGTCGTCGATCGTGACCGGCCCAGTTTATTAGGGTTACAGTGGTTCACCCCACTCGGAATTGAATTAGCTGGCATCCACCAAACCTGAAGCAATGACTGGGAAGAGGCCCTCATCCAGGAATTCCAGGACGTGTTCACAGGAACGTTAGGCAAGTACAAGGAGACCCCTATATCGTTTAATCTCAGTCCCGATGTAGCTCCCATTCGCCTTAAGCCTCATTGGGTGCCTTTTGCACTCAAGCCAAAGATCGATGAGCAACTGGACAAATTAATAGCCCAGGGTGTGTTGGAACCGATTGACCATGCCCGATGGGAAACTCCAATAGTAACACCCATAAAGCCAGATGGCTCGTTAAGAATTTGTGGGGATTACCAGGCCACCCTAAATCATGCGCTTCAGCAGAGCGCTTACCCAGTACTGGTAGTCCAACACCTTTTTCACTCCCTGGGTGGCGGAAAAATATTTGCGAAATTGGACTTAGCTCAGGCGTACCAACAGCTACCCATAGATGCGACGACTGCAGAAGCCCAGACAATAGTTACACATAGAGGTGCCTTCAAGTGCAATAGACTCCAATTTGGAGTAAGTGTGGCACCGGGCATTTTCCAAAGTTTGATGGAGAGACTATTACAAGGCATAAAAGGCATCATGCCTTATTTTGACGACGTCTTAATAGCTGTCCCTACAAAAGAATTATTAGAACAACGACTCAGAAGGGTTCTTCAAAAATTTAAAGATGCTGGTCTGAAGGTAAAAAGGGACAAGTGTCAACTTTGTACGGAGAGAGTGGAGTTCCTGGGATACCTTCTCGACAGAAAGGGAATCCACCCCACCGGAAAAAAACTAACTGCAATCAAAAATGCCCCAAGACCTAGAAATAAGACAGACCTCCAAGCCTTCCTGGGACTCATTAACTTTTATAACATCTTCTTGCCCCAGAGGGTGACCGTAGCTGAGCCCCTACATAGACTTCTCGACAAAAAGGGTTCCTGGGTGTGGGGACGGCGTGAAGAATGAGCATTTCAACAAGTAAAAGACCTCTAAAATTCTGATGCTGTATTGATACAATACAACGAGATTCTACCCTTAACGGTTACCTGTGACACCTCACCATTCGGAGTGGGAACCATTTTAAGCCATGTCCTGCCAAACGGTAATGAGGCACCTATTGCGTTCTTTTTGAGAACTTTGTCTAAAACTGAAAGGAACTATAGCCAACTTGATAAAGAGGCTCTCGCCATTGTATCTGCAATTAAACGTTTCCATGAGTATGTGTATGGGAGACCCTTTGCCATAATTACAGACCACAAGCTGCTACTTGGCATTTTAGCGGGAAACAAACCAGCTCCCCATATCTTATCACCAAGAATGACACGTTGGTCGGAGTTTTTAGCTGCATACGATTACCAACTGCAACACCGCCTGGGAAAAGCCATTCCCCACGCTGACGCTTTGAACCGCTCTCCACTACCCAATAACACTTTCAGGCCATTCAGGAATCGACAGACAGAACTATTCTCTCAAAAGGGCTGCATCTTGTGGGGAGACAGAGTCGTCATCCCGGAGAAATTGCAACATAAAGTTTTGAAAATGTTGCACAATGGACATCCAGGCATCATGTGGATGTAGGCATTGGCAAGAAGTTACGCGTGGTGGCCAGGCTTAGACAAGCAGATAGACACCTGGGTGGATACATGCAGCCAGTGCCAGGAGACTCGCTCTGCTCCTCCAAAAACACCCCCAACTTAATGGGAAACGCCTCGAAGTCCCTGGTCCCGTATCCACATCGATTTTGCGGGACCCACAAGAGGACACAGTTTCCTTTTAACTGTAGATGCCTATTCTAACTGACTCGAGGTCCACAAAATGAAAAGCATCACCACGGAGGTCATCATTAAAAAACTGAATAAGCTATTCGCTACCCACGGATTGCCGGATGTCCTGGTCTCTGATAATGGCCCTCAATTCACTGCCCTGGCATTCGAACAGTACCTAGCAGACCGGGGCATCCGCCATGCCTTAACATCGCCAGCTCACCCTGTGGCCAACGGTAGGGCTGAGCGAATGGTCCAATTTGTAAAGAACACCTTACACAAGATGGACCAGGGTGACATTGACGACAAGATAACCAGGATGCTTCTCCTCCAACATATTACTCCAAACAGCACCACAAACAGAACCCCAGCTGAACTCCTGATGAGCCAAAAACTTTGCTCACATCTCAATGAGATGCCTCCACCCTGCTTACACACCGGAACAACCCCTGGGATCCAGCAGCAAGTGTCGATCATTCCAGGAAGGTGACCCTGTTTTTGCGAAAAACTTCTCGGGTGACCCATTGTGGGTCCCCGCTACCATAACACAACTTACAGGACCCCGATCCTATCATCTACAAACTGCAGATGGCAAAATGTGGAAGCGCCACATAGACCAGCTTCGATCCAGACTAGCACCTACTCCCATCTCATTCCCTGAATCTCCAACTGGGGGGGAAGGGACATCGAGGGGGCCAAAAAAGAAATAACAGATGACTTAACAATTGGAACCCAGCAGTCTACACAGCCAACCATGGGATACTCACTGCCAGAAGGAGAACCGAGCTGGGAAGTTGCCTCGCCGCATGACAGCACCGCGATGGATACAGATCCAGGGAACCCAGATGACAGCATCGGTGAGAGCAGAGAGGACAGCCCAGAGCCATTCAATGAAACAGCGGGACCGTTTTCGTCACCCAGCTCTGGAACCAGAGCAGGACAAAAACTGGTGGAACCGCGCAGATCAAGCAGACAGGTGAAGCGACCAGCCTACTTACGAGAATACGTCACCCCACCCCTCAGACAGAACCTAGGGGGGAGGGGTATTATGGACTAAGCCAACGTGTCAGTAACAACCCTAATAGCTTTGCTTTAACAGCAGGCTCGTAATCCTGCACTTTTCATTGGCCCGCGAATAGCGAGTCGTGATTGGTCGTTTCTGGCCGATCTGATTGACTGACAGCAGGTCCCTCTGATTGGATGCTTGTTAGAGCGGTAAACTCAAATCATTGGTTGTTTTGACAGCAGCCAGCTCTATAAAAGAGCTGCTGCTGCCCAAGTATTTTGCTCTGTTCTGAAGTCACTAATAAAGAGTTGAAGTCACAGTTCGATGTCTCGTCTTTGTTCCTTGCACCCATGCTCAGGACTTAACAATTATGTTTTCCAAAGAAGAGGGGGAAAGCTCTGGGAATCTATGGCACACATGAACTCGTTTGGCTTTCAAAATCAATGTGCTTCTTTAATCATTAAGGGAGTAGATGGTATGCAAATACTCCATGTAAACAAAAGCATTAAAATAAAATAAACCTCTGAATCCCCATTCTCAATCTTCTTGTTAATTTATATAAAACAGGTAGTGCTAAGAGACAGGTGCCTTTTCAGCTGCAGTACCTTGCTCTTGAAACTCTTTCAAAACATGATTTATATGATACCCTCATTATTTTCTTTTTGTGTTATCCACATTTAACCATGTGTTGCAATTAATTCCCCTGGCTTGCCCTATGTTAGGATAGTGATTGGGATTATTTTTTTTTTAAAAAAATAAACATCTTTTGCTTTCCAATTTTAGATCAGAGATGGAACAGCACATGACTCTTCAGATACTGTTGTGTATTTTGTGTATTTATAGGCAACATAATCTAAAATATGCCTATAGGGACTACATTTCCCATTCCTTTTCAATGGGCTGTATTTTTATACTTAAATTTTAAAGCTTTTCCCAGCTTCAAGGAAGAAAAGAATCTGATATGAGTAATGACATAAGGATGGATCACTAGCATTAGGAGCATAGGCACCTGAAGTTTATACTGTTTTTCATTATTTCAGTCTGCAATCTCACATAATTTACAGATTAACATACATGCAACAAATAACTATAGTACATGAAGGTTTTTTTTTACTTATACGTTAGTCTATGAGACATTGCACAGAAACCAAAGGTAGGTATGATATTGCACTGCAGAATCTGTATTGCCTATTAAATGCTTTCTTTAAGCACGTGTATATTTCAAGAGTAAAGTATTCGAATGATGTTATTAATACAGCATTAAGACATAAGCATTTATCGTTGTTGGCAATTCTGTCAAATTATGGCATCTTCTGTGTCAGTGGTTTGGTGAAGCATTATGTCAGCCTAATTTGATGATGATGATATTTCCATTCAGTCATGTCTGACTTGGCAATTCTATGGGCAAGGATTCTCCACATCTTCAGATCTTGCACTACTTTTTTGAGTTGTTCCTTTCTGACTGGTGTCAGCTTTGATTGTGTAGATCAACCTAATGTAGACCTTGCTTAACTATAGATATCATAAGTATGACTGCCCTCTAAATTCTTTGCTTGTAAATCCTTATACACAGTCACATGCCTAGAGATAATGTCCATTAGAGTTCCAAGATTTCTAAAAGGCCTCTGGTTGTGGAAGGTACTCATAGAAGGACAAATGTTTCTCTGCAATACAATGAAATTTGTTTAATGTTCACCGTTTATCTCAAATAATGTCAGTACTTGTGAATCTTGGGGCATACAAATCTTTACAATAAATAAATATATGCATGCATGCCCGTAAGCTCTGTGAAAAGAAATAGAAATATAAAATTTCCATGTCCTCACCAACAAACTACAATTCCTGCATTTTTGAGGGAAAATTATCAGGTAAAGGTAAAGCAATATAAAACCTGATATATTTTATTAAATGAAAGGGATATCCCAAGAGTGCAATGGGCCTAAAAATAAAAATAGTTTCTATCACATAAGGTTGATGAACACACAAGTAGATGCAAAATGTTGCGTCCGCGAAATGATGCCAGGAGTCGGTGACTTCAAATCATGCTCTTTTATTTAAAGTTGGAACCGAATTGGGGCAAAGGAAAAAACTCGCGGCTTTTATTCCTTTAGCCGCGGCAGCCGCGGCCAATGGCACCGCTTTGAATCTCCCGCGATTCGAATGGACCAATCGCGGGAGATTCTTAGCGAGCCAATCGGCGCAGCTCACCTGACCAATCAAAGTGCCCCGCGCTTTGGCCAATCAAAGCGCGGGGATCTCAAAAATGCTAATTAGGGACAGAACACCCCTCCCCTCTTGGTTCAGTCCTTACGTCGCGTAGTCACGTAGGTAGGCGGGGCTCCGTCTGAGCCTACTGGACCTGCGCAGCTCAGTCGTAGGTTGGATCCCAGCCGGTTCGGTCTGGATCTCTGCTGCTCCTGATGTCGTCATGGGAACCGGCTGGTCAGTCGGGCCGGGCCGCTCTCCGTAGCTCCCTCCTGGGCCTCCCGGGTTGATTGAGCTGCGGGTTTTGCCGCTCCCGCTCGGTCTTTCCGGGTCGGTCGAGCTGGCCTGGCTGTCTCTTCCTGGCGAGGGGTCGTGATGGCTGCTTTCCGGTAAGTATGGCTGGTTTATTCTTCTTTGGTTTTGGTCCCCTGGGTATTCCCTCCCCCCTTGGTTTGTGTTGTGGGGGTTGGTTTCACCTGTTTGTGTGTCAGTGGTCTCTTGGTTGGCAGTCCTCGACCTTAGTTGGTCGATGTGGCATTTCCACGCTCGTCCGTCTGCTGTTTGTAGCCAGTACGAGTGTGGGCCTGTTATTTGTGTGATGACGGCTGGTATCCATAGTGGGTCTCCTGTCAGGTTTCTCGCGTATACGGGGTCGCCGGGTGCGAAGGTTCGGTGTTTGCTGTTTGAGTCTGGGGGCTTCTCCGGGTTATACGTGGGGTGTAAACTGTCGAGTGGGGACCTTAATTTCCTCCCCATTAATAGTTCGGCTGGGGTCTTATTCGTTGTGGTATTTGGGGTTATGTGTTGGGTGAAGAGTAGTTTGTTTATTTTCTCCTGGATCTCCCCATGGTCTATTTTCCGGATGGTCTTCTTAGTGAATTGCACCATCCGTTCCGCCCTACCGTTCGCCGCCGGGTGTGCTGGTGCTGTTAGCGCGTGGCGGATGCCCCTTTCCGCTAGGAATTTTTTGAATTCCAGCAAGGTGAATTGGGGCCCGTTGTCGGAAACGACGACGTCTGGGAGGCCGTGTGTTGCAAAGAGTTTGCAGAGTTCCTTGATCACGGCCTCCGTGGTTGTTGTCTTCATGTTGCTTACCTCCAGCCAGTTGGAGTAAGCGTCTACTGTTATAAGGAAGGTGTGTCCTTTTGTGGGCCCGGAGAAGTCTATGTGAATCCTAGACCAAGGTCCCCTTGGGGTTTCCCACTCTAGGACGGGTGCTGTGGGTGGGCTTGGCCTAGTTTCCTGGCATCGTTGGCACCTTGCTACCCAGGTCTCAATTTGTTTGTCCATCCCTGGCCACCAAGCGTAACTTCTGGCCAGGGCTTTAGTCCTAACGATGCCAGGGTGCCCCTTGTGTAGCAGTTCCAGAACCTTCCCTTGTAGCTTTTCTGGAATGACCACCCTATCCCCCCATAGTATGCACCCTTTTAATAACGAGAGTTCCGTTTGGCGATTTTGGAATGTTTTGACGGACTCGTCGTTGTCCCTTTCCGGCCACTCTTTCTCTACCCAATGCAACACCCGCGCCAGACGTTTGTCTTTATTAGTCTCTCGGGCAATGTCTGACGCGGTTATGGGCAGGTTGGGTAGAGTCTCTATGCTGAGGGTGGTCGTCGTGGGTGCTGGGTCAGTGTCAGGTTCCGGTAGCGGCGAGCGGCTTAAGGCGTCTGCATGGGAGATCATCTTACCCGGTCTGTGTATGAGTCCGTAGTTGTAGGCTGCCAGGAACTCGGACCACCTTGTCATTCGGGGAGACAGAATGTTCAGGGTGGCCCGGTTTCCTGCAAGGATTCCCAGCAGTGGCTTGTGGTTTGTTATGATTGTGAATGTCCGGCCGTAGAGATACTCGTGGAATCTTTTTACGGCGGCAATGATAGCCAGAGCCTCTTTGTCCAGCTGGCTATAGTTCCGCTCCGGTTTGGTGAGGGTCCTTGAAAAGAACGCGATGGGCGCTTCTTTTCCGTCGGGGAGGGTATGGCTGAGGACAGCGCCGACGCCGAAGGGTGATGCGTCGCATGTGACGGCCAGAAGTAGGGTCTCGTTATACTGTATAAAGACGGCGTCCAAAGTGAGGAGGTCCTTTGTTCTTTGGAAGGCGGTTTGCTCACGTTTCCCCCAAGTCCAGGTGGCCGCCTTGTCCAGGAGCCTATGCAAGGGCTCCACCACCGTCGCCTTTTGGGGCAGGAAAACATTGTAAAAATTAAGTAGCCCCAGGAATGCCTGTAGTTCCGTCTTCGACTTGGGTGTGGGGGCTTCTTTGATGGCCTTGATTTTTTGGTTTGTGGGGTGAATGCCGTGACCGTCTAGGAGGTATCCTAGGAATTCTACCCGTTCCGTGTATAGTTGGTATTTCTCCCTCTTGACTTTGAGCCTGGTCTCTTTAAATTTGGTTAGGACCTCCCTTAGGCGACCCTCTAGTTCGGCTTGGTTGGTTGCCGACACTAGGACATCGTCGAAGTAAGGTACCACCCCCTTGATGCCTTGCAATAGTCTTTCCATTAGGCTTTGGAATATTCCCGCTGACTCCGAATTGGAGTCGGTTGCATTTAAATGCCCCCTGGTGGGTGACTATGGTTTGCGCTTCTGCCGTTTGCTCATCGACTGGCAACTGTTGGTATGCCTGGGCAAGGTCGAGCTTGGCGAAAACCTTGCCCCCTCCCAGTGAGTGCAGTAGGTGTTGCACTACTGGGACGGGGTAGGGGCTTTGTTGTAGCGCGCCATTTAGGGTGGCCTTATAGTCCCCACAGATCCTCACTGACCCATCGGGCTTGATCGGGGTGACTATGGGGGTCTCCCACCGGGCGTGGTCTATTGGCTGTAGGACCCCTTGCTTGACGAGCTTGTCAACTTGCTCGTCTATCTTGGGTTTAAGTGCGAATGACACCCGCCTTGGTTTCAGGCGTTTTGGGCGGACATTTGGGTCTAGGTTGAATGATATAAGGGGCCCTCGGTACTTGCCTAGGTTTCCGTCGAAGACCTCTTGGAATTCCCGGGCCAGTTGCTGCTCCCAGCTGTCGTCGGTGACGTGGTCGACTCCCGTGACTGCGATGCCGAGTGGGGCGAACCATTGCAGTCCAAGTAGGCTTGGGCAGTCGCGGTCGACGATTGTCAGGGGAAGCCTTTCCAATCAGAGTGCCCCGCGCTTTGGCCAATCAAAGCGCGGGGATCTCAAGAATGCTAATTAGGGACAGAACACAAAACATAAGCAGTTTTGTAGTTGCTCCCTTTTTGTATCTCCATATGTGGGCCTCATCACTAATGAAAACTTTGATCAGAAAATGATCTGGTCTCTGTCAATACAGTTGGGTTTTCTTGTACGAAGACAACTGATTTAGGATTTGTTCTTTTAATACCTCTCAGGCTCAGGCACAATGCATTTTATGACAGTTATAACAATACACAAGTCAATGTTACTCTTTGTCTTGTCTCATTTTTGGGCCATCTGTGTGGCCGCATTGGAAGCTAGTCATTTTGGGCCGTTTAAGGCAGCATAAAACTATGTATACTTAGCTGCCCATGTGATCCCAATCCCCTTTAGATGGTAATGCTCTGCAGGACCTGGTTGACTCCCTGCCGTCTCCACCTCAGGGCCCCAAGATATCATTTGTCATTCTGTGGTAAGACAACATACTGTATTTTAATGCTACAGCCCAGCTACCACAGCAGCTATCCAATAGCCTGCCTGACAATGGTGGAGCCTGGAAATCTTAGAAAAGACAGCATATTCAAAGCTCTAAGCTATGTTTCCAAACCACTAGCCCCATCCTTCTTAATTATGTCATCCATGTTTCATCCATGGGTGAGCATTCATTTGTTCATTTATTTTTCCATCAAAGAGCACAGAACAAGCCAGCAACATTTTCAATAACTATGAAATAGGAGATGGATAGATGGATATATAGACAATTTGTGATTCCTCCAACATCTTTGACTATTCCCAATTCTTGAAATGGAGCGTGTTTGCATTGGAGACTGTGTGCACAGTTCTCTACAGTGGCTCCTAGGGGTTTTATTATGTGCTAGCACATCCATCCATCCTCTCTCAGGGCCAACTCATGGAGGTAGACTAAATGAAATTGTATCAGCATATTCATTAAATTCTGTTTTAATTAATCACAGATTGAACACCAAATGAACCACCAAGGGGGAAATGGATGGAGGAGGATGGGGTGCTGGAATGAGTGATGGCTCAGACATAATTAACTTTGTTGATCAGAAAGGTGTGTATGGACTGCCAATCATAGGTTTTCATGGGGCTAAATAATATGTAATGCTAAAGGCATTTTTGCAGTCATTGTGCTTTTTTTTAAGAAAGGGAAATAATATCAACAAAAGAGATTGTGCAGAACACAACTGGCATATGGAAAAAGGCGCTTAACCCCTTCTTCTTTGCTGTGGTTCTGAGGAAAATCCTTCTCCTTATGCTATTGTTGCATTTGGGATATTAAAAACCCCAAAACACATACAGGGGAATTCTTTTCCCAATACTGTACAAGAACAGCTTCAGAGCAACAATTTTCCTCATAATTTCAATCTAGCAGGGAGCATTACATTCCCTCCACCACAGGCTTGCTTTGAACCCCACTAATTATCAGTTTACCACATCTGATGTGATTTTCATTTTAAGAAATCTGCATGTGTGTTAAGATTCATTTAACCTCACATGCATTTAGAGAGAAAGAGAAGAGAGATGTTTTCCTCTGAGGAAAAGCTGCTTACCTGTTCCCCACTTTCAGTTTCCTGTTTCTGGCTTCTGCAAAATGATGCTAGTTCAACTTGCCATCTGCTGCATGAGGGAATGGTGCCTTGTTTTTTTTTCCCCTTGAAAAATTGATTTAAGCAACAGAGATGGAACAGTGGAGAAAGTGAGACAATCCTTATATAGGTGCAGAGGGCATCTAAAATAAGCATATCTGCAATTCAAGAAATCTAAAAAGATTAAAGAAAAAAGTAATATCAGAACTCCCTGGCATAATGGAAAAAATGTTTGTTACCTCTCAATATCTCTTCAGTATGCCAAGCAAGCTAGGGATCCATCACATAAGCATTCCTACTTCCAGATAGAAAATATTCGTAAGTTTCTCTCAGAATATTGACTTAAGCTCCATAAGAAATTGCACAGTGAAGAATTTCTTCAAGAGAGTGAAACAATAAGGATTTTGCTTATATCATCCTTGAAGCAGCAAGTGGGAAATCAGATTTTGGGATATTTCCTATATACTGCAAGTGGTCTAATATGAAATAAAGAAGAGTGGAACTTTTTTGTGCATGTTGTTTTTCATTATAGGCAGATGTGGTTTTGAAATCAATCTTGAATCACTACTTTTCTTCCTAACTCTCTTCATTAACATAAAAATATTCAGAACAATATTCAGAAATTTAGAATAAATTTTACTTCTAGAAGTATAGTCTAGTGTCTATTGTTATAAATGTTTAAGTGATACTGTTGGATTATAATTTTAACATAGACTTTTTTCTAATAATCATGCACAGATAGGATGCACTCTGTGGTGGGATTCAAATAATTTAATAACTGGTTTGCTCAGAGTCAGGTTGCCTGTCATAGAAGGTATGGCCTATGCCCATCCTCCAGCTCTGCCACACATGTGGGATGAGCCCCCCATGTTGGTCAAGCTGACTCTGGGCAAACTGGTTCCAAGTGTTATGAACTAATAAAAGCATTTAAATAAAGTTTCAACAAAGCTTAAAGAAAAAGCAGGGTTCTAATCCTGCACTTCTGATTGACCGATAATAGCGATATTGAATTGGTCCATTCTGGAGAATCTGATTGGCTGTTAACGAGCCACTCTCATTGGTCCAAGGGTTTAACACTTCCATGTTCTCATTGGCTAATAGGTCAGCAGCCTGCCGTATAAAAGGGCTGCTGCTGCCCTAGGTTTTTGCTCTGTTCACGATGATTAATAAAGAGTTGAAGTTCACTGTTCACTGCCTCATCTCCGTTCCTTGCATCCATGCGCAGAAGTTAACACTGGCGACGAAGGTGGGAGACGGAGACATCAGAGCTGACTGAACACTACAGAGCACCAAACAGAGCACGTGGCTGAAGGCACATAGACAACGGAACCATGTCCGGCGGCGCCATACCACCCGCTCCATTTGACCCGGCACAAGAAGACTGGGACGCCTACATAGACCGGTTCCAGATGTTTCTGGAGACCAACAACTTGAAGGATGCCACTACGGGGAAAAAGCAAGCAGTGTTCCTGACCCTTTGCGGGCCTGCCGTCTTTAAGATGGCCAAGGCACTAGCGAAACCGGCTGAGGTAAAGACCATGGACTGGGACGTCCTCGCGCCCCTTCTACGGGCCCACTATGCACCCACCGTACCAACACTTGTCCAAAGAAATGAATTTTACCAGAGGGACCAGCAGAAAGGAGAGAGCATTGCAGATTTCACCGCGGATCTCCAGAACCTGGGAGGCCTCTGTGGGTTTATAGACCTCGAAGAAGCTCTGAGAGACCGAATAATTCTGGAATTAGATGACCCCATGACACAGAGCAAGATCATGGCCAAAGGGGACATTGACCTTGCTGATGTCATCAAGGATGCTACTGCAGCAGAAGCAACCAGGAAGTCGGCTGCCTGAATGTGCCGCACTTACGCACGGCTCCGTCAACTTGCCAGCGACACCTCACCTCGCCTAGAGAGGCATATAACAGCAACCCACCACGAGGACCTCGAATCGCCATCAGAAAGTGATGAGGAGGAGGTTAACCAGCTCCGGTCTGAACATGACCAACGCCATCAGCGGAATCAAAGACTACCGCATCAATGCACAGGTTGTGGGACAAACCACCCACGATCAGACTGCAAATTCCTCAGCGCGCTCTGCCATTTCTGTGGGAAAAGGGGTCACATCGGGAAGGTCTGTAGAAGCAAGCAACGATCCAGCCCATTTCAGAGGGGAAACAACTACCACCAGACCACAGGAAATCACCCTGTGAGTCGGGAACATTTGAACCACCAATGGAACAACTACTCCTACAGAAATAAAACACTGGCCATTTCAACGAGATGAGAAGAGGCACACCAAACCATTACAATTGGTCACGCCTCATCGCTAGATGCAGAGAAGATCCGAGTGAAGGTCGCCATCAAAAACCAGTCTTGTGTGATGGAAGTCAATTCAGGATCGTCCCTCTTGATGGTTTCCTGGAAGACTCTGAAACAATTAATCCCTGCCATCCGGCATCAAGACCTCAGAGCCCAGAGAATCATACTCAGAGATTATCAGGGGAACTGAATTCCGGTCATTGGATCCAGCCAAGTCCAAGTATCATTCAAAAATCGTACTGCATCATTACCACTGACCGTCGTCGACCGTGACCGGCCTAGCTTGTTAGGCCTTCAATGGTTCGCCCCACTCGGGATCGAGGTAGCCAGCATTCACCAAACCAGAAGCGACGACTGGGAGGAGGCCATCATCCAGGAATTCCAGGACGTTTTTGCAGACAAACTAGGTGAGTACAAGGGGACCCCGATATCATTTAACCTTAACTCTGAAGTAGCCCCCATCCGCCTTAAGCCTCGTCAGGTACCTTTTGCCCTTAAACCAAAAATTGTCGAGCAGCTCGATAAATTAATAGCCCAGCTCGATAAATTAATAGCCCAGGGTGTTTTAGAACCAACTGACCATGCTCGTTGGGAAACCCCAATTGTAACACCCATCAAACTGGATGGAGCGTTAAGGATTTGTGGGGACTACCGGGCTACCCTTAATCATGCCCTTCAACAGAACGCTTACCCGGTGCCGGTGGTACAACACCTTCTCCATTCCCTGGGGGCAGAAAAGTCTTCGCTAAATTGGATTTAGCATAGGCCTACCAACAACTGCCTGTAGGTAAAAAAAACCGCAGAGGCACAGACAATCGTTATGCACCGAGGCGCCTTTAAGTGCAACCGACTCCAATTCGGAGTGAGCGTAGCCCCAGGGATTTTTCAAAGTCTGATGGAGAGACTCTTGCAAGGGATCAAGGAGATCATGCCATACTTTGATGACATTTTAACTGCTGCCCCGAATAGAGAAATACTAGAAAAGCAGCTTAAATTGGTTCTCCAGAAATTTAAAGACTCTGGCCTTAAGGTTAAAAATAAATAAATGTCAACTGTGTACAGACAAAGTAGAGTTCCTGGGGTAGCTAATCAATAAACAGGGCATCCAGCCCACTAACAGCAAACTGAGAGCAATCAAAAATGCCCCAAGATCCAGAAATAGAATTGATCTCCAAGCTTTCCTGGGGCTCATTAACTTTTACAACATCTTCTTGCCCCAGAAAGTGACCGTAGCTGAGCTCCTACATAGAATTCTTGACAAAAAAGCAACCTGGGTCTGGGGACACTGCGAGGAGCACGCATTCTGACAAGTGAAAAACTTACTAACCTCAGATGCTGTTTTAATGCAGTATAATGAGACTCTGCCTTTAACAATTACATGTGATGCGTCACCATTTGGAGTAGGAGCCATTTTGAGTCATGTGTTACCAAATGGTAGTGAGGCCCCTATTGCCTATTTTTCAAGGACCTTATCAAAGGCTGAACGTAACTATAGCCAGATCGACAAAGAGGCTCTTGTTGTATCTGCTGTGAAACGGTTTCATGAATATGTGTATGGACAAGTTTTTACTATTGTTACTGACCACAAACCTTTGTTAGGGATTATGGCGGGAGACAAGCCAACCCCCTCTATATTGTCACCTAGAATGACTTGCTGGTCGGAGTTTTTAGCTGCGTACAACTATAAATTACAACACCGCCCAGGGAAAGCCATTCCCCACGCTGATGCATTGAGCCGTGCCCCATTTCCAGAAACCGTCGATGACCCAGCTCCAACCCTTACGACACTCCAGATTGAAACACTACATTCACCACCGCTAACAGTTAGAGACATTGCAATCGAAACAAAACGAGATCCTGTCTTAGTGCGAGTTCTTAGCTGGGTCGAAAGAGGATGGCCAATAGAACAAACCGCTGATGATTTCACCCCTTTTAGAAACCGGCAAACAGAACTTTTTTCGCAAAAAGGCTGCATCCTATTGGGAGATAGATTCGTCGTCCCAGAGCGGTTACAATGAGCAGTATTGAAAACATTGCATGACGGTCACCCCGGCATCGTGCATATGAAAGCGCTCGGATGAAGCTACGCGTGGTGTCCGGGCATCGACAAACAGATCGAAGCCTGGGTAAAGACTTGCTTAAAGTTCCAAGAAGTCAGCAGTGCCCCACTTAGAGCAACTCCAACAGAATGGGAAACCCCCCGGGGGCCGTGGTCCCGCATCCACGTTCCTCCTAACAGTGGATGCTTATTCCAACTGGCTCGAGATCCACGAAATGAAGAATACTACAACGGAGTCCATCATCCGAAAATTGAACAGACTATTTGCAACACATGGACTGCCAGATGTTCTGGTCTCCGACAACGGACCCCAGTTCACCGCCCTGGCGTTTGAACAATACTTAGCAGATCGGGGCATCCGCCATGCACTAACTTTGCCAGCGTACCCTGTGGCTAATGGCAGGGCCAAGCGCATGATACAATTTGTTGAAAAAAACTCTCCACAAAATGGACTATGGGAACATTGACGAAAAAATAAACAGAATACTCCTACTCCAACAGATCACTCTGCACAGTGTTACCAACAAGATGCCAGCTGAACTGTTAATGGGACGCAAGCTCCGTTCCCACCTTGACTGGCTTCACCCTTCCTACGAGCCAGAGAAACCCTGTGGATCTAGCAGAAAATGCCGAGAGTTCAAGGTAGGCAACTTAGTTTTCGCTAAAAACCTCCCCGGCGAACCATTATGGGTCGAAGCAACCGTAATTCAAACCACCGGTCCCAGATCGTACCATATACAAACCTGCAATGGAAAAATATGGAAATGCCATATAGATCAGCTTCTCTCTAGGCTACAACCCAGTTCCCGCGACTCCTGTGACTCCCAAACTGAGGGGAGAGGGTATGTCGAAGAAACCAAATTCAAAATGGTGGAGAGCAGAAGCGAAGGAAGTCAGCGATTGGGCGGAATAAATGAAGAAGAATCAGGGAGGGGAGTGTCCTCGCCACAGGAATACCTCAATGGAGGCTAGCCCGCAAAGATCGGAGGACAAGAACAACGATAGAATTAGTGGCACCGAGTCGTCCAGTGAGAATGCGGAACCGTCGGTACCAGATATGTCCAAAAATGTCCCACCAAAGCCGGACTGCAGACGGGAACCGGTGGGACAGCATAAATCTAATAGACAGTTAAAACAACCTACATATCTTAGGGATTACGTCACCACACCCCTCAAATGGAATCCGGGGGAAAGGGGTGTTATGAACTAATAAAAGCGTTTAAATAAAGTTTTAACAAAGCTTAAAGAAAAAGCAGGGTTCTAATCCTGCACTTCTGATTGGCCGATAATAGCGATATCGGATTGGTCCATTCTGGAGAATCTGATTGGCTGTTAACGAGCCACTCTCATTGGTTCAAGGGTTTAATACTTCCATGTTCTCATTGGCTAATAGGTCAGCAGCCTGCCCTATAAAAGGGCTGCTGCTGCCCTAGGTTTTTGCTCTGTTCACGATGATGAATAAAGAGTTGAAGTTCATTGTTCACTGCCTCGTCTCCGTTCCTTGCACCCATGCGCAGAACTTAACACCAAGGGTGCTTGTCTGCACATTGGTCTCGTGGCTGTTTCAGCTTTTTGGATGTGGGCTCCTTTAAGAGATGAGGTTTCTAAGGAATGAGTAGGGAAGGTTATCATGGAATTGGTGCTCCTGAGAGCTCACTTGAGAAGATAAAGAATTGTGGGGAATTGGAGGGAGGGATTTCCCCCTCCCCGTGGAGCTATGTGCAGGGGATGTTGATCAGTCTGCCGGAAAAAGTGAGAGGGGCAGGAATTAAGTTGCACGATTGAAAATGGGCCCAATGTAAAGGAGACTGCAAGGTTAGTTTGGCCAGGCAAATTGCTACACACACACACCACTATGAAAGTGGATCCTGGGTCTGTGCTGTGCTGTGCTGAAATGAAGAAATGGGCAATGGAGCAGCCAGCACAAGGGAAGGAGGAGGGAAAGTGGCCTTCTCCTTCCCTTGCACCAACCGCTCCATTGCCCATTTCTCCATTGCAGCACAATGGAGTGCCCAGGATCCACTTGATTTTGTGTGTGTGTGTGTGTGTGTGTGAATTAAATAACCAGTTCACCTGAACTTTTAAGAACCAGCTCAATCTGGAGGCTTCCGGTTTGAGCTTCTTCGGCGACAGACTGAAACCTCGTCTCTGTGAGGCTTCGATCCATGCTTGCCACTGGAGCGCCCCGAGCCGGCTGGTTTGGTCTCGTTATACTGTATAAGGACGGCGTCTGAAGTGAGGAGGTCCTTTGTTCATTGGAAGGCGGCTTGCTCGCATTTCCCCCAAGTCCAAGTCGCCGCCTTGTCCAGGAGCCTATGCAAGGGCTCCGCCACCGTCGCCTTTTGGGGCAGGAAAACATTGTAAAAGTTAAGTAGCCCCAGGAATGCCTGTAGTTCCGTCTTCGACTTGGGTGTGGGGGCTTCTTTGATGGCCTTGATTTTTTGGTTTGTGGGGTGAATGCCGTGACAGTCTAGGAGGTATCCTAGGAATTCAACCCATTCCGTGTATAACTGGCATTTCTCCCTCTTTACTTTGAGCCCAGTCTCTTTGAATTTGGTTAGGACCTCCCTTAGGCGACCCTCTCCTTCGGCTTGGTTGGTTGCCGACACTAGGACGTCGTCGAAGTAAGGTACCACCCCCTTGATGCCTTGCAATAGTCTTTCCATTAGGCTTTGGAATATTCCCGGTGCCAGGCTGACTCCGAATTGGAGTCGGTTGCATTTAAATGCTCCCCGGTGGGTGACTATGGTTTGCGCTTCTGCCGTTTCCTCGTCGACTGGCAACTGTTGGTATGCCTGGGCGAGGGCGAGCTGTAGGTGTTGCACTACTGGGACGGGGTAGGCGCTTTGCTGCAACGCGCCATTTAGGGTGGCCTTATAGTCCCCACAGATCCTCACTGACCCATCGGGCTTGATCGGGGTGACTATGGGGGTCTCCCACCGGGCGTGTTCTATTGGCTGTTGGACCCCTTGCTTGACGAGCTTGTCAATTTTCTCGTCTATCTTCGGTTTAAGTGTGAATGGCACCCGCCTTGGTTTCAGGCGTTTTGGGGGGACGTTTGGGTCTAGGCTGAATGATATAAGGGGCCCTCGGTACTTGCCTAGGTTTCCGTCGAAGACCTCTTGGAATTCCCGGGCCAGTTGTTGCTCCCAGCTGTCGTCGGTGACGTGGTCGACTCCCGTGACTGCGATGCCGAGCGGGGCGAACCATTGTAATCCCAGTAGGCTTGGGCGGTCACGGTCGACGATTGTCAGGGGAAGCCTTTCGGTGCACCCTTTATATGTTACATTGAAGTGTCCGGTTCCGACTACCGGGATGCGGTTTCCCTGGTAGTCCTTTACGATGAGTCTCTGGCTGTCTAGGTTCCTTCTTTGGATGGTAGGCACCAAGCGCTTTATTTCCTGCCATGCTATCATGAAGAGGTAGGACCCGGAGTCCACCTCCATTTTGCATGGCTCGCCCTCGATGCCTACCTCCACGTTGACCTTCCGGGCGTCATTGGTTGTGGCATGGCCGATGGTGACCGTCTGATGGGTCTCCTCTCTTCGCCGGTTATCGCCGCCTCGCAGGGATGGTCCGCTCTGGTCCCATCTGTTGTCCGAGGGGCGATCTCTGGTCCGGGGTGGTGTGCTCTCTCTCCTCCATTCGCTCTGGTCCCATCGGGGTGGGCTGCGGTTCTTTTTAAGGCGGCAGACGCGGGCGAGGTGACCCTTCTTGTCACAATGCCGTCAAATCGACTCAAAAAACCGGCATTCGGACCTGGGGTGGTCGCCTCCGCAACCGGCACAGTTGGTCCTCGACTTACGACCCCGCTGGTTCCGTGGGTCGCGGCCTGTCTGGAGGCGATGAATTTCCTCCTCGTCATCGGAAGTGCCCAATGCCGAGTGGAAATCACCCTGGTGGGTGGTCGTCTCGGGTTGGGCCTCGGCCGACCTTGCAGGGTTGTTGTTCCTGCTGCGGTCCCCAGCGTTCGGTTGGCGCA
Source organism: Hydrophis major (assembly GCA_033807585.1). Taxonomy (NCBI): domain Eukaryota; kingdom Metazoa; phylum Chordata; class Lepidosauria; order Squamata; family Elapidae; genus Hydrophis; species Hydrophis major. The sequence goes on along the minus strand of CM066331.1, from coordinate 184,960,602 downwards.
TGCGGTCAACGGATGTTCGGGTTGCTTCGGCGGCTGCGGCTGCTGTGAGGGTGTCTGCTAGGCTGATGTTGCCCTTGGCCATCAGCCGGCTCTGGAGGACGGGGTCCCAAAAGCCGAGCACGATTCTGTCTCGCAGGGTGTCGTTCAGGTTGTCGAATTCGCACAGCCCCCTTAGGTGCCGTAGTTCGGCAACTAAGTCACTGAAACTCTCACCCGACCGTTGGTCCCGACGGTAGAATTCGTTGCGTCGGATCAGGATGGGTACCTCTGGAGCGTAGTGCCGCCGAAGTATTAGCTCGAGGACGTCCCAGTCCATCGCGGTCGCATCGGTGGGTTTGGCAAGTGCCTTGGCCATCTTGAATACCTCGGTCCCACAGTGGGTCAGGAAGACGGCGCGCTTCATGGGGCCAGTGGCATCCTTCAGATCGCTGCACTCGAGGGACATGCGGAATCAGTCGGAGTACGATTCCCAGTCCTCGGTGGCGGGGTTGAAGGGTGCGGGGGGTGCGATTTTCGCCATCGTGGAGATTCGTCTGGCTTCCGTCGGACACGTGGTTCGTTTCAGGGTCTGGATCCCACCTTCGTCGCCAGTGTTGTGTCCTCGAAAATGATGCCAGGAGTTGGTGACTTCAAATCATGCTCTTTTATTAGGGTAGGAACCGAACTGGCGCTATGCAAAAGGTTCACGGCTTTTATTCCTTTAGCCGCGGTGGCCGCGGCCAATGGCACCGCTTTGAATCTCCCGCAATTCGAATAGACCAATCGCGGGAGATTCTTAGCGAGCCAATCGGCGCGGCTCGCCTGACCAATCAGAGTGCCCCGCGCTTTGGCCAATCAAAGCGCGGGGATCTCAAGAATGCTAATGAGGGGACAGAACAAGAAATTTTAGGACTTTTAGTGCAGCTACATTTGCCAGGGCATCATTTTCATATCCCTTCCTTCAGTGCAACTCATTTCTAACAATGAATGTGATCCTCTTATACAATCAAGTTATGTTTCACATTCTACATTTACCTTGACCAGCTGCAATATCTAATGGACTGAGATGAGTTGATTAAAGACTCTATTGGAATTGTAACCAAGGTACAGTGTAACACTGGTTTCTTCTTTCTCAGCTGGAATGTCTATTCAAATTGGAATAGCAAGAGTTGAAAATCTATGTCTCTGGAAATCTGTGGGTAGAAGAAGGCTGCTGTCATACTGTTCATTTTAATAATTCTAAAATGCCATGTTTTCTCTCCCCACTCGAAATACCTTATATGCACAAGACATGTATGTGTTTGTGTATAAATATAAATATTGTGTGCAAAAATGCACAAAGCATCCTTGTGAGAAGCACAGCTGGGGATATAAACAAAACTTCATTGCATTGTTATTTTATCAGACTGCATTGTTATTTGTCAGACTGCATATTGTTTTAGCTTAAGGATCCCCAGAACTATGATGGGAAACTTCTCCAGCTGAGGCTGCTGCTGTGTACAGTAAGAACTAATTCTAGGCACTCCGTCGCTTAAACAAACTTGGCAGAGAGACATGCATCCCTGCTTGGAATTTACTTAGCTGTCAAGAAAGGCAATTAACCAGATTCTAAGCCACATGCTCAGTTGTGAAGGCACCAACTTTGAAGTACAGCAGCTGCAAACTTAATCAAGTTGTCTAAAAGTGTCATCCCATTCAAGACAGAGCCAATTGGCCCAGATGGTATGCTACTGGACAGAGAAATCTAGGCAAAAGCCAGAACAAAATATCCTTATAACACAGTCAATTACTACTTAGCCTCGTTATTCCAGATGTATTTCTGGGTTGTCAGGAAAATACAACCCAGAAATATATTCATATTTCCTCTTTACTCCATCCCAATGCAAGGTATAAAAAATTGTGGATTTATGTGCCAAGTGGAAATGAGAAAGGTGAACTTAATTTGTGGTTGAAGATACACTTTGGGATCACATGCTTGCTTTGCCTGAAGAAAGTCTCATCTACCATCATCTCCAGCCAACGTGATTAGGATTGCGCTGGAAGAGGGAACTACAGTCTAACACATGTGGTGCAAAGAGTCATTCAAAGAGATACTATAATTATAACAATGTTATAATGAGCAAACATTATATATATGAGACAAGAATCAATACTTCAAGAGCTATACCAGAGGGCAAGAGTATGTGAAGAAGGTTAGGCATTCTTCTGAACTGTGATTCTCTATTTTTCATCCAGATTGAGGCTAGAGGAAGATTGAAATTATTAATATATATCTACACTGTTTTGACATCTCAAAAGGTTTATACTAAAATAATGAAGACAACAAATATGTAAAAAGAGATTTATTTAAAATGTTGGAGTGGAAAGCCACAGATAAAGTAGAAATATTATTTCAGGGATGATCTGAGCAAAGAGATAAACTTTCAACAGACAGCTAAAAGGGTACTGAGTGGATCAACCTGACTCTTTGTTTCTCCTCAGCCCAGCAGATCAGGGCATGCTCCAGGTCCTTCCTATCACACAATGTCATCTAGTTGAAACCTAGAGTTGTGCCTTCTCACCTGCTCTATGAAAACAGTATCCCCTGAAGCAGTGTTTCTCAATCTTACCAATTTAAGATGCTAGCTGGAGAATTCGGTATATTGAAGTCCACACATCTTAAAGTTGCTGGGGTTGAGAAACACTGCCCCAGGGGATTCGGAAGGCCCCAGCACCTTAGCATTTTGTAAGGCATTGAAGAAGTGGCTTCCTAAAATATTTGGACCAGGGTTAGATGAGCCCTGCTGTTGTTGTTTTTTTTTCTTCCTTACTGTGATTGAGATTATTGTTCATCCTTGGGCACAAGGGGTTATATGTTATTGGGCCTATATTTTTAATCCTTATATGCCACCCAGAATCACTTATGTGATGAATGGATAGATAGATAGATAGATAGATAGATAGATAGATAGATAGATAGATAGATAGATAGATAGATAGAAATAACTTTTTAAGGACCCAGAGAATTAGAGCAACTTGTTGCTTAAGAAGGTGGTATCTTTCCACTTGAAATATATTTGGAAGACACCAGTGACCTTGATCTTTTTCAGTCTGGCAATAGTCATGATTTAGGACATAGCTGGCTGAGAAATTCTGGAAGTCCACAAGTCTTCAAGTTGCCAAGTTTGGGGACCCCTGATTCAGGATAATATCCAACACAATCAGATGATAGATAGATAGATAGATAGATAGATAGATAGATAGATAGATAGATATAGGTTATGTGTATCAGGAAGGATAGTATACTAGACAGCAGGAGCTACCACATGGAAGGCCATCGTTAAACATTAACTCTTTCAGTCTCTTTAAGTCTCTCTATATAGATCAGGATTTCCTCTGAAGAATTTCGTGACTCTACAGGTCTGCAACCTATAGGGATTTTGTCAAGTTATTAGGGGCTTATATATCAAAGGTAAAACATTGGAACTGGGTGTGCAGTTAGTTTACAGTCAATACATTTGCATCAGCATAGGTCAGCAATGTTCAAGTGCTTCTCTTGGCAACCTGATTACAATTCTCCTGCTCCAGCTACCATTTTAAGATTCAGATGGAGGGTCCTGCCCTACAGAACACATTTTCATAATAATCAATAGTTGAATAACTGTAATTAAGCTAAGCTTGTCTGGAAAAGGGTATAGTTGCTCTAGCAACTGAAGCTGACAATCAACCACAACGTTCACCTGGATCTCCAATGACAATGATGAACCAGAAAAAAATTTCTATAACTAGGAATTAACTATTCACCCACTAGTTCTCTGTCTTTTCAGGGTACAGTCTCAGTTTATTAGAATTGATACATCATGTCTGTTCAGGAAAATATCATGTTTGATGATACCAAAATCTTCTGAGAGATTATGCAGGACCATTAAAGTCATACTCCTGTCTTTCTGTCCTCCACAGAAAATCATCTGATTGTGTTGGATATTATCCTAAATCAGGGGTCCCCAAACTTGGCAACTTGAAGACTTGTGGACTTCCAGAATTTCTCAGCCAGCTATGTCCTAAATCATGACTATTGCCAGACTGAAAAAGATCAAGGTCACTGGTGTCTTCCAAATATATTTCAAGTGGAAAGATACCACCTTCTTAAGCAACAAGTTGCTCTAATTCTCTGGGTCCTTAAAAAGTTATTTCTAGAGAAGATAGCCTATTGCCTGCCTTAAGGTTGTTGGCTCCACTTTACTATTCAGAGATGTATCCATCATTCCCTAGATCCAATATCACTTACTTTAAATAAACTAAGTTTGATAGAAGTTTAAGTGATATGTGCTTAGTGATCAGGTTCCCCAGACCAGGAGTTAGTTATAAATCACAGAGTCTACCTTCATACCATTTAATTAGGCTGCTAGGCTAGAACTTGGCAGAAAGATATTCCATATAATATAGCATGGTAAGAACATTTGTTATATGGGACAGTTACTTAACTTCTGTCAATGTGAGGGTCCTTTCCCTCTTATGCTATAGCAATTTAAACTTACTGCTTTTTCACCATACCTTTCATGTTTAACTGACTCTTTATTCTGCATTTGAGAACCTTGAAAACGAACAGCTGTTGACTGCTGACAAAACTGACATCTCTACTTTGACAAGTGCTGGCTTTCAGCTGAGTTCTCACCCTTGTCTTGCCCTGCTCCTCTAGCCTCAAAAGCTAAACAGTGCCTGTACAAATCAGCCTTATCCAATCTGGTCTTTGTCAGATGTACAGACTGACAATCCTGAGATTCTCATTTCTACATGTGAAATGGGCAGCCAGTTGAGGAAATATTGTATCTCCTTTTCATAAAAAATTACAGTTCAGAAATACAATCCAGGAGAGGAGAGGAGAGGAGAGGAGAGAAGATTCTTTATTGGCCAAAAGTGATTGGACACATAAGGAATTTGTGTCCAGGTGGATAAACTTTCAGTGGACATACAACCATACAGTACAAACAAACATACAGTGTTTATACAAACATAAGCTCTCTTTACATAAATTGTAAATCATAAGGTACAATCATAAATAATCAGATGCAAACAACAAAGTGATAAATCATAAGATACCAATAGGAGAAGATAATAGGAAAGATGATGAAGATAATAGCAATATAGCTGTAAATCACATTGGGAACTACTTGGATTTCATGCACTACATTCTCTGAAGATAGATTTACTTTCCCTTTTGTCCCTTGGAATCGAGTTCTCAGCATTTGGAAGACATATGCAGCAGCAATAATCTTAGGACTTGCTCCCTCTTTCCTATTCCAGTAGTTTTCAGATTATCTCTGGAAAGCAAAGGCAAGAAAGCTGATTAATAGTCCCCAAGGGATACCACAAGCATGAAAATATGACGAAGAATATAATTCATGCTGTGTTGCCAGCAGAAGGGGCTCAATAAAGCAGGTTTCCCCCTCAAGTGTATTAAATAGATCCAACTGGCACCATTAAAATGTAAGCAAAATAATTGGGTCCATAGAGTCAAGGACAATGCAAGCTTCATCTGATAATGCCATAAAGAGGAAGCATAGCCTGTAGGAAGAACGGTTCAACAGCAGAAGAAAGTAAGAATAGATCTTACGATGGCTGATGCTGTTGATGGCAATTTTTCTGATGCTAATTTCTTTGATTTAGGTTTCGGTATATTCCCCACACCTTTTTTGCCAGAGATTAATGGACTGGTGGTATTTTGATTTGTACACCAGGTTGGTGTACAAGATACCACTTGGCACAAGGTAAAAATGCTGATATATTTACTAAATTTGAAATGAAATATGAAACCAACTGCCACCCCAAAATAAACTACATGAAAGATTATAACCTTAATCACAAGGCCTTCCTTTAAAATCTTTAAGACTTCACTTGGAATTGCTCAACCTTGATTACTTCTATTTAGGTCTAAATATAAACAAAAGTATTCTGTCCATTACAAGTGTTATTAATCTTTCTTAGGTTGTACTCTCCAATTATACCTGTTGCAATTGGATGAGATTTGCATTTAACATTTGATTATATCTCAATGTAATAATCATATATTCAATGTTGCATAATTCCATAATGATACCATTCCACTTGCCACCTTTTCCACTGTACAGCTCTATACATATACAGGTAGTTCTCAACTTATGATTGCAATTGAGCCCAAAATTTAGGTTCCTAAGTAAGAAATTAGTTAAGTAAGTTTTGCCCCATTTTATGACTTTTCTTGCCACATTTGTTAAGTGAATCACTGCAGTTGTTAAATTAGTAATCTGGTTGTTAAATGAATCTGGTTTCTCCATTTACTTTGCTCATTGAGAGATTACAAAAGGTGATCACATGACCCAAGAACACTGCAATCGTCATAAATGTGAGTCACTTGTCAAGCATCTAGATGTAAATCACAAGGCCTTGGAGATGCTGCAATGGTCAGAAGTGTGAAAAATGGCCATGTCACTTTTTTCAGAGCCATTGTAACTTTGAACGGTCACTGAGTGAACTGTTGTAAGTTGAGGACTACCTGTACCTCAGTCAGCTTAGAAAAACTTTCAAAGGAGTTTAAGTCTGACAGCTTATGGTACAAACATATAGCTATATCTTTTGTATTCTTTGAGACCTTTCATTTATTTCACTTCTGCAGACTTACATGGTTACCACAAAGCATAAGCACCATTTGTCATTGCACAACTATGATGTTTGCTCATAGGTAAGGGTGCAGATACACTTTCCCTGAATTTAAAATTTTCATTTCCAAAGAGTGTCTTTGATTCATGGCACTTTACTGATTTTCAAAGGTATGAAGGAAAGAGCCACATTCTGTTGTAACTCTATAATATGTGCACTATCCCTTTCTAGGTTTTTAAGTGCTCTAACATCATTAGATTTGAACTAATGGACTATAGCATTCTCTACTATACCTGAACTTAGCTTTAATAGCTACAATTTTCATAACACTGCATATGTAAAACAATAATTTAGGAACCTTTATGCTGAAGAAGCAAGCATTCTTGCTCCAGCTACTTTGACTCTATCTCTTAATAAATCAGTCAACTGGAAGATATTAACACTTTAATGGCAAAAATTAATCCAGTGGAATGACTATATATGTTTTATTGTCTCTATGCTCCTTAAAACACATAAGAAGACCCCCTCTTTCTTCAAGTCAAGGACACCATGACCACCATTCTCTGTCATGCAGGGAACAACAAAGTGCATTCAAGAACATCACAAATATGAGCATGGGATAATACTGTAAAGCATAATCTGTATTTAAAATATGCTACCTGTCTAGCTATTAGCAGCCTTTTCCAATTCACAAAACCTGGTCTAATTTTAAAACTCACCCTAAGCTGGTGATCATCTCTACATCTTGTGGTAGCAACTACCATCTTTAATTATGCATGATATAAAGAAGTACTAATTTTACTGTTTCTGAAAAAAAACACAATTATGATTTCTTAGAATAGCATTCCCTAACAAGAACAAATGTGGAAAAAATATTTATATTATAATGAGATTCATGGCAAATGTGATTGGAGATGATTGGTTGTCATGTGCCCAGTACATATATTTTAAATAACTACTCAAAAGCATTGGATTGAAGTGGCTGAAGTATTCTCTTGGCCCATTTGTCTCAGTATTGTCACTGCTGCCAGTTTGTGGCTGTCTAGAATTTGAAGCATTTGTATTCAATGTTCCTTCAGAAATGCTAGCATACAAACCATCTGCTTTCTTCCATGGAATTTGAAAGCTTTGGGTTCAACCTCTGGTCTCTTTTTAATCAAATACCTCATCAAGGATAAGCCCTGATGGCATTAGCATAATTTTCTCCCAACAGCACTTAAAAGTAAAACAAAAATGAAGATTTACGGTAGTCTGAAGAAACTTTCTAAATGAATTTAAATAAGAGCTTATACAAATTCTCAAGAAAATTTCCCGGAGCTCAAGTGTTTACAATGTTTCAAGCACTGGCACACTACCCAGTCCAATTGTCAAGCATATGCTCTTTCTACTTTAGATTGTTAGTGAAGGAGTAAAGAGCCTCTGTGGGGAATGAATCAATAGACCTTGAATTTATTATCTGAAGATGGGTGCACTGCATGCAGGGGAGAATATACTCAAAAATATGTCTACCCACAGAGAGTTCAGAATCCTTTCCATTTCAACAAATATCTTCTGAAGTTGAACAAGATAACAATGTATGTTAACATACATTCCATCAGTAGAACAAGGAATGATTATGAAAGAATGTCTCTTATAAGGATGTTACAGCAAGTGATATTTTGTATAAAGGATTGAGTCTTTATGTATGAAACAAGAGCCTAAAATGAAATGAATTCATTCTCTATTTACTCTTTGAAAAAGAGTAAAGATAAGAAAACATTTGCCACCATTTCTAACTATAAATTAAACTCTGTCTGCCATCAACTGATGCTGTTACAAAACTGATTACCAATATTGCATAATCAATGCAAGTTAGAGTTGGACTATTGAATTATTTTCTCCTTTCCTACCCCCTTTCCCATTCCTTTTTATCTTTCCACAAAATTATTATTTTATCTTGAAGCAATAGGCCATGTCACTTCAATGGATCTTAAATGTCAATGGATAATAATTATTCCATAAAGAGCATGATAAATATTAAAGGTTTAAACCTACTGTGGCATTCTATTAATATTTTTGAATCACATGCACATTAACGAAGACAAAGAGAGTAATAAATTCCCAAGGAAGGCTGAATGTACTTTTTCCTAATTCTTAAACTTGGGAAAGTTCAAAGAAATGGCCCTGGGTGCTGCATTAAAACCAGAAGGATGAGACAGTGAGGTTATCAAAATGTCAAATTACACATGACATTGGAAATTCCAAAACTGAATTCTAACCTCTTATTTTATGACCAGAGGTTATGAACCTCTTATTGTTAATATATTCTACCATAAGAATCTCCAATACCTCACACAACTTTCTCTTCTTTTCCTCCAGGTTTATTTGTTTTACATGGTACTTCAAAGGTCAATGACATTGGTGTAACAAGCCTGGTCTCTATTTTACAGACCCTATAATGAGTTGCCTATCTATGAGACCTAAGACTAATAGGAGCATGGCATCTGTAACAAAGTTAATTATTGTCATACTTTAAAATACAGAATATTTGGAGGAATTTCTACAATTCATTATTTTCAAGTAGAAAGATGAGAAAGTAAAACTCAAGGAATCATTCAGAAAAGATATTTTATCAAAGAAAACTTGCTCATCTTTAGAAAATTTGATTAAATTTTATATGCTTGTCATTCATCAAAGCCCGTGCTTACTGGGAAAAAAAGTATCAGTCTGTTTTCCTTTCTTCAAAGAATAGCCACCCATTAAATTCCTATAATTCACAAAGCATTAAAAAAAACTTTCTGGATACCGCTCAAGTTGTATACAGCAGAAATATTTCACACTAAAGAGAAGAACTGCAGTGCTTTCTTTCTGCATTTATTTTAAGCTGAGAAAACAGCTAGCTTCTTAGATTGGATGGAAATGCAGGATTTTGCCATTTCTCCTATAAAATGATAAGCAACCAAGCCTAGCTTTCTTAATGATGGATTGTCATTTTTTTTATAAACCTATGAATCATAAAATGAATAGTTTTTCCCTTTTCAGCGCCAACAAACAGCAACTGGGAAAGTGTTATAAAGAAAGGGTTTCCTTCTTTTTATTAAATATAAATCACTGGGAATCCTCCAGATACTTACTGTTCAACTTCTATACAAATGTGCCGTTGTCAAAAATTCTGAAAGTCTAGCAAATATAAATAAATAATTAAATAAATAAATAAATAAATAAATAAATAAATAAATAAATACTAAGGGGAGATGTGATTGTTTTCTTTAAAAAGGAAGGAAATGTGGAAGGAAATGTAGAATATAGAATAACAGTGTTGGAAGGGGCCTTGAAGGTCTTCTATCCACCCACCTGCTTAAGCAGAAGACCCTATAGCATTTCAGACAAATGGTTTTCCAATCTCTTCTTTAAAACTTCTGATGTTTTCTTCTGGAGACAAGTTGTTCCACTGATTACTTCTTCTAACTGTCAGGAAATTTCTTCTTAGTTCTAGGTTGCTTCTCTCCTTGATTAGTTTCCATCCATTGCTTCTTGTCCTGCCTTCAGGTGCTTTGGAGTATAGCTTGACTCCCGCTTCTTTCTTTTCTTTTTTAATAAAGTTTTATTTGGGTTTTCACACATACAAAATACAAGTGAAACATCTTTTTTGAAAATAGCATCGTCCCGGGTTGAACTTCTTTATACAGACACAAAACTCAATTTCATGCTCCTTTTTGTGTTCTGTTCCATATCTTATACTATTCTACATTTTCTATATAGTTTTTTCCCCTCTTTTAATTTTCTCAATTTTATTTTGATTATCTCATCTCAATTCAAATCATTATATTTATACTTTTGTCTGTTCTGTTTCAATTTCATATTATCTTTTCTCATTAAACAAATTTTCTCCTGTAGTTACTAATTGGAGTATGACACCTTTATATCTTTTAATTACATCCATTCAACTCTTATTTAAACTTCAATATATACCTTAAGGTTACAACCTTCAATATAATGCATAATACATAACTTCCAATCGAAAGATTATAAATATATGTAATTATAAACCCTCATTCCATTCCAGTTCAGTTCTATCATTAATAATCATTAAAATCTTAACATCTTAAAACACTTCTTTTCAATTAAATATCATACTTCCTTAAAGAAACATATAATCTCCATAATTAGTTTTTCCCTTATTTCTCTTCACATATGTTTTGTAAATCATTAAATATTCATTTTGTTACATTTATTTATTGACAAGCATTCCAATGAATTACGATAGCTATTTTATAAAACATTTTAATCATACATTGTTTCATATTTTCTAAAATTATTTTTGGTTCTAATATAATAATACTATCTTATGTACCTTTGCAGAATCCCTTTTTCCATTAAATTTTCACCCATTATCTCTAAATAGGCCCTGTTTCTCTATATTTTGTTTCTGTCCTTTATAACTTCTTTTCCTTTCTTTCTTCCCTCTCATCTTCTCCCTCCCCTTTTTACCCCCTTGTCTCTGTACTTCTAATTCTCTCTTCTGCATTTCCCTCTTCTGTTGCTTTCTGATTTTATATTTATTTTTCACTCTATTTTGGGGGGGGAGAGTTGTTTTTCCCAATCTTAAACTTTCCATTCTCTTTCCTCCCTTTCCTTTTTTTCTCCCACCTAAGATTACTTATTCATTAAAGATGGCTTCTTCTTTGTCACAATCTTCTTGTTCTGCAGGCATTTCTTGTTGTTTCTCATAATTCCAAATCTCCATTTCTAAAAACTGAAATATGAAGCCAAAAGAACCTGTCCCTTCTTGTGCATCTTCTTTGTATTTTTTAAGTTCCATTTTCAGTTCTTCTAAAAGTGGAGCCATTTTAAACAGTTTTAAACAACCACCCGATTGATTTTAGTCATTCAAATACAATAACCAAAAATCCAGAAATCATCAAGTAATCCAAATAATCCCAAGTTATTTCTTCTTATTTCTTTTTCCACTTTCTCTTTCTGGGGTTTTTGTTACGATATTTCAGTTAAAATGTATCTTTTGGAAGTCTTGTTGAGATTTTGCTGTAAATTCTTTTTAATTCCAGGCAGTCTCCTCCCTTCCAGATCCTGCCCTTTTATTCTTTTTCTCTCCTTTCTGTTTTCAAAAACTTTTGATTATCCAGAGATCTTTATTATCCCTTTGACTTTTTATTTTCAGTATTAAATGCCTATTAATGTCAAAGTGGATTTTTTTTCCAATTTCTTGCTTAAGTCTCTTAGCTGTCAGTATAGGAAAAGGGGAAAAATAAATCAAATCTTTTCCCTTTTCTCTCTCCTTCACAGCTTAAAAATCTTCTTAGGGAACAATATTATTGGGTTTTTTTAAATAGTTTAAATTCCAGAGTACCTTATTGTTGCTTTTGCTGTTTGACCTGGTCAACTAAAACTTTCTCTTCTTATCTTCCTCCTGCACATTCTTTTCCAGTCAAGTTCTTCTTTGTGGTGGCCATTTCTGACCACTGTTGCAACCACCGTCGGGAAAGGGAGTAATGGCCAACTGGGGAAGAGAGATGTGGCTCTCCTCAACCCTGCAGGCAGTCTCCCCCCTCTTCACCATCTCTATGGGGTGGCTTAGCCCCAAAACCAGCTAGCTCGGGCGCTCCAGTGGCAAGCACGGATCGAAGCCTTGCAGAGACGAGGTTTCGGTCTGTCACCAAAGAAGCTCAAACTGGAAGACCTTAACTCCCTCTTCTTTATGACAACCCTTGAGATATCAGAACACTGCCATCATGTCACCCGCTAGTCCTTCTTTTAATTAAACTAGACATACCCAATTCCAGCAATCATTCTTTTATGCTTTAGCCTCTGGTCTGCTAATCATCTTTGTTGCTCTTCTCTGCATTCTTTCTAGAGTCTCAACATCCTTTTTTACATTGTGGCAAACAAAACTGGATGCAGTATTCCAAGCATGGTTTTACCAAGGCATTATAAAATAGTATCAAGACTTTACGTGATCTTGATTCTATCCCTCTGTTATATATAGATGACTTCTTAGAATAAGGAACAGAAAGGATTGTAAGGAAGGGTTTTAATTGCAAGATGAGTTCAATTACATAAAGCAATAATAGGCCTCCCTGTGCTAGAGATGTTTAAATAAAAACTGGATGGCCATGGGTCAGAGCTGCAGTTAATTCATTCTGCATTACAGATTTCATTTGTCTTTGAGCAGGAGATGGCTTCTAAGGTTACTTCAGATTCTAATAGAATCAGAATATAACATTTGGAGAATCTTAAAGATCATCTAATCCAACCTTCTGACATACAGTGATGACATTGTTCCTAACAGATGGTCATCGAGCCTTTATTTAAACATGTTCAGCACAAGAAAGTCCATCTCTGGAAGCAGACTGTTCCACGGCTGAATGGCACTAACTATTAGGAATTTTTCTCTATGTCTAAATGAGATCTATTGCCTTGTAATTTCTTGTCCTGTCTTCTGGAGCAGTTCTACTCTGTCAGGTTGAACATTTCATTAGCAAATTTAACCCATGTTGCAATTTAGCACAGACATTGTCTGATGAACTAAGATTGCAGTACAGTCACTTTAAGTTACTTATAATTAAGGATGAGTTACTTTTGCCTCCCAAAGGAATATGATAAAAGCAGCATGGTACATATCAAAAGAAGCATTTATACAGATAAACAAAGAGCCCTAGACTGTATGCTTATTATCCCTGGGCTTTTGCTAGAGGTCAAGAATCATAAAAAACACTAAAGAGTAAATATGTACTACAAATGTAAGTAAATCTAGATTATAAATCTTACAGAGTTGGGTGAGGAAAATTTCAGCCATCTCAGCATGAAAGATCTAGCTGAAGAAAGATGACTTTGCATATGATGATTTGCACATTTAGAAGGTGATTTAAAAGTAATTATTAGAGTTCAAATCTAAACATAGTATATTTCAACATATCGCTTTTAGGCCAATAAGAATGGGACAACTCATCATAGCCAACTCACTGTGGCCAACTCACCATAGGACAACTTGCCATGGGACAATTAGCCATGGGACAATTTAACAATTCAATTTAATTATTTAAAATAAATTAAAAATGATTTTAATTTTTGTCATTCACATTTCATCCTGTAGTCCTTTTGCATCTTTTCTTAATTCTATTCCACCATTTCTTTGATATTAGCATACATAAACTCTTGTCCTACAGTGAGCAGTCCCACAGTGAGTTGGTTGTAGAGAGCTAATGGTGGCAAGTTGGCTGCAAGTTGGCCACAGCAAGATGGCCATGGTGAGTTGGCCATGGTGAATTATCATAGCCCCTCAACCAATTCTCCAGTTATTACAGGTGTGCTTTTCTGGTTAAAGCAGAATGCCCTACCATCCTATAGCGTGGATTTGGCCTGATCTACGCAATGCAAAGAGGAAACATGCCAGCAGTTTGGGGAGTGGTGTCAAGCTGGCCACGCCCACCCAGTTGGCTACATCCACTCAGTCAGCCAGACCCACCTGGCCCAACCACAGTCCTGATGTGGCCCTCGATTGAGTTTGACACCCTGACTAGAGAATGCTCAAAACTTTCTCAACCATGGCTATGAAAACCCAGAATTCCACCGGGGAATTCTGAAGTTTGAAGCCTGTACCTCTTCAAGCTATCAAGGATGAATAACTGGTCTAATTCCATAATTCATTTTTTTATCACGACTGTTAGACAAGCAAAGTCTTTTTAGCAAGAACTATGATAATCTTCTTAAGGAGTGGGCAAGGATATTTGTTATTACTTGCAGTATGTAGCCAAAGAGTTTCTTCCTATTCTTCATTTTTTTTATATAAAAATGTTGTTTCATGTGCTGACTCAGATGGTGAGAGGTATTTCTTCTTTTCTAAAGAAACATCAACATCTACCTCATAGAAAAAAGAAGCAATCTATTCCTCTTTGAACTTTGGATAGACTTTGGATATTCGTAGCCCACACAGCTTTTACTTTTCCTCCTTCAGGAAATACAATCCCTGACTATTTATAGGATAAGAGCTTGCTCTTGGTATTAGCATAAGGCTTTCCCCTTCAAATTAAAAAAAGTAAAGCAACTATCCTCTTTCTCTCCCCTTTCCTTTTCTTTAACCACTCACCACTTGCAATAGCTTGGTAAGAGATCAATTCTTCTTTAGCCCTAAGATGACCAGTACAACTCAATTAATCTCTCAGCAAGAGTCTCAAAGGTGCTTTTTCAGGAGGCAATGTCAGATCTGTGTATCTGCCATTCTTCGGTGAAATGGGGGGGGGGGGGATTTGATACATTTACTTCTTTGTTTCACTATGTATCCTAAATATCCTATTTCTTACATTGTCTTTTGTATAAACTGTTACACGATTTACAACCATTGCCTGGTGCCCCGGATGCCTGGAAAATTCTGGAGATGCAAGGAGAGAAGGGACCATGTGGATTGCAGCACCGGAAGATAGCCCTGGGAACCTTTCCTTATCTGTTTTCCCAGAGGTGCTGGTAAAATAACACCTTCACACCTGCGGATTGGTGGAATCCACATCGGACTGTTAGGAGAGGTTTCTAATTCCCTTTATCATAGTTGCATGGCCTAAGGGACCTCAGATCCTGCTTTGAATTTTGATCTGCTTATTCCTCTCTTCAAATAAAAGATTCCTTTTGAAATACAACATTTTTAAGAGTCTATACCAGAGGTGGTATTCAGCAGTTCTGACCAGTTCTGGAGAACTGATTGCAGAAATTTTGAGTAGTTCGGAAAACCAGCAAATACCAACTCTAACTGGAGATTTTACAGTATCCTTCCCCAGCTACGCCCACCAAGCCATGCCCACAGAACTGGTAGTAAAAGAAATTGAATCCCACCACTGGTCTATACTTATTTTTTGAAGGGCGGAGAGGCTGGTCTTTACAGGCAACCGAAAAAGCACCTTTGGGACAACCATGACTTGGATGACTGAAAATCTCCATAGACTCTCAGAAATAGTTTTTTATTACTACATGGTAAAGACAAGCTTAGACTTAGGTAGTGTATAGGATTGCAGGCTTCAGGAAGGAACACATGGCAAAGTATATTTCTATTTCCAAAAACCCAGTGTTTGGCATTTCCACATAGAATTGTGCAAGTCCTATTCTTCTAGTTTTTACAGACCTGAGATAGAAAGTTTGCAGCCAGCCAAATATTGCTCAGCTATAATTCCCAGTATCTATGGGCAGGAACATCTGATGGATAATAGTCTACTACTTAGCAGAAAGGCTAAGAAGTTAAACCAAGGTTGAAACTCAGAACAAGGCAGCTTTTTTTGATCCAGTGAATTGACAAGTATAAGATTACATTGTCTGGTTGAAATCTTGTGCATATTTATCTATAAATAAGGTCCACTGAATGCATTGGAAACTGTTTGGAGTAAACATAAAAGCATTTTACAACATTCTATTATACTTGGATAATGATATATTTATTTCTTTTCCTGCACAATAACTTCATAGTCCTTGGGAAAAGCCAACCGTCTTTCATCTTATCAGGTGCGGTTTATTGCCATTACACAGTAATTTCAGCCAGAGCTTTACAACGATTCATATGATGGAATATCAACTCACCAGTGGTCAGGTAATTGGGCAAATAAGAAATTGTCTCTTAGTACAATCACAGGATAAAGCAGTGAGTAGCAGCAAGGGAAAGGGAGTTAGGAAGGTAACCTTTGAAGGTAAGAAAAAAATTCTGGAGAATTTCTACTTTAAAAAAAAGGTTTATAAAAATATATATCCTTAACTAAATTTCAAGTAAGAAGAGCATTTAAAAGGAATAGGAGAAAAGTTATTTCTAATGGACCTCTAACATTATGATTATCTATTGGGATACTTCCTAAACAGATCTGTCCTTTAAGGGAAAAGCAAGATTTTTTTCCCTTCAGTTGTCTTTGATTGTATTATGGTTGCCATCCATCACTCCTAATATTTTAGAAAGAATAGCTTTAAAAAAACCGAGAAGTGTGTCCAAAGAAAGACACTTCTGTTGGGACTAAGATGAGAAAATGAATATATGAAGATCCTTAAAACTTTTTAAACTGTAAAGATGAGGTATTTTAGTATAGGTGAGGATGAACAATTATTTCAATTCAGAATAAAATGATCATGAATTAAGATTTCTAAATTTTGTAGAGAATTTCCAAGAGGAAAATGGGCATTTTTCTTCTTATTTGGTCCTTTGAATATAAGAATAGAACTCAGGAAAGAGAGAAAATCAACTTCTACTTGCCTTTTCCTTACATAAAATGAACAACCAAAAGAATATAACATATATCAAGAATATTTTGTTTACTATTGTGGAATGAAGATGAGCTGCTCCAAGGAATGTGACAAGAAGGAGAAGCCTATTTTGTCTTTTTCTATAGAAGCAATCTTAAAAAATCCATCTACTGAGGCTTACCTCTACAATAAGGTGACCTGCAATAGCCAATCTGAAGTGGCTAAAACGTTCAGTTCTACGCCACTTTTGGACAGGTATAAAGGTAGGAAATTTGTTCTAGTTTATGAAACATATGAACATTCTTATTCCTTTGCATGATTTTCAAGTTGATTTTTTTAAAAAAACACTTAAAGTATATTGAATTCATATTCCAGCATAATTGTTAATGTTTTTATGGCTTCTATGGAAATTTTGAGCTTGCTTTATGATACATTAGGACTATGACATATAACATTTTAAATTAAAGTTTATTTTCCAGATAACAAAATGGTACCATAAAATTTTTCAGATTGCTTTTCTACTTTTCTTTTTCTTTTACATTTTAATAGATAGATATATTATACACTTAGATTAATATACACTTTGTATGTGTTCATTAAGTGCTGTTTTTATGCAGGTTCTCTCTCTCTCTCTCTCTCTCTCCCTCCCTCCCCCCTTCTCTGTTTTAAAATAGGGCAAAAATTCAAAGCTTTTAGTGTATGTGTCTTTTTATTGTTAAGGACAATTTTTCTGGACAAAATTTGAACAAATTGAGTTTAAAAATATCTTTTCTTTAAAATGTTATGTCCTTATGTTATACCCTTTAAACATATTAATTTGTTGCCTTGTAAATTGGGGGGGGGGAAGAATCCCTAAAGAACATCTGATAGGTTTGTGGAAGAAATGTTATTGAAGTAGTATTAATGGGAAAAATATCAATTATACAGATTCTAATAAGGACAAAAGACATCGTTTTTCATTAAGTAATATGGGAACCCTACAAAATGAAGCAACTATCTAGCAGATAATTTAGAAAAACAGATATATTAAAATACTTCTCCAATATATGGCTGTCCAGCTTTTTTTTAATGTCCACCACCTTGCTAGACAAATGGTTCCATGGTTACATTCTTCCTGAAGTTTAAGTCCATTCTTCCTTATTTCTGGGAAAATAGAGAATAGATGTTGACATTTCTATTAATTGTAAGGCAGATAACAGATAATCAGAGCTGGAAGGGACCTTGTAAGTCATCTAGTCCAACCCCCCACCCAAGCGGGAGAGCCTACATTATTTCTGACAAACGGCAGTCCAATTCTTCAGCTGACACCTCTCTAGGAATTTCAGGAGCGCCATCATGAACTTCCTTTATATTATTCTAAGCAAAGCATGCTCAGTTTCCACATGATTAAATATGAAGGAGTAGAAAACAGGAGGAGATGAAGTCTGACAGTGTATCTTCTCATTATGGGCCAGTTTGAAATCTGAAAGTTTAAACCACTTCATGTCATCTGGAAATTGCACAAGTCTATTAGTCTATTGAAGAGCCCGTAGCTAACAGGCACATGTAGGGAAGGAGTTACAGTGCACATGCTTTAAGTCTAGAGATGATGTATAAACATTGTAGCAGCTACTAAAATGGAAAGTCTGTACTAATTTGCAGAACTGAAGTTGTACTTGAATCTGCTGTGCTAGTTCATGTGCACAAAGCATTTATCTACAACTTCTGGTTAAACAAGCTATGAAATGCCAATTTTATTATGAAAGTAAACCTGAGCTCTCAAACACACAATTTCTATATAAAAGTTTGCACTGTTAAGGCAACATTGTGAATTACTTTGTTTACAGATACAGATGAAAATGGGAAACAGAAAAAAATTTCTTTCCCAGCAGATGCATTATTTGGTTATGATATAATTCCACATTCCAATATTTTAGAAACTGACAATATTATGTCATCTGGAGTAGCCCATTTCAAGCCCATTTTAAAATCTCTTCAAATGTTTTGAAAATGAAGTGTTTTAAATTTAAAATGTGTTTTTCTGTTATTTAAATTAGGTAATTTAATGTAATAGCTCCTTCCTCTAACAATCCCTCCTCACATGCTTTTAGAATCTAAAAGTGGAAGAAATGTGTGAGATATGCACCATCCTCTTATCTTCCCTAAGGGATCCTTCCTGATATATAGCTTTCAGGGCCCAGAATTTCCAGCAATGGCCAGGCCGGCTGGGGATTTCTGGGAGATTACAAAGTTGAAGAATGTCCAAGGGATGAAAAACATCCATATTCATTAAGAAGTACTCATGGGCAATCTTTCCCAAAAACAAACCAAAAATGTTAGTATCTGTAATATTTAATTATTGATAACATCCATTGTCATAGGTATTTGAACAGTCCTAACTTAGTCCAGCATTTGATTTCTCAAAGTAGCCTTCTGGGTACTAACAAGAAGACACAAGGAACTTGCCCCTTGCCAGTTATTATTCCTTTGCAACTGGTATGTAGAAGCATGCTTCCTCAAGCTCAGACAAGTTATCGAGAAACCAAGGCTAATATCTCTTGATAGGGCTATCCTCCATGAATTTATTGAATTTCCTTTTTAAAACTATCTGAGCTCATTATTACCATCATTCTCATGGGTAATGAATTCCAAAGGTCCATTACTTTCTGTGTTAAGAATTACTTGTTTTTACCTGTTCTAAATCTCTTTCATATCAGTTTTATTGGATAATCTTCATTGGTCAAAAGAGAGAAAAAGTTATTCCTGTAAAATCTCTGTGTCATGAAGGCTTTTGTCTCCTCTCAGTCCCAATTTTTCTAGACTTTTCTCATAAGTCAGGCATCCTCTTCTCCTGTTTTCTAGTTATATTTTTTTTCAGATGTGATGATTAGAATGCTTGATGCATATATAGATTTGTTGTTCTTTGTATTTTCCATCTCATTCCTGATGATCCATAAAATGGAATTTTCTGCTGTGCTCTGTTGATACGTTTATTGTGTACCGGTAATTTATTATGATCCAGATCCTTTTCCTTTTCCTAGTTGGTTACAGACTGTTCAAACTTCATTAAAGGTTTTAGAATGCAAAATATAGTAGGGTTCACCAAAAAAGCAGTTTACACTTAACTGTACCCCTATTTGTGCTCAGGGGAAATTAAAAAACAAAACAAAACAAAACCACAACCTTACTCCTTTAGCTAAACAATGCTCCTAAATCACAGTTGAAAACATCTACAATCTTACCTGCTTCCACACAAAACACATTATTCCTGTTTTCCATTACTTTTGTAAACTCCCACAAGTTAAACTGATCCTTTAAAAATTGCAGTTCAGGATAATAACTTACAATAAGAATGTCAGCTAGATGACTTTGAGCCAGTCACTCTCTCTCCACCCAAACCCCACAGTAGTTGCTGTGGGGGAAAAATAGGAAACAGGACAGTGGTGGGTTTCAAAATTTTTTACTACCAGTTCTTTAGGCATAGATTGGTGGGTGTGATGTGGCTTGGTGGGCATGGCAAGGGAAGGATATTGCAAAATCCCATTCCCTCCCCACCCCACTAACCTGCTTTCCAGTTCCATTCTCCTGTGCAGGGCAACAAAAGAAGACCCAGCCAATTAGCTGGGACTCAGGAGGCAGAGAATAGATGGGGGCAGGGCCAGTCAGAGGTGGTATTTTCTGTTTCTCTGAAGTACTCAAAATTTCCGCTACCAGTTCTCCAGAACTGGTAAGAACCTGCTGAATACCACTTCTGAAGCAGGGGTATTAGAAATATAGGCTGGGTAGGATAAAAATGAAAATATTTTCGGGTAACATGACTTTTGGCGGTGTGATATTCTAAATTGGAAAAGCAACAGAATAAGTACAAGCATTTTAGGTATCAACTGTCACTCAGTAATATATTTTAATGATAGAGTAAAATAGTCACTGAAAAAAACTACCCTGGAACTACTTTAATTCAAAACCTCTTTGAATCTTGTTGGATTAAGCACACAAACTGCAATAAGTAATCATATTATATGCAATAAGAATACATGTCATATTCCTGCAGATAAAGCAGTTTTGTTCCAAGCATTCTTTGTTGAGCAAAGGCTCTATTTTTTGTGGCTGAAATTCTGCCATTAAATTCCATGGCTATCTGAAATTTAGCCAAAAGCACAGTACCTTTTATCTTTGGGCCCTAATATAAAATACTTTATATTTTCCTACAAAAAGAAAAAAGATGCTCAGATCAAAGTTAACTCATAATAACTGCATAGATGTGTAGTTTTGTGGCAGCAATGCCTAAATATATTGCCTTTCAGGTGTTTTTTTTTTTTTTACTTTTAACTAGAACTCTAGTAGTTTCCTATCCAATTATGGAATTCAACTTTCTTCATTTTTTTAAGATCAGGCAAGAAAGATCAGTTTAGATGCTGCATTAGCTATAGGCATCAAACAATGCTAAATGTCTCCTTTAAGTCAAATTCAACTCTACTTCCATGAAGCTTTCCTGTCAACAGCAATAAAGTATTTAGCATTGCTCTTTTCTGGATATTTTTTTCAACTTCCCAGTCTAATCTATAGTTCTGGATTTTACCTTAGTTGGGGTGAATCGGCAATAATTTGAATTCTTCTGCTAGAGCTTCACATCTATATTACTGTGAAATATGCATTTTGTTGCAGCCTTTTGCAAGCTCGCTATCATATTAGAAAACATGCTTGTCATTTACATTATTATGCAGGCCTACAGAAAATTTTCAATGTACATTTTAAAGTTAGAATATGTATAACAGCCTTTACATTTTTATGAGTGTGTGCCTTATTTCTCTATCTTAAAAGGTCTACTATTATTCTTTACTGAGTTGCTGAGGAATCCCCTTCCCCTGCATTTTGCATCTGGCTATCAGTCTTTAATCTTTCTTTGAAATAATTTTGCCTAAAGTGAATTCAGCTATATTACTTATATTTTTCCCTCTGCATCTTACTGCATATTTAGATGCTGAAGCAGTTTGAACCAAACCTTGAAGCCATTTCTCAATCGATTATTAATATTTTCCTCAGTCTGCGCCAAGCTAAAATGTCACCATTACTGGAAGTCAAATGCTACATTTACCAAAGAAAATGTCATTCTGTCTCCAAAGCCTCTTTCTCAACACCATCTTCCCACTCTCAACATCTCAGTTTTTACCTATTCTTCTTTCCCGTAGAGAGATTATTTTAAAGATTTCAACCAAACTTAATTTCCTATTTGTTTTTGTTTTCAATAGAAGGAAGCTATTAAAAATATTGAGAAGATTGGCATCTTCATAATGTGAGAAATATTGGGGGATCATATGGAATAAATTATAGTCTTTGCATATTCTATGGTCACTTTAATTTATTAGAATTGCCATTTTTATGTACCTTTTGTGCATATATGGCAAGCAGAAATTCAGGAGCCAAGCATTTAAGTGCACAGAGATACTGGATTTACCAGAAGGAAAGGCTAATTTATCCGAGGTAATGTACTTTTAAAATGAGCATCTTGTTAGATTCACTAAGAATCAATGGAAACAGAGCAGGTTTGTATTCTCTTCTGTCTAACCTTTTTGTAGTGCAGGGGAGGTGGGGTAATAAACTTAAAATCAGAAACATTTGCAAGTATCGTAATTACCAGTTTTCCTCAGATGAGGACTATGGTTCCCTATGTGAATTGGATGGTTCAGACCTTTACATTGTGGTTAAAATCACAGCCATGACTACATCTTGAACTTTTTGACACACGTGTATTCCAGTCTTCCTTTAGTGATGTCTTGTTTAGTGACTATTCATAGTTACAGCAATGATAGAAAAGTGATTTTATGACCAATCCTTACATTTATGACCTTCACAAATCTGTAAAACAAAGGGAAGCTTAAGTAAGATAAGCACAGTCACAATTTCTCTTAATCACTTTTCTTCATGATCCATTTGCTGGTTCCAATTGTGATTGCTAAACAAGAACTACCACCTTTTTTTTTACAGACCAAATGCTGTACAGGGCTTGAATCTGGCTGTACTCCCAAATATAATGAATAATGCTGAGATTTAATTATTGTTTTATTTTTTTAAAAACTTGAAGTTTAAGTTATGTACAGTATTCAATAATTTTCCTCTTAAAGTTAAGAGCAATTAAATTAACAATTATGGTTCACTAATACTTTAGGTGCTTTGCCCTTTGGATGCTGGCTGGGAAAATCTAGGAGTTGAAGTCCACACATCTTAAGGTGTCCAAGTCTGAAAATCATTGATGTAAAGTGAAAAGAAAATATATCCACCCACAATTGTTGCTTTGAATGGCAAGAAAACCATTGTTTGGTTGATAATAAAACCATAATGAAAAATGTTCATTCTGACACTGATCCTTTATCTTACTATAACTCTTTACTAAATTCAGAATAGTCTCATTTTACCAGAGAAAGCTATAGCTAAAATCATTTTTCCTTATTATTGCACAACCACCAAGAATTATTAGAATTAATTGTCCCAATCGCCATTGTGTGCAAATGGACAGTGAAAGTATGGCAGGGCAATTTTTGTCTTAGCTCTAGTTTTTAAAAAGAGAAGTAAGTAAACACATATGTTTTATCCTGATCAACTGACCCAGAAGAGAGGTAAAATGAAAAATGTTTTACGTTGCTCTGACATTTTTCTTCACTGCATGAATAACGACACTTTCAGATTACATGGATTATTAAAACTAACTGAAATAATCAGTAATGGTTGTCAAAAAGAAAATAAAAGTTCCATTAGCCAACCAAATGAAATGTCATTCTGCTTAATTATTATTACATATGTTTCCTTTCCTTATTTCATTGCCAGACCACAAATTTGAAAAGGTCACATGCTTGGCTTGTATTCAGTTGTATTTGGATCCTCACAAGTTTGTAATCACCTAAAAAGAGTCATATTTCAACCATGGCTATTTCATGGCTAATATTTTTAACAAAATTCTTATCACAGTTTTTTTTCTTGTACCTCCCCCCGACCCCCGTTTCTTCTTGTTCAAAGTTCCCTCTCTTCATAAGATACAAGCATACTAGATTATTCTTCCTATAGAAGAATAACAGAGTTGGAAGGGACCTTGGAGGTCTTCTAGTCCAACCCTCGGCTTAAGCAGAAGATCCTACACCATTCCAGACAAATAGCAGTCCAATCTCTTTTTAAAAACCTCCAATGATGGAGCACCCACAACTTCTGAAGGAAAGCCATTCCATTGATTAGAGGTCCTCACTGTCAGGAAATTTCTAGTTGTAGTCTGTTTCCCTCCTTGATTAGTTTCCATCCATTGCTTCTTGTGCTGCTTTCAGGTACTTTGGAGAATAGGCCGGCTCCATCTTCTTTGTGGCAGCCCCAAGGATATTGAAACACTGCTATCATATCACTCCTACTCCTTTTTTCATTAAACTAGACATACCCAATTCCTGCAATTCTTCTTTGTAGGTTTTAGCCTCCAGTCCCTTAATCATCTTTGTTGCTCTTCTCTAAACTCTTTCTAGAGTCTCAACAACTTTTTATATAGTGGCAACCAAAACTGGATACAATATTCCAAATGTGGTCTTACCAAGGCATTATAAACAGTATTAACACTTCTTGTGTGCTGTCCCATTCACTCACTCATAATGGTGAGTTAATGGGTTTATTATTCCCTAGCAATTCCCTTCACTAAAAACCCACAATTGTCCCAATTAAGTCCAACCAAAAGCAGGCCAATGCTAGCCCATAAAGCAATGGTCAGTGATTCCAGAAGGAAAGTTTCCCAAACAAGATAAACCTACCAGGCAAAATTAAATCCACAATATAAGAGGGTGCATTCACTTTCCAGATGGTTTTATGACTCCTTTTGAAGTACAGATCTCATGGCTGAAATATCTGGCCTAATCACTGGAAGCCTTTGTTTTTTTTCCTTTCTGGAATGATGATAACATCATGCTTAATTAAATGTTCTAGAGCAGGGGTCTCCAACCTTGGCAACTTTAAGACTTGTGACCCTTTTGAAGAATTCTGGGAGTTGAAGTCCAAAGTCTTAAAGTTGCCAAGGTTGGAGACCCCTCTTCTAGAGATCGTACAGTTTGCAGCTCCTTGTATCATTCAGTTTGTCTTAACAAAAAAAACTTCCCAGCTGTGTATTTTTAATCTTTTTTTCTCTCAAGGACCATCACTATGATGATTTAAAATTCCTGATAAATGACAGGATTGGACAAGCTATTATTTCTTTGGGGGCTGTACAGGTGGTTCTCGACTTACAACCAGAACCAAGCCAAAACTTCAGTTGTTAAGTGAGACATTTGTTACATGAATTTTGCACCATTTTATGACCTTTCCTGCCACAGTGAATAATTGTAATTGATAAGTTAATAATATGGTTGTTAAGTGAATATGGCTTCCCCATTGACTTTGCTTGTCAGAAGGTTGCAAAAGGTAATCACACAACCTTAGGACATAGGATTTGTCATAAGTTTGAAAAATGGTCATAAGTAACTTTTTTCAGTGCCGTTCTAACATTGAACTGTCACTAAATGAACTATTGTAAATCATTACCTGTATTCAACTGCTGGGGCATCACACTTCCCACTGCCCAATCAAAATTTCTTCTCTTCAATATCTCAATGCTATGTTGTGTTGTAATAGCAACAATTGGTAATAGGATCAGGGGTGGGATTCTACCAATTCTGCCTGATCTATAGAACCCCTTGTTAACTTTCTAAGCAGTTTGGAGAACCAAGTTAGAAACAATCTCCTTTTGTTTTGTTTTTCTACCCTTATTACATTCTTGCCAGTACGCCTAGACTTCCTATCTCTGGAGCTTCTGAGGCTTGGCTTTCTTAAAGAGGAAGGATTGTTTTAAGATTTTTACACTGCTGTTGGGAGAAAATACTTCCCTGGACAATCAGCACTTTGAAGAAATAATTGAATAATGAAGCATAGCTTTTAGTGACAGGGAACCAAGATGAGTGACATTCAACAAGACTTCTTGGTTAGCTATAAAGATTGACATTCAAACATGAGTTTATATACCCTTTCTGAATTTTGTCTAAAACTGGTTTTTAATGAAGGTTAATTCTCTGCTTGTTGATGTTTAATCCTGTGTTTCTTGATGGGATGATTTTTCCTATTCAGCTTCAACCAGCAACAACTATTATTATGATTTAATTATTTGTACTGTGTTTGAATTTTTTCCTGCCTCATTGTTTCTTTTTCTATCTGGGGAGGGGGTGTTCCTTCACTGCTTTAGTGGTATCTGGCACTGTCCTTTTGGGGTATACTTCCAAGAAGCAGGATGCAAGCTTGGCACTGATTTTTTTACTGCCTTTCTGGGGGGGGCATGTGACCTTTCCTTAAATCTGGGTGATTTCCTTAGGATATCTTGCAAGGTGAGTGAGACCAACTGGTATTTTTAATGGTGCAAATGGATCTAAGGATTGCTTTTCCTGGGTGTGCTTTTTCTGGAGAGCTTAAATGAACTCTCTGCTAAAGGGTTTCACTTTATGAGCAAGAGTTGGCTACTTGATAGTTATCACTGCATTTTAACTATTTTCATTCCTCAAGGTGCACTAGCACCCTGCCTGATTTGTAACTCTGGCTTGCAGGTATTTTTAATCTAATGATTGATATTTGGGGCAGCTTTTTGCAAGCAAAGAAGCTTTTTGTATTTTTGTACAGGTAATCCTTGACTTACAACAGTTCATTTAGTGACCATTCAAAGTTACAATGGAACTGAAAAAAGTGACTTATGACCATTTTTCACACTTATGACCATTGCAGCATCCCCACTGTCATGAGAGGCCAGGTGAGGAGAAGCACCCCTTGAAATGAGTGATGTTGAGTTGGCCACACCCACCCAGTCACATGACCACAAAGCCACACCCACCCACCAAGCTACGCCCACAGAACCTGTTGTTAAAAAAATTGAATCCCACCCCTGAATAGGATGCATTGGGTAATCCCATTGTTACTCTGTTTGCGTGTGCCTTTCCCAATGGGAGTTGGTCCTCTGCAGCTGCAGAGCAGAATTTTTCTTCTGATGTTCTACTGGTTGTCATTATTTTCATTTTCTTTATATTTAATGTTATGTTTAAATTATTCATGTTGGGTATAGACAATAACAGATATTAAGTAGTCTCCTGACAGTATAATATATGAAATAGAATTCTGAACTTCAGAAATCTAGATCTTTAGGAAATATGCTTAGGATAGTATATGGCTGGGATAATAACAATAGTTCCTTTCTTAAAACAGTGGCAAGTGTCAAACTTGGAACTGAAACCTGCAAGAAGTAAACCCTACAGTCAGCTAACGCACAAAGGTTAACTAAGTTATTTTCAGCCATGTTGCTGTAATCTCTTCGGAACTGAATAAAGCTTCCCCATATCAGTTACCATCAAATCTTTGTTTTCAAGGCATTCAATCTCTTTTTGGACTCCTACATTATTTTCTTCCATGCTTCATTTGCTTTCATTATACTGGCAACTCAGCAAGAAACCTCTCAAAACACAGTTAACGTTGAATAGATTTTTCTTGAGAGGGATCTCTCTCTCTCTCTCTCTCTCTCACACACACACACACACACACACACAACCACACCAATTTTTATAATACATGCTCACCCACTCTAATTTTTATCATTCACTTTTGTTGTAAGATATTTTTAATCACTTGTTTTTGTTTTTGTGTGTGTGTGTAAAGCTTTCCTGTTTTTCATGCCAGAGGTTTTTCTTCTACTCTTCATTGCAGCCATCCACTTCAGTAATTAAGTGTCTGTGATTGGTGCCTAGGTAAGGCAGCTTTTGTCTGAAAGGCTTTTGTCTAAAAGAAATTAAATGGTGCTTTTAAACATTCCAGCGTCCTGCTGCTCCATTTCTTCAGTGCCCCAATAGATATCAGCGGGAAGCTAAATATGATGCTTCAGTGGCAGAAAGCTCTAGCCTGAGCTATTTGTACGCATCCAATTAGAACCATTCTTCCACCTAAACTAATTCTTTTAATAAAGGGTGAGAAGATGCTCTGATAAAAATTAGCTACGGCACCATATTTTCAATTCCAAGTCTCTTCATAATCAAATAAATAGACTCCTTAGTTAGTTAGAGAAGCCATATGTCCTCCTTTTGTTCCTTTTCTAATGAACAGGCCAATGTTTTCATGAAAAGGCCAATGTTTTCACATCACTCATGAATCAATTATCATTGTCATCATCCATCATCATCATCATCTCTCCAAGTGCCACTCACTCTTCAGATCATCTCTAGGTATAAATTAAATATATTGTGAGGACATAGACTATTGAGCTGTGCATACTTTGAAAATTATTTGGAAGAAATTACATGTAAGTGTTAGGAATGATAGTCACCTAACAGTTGGGTTGGCAATATATAAACTAGAATAGTAATTTAATACTGTATCTTTAAGAGAATGCTGTAATTGTAAATGGCTGAGGTTCCTCCAATGCCCGTAAGATGGAGCCAGAAACCTGGTTTCTCTCTTCTTCCATTTCCTGTTTTGTCATGTTGTCTGATCGTGGTTTTGCTTACTGAAATTTGTTTATGATACTTGACTTCGTTTTTGGATTATCCCTGGACTGATATAACTGCTTTGACCGTGTATGATTTGGACTGTTTGTTGGACTTCATTTACCCATTTACTGGAAGTAAAACCTACATTTTACTCTTCAGTGTATCAGTATGTTGGTTGTGTGTTATTCAACATCACTCTCACTATGTTTCCCTCAGTGCATTCATTCTCCTAATGGGGAATACCTCAACAGTAAGCATTGGCACATTTTTTTCTGTTATTCAGTAAGGAAGAAACATGTTTTTAATGCCCCCCTGTGTCTTCTTGTAACAAGTTCCACTGTTTTAAGAGTCACCTTAATATATAGACACCTTAAAAGAATGGAATGTTTTTTAAGGCTTGCATAGAAGTTGGAAAAAAAGATGTAGCTGATTTAAGAAGTAGTGAAGAAGTGCTAGGTTCATGTTATGCCTGATGTACTCCATAAAGTTATCCTACAGATTATACTTATGCTAAGTGGAAGATATTCCAATCAGAGAATCCATAAGTGCAAGAGTTGAAGGGTTTTCCATCATTCTCCCTTATAATTTTTTTAAAAAACGGTATTTACATATAATCCACCTTGTAGCCTTCAACTTTTGCTCTGGAAATGAAGTGAAGCCTGTTAAACCTGTGTTTCCCAACCAGGGTTAAGGAGACAAGCTGAACAGAATGTGAAGCATTAGTCAGATAGGCATATAGATAAATGTGTGAGATAAGTTTGTATGTTTGTTAACATACAGTAAAAATAACAGATACGCTTGTGTTATCAAAAATATAGTTTATTCCACTTAGAGTTTTATAGCATAATCAAAATAACAGTCCATTAGTCATGTATCGTTTTAGTCAGTCCATTCAAGGATATTCAATTAGCAAAGTCTGTGTAGAATATCCTATGTCAGTTCACTTACAAATAAATCAGTCCTTTCTCTCTCCCATTCCAGTAGGGGAAAAAATGCAGTCTTCATCCAGTAATTAGGGATCATCAAGCCAGAGAGTGCAAGCTGCAGTACCTTGCTTCTTTTATGGTGCTATTACAACCACTCCCTTAATTACATTCCTACAGTTAAAGTTGCAGACACTTTAACTAATAAACCATGATAACATATTAATTATTTTACCTAAACCAGTTAGGGTAAACAATGTTATCCTTAACATTCTCCCCTTTTAGGTAATAATAATAACTATTTACATCTTTAAATCATATTTGTTACAACTCTCTTTAAACTTAGTTACTCCTTGAGCTTTTGTAAACTGGTCTGCAATGTTTTCTTCTGTCATGCAGTATTCCAATTTAATTAGCCATTCTTTACAGATTCTCTAACATTTAAGTATCTTAAATCAGTATGCTTTGATCTAGTTTTTACAGCAATATTAGTAGTTAACTTTATGGCTGCCTGGTTGTCCTCGTACTCAATAATGGAATCTTTAACAGTTACACCCAGGTCTAATAATAACTGTTTGTACAAAATTAAGTCAGTGCATAGTAATGACAGACATGAAAATTCCGCTTCCATCGTGGACAAGATGATATGCTGTTGTCTGATTGACCTCCACCCTATTAGTGTCTTACCAAATAATATAGCCATCCCAGATGTTGATTTTCTAGTGTTTATGTCAGTTGAAAAACTTGCATCTGCATAAGCACTAAGACTCAAATCACCCTTTGGTTCTATATACAATGCATGGTTCATTGTTCCTTTAAGATATCTTAAAATTCTCTTTAATGATTGCCAATGACATTGATGTGGATCTGAATTAAAACATGCCAGCTGATTTACACTATAAGCTATATCTGGCCTTGACCAATTGCTTATATATGATAAGCTACCAATCAAAGATTGATATGTGGACTTATCAAATTTGGGACTTTGATCATCAGTTTGGCAAACTTCCTGACTCATTGGAGTCTTTGCCGGTTTACAAAGTTCCATTTTATATGTTTTAATTAATTGGCAAATTTTTATCTTCTTGAGATATCTTAAATCCATTTTTTGTTTTGTTAATTGTCAATCCTAGATACTTTTTAATTTCACCTAAATGCTTTAATTTTATCTTTTTGGCTAATAATGATATAATCTCATTAGCTTCATTATTAGTCTTAGTTATCAAAGCAATATCATCTGTAAATAATAACAATAATGACACCGTTCCATTATTTTCTCTTTTAAACACACATGGATCTGCTAAACCAGATTTAAAACCTATATTGTTTAATTCTTTCACAATATATTGGCTCCACTCAAAACCAGATTATTTCAACCCGTAAAGACTCTTTTTGACTTTCCAACAATCATTACTATTTACTTTATTGTCTTTTATAATAACTGGCTTTTTTAAATATATAATGTGCTGCAATGGTGCATGCAAATAAGCAGTTTTTACATCTAAATGGTTAATGACATAGTTTTTCTTAGCTGCCCACACTAAAGCTGCTCTCAAAGATGTTGCTTTAAGACTTAGTTTGTAATTTGATCCCTACATTCTCTCCCAATTTTCTAGGTCTATATTGTGGCCAACATTTTTCACCCATACCACCACCGTCTCTTTGACCACCTCCTCTTCCATTTTAAAATCTGGTAGAAAGTTATATATTCTTGAAATCATTTTCTTTTCCATTTCTTGTAGAATTTTATCTGACTGATGCTTTTCCATGCAGAAACCAAATTGTTCTTTGTCCTTCTGATATCTTGCCTGAATTTGCATGTATGGCCACCAATCTATCTTTATATTTTGTTGCTGTAATTCTTGTCTCACTTTTAATCTTCCTTGTGTGTCTAATAGGTTTTGTAACTCCTCTTTTTTCCCAGATCCATTGCATTTGGGTAGATTTGTGCTTCCATAGTTGACAGCCAGTTCGGTATTTTAGTATAATGATTCTTTTTAATCCATGTCCGAATTAATGAATCTCTAATCATGTGTCTCTGAAAATATGCATGCTGTTTACATTTCCCATCCCATAGGAAACTATGCCATCTTCTCTGCAAGTCGTTGACCCTCTATCGACAATACTCTTCCAGGTTGATCCAATCTTTAATCCATACCATAGCCACAGCCTGATAATATATTTCCCAGTCAGGGAGTCCAAAGCCACCCCTTTCTCTTTTGTCCTGTAACAATTTCATTTTTATCCCATCCGAAACAAATTTACTTATTATTCGATCTAATTCTCTAAAAAAAGGTTTTATCCAATTTTATTGGTACAGTTTGAAAAAGATATTGCATTTTTGGTAGGGTAGACATTTTAATTGCCACAATTTTCCCCAGTAGTGATAGCTGTAATTTTCCCCACATTTCCAATTCTTTTTTGACTTGTATTATTAATTTGTCATAATTATCTTTTTTGATTGAAGTGCATCTTGCTGTTAACCAAATGCCTAAATATTTTATTTTTTTCACACTTTGCATTCCCAATTTTCCTTCTAATTTTTTTTTTTTTGCTTATCTTTTAAATTTTTAGTGAATAATTTTGTTTTGTTTTTATTAATCTTAAGGCCTGTGACCTTGCCAAATTCCTCTATTTCCTTTATTAATTTTACTCCTGTATCCTCTGGATCTTCCAAAAATATACTATATCATTGGCAAATGTCTGTACCTTATAATGCTCCTTTTTAATTAAAGCCCCTTTGATTTCTACATTTTTCCTAACGTTTTCCAATAAGTTTCTAAGGTAAGAATAAAGAGACAGTGGGCATCCCTCCCTTACTCCCTTGTTGATCTTGAATGTTTCCGTTCTGTCACCATTCATTATTACACTGACTGTCTGTGTTGTATAAATTGTCAAAATCAATTTAATAAATTTATTGCCAAATTGCTTTTTAATTGTTGTATTATGAACTGCCAATTAACATTGTCAAATGCCTTTTGCGCATCGAGGAAGACCATTGCCAATTGTTTTCCTGAGTTTGCTTCATAATATTTCATTATATTCTGGAATTATTTTTAATTTGTCTATTCGGTAAGAATCTTTTTTGGTCACTATGAATGATCTGATTAAGGGTTTTTTTCAATCTTTCTGCCATTATGAGATAAATATTTTATAATCAACATTTAAAAGGGATATGGGCCTATAATTTTGAATTAATTGATGGTCCGAATCTTCTTTTGGGATCAATGTTATGTATGTCTTCCCCCATGATTTAGGCAATTTTGCTGACATCAGTACCTCATTATAGAGTTCTAATAATTGCATTTCTAATTTTTCTTGGAGTGTTTTATAAAGTTCCCCTGAGAGACCATCTGGTCCTAGTGTCTTATTGTTTTTCTGTTTCAGGATTGCCTCTTGCAGTTCTCTTAATGTTATTTCTCTGTTTATCTCTTCTTTATCCTCTTCCACGATCACAGGTAGCCCTTTTCCTTCTAAATAATGTTGGATATTTTCCTCTGGTACGTCTTCCCTACTTCCTCAAAACTTTTAACAAAATGTTTTTTTCTTTTCAGTTTGATGTTGTAGGGTACCATCAGCCTCTTTCAATTGTTGAATTGCTTTTTTTTTTCTTTTTCTTTCTTAAGTCTATAAGCTAGCCACCTTCCCGGCTTATTCGCGTGTTCAAAATAATTCTGTTTTATCTTTTTCATGTCCTGTAACCATTCATCTTGTGCTAACATATTCAATTTGTGTCTAATCATTATCCTCTCCATATTTGCTGTCTTATTATGTGGTGTTTTTTTCTAGTGTTTTTTCTGACTCCTTATCTAGTAGTTTAGATTGTTCTCCTTTTTTTTCCTTATATCTACGTGTATTATATAAAATTGCTAGGCCCCTGATATATGCTTTAGTCATGTCCCATAGGTTTGGAATTAATGTTTGTTGTTTTTTGTATTCCTTCAGAAAGAACTCCAATTCTTTTTCCATCACCTTAACACATTCTTTTTCTTTTAGGATCTCCTTGTTTAGCATCCATCTTCTGTTTTTTTTTCAATCCTTTCCAAATTATTTTAATGGGATTATGGTCTGCCCATGTGTTAGATTCCATTTCTATTTCTTTTATATTACATTCCATTTCCCCATTTCTCCGTAACATATCCAATCTTGACCATGATGTGCGTGGTGCTGAATAGTAAGTATAATGTTTTTTGTTTGGATTTCTTTCTCTCCATATATTTTTTAATTCTAATTCTTCCAGCATGATAGAATACTTTTGGTAATGTTTTCCTTTTCCTTTTTCCCCTTGGATTTCCATTATTGTAATCTTTTCCTAAATTTGCTATTGCACTGAAATCACCTAACAGGCATATGTTCTCACATTCCTGTTCTACTAATTTTCTGTATAGTTTGGTATAAATTTTTTCTTGTTTTTCATTCGGCATATATATCACTATCAATAACATTTTCTTATAATTTATATAAACTTCTAACATCAAAATCCTACCCTCCTCATTTGCATATACCTTGTTTGCTTGTAAATGTTTCCTAATGTATATTGCTATCTCTTTTTTTTGTTGGGCTAAAGATACCTATAAAACTCCTACCTTTGGTGCTTCTAACAGTTTGCTTTGATGTTTCTGGATATGTGTTTCTTGAAGGCATATAATATCTAAATTCAGTTTCTGTAGTTTAGTTATTGTTTTTTTTTCCTCTTAATTTGTGAATTTAAACCGTTGATGTTAATAAAAATCAATTTGATTTCTTCCACCATCTTACTCTGTAGTTGTTTCTTGTTGAAGCTTATTGGATAGAAGAAATCACAAATCAGAAAATTGAATTTAATCTGGAAATTTTTTATTAGGTATAACAACACAAAAATGCAATAAAACAGATGGATATATTATGTCACATATATTAACTACTGCAAGGATTCGTACGCACAACTCTGGAAGGAAAAAAAGGGTTCCACCGGAAGGCATGGTTATAAAAAAAAAAAAAGATTGTATAGAGATGGACAGGCTAATGATGAAAATAAAAGACAGAGAAGATTCAATTTATTATAGGGTCTGGGGTGCCTGGTATGAGTGGTTTAGAAATAAAAAGAAAAGAAAATGGCAATTAGGAAAAGAATGAGGGAATATGTAAATATACCATGGAGAAGATTGAGATGTAAGGATTGTTAAGCCTGGGTTCCCCAACCAGCTAAACAGAATGTGCAGCATTAGTCAGATAGGCATACAGATAAATGTGTGAGATAAGTTTGTATGTTAGTTAACATACAGTAAAAATAACAGATACGCTTGTGTTATCAAAAATATAGTTTATTCCACTTAGAGTTTTATAGCATAGTCAAAATAACAGTCCATTAGTCATGTGTCGTTTTTAGTCAGTCCATTCAAGGATATTCAATTAGCAAAGTCCGTGTAGAATATCCAATGTCAGTTCACTTACAATAAATCAGTCCTCTCACCGTTGATAAATCAACAGTCCTTTCTCTCTCCCGTTCCAGTAGGGGAAAAACGCAGTCTTCAATCCATGCAGTAATTAAAGATCATCAAGCCAGAGAGAGCAAGCTGCCATGCCTTGCTTCTTTTATGGTGCTTTTACAACCACTCCCTTAATTACATTCTTACAGTTAAAGTTACAGACACTTTAACTAACAAACCATGATAACATATTTATTATTTTACCTAAACCAGTTAGGGTAAACAATGTTATCCCTAACAAGGATAAAAGATATTGATTTATAGTAAGAGTAAGATGTAATGGTAAAGGAATAAGTAAATACATATACTGAAAAATGTGAGGAGATGCAAAAGATGTCTTGATGTTGATAACAATATATAAAGTTTTATTTCATGTTTTTAAAATTTGGAAACTTAATAAATTTATTTTTTTAGAAAAAAAAGAAAGTAAGAATTCTAAGTAATCACGTAAAGAAACTTTTAAAGTAAGAAATGTAGTGTAATTTCCCCAAAGCCATATTCTTAAAACCACCATTGCACTTAACATTTTATAACCCTATAATTTCCATATTCATTA
Organism: Hydrophis major; assembly: GCA_033807585.1. Lineage (NCBI taxonomy): Eukaryota > Metazoa > Chordata > Lepidosauria > Squamata > Elapidae > Hydrophis > Hydrophis major. Next base: position 184,925,369 of record CM066331.1, on the reverse strand, counting down.
TTATACCATGATTTTGAGTACTGTTGTTTGCTATGTGATCTCTTAATCTGAGATCTCAAAGTTGTTTGCAAAGATTTGGAGCTGTAAGAAATTGTACCGTTTTAGAGGTGAACACTAATGAAGATTTGCCCCTATAAATCCAAATTCTCATATGCAAGTAGTTCTTGTTTAGTTAACCAGTTGGGACTAATAACTAAATCTTTAAACAAAGCACAACTATGCTTTGAAACCACAACTAAATAAATAAATAAAACCACAACTGTGCTTATAATCTTATTTCAGCTTTCCTTTGCTTTACAGGCTTGTGAAAATCATAAATTCAAGGATTGGTTGAAAAATTACTTTAACAGATAGAAATGATCTTCTGGTCCAATGCTCAACTCAGGCAGGAAACCCTATGCTAATTCAGACAAATGGTTTTCCAATCTCTTCTTTAAAAAGTCCAGTGTTGGAACATTGACAATTTCTGGAAGCAAGTTGTTCCACTGATTTTGTCCAGCTATCAAAGAAATTTATCCTTAGTTCTAAGTTGCTTCTCTCCTTGATTAATTTCCATTCATTACTTTTTTCATCATTGCTTGTTCATCACAGTCATGACACAGTCAGTGTATGAGGCAATCACTACCATTGGTGCATGAGGCAGATGCTTTCACTCACTGTTCAGGGCAGTATACACACTTTCCTCCCTTCTTCCTTTTCCCTCCCTGGAAGTAGAAATATTATTATGATTAAGTTTAATAAAAATACACCTTTTCATTTTCTTACCAGCATGTTCTTGATTAGCTCACGGTAACTACAGCAGCAGCAATTTCATTTACAGCTGAAATCAAAGCCAGTCCATTCAGTCTCTGTTCGTTTGCAGCTAAGCTCAGGTTATTTTATTATTATAATCTGAGTTTTTTTAAAAAAAAAAACTGCTCAGCAGGACAGGTACTCAAATTCCTTGTATTGTTGTTGCTGCTGTGACCTTGTATAGAGAAAAAGTTTTGTAGAATCAAATATATGAGGAGAGGTTATAAGAAGACAAATTGGTATGGCAGAGCAGGGAGAACTAACTATTCTTGGGGCAAATCTGTTCTTTGATATGTTTGATGGTGGAATAATCTATCCTTATGTTATAAAGTTGGAATCTGGAAGGGAAGGGAAGAGAAGAGTCGGAAGGGACCTTGGGGGTCTTCTAGTCCAACCTCCTGCTCAGGTAGGAAACTCTATATCATTTTAGACAAATGGTTGTCCAATCTCTTCTTAAAAAATTCCAGTGTTGGAGCATTCACAACTTCTGCAGGAAAGTTGTCCCACTGATTAATTGTTCTAACTTCCAGGAAAATTTTTCTTAGTTCTAGGTTGCTTCTCTCCTTGATTAGTTTCCATTTTGTCTTCAGATGCCTTGGAGAATAACTTGACTACCTCTTCTTTGTGGCAGCCCCTGAGATATTGGAACACCGCTATCAGGTCACCCCTAGTCCTTCTTTTCATTAAACTAGACATACCAAATTCCAGCAACCGTTCTTTTATATGTTTTAGCCTCCAATCCCCTAACCATCTTTGTTGCTCTTCTCTAGCTTTGGTGAGCCAAACAAATTATTTCTAAATTCCTGACATGCCTTTCTATTAGTATATTCTGTGCAGTTAATTAAATTCTTGGCTAGCATCCAGATCTGTCCTCCAATTTATTAGCCGGGAATGGAGCAGAATAGGTTTTCCTTCTATTTTCCACACCAGATTCATCCTTGCTAACACTTTTCAGAACCAGTTTTGTGTAGTGATTAAGGCATTAGACTAGAAATCAGAAGAGCCTAAATTCTAATTCCGTGTTAGGGATGAAGACCACTGGGTGACCTTGGGCTGGTCACTCTCTCTCAGCCTTGGTTAGGATTAGGGGTAGGGATAGGGATAGCCTTGGAAAGGAGGCATTGGCAAACCACATCTGAAAAATCTTGCCAATAAAACTGCAGAAACTTGTCCAAGCAGTAATCAAGAATCAACAGTATCTTAAAAGAACAACAATAAAACCTGTTTTAAAAATTGGCTGCAGGGGATATAGGAGGCAGATATCTCATATATGAAGCACCACCCAGGGTTGCTGAGTATAGTACACCTCTATTCTTCCCTCTCTTTCTTCCCGATCTGAACACCCATAAAGTTCCCTCTCAAGACAGAATGCCGGACAGCCATTCCAAAGATCAAGGCTAAATTCCCTCAAGGTGGCATCAAGAAATTACATTGTTGGAAATTAAAACCCATCCACCCCCTCCTAGAAAAATGAAATATTTTATGATATACTAAAAAGACAGAATGTTTCCCCTAAAGGAGAAGTAGAAATTCAAAGGCAGAAACTCACCCCCTACCACCCCTTTGTTAATGCCTGGGCCAGGCTATTTTACATAACAAAGAGTCATAATAGGAATTGCCCAAAGTCCTTTCATTACATCATCATCCAGCAAGACTCAGCCAAGCCCGGGACTCAGGACAATCTACAGAGTTGCCCCTTCATGGCCTCATGGGAGTCTGACAACCAATCAGAATACAAGTTCAAATTCAAATCCCAACAGAGGGTATAAATCTCCCTCTCTCTCTCTCTCCACTCTATGTGTCTTTTCTGCCCAGGAACCCATCCTGTTCATCAATAAACCATCTTTCCAAGTGGCTTCCATGTTTCCAGTGTCTTTTTTCCCACTTGGAACTGAACCCAGAAGGATATTTCTTCCAACAACATGACACCCAGAGTACACTGGGTTTTCATTTTGCTGCTGAACAGTGGTGCAAGTAGGATAAAGCTTTGGCACTGAAATCTTATCACTATTCCTGTCAAAAGTGATGGGAATAGTGACAAGAGGTAATAGGTCAGAAATGTCTCAATGCATGTGTGCCAATGCATATGCTAATTTGCTCGATGCAAATGTAACAATACATGTGCTAATATAGAACTTCCAAGCCCACTGATCAAGAACACACACATACACACAAGCCACATGAACATAAGAGAAATCCATTGAAGTTGGCTACTAGTTCATATTGTCAAATATATACATACGGCGCCCTCTTCCACTGTTGTCCTCTACCATCTGTCATATAAAGCAATTGTACTGAGGACACACATTTCTGTAAAGTTTTGTTCTAAAAGATATGGCTGCAATGCTGCTTGAAACTGATTAGTCAGAATTAGTGCAGCTCAGAGGTGGTATTCGGCAGGTTCTGACCAGTTCTGGAGAACCGGTAGCGGAAATTTTGAGTAGTTTGGAGAACTGGTAAATGCCACTTCTCAGTGGAAATTTTACAGTATCCTTCCCCTGCCACGCCCACCAAACCACACCCACAGAACCGGTAACAAAAAAATTTGAATCCCACCACTGGTGCAGCTGTACATAAAAGAAGTTTTTGTGGTGTTTGGTTAATAGTAAACATGACAGGTAGGGGCAGCCCTCTCTTTTTCAATACCTACCCCGCACAAAACTACTGGCAATTGGATGTTCTCTGTGAACATATTTGCATCATTATAGATCTCCTAAAAAAAAAAAAACCCAAAACCCAATGAATTCTCTTTTGGATTCCTGCTATTGGTCCCATACAAGAATACCTAACAATGTCTTTCCTTCCTACAATAAGAAGCATATCAGTTAGATGATATGGATTAAACTTTTCTTCTAAAACAATTTATTTCAATAATATTACAGCTTCAGGATTATTGCTTTTAATATGTACACAAGGAACATTTGCTCAGTTCTTAATCACTGCATCACTTTCTGTCTTTCTTTCCTTCCTTCTTCCTTCCTTCCTTCCTTCCTTCCTTCCTTCCTTCCTTCCTTCCTTCCTTCCTTCCTTCCTTTCTTTTAAAGAATATTTATATAGCTGTTCAATTCTGCCTAATTCTGGCTATCTCTAAAAAAAAACAGTAAAACTGATACATCAAACAATAATAAAAGAGCAAAATCAGTAAATAATAAATAAAAGATAATTAAACAAAATTCTGTACCCTTAGAATCCCCCATAGTCACCTCTATTGCCCTCCTTCCATATTATCTACCTAGGCAATCCTATTCCAGCTCTCAGTAAAAAGGCAGGTCTTAAGGACCCTCCAATGGCTAGAAGTATTGGGGGGACTGTTAAATGCTGTCATAATGCTAGCAAGACTCAGCATGACTGACGGTCTTGGAAGTTGTCAAGGGAGAAGTATCTAATGACTTGTCCTGTGATATATTAATGGTTCAAGGGTTTGAGATGGAGCTTCCTAGTAATGTGCTGTATTCATTTATTCAATCAATCAATCTGACTATTTTTTGCTAAGATCGTAATGACAGCACAGATCAAGACAGATGTACCTCTTTCTACCCAACTGATTATATATTGAATCCTATGCTGAAAAGATTATCACCAATTAACTTCAATTCTGTATTATCACAATAAATCATATCAAGCCTATTTGTTTTGAAGCCTGTTTTTTTTGTAAAGACATATACACATGATAACTGTAGATACCACTTTTCATCTTAGTAACCAGATAACTGAAGATAGATCTATAGCTTCCATTTCAATAACTGACTTGGGCAATGTACATTATATAAACAATTAAAACAGTATAAAATAAATATATATGGAACCAAGTAAAACTGCTTTTTTAATGTTAAGAGTCTGACAATTCAATAATTTTGGGTTAACCTTATTCATACTTTTCTCCCCATCCAAGGACTATATGTGAAAGATATAGTGAAGTCACAGTAGGAACAACCCCAACTATACTATTTGTTCCACTGCCTACTTCCCCAAAATCTTTCTATGGAGTATAGGCTTTTCCAAAACACATTAGGGCAAATAAAGCTACCTGTGGATTACAATTTATAGTTGAGCTGGATTTCAATCTTATGGACTTTCTAGAAGCATAGAATATATACTTTGGAAAGAATCTTGGAGATTGTCTTCCCCAACTCTCTACCTAGTGCAGAAATACATTTCTGACAGATGGCCATCAACACTTCCAATGAGGAATGTACTAAAGGAGTTGGTCCTATTGTTGGTTTGGATAGCTTTTACCACCATTCTACTTGTCTTTCTTTTTATTTGTAAGCTGCCAGGACCAGTCAAGGAGTCTGACCATCTTGAAATTAGAACCGAAAATTGGTCTACTTCCCTGTAATTCAAACCTTTCTTTCTCTAAATAACAGCTTTAAATAGTTCAGAAGATGTTCTACAAGTTAGCATTCATGTACTTGATGATAGCTCTTAGGCCTCACCAGTCTTCTTTAGATTAATCATAAAAAATGCCTCAAATCACTTCTAATTTTTTTCTTATCCAGGTCCCTTGGTTAGTCTTCTCTGATCAGATTCTAGTCTGCCAATGTCCTTTCTAAAATATGGCACCCAGATTTGGAAGCAATATTATGGTTGCTGTCTGACCAACCAAGAATAGAGAGGAATTTATCGATAACTTGTTTCTGATGAACAATTGATCAGGCATAGAAACCATTTTGCATTCATCATAATGCAATGGGTTAGGTCTGATCGCAGCATTGTTGAGGCCTGGATTTAACTCTCTCTTAGGGATAACATTGTTTACCCTAAATGGTTTAGGTAAAATAATAAATATGTTATCATGGTTTGTTAGTTAAAGTGTCTGTAACTTTAACTGTAAGAATGTAATTAAGGGAGTGGTTGTAAAAGTACCATAAAAGAAGCAAGGCACGGCAGCTTGCTCTCTCTGGCTTGATGATCCCTAATTACTGGATAGACTGAAGACTGCGTTTTTCCCCTACTGGAACGGGAGAGAGAAAGGACTGTTGATTTATCAACTGTGAGAGGACTGATTTATTGTAAGTGAACTGACACTGGATATTCTACACGGACTTTGCTAATTGAATATCCTTGAATGGACTGACTAAAACGATACATGACTAATGGACTGTTATTTTGACTATGCTATAAAACTCTAAGTGGAATAAACTATATTTTTGATAACACAAGCGTATCTGTTATTTTTACTGTATGTTAACTAACATACAAACTTATCTCACACATTTATCTGTATGCCTATCTGACTAATGCTGCACATTCTGTTTAGCTTGTCTCCTTAACACTGGTTGGGGAACTCAGGCTTAACACTGGTTATGGGCCCAGAGGCTGCAAAGTCAGTTTAACTAGGTTAAAACAGATTTATGTAAAAAGTGAGAGTTTGTGTTGTTATACGTTACAGTAAACAGACAGCTGTGTTTTATTAATTATAGTTTTATATCCATATATAGAAAACATGGCACAAGTCAATCTACAAAGTTTGTCCCTTATATCCAAGCTGCATGGAACAAACTATGTATCATGGTCTATGAAATGTAGTCTACTTCTAGGAAGAGAAGGTCTGTGGAACATAATTGAAAATCCACCAAACGTAGAGGAATGGGATCCAGAGATTGGGGAAGATAGACAAAAGATAGAAGACTTTAAGCAGAAGAATGAACAAGCTCTTTGCATAATAGGACTAACACTATCTGACCAGCAACTTGTTCATATCCGTGGAGAGCAAACGGCTGTTGGGTGTTGGCAGAAGCTGAAGAGGATTTATGTCCGAGATAACGTTGGTGCTCACATAAATCTAACACGGAAGCTTTTCAAAACGCATCTCCAAATGAATGGTGATATGCTTAGTCATTTGAAAACTATGCAAAGCATTTTTCAAGAACTGCACGAGAAAGAGCTTATTTTCTCTGAACTAAGCCAAGTCTACATAATTCTATCTTCACTAGACAAAAGTTATGATAACTACGTCACTTCCCTTGAAATTTTCCCTAAGGAAAGTTTAACTTTAACTGATATAACTGGCAGATTGATTGAAGAGGCAAGAAGAAGATTTGAAAGAGATCAGTTAAGGTGGGAGCAACTTCAAAAAGAAGATATTGAATCTCCTACTGCATACACAATTAAAAAGTGTTTTAATTGTGGAGGAAGAGGACATTTGGCAAGATTTTGTAAAAAAGCAAAGTGCCAGAACGCTGGCCAGAATACTAAAAGTAACCAAAATAAAAACAAAAATTTAGAGTTAGCCATGTATATTAACGGAGCTGTAAAAAATAATTTATGGGTGTTTGACAGTGGAGCATCCCACTGTATAACAAATGATAACAAAAATTTCATTAAAATGTCCAAGAGTACACAGCAGATATCGTTAGCCAATGGCTGGAAATTGAAAGCTAAAGGTCAAGGTATAGCATATTGTTCTTTCATAAAAGAGAATGTAAAAATGTTATATGTACCACAACTTCAATTTAATTTAATTTGAGTTAGAATTTTGGTTAAACTAGGATATGTAGTTACCTTTAGGGGAGATAACTGCACAATTGAAAAAGAAGATAAGAAAATTACTGCATCTTTAAGAGGTGAATTATATGTTTTAAATGATAATGGTTTAGAGGTGGCTAACACGGTTTATGATAATAAGAAACCTCATGAAGAATGTATTCACTTGTTACATCGAAGGCTAGGGCATTTAAATTTTAAAATGCTTAAGAGAACTGTTCAACTATCTGAAGGAATAAATTTTAAACCTTGTAATAAGTATTTGCAATGTTTTGCTTGTAATCAAAGCAAAAGCAAGGTCATATCGGCAAATAGAGTTGATGGATTTACTACCAAAGAGCCTTTAGAGGTAGTATTTGCAGATTTAATAGGTCCGAAAAAACCAAGTGTAGGAGGAGCTCGATACATATTAAGTATAATGGACCACTATTCCAGGTATGGGTTTTGCTATTTAATGAAGAGCAAAACTGAAACATATCTAAATCTATTTAATTGGATTAAATTTGCAGAAAGAAAAACTAAAAAGAAATTAGTAACTCTTATAACAGATAATGGTGTGGAATTTACAAATAATAAATTCCAGAATAGACTTAGAATGTTAGGTATTCAACATAAAAAGTCTGCACCATATAGGCCACAACATAATGCCTTTATAGAGAGATGAGGCCAAACACTACAATCAATGGCACGTACTATGTTGTCTGATTCAGGATTACCTGACAATTTATGGGGAGAAGCAATAATGTGTGGCAATCATATATTAAATAATGTTGTTAATTCAACAACAGGTGAATTACCATTCACACTGTGGCATGGTACAAAACCTGATTTAAGTTACATGCACACATTTGGAGCACCAGCATGGGTGCATATCCCTTCAAAACTCAGACACAAAGGACAGCATAGAGCTAAAAGATTATTTTTTGTAGGATATAAATCTAATCATAGATCTTATAGATTCTGGGAACCAGGTACATCTAGAGTTTACACCAGTGCTAGTGCTAAATTCCTAGAACATGCATGATGGAATAGATTAGAGCAAGATTTAAATAACGAAGTAATTATTGAACCCTACAAAAGGCAAAAAGATCAGACTAGTTATAAGAAGAGTCCAATTAAAGAAGAAGTCCACGAAGAGCAAATAGGACCAGAACAAGAGGAAACAGTTGATCAGGAAGAGTTAGATAATCAAGAAGACTTAATAAATGAAAGTCCACCTGTAAGTCCTGTAATACCTAGACGTACTACACGTGTAACTAGACCACCTGATAGGTATCAAGCAAGTATAGTTTGCCAAGTAACTAAAGTTCCAACTAGTGTAGATGAACTTAGGATGTATCCTGCTAAGGATCAGGAGAATTGGCAAAAGGCAATGGAAAAAGAACTAAATTCATTAAAGGTAATGAAAGTATATGAAGATGCTAAATTACCTCCGGGAGAAAAATCCATTGGGTGCAAATGGATATTTAAAGTAAAAACAGGAAATGATGAGACTGTTACCCATAAGGCTAGGTTAGTAGCTCAAGGATTTAATAAACTGCATCTGATTACGATGAAGTTTTTGCATCAAGTCTTAAAGCAACATCTTTGAGAGCAGCATTAGTGTGGGCAGCTAAGAAAAACTATGTCATTAACCATTTAGATGTAGAAACTGCTTATTTGCATGCACCATTGCAGCACACTATATATTTGAAAAAGCCAGTTATTATAAAAGAAAATAAAGTAAATATTAATGATTGTTGGAAACTCAAAAAGATTCTTTACGGGTTGAAACAATCTGGCTTTGAGTGGAACCAATATATTGTGAAAGAATTAAACAATATAGGATTTAAATCTGGTTTAGCAGATCCATGTGTGTTTAAAAGAGAAAATAATGGAACGGTGTCATTATTGTTATTATTTACAGATGATATTACTTTGATAACTAAGACTAATAATGAAGCTAATGAGATTATATCATTATTAGCAAAAAGATAAAATTAAAGCATTTAGGTGAAATTAAAAAGTATCTAGGATTGACAATTAACAAAACAAAAAATGGATTTAAGATATCTCAAGAAGATAAAATTTGCCAATTAATTAAAACGTATAAAATGGAACTTTGTAAACCGGCAAAGACTCCAATGAGTCAGGAGGCTTGCCAAACTGATGATCAAAGTCCCAAATTTGATAAGTCCATATATCAATCTTTGATTGGTAGCTTATCATATATAAGCAATTGGTCAAGGCCAGATATAGCTTATAGTGTTAATCGGCTGGCACGTTTTAATTCAGATCCACATCAATGTCATTGGCAATCATTAAAGAGAATTTTAAGATATCTTAAAGGAACAATGAACCGTGCATTGTATAAAGAACCAAAGGGTGATTTGAGTCTTAGTGCCTATGCAGATGCAAGTTTTGCAACTGACATAAACACTGGAAAATCAACATCTGGGATGGCTATATTATTTGGTAAGACACTGATAGGGTGGAGGTCAATCAGACAACAGCATATCAACTTGTCCACGATGGAAGCAGAATTTTCATGTCTGTCATTACTATGCACTGACTTAATTTTGTACAAACAGTTACTATTAGACATGGGTATAACTGTTAAAGATTCCATTATTGTGTACGAGGACAACCAGGCAGCCATAAAGTTAGCTACTAATATTGCTGTAAAAACTAGATCAAAGCATACTGATTTAAGATACTTAAATGTTAGAGAATCTGTAAAGAATGGGCTAATTAAATTGGAATACTGCATGACAGAAGAAAACATTGCAGACCAATTTACAAAAGCTCAAGGAGTAATTAAGTTTAAAGAGAGTTGTAACAAATATGATTTAAAGATGTAAATAGTTATAGTATTATTATTACCTAAAAGGGGAGAATGTTAGGGATAACATTGATTACCCTAACTGGTTTAGGTAAAATAATAAATATGTTATCATGGTTTGTTAGTTAAAGTGGGTCAACAAGAGCCATGTCAGATGCTATGGCTCCTGGACATCTGTCAAAAAAAAGGGGCTACAGGGTCAGTTTTTATTGCTAGGGAACCAGGGTGTACAGCTGCAAAGCAATTGGAACAAAAGCGCAAAACTTGGACAACCAAAGAAAATTGAAAAATCATCAAATATAGGCAGAACCAACAGCCAGGGGATTTCAAAAAAGAATGATGCAACTGTGGAAGAAAAAACACCCAGAAAGTGACAGAACTGAACAAATATTAATGGATTAAAGATGTTTCATCATCCATAATAAAGTTTTCATAGATGTGGAAATGCAACATCTAGAAATATTGGCTAAAAAGAAAACAAGTAATTATGAACAAGGTGAAGAAACTGCCTGAGCAAACTGATCAACCAGTGTAAGAAACCAACATACAGAATGAAGATCTTCCTGTGCAACAACTTGAAAGTGTAGAACTAGGTGATCTAGCAAAAATGCTGAAAGAAAAGATTGAAAACCACATCAAAGAAAGCATAGAAAGAAAAAGACTACCTACCATTCATGAAGTGCAAATGAGTGAAAGATCTGTTAATTAATGTGAACAACATTTTAGCTTCCATCCCATCCAGCACACTATATGAAACCAACGAACTAATGTATAGCACAGCTGCCATTATAACTGCAGAACTGGGTTATAAAATGCCAAAAAAGAAATCCATTGGAACACCAAAGTGAAAAATTTGACTTGAAAATAAAATAAAACACCGAAGAGGGGATGTCAGCAATTTAAAGTACTTGAAAGAAGGAAAACTAAAGAACAAAAAGCTGAAAAATAATTTATACAAAAAAATACAACCTGGAGAAAAAAAAACAATAATGGACATCATGGAAGAACTAAAACAACATGTAATAGCAACAGCGAAGAAAATTGAAAGATACAAAGGACAAATAAAACAATATCGTGAAAATGTTCAGTTCAAAAGAAACCAACACCTCTTCTACCAGTCCCTTGATAAAAATAGAGACCAAACTAATGTTCACCCATGTAAAGAAAAAACTTTGAACTTTTAGAAAGAACTGTGGGAAAATCCAGTGGAATACAACAAAACTGCCTCCTAGATCAAATATATTCAACAACAAACAACATGAATCAAAAATGGAAGATATTGTAATAACAACTGACATGGTTGCAAAACAAGCAAAGAAAATCAAGAACTGGACCACACCTGTCCTGGATGAACTGCATGGATACTGGCTAAAACACCTGACCAGCCTCCATCATCTCATGGCCATTCAATTTGCTGAAATACTTCAAAATGAAACAAACAAAAAATGGTTAACAGCTGGCCAAACATACTTGATAATGAAAGATCCAGAAAAAGGCAAAGAACCAAGCAACTATCATCCACTGCCTACTTGTCTGCCAACAATGTTCAAACTTTTTACAAGAATACTGTCAAATTCAATATTCAATGATCTGGTAGAAAACAGCTTGTATACGGTAGAACAATCTTGTATCTTGGTTGATACCTAGGATGTTGTTAGCAACCCCTTAGCGCCAGTCAATGGTATTTATGATGCATTTTTGAATGTTCAGTTGACTGAGTTTCATGTTTAATGAATAAAGTAAATATAATAATAATAATAATAATAATAATAATAATAATAATAATAATAATAATAATAATAATAATAATAATATATTGAAAAATAGGGGGAAGGAAGCATAAGGTACACAGAGAGAGGTAAAGTCTTATCTTAATCCAATAGCCACCTCCAGACTGGTACATTCCTGCTGGGGCTCCAGGCCAACCAGTAGGGCCAGGTCTTCAGGCCTTATGGAAGATCCGGTGAATGGATGTGTTCTCACCAGGGGAGGATACAATGTTCTGCAGGGCAGAAGTGAGGCAGGCAAATCCTATTCCTCCAAATATTTTAATTTCAATCTCAGAATTCTGAATAAAGTTAGAATTCCAAATTCCAATTAAAATTTGAAATCAGGATTCAAAAACACCAAGTTTTGTTTGGATGTATCAGTATGTTTAATGTACAAATATAAAAATTATATAATATAAAAATACTGAAAATATAAGTCAATTGTCAGATAATGTCAAATACCTATTTTTATATTTCTGGTATCTTAGGGCAAATCAGAAGGTATTGCTTTCTGTAAACATTTCTCCTAACAAATAGAAGCAGCAATAGTACTAGTAGTCATTAATCAAATTTTAAAATTTTGATTCTTTCTTTTACATAGATTTGGTTCCAGAATCAACAAGCAAAGTGGAGGAAATGTGAACGATTTAGCACTTTTGCAGGCCTGAAGCATGAGACTGAAGCTGGCTTTGTTTCAGTTCCAAAACCAAAGGTAAGTGTGGGTTTCCCTCAGCCAGTCCTTGAGTATTCAAGATTTGTCCTGAAATGAATACAAACTCCAGCTTCTTTGTCATACCATGGTGGTTTATTCATTAGCTCAGCAAACAACAAATACTCTTCTCTGACAAGAAAGGCTAAAAGCCAGGCAAGGTTAGAGTTGGGTTTGAATTTGCTCCCTTTCCTTTTATTATCATTATCATGAGACACACCTCACCACACTCAGGCCTATATGCAGTTCTAATTCTGGCTATGCCTAACTCATTATCCCTAAATGCTATTAACCTATAACGTGTCTACATCCCTACCCTATTCCAACCCTCACTAACTGATCCCAGTGGTGGGGCTGAAATTTTTTTACTACCAGTTCTGTGGGCATGGCTTGGTGGGCATGGCAGGGGAAGGATACTGTAAAATCTCCAGTCAGAGGTAGTATTTGCCGGTTCTCCGAACTACTCAAAATTTCCGTTACCAGTTCTCCAGAACTGGTCAGAACCTGCTGAATACTACCTCTGACTGATCCCCACCTGGTGCCACCTTCACCATGTTGTAACCTAAGGCTTCATTACCATCTATATGTGCCCAACCCCCTTTAACAATATGCACCACATCAATACATGAAAAGAGCCATTTCCAGCAGCCCCACAGTTGTTTCAGAATACATCCCGCAGCCCCGCAGTTGCTTCAGAATCCATTTTCCATTCCCACAGTTGTTGCAGAATCCATCCTCAGCTTTGCTGAGTCATTCAAAAGCCATTGGCCAGCACCAAGTTCATCTGCCATTTTTAAATAATATTTTCCCAGAGTCAATTTCTCATGACAACCAGGATTTAATTCAGGCCTGACTTCAACCCACCCAGATGTGAATGGGCTAGCAGCTTCATGCCTACTAGTAGATTCTATGGGTACCTACTAGATTATATGTGTATTCACCTTTAACTTTAATTTCAAAGTTTAATGATAAATAAATTAATAGGAAGTTGACCTCCTGCAAAGTAAATTGCTATTTTTTGGCACCAATCCTATTTTTAAGAATGCTCTTGTGTCCCACATAACCTAACGAGTATGCCTAGACAATAAACACGAGGATTGCTGTAATCCAGTGCTGTTTGAAAATAAGTTCAGTTGCCCAAACAGAAGATTACAATTCATATGTTACTGTGTGGTGATTTTGTAACAAGCCATCCTAATTATGACAGCCATTTGAGGAAAAATTAATGCAGTCATTTTTAAAGGGTAATAGTACCATATATATTTAAAATTCCTAAATTGTCCAGTGCTCTAAAACATTTGCCTATCCTTTAAATCAGATACCTTGAACATCCCAACTGCTATTTTCTTGTGCCAATATAGCAGTAGTTAAATTTTAGGGACACATTCAATTTCCCTCATTTCCTTCCTAAATTTTTTTTTGGGGGGTGGCATGGAAGTAATCTTTCCCTTTTCCAGGGTTTGCCAGAGTTGAGAATAGGTGTCCCTCAACACAAACTATGGTTAATGCAATCTAAACATTGGAATCTGCCAGCAGATAATGATTTTATATCAGCAGCTTTGACACCTAATCTTCCCATTAAAAAATTCACTTTATTTATTTATTTTTCTTACTTTATATCAGTTTGTATTGTTTTTCTCTTGTTTTTAAAACTGCAATAAAATTCTATTTATTATTATTGTACATATTTTACATAATTTTGCTTTTCTAACTCCTCTTTCATTCATTATTTTTATTTTATAATAAGACCTTTCCATGATGCTCAGCAACAGCCTTTCTGGTATCACCCCTCCTTCAGCATACTATTACACACTGATCCAAGAGCATTCCATGCGCAGCTAACTATTAGACCTGCTGTCTTGGCCTCATTGCCCATGGACTCTTTGGCATTTTCAAAATCATCTCTAATTATTGACTGTCTTCCTCCTTATACTCTTCACCCTCTGTTCCTGAAACCAGCAAAGGGGTGTAGTACTATCAGTTTCACTAAACAGAGGATGAAGTGTAAACATCTTTGAAGCAATGTCTGGTTCTTCTAAACCAGGGGTGTTGAACTGGCAGCCCATGGACCAGATGCATCATGCACAGGCCAAGTCAACCCCAGCTGCACGAAGGGGAAAATGTTGCAATATGTCACAAGATAGCAATGTGACATGTCACGTTCTAAACAGATGCTTTCACTGAACCAGTATTATGTAGTAAATAGTTGTGGGATTTTGAATAATTCCCATGGCTATGAAATTTACAGGTTTATTAGAATCTGGTTACTCTTTGTCAGCTTATTTTCATTGGAATGACTGTAAAGAAGTACCAAGTAGTGCTCTATATTCCATAGGTAGAATATTAAAACTGTAGAAAAAAGTTTTCCTTCAAATATAGAATTAAAAAGGTTCATGTTGGCTTTGAACAATGAGTGGAACTTTGTGTAAATCAGTGGCCCCCAACCCTTTTATACACCTCGTGCAAATGATAAGGCCAATTTTTCATCAAAGTTCAACAAGTCAGTGTTAATTATATTCTGCTTGAAACGATATACATTCTCAGATAATAAATAACTATTATATTGCATCCTCTATGGAAGAGCTGAGACCTTAAGTGACCGGCAATTGCAAACTAGGAGTGATCAGTTTTTAATTGGCCAGTAGCATATTCTACTCTTCTCTGCAGGGAAAATTGTTGCATTTTAATTGATCAGATTGGCCTCTCCAAACTGTATTAAACATTCATTCTGCATCTTTTGACATTAGCTTTATTTTTGACTAAGTATACAAAAATTAAGACCAGGGTAAGAAACACCAAATATAGCTTTTAATTATTATTTTTTATCTTTGAAGAATGGGGTTGAGGTGTCTGCTTTATTATTTTCCAAGTGTGACATAATGAATTATATATTAATGTATTAGATGGCATGTGTGGGAGACAGACAGAATGAGAAACAGTGAATTATATTGGATGAAATATTGGTTTGGTCTCTTAAGGGATTTCTTTAAATGATTAAAACATTTATAAGGGAAAACACTTTAGATGTTGTTTTTTAATGAATAAAAAAAGAACCCAGGAGCCACAAGTAGTGGGGGTAGAAGCCATAATGAAGATAAAGTATTGGAAAAACTATTTGAATTTATCCAGAACTCAGCATGTATAAGTCAAATATGTCTGTGCACTTTTATAGAATTTAGGAAGTTGGCTTATATTAAATCAGAACAATGGTCTTTACATTCAGCACTGCACCTAGAGGGAATGTAGAACATATGGGCTTTTAAATGAGTTGAAAGAATCCGGTTTTATCTCCAACAGCATAGCTGATTTGCACATCATATGCATATTATTTATTCATTCATTTGATTTGTGTGGCCACTTACCTTCTGCCTCCTCCAAATAGGGTCACAACTGCCACACCAGCTGAAATTACATAAATTGTCCATTAACCATGTTCTGCATTACAAGCAATTGTTATGAGTCTAGGGGTATCCCAAGTGATACTGCTTCTTCATATGGCGTGCTACTCCATCCAGAACTATCATTGGAATGCTTATGTTCTAGATGGTTTCTGGACATACAACTGCAGTCAACAGCTTCATGTTAATGTTAAACAGTTGGGGAGAAAGAAAAGAACCCTATTGTTCCCAGCATTAGAATGGAATGGAATGGAATGGAATGGAATAGAATAGAATAGAATAGAATAGAATAGAATAGAATAGAATAGAATAGAATAGAATAGAATAGAATAGTTGGAAGGGATCTTAGAGGTCTTCTTGTCCAACCCCCTGCTCAGACAAGAAATCCTATACCATTTCAGACAAATGGTTGACCAATCTCTTCTTAAAAACTTCCAATGTTTGAGCATTTACAACTTCTGGAGGCAAGTAGTTCCACTAATTAATTGTTCTAACTATCAGGAAATTTCTTCTTAGTTCTAGATTGATTAGTTTCCATCCATTGCTTTTTCTTCTGCCCTCAGGTGCTTTGGAGAATAGCTTGTCTCCCTCTTTTTTGGCATAATCTACAGATAGATTCCCCCATATATCTGAAACTGCATAGATAGAGGTAGATCTAATGTAAAACAGGACCTCCAGCCTTCCAAATTCTCCCTTCACTGTAGCCTAAGGGTCCAGGGTAAAACTGTTATATTGATGTTACTGAGAAAAAAAACTGTTCAACCAGAACTTCTTTGGAAATATCTCACCCTTCACAATTCTTTGGGGTTTTAGTTTGGATTGCTATGATAATTTGCTCATAGCCTTCTGAGATATAAAAGAGCACTGGAAATGGAAACAGATTGGAGGATGTATGGAATTACATCAAATGCCCAGAAGAAATTTCTCTCCCTTTTCTTTCAAAATTGATAACTTTTTGTAGTTCTTGTTAAAGCAGTGAAATACCAATCAAGAGTCCATATTAATTAGTGATTATAGAGATGTAGGAAGTTAGCACCCACCCCTCTCCTAGAAAAAAAGAAATATCCTAGGAAATATTAAAAATGCAGAATATTTCCCCTAAAAAGAGTAAACTCAGAAGCAGAAGCTCACCCTCACCTTTGTTAATGGGTGGGCCATTAAGGCCTAGGTCAGAGTATTCTACATAATAAAGTCCTCTGCCCATCTCACCACCTGGCTGGGAAGATTGCATCAGCCAGCACTCAGATGAAGCCATGTGGTGGTCCAGACAAAGCCTACAAAGTTAGCTAAGACGCCCAAGTCTGTCAGCCAATGGGATACATTTCTTGCACAGGAACAGGAAACACTAAGGTGGGGCCCAAACAGAGGGTATATAATTAAGGGATTCTCAGCATCTCAGCCTTTTTCCTTCTTTCTTCACCCAAGGCATGTGATCCTGTCCACCATTAAACCATATTTCCAAGCAGTCACCATGTTTCCAGTATCTTTCTTCCCCACTTGGAACTGAACCCAGAAGGATAATTCTTCCAACAGAGTGGGGAAAAAAAACATTCCAAAGCAAGTTCAACAGAAATATACATATAATAAATACTGTATAAATCTCTGTGTGGAATTCATTCATTCATTTGGCTTATCATTAAAACCACAGCACAATGTATATGCAATCTTCTGATCTTTAGAGCACATAAGCAAATAGTTATACCAAATTTTATAGGATAACAGATAACATAATCAGAGTTGGAAGGGACCTTGTAGGCCATCTAGTCCAACCCCCCACCCAAGTGGGAGACCCTACACCATTTCTGACAAATGGCAGTCCAATCTCTTCTTGAAAGTCTCAACTGATGGCGCTCCCACAACTTCCGAAGGCAAGCTGTTCCATTGGTTGATTGTTCTCACTGTCAGAAAGATTGTATCCCTCTGTTAATGCAATTTAGGATTACAGAAGATGATTGCAGGAAATGAAGAACCAAGTTAAGAATAAGTAAAACTTACCAAAATTTCAAAAATGTAACATATTTGTTCTCCAAATGGTCCAAAGGGGAAAGTAACCATAATAAGTCTCATTCATGAAAAATGTAGACACTAAAATGAAAATCTAGTGATATAACTGAACATCTGGCAAACTAAATCCACTATTCTCATAACCACAATGTTGCCAAAAATATTCTAAAGCTTTAGGGTGCCATTAAAAAAAATCTCATTAACTTATCTATCTGTGTGAAATATCTAATAAGAATTAATTTGGAAGCCCTCTAAAGATATACATTAATCTTAATGTAATATTCATTTTAATAACATTAATCTTACCCTTGAGACTTAATAGGATTTTTAAATATTAAGATTTCTGTTGAAGTTGTATCTATACACTGGACAATGTTAATTCAATAAATTATGATAAACTTTAAGAAAGCTCGTATTTAATAGAATCTATATAAATCCTAATGACTCACAGGAAGCTATAGATTGTAATGATATGGGAAAAAGAACTTGGAAGATTGGACCCAGAGACACTGCCGAGGGACAGTCAGATAAAAGATGGATAGTGGGTGAAGCAAGAGGCTAATAAGAGACCCTCCCTAATTTCTCAGGCTGTTATATGGACTGGGAGAAAATAGTCCTTTCAGACTTGCAAGATTAAGGTAGCTTTATAATAATGTAGAATTAGCTCATCTGGTCATGTCTCCTGTCTGGAAACCTAGTAAGACTAACAAAGATATAGTAGAACCCAAACACAGCAAATTAGATTATTTCAATTAATAATCTTTTTGTTAAATGCTTTAAAAAGTCTTTGAGAAAATAGGAACTTAATCTATAAAAACAGGAAATGGTAAGAAATACTGTAAGATACCTGTACTATCCCAGCCCACAAAAATCAGACACATGATTAAGCCTTATATTTTTCAAACAGAACTCGAATAGCAAAAATGTTTGAACAACATCCCTCACACCCAAAATACCCAGCCCTCAAAAAGACAACCAGCTTAAATTACATTTAAACTAATTAAATCATAAAGTAAGAGAAGATCATACAAATGTGGTTTGAATGTCCAGGCTCACTGCTTGAGAAGATAGGTTATGTAGTTGACAGACACAATAGTGAGGTAAGTGGAGAGTTATTGCCAACGTATCTGTGGGCGCAGCTCTTCTTATATAGGGGTGGCATGACCCTGATTGGTCTCTTTGGCAGGGCAGGGTTCCTTCTAGCTAATAGTAATATTGGCAAAAAAAATCAGAAAATAAAATATAAGATGAATAGTCAAGACCTTGTTGATGATCCAAACTCTGTCAAGGACCTTGGAGTACTCATCTCTAATGATCTAAGTGCTAGAGCCCACTGTAACTACATAACCAAGAAGGCATTAAGAGTAGTTAACCTAATCCTACATAGCTTTTTCTCCAGCAATATCACACTACTAACCAGAGCATACAAAACATTTGCTAGACCAATACTTGAATACAGCTCATCAGTCTGGAACCCACATTACGTATCTGATATTAATACAGTTGAGAAAGTCCAGAAATATTTCACAAGAAGAGTTCTCCACTTCTCTACTCACTGCAGAATACCTTTTTCCACCAGACTTGAAATTTTAGACCTAGACAACCTAGAACTACACTGCCTTCAGTCCAATCTAAGTATAGTACATAAAATTATATGTTGCAATGTCCTACCTGTCAATGAATACTTCAGCTTCAACCATAACAACACAAGAGCACACAATAGATACAAACTTAAGATAAACTGCACCAAACTTGATTGCAGGAAATACGACTTCAGCAACAGAGTGGTCAATGTCTGGAATACTCTCCCTGACTCTGTGGTTTCTTCCTCAAACCCCAAAAACTTTAACCTTAGACTGTCTACTATTGACCTCACCCCTTTCCTAAGAGGTCTGTAGGGGCATGCATAAGCACACCAACATGCCTACCATCCCTGTCCTACTGTTTTTTTCTTATATGTAGCCATTTCATGTATTCATAACTATGTTTATACTTATACCTGTTATCTTATAATTGCTTGACAAATAAATAAATAAATAAATAAGTATAGTCTTGCTGAGTGCTTTTGTTCATCCCTCCTTTCTTCACACCAGGTTCTTGCATGGGGGGAGGGGAGAACATGTTAGTACTGACTCTTCATCTTCTGAGACCAGCAAATGTGCTCACTCCTGGTTGCTAGCAATGTTCTTTCCCCTGCTTGTGACTCTTCCAAATGAATCCCCTCAGGCTGACAATCTCCCTGTAGCCTCTCTTCAACTTCTGAGTCTGTGCTGTGTTATTGTCATGCCCCGCCTGGACTCTCTTTAATATAAGAGGGAGGAAAAGAGAAACCCCACCAACCTTTTAAGTTGTTATAATCTATGTCAACAAAGTAAAGTTGACATATTTCTTGTGGTGTCTATTCTTGACCTAGTCTACATCAAAGAGCTGATATGTGAGAACAACATATATTCAGTGGCATGGGCCACCAGACCGTTAATATTTGAGGATTGTTATTTGTTCAAGAATCAAACCAAATAATAAAGGAAGAGGTATCATTCTCATAATGTAATTTAATGGATTGAAAGACAGTTCTATTGATGATTTCTCTAGTCACAGGACAAAAATACAAATTCCTGTGAGCAAAAGATGAAAACAAAAATCCATAGATTATCCAAATGCATTTCATGCATCCAATCTGGGCCATAATGATGGTCTTTTGAGCATCCAAAAAATTATAATAAATGATTCCACTTTATCCACTTTGGTATCAAAGTAGCACTGCTGCTGTTAACCAGGTCCTACTTCTTACTTTTTTCTCTTATTTTGAGTCTACCTCTTACTGACTCAGCTGCAACACATCTCAAGCAAGAACTCTTTCATCCTGGATTTAAAAATAGCACTATGAAAGAAAATGAAAATGGTTTTTTGTAGAAACTTGTATTAATTCCTTCATGAACCTCTTCCAAAATGAAGACACAGAAGAGGTGAATATTTTTTAAAAAACGGTGTTATTATTTACTTTCTCATTTTCTGAAGAGATGGTTAGTAGAGAAGTAAAAGCAGTGTACAAGCTCTTTCCATTGATGTGATTAAATATGAGCTTGGTGTTGAATCTTCAGGCAATTTTAGATGAAATACTTTAGAAGAAGACTCAAAAAAGATTTTTTTATCAGCCCCATTAAGAATTTCCACCTCTGAAAAGTTACAAAGAACGTATTGCTCTGATTCTTGCTTTCATATAAATGACTTTCTTGGAATCAAGGACAGCCATGAGACACTGATTGCAAAAACCTTAGGAATTGCATTTTCACTTCAAGCTTTTTAGGTACCCAACTATCTGCTAAAATAATCAGTTGATTGAATAGGGCCCTTCAGTTTAAAACTGAATCATCTTCATTTTAAGCAGCCTTATTCCACAGATTTTTTTCCAGTGTGTCGGCTATGGTATTAAGGTCATTCATTCATTCTTCCCATATTCTTTTAGCCCTCTAAGCCTAAAGCAATGTTCTTCAAAGGTTATCAAAATCTTCAGCTGAAATGGCTGGCTATTTAATGGCTTTCAGTACAATAAAAATGGCAATATTTAAAAGTCTAAAATTGCAAATGTCTTTTTTGTCCAGAAAACAAATTCTATCTTTTGCCTTTTCCTTTTGTTTTATTTCAGAAAATATTTCATATTTGTTAATATTTCATATTTTGTTAATTTCAGAAAATATTTCTTGGCAACTGCATCTTTGTTGGTCACTGATAACTAGAAGAATATTTTTTATGTGTCTTTTATGATAACAAAGGGATTATTTCTCATATCTGCTCCTTTTAAGTGGCTTCTTTCCATTAGGCTTCCTGTACATAAATTTTAAAACTTACATATAAATACAATCATTTTTTTTTAAAAAAAAATATAAAACTAGTCTAATCAAATGAATATAAATATTAAATTAATACACTAACATTTAGTAAATATGGCATTACTGGCTATATTTACTCCCCAGGTCCATAGTTCTGAACAATTTGTCATGACTGCCCTAAATGCCATGAAAATCCACCCAATTCCAGTTCACATTTTAGACAAACAAGATAGGGACCTCAAACTAAATCATCTCATTATCCTTCAGTTCCTATTTCAGAGGGACCTATGGCAATCATAACTATATTGGAATTGAAGTCCAAACAGTTTACAGAATAGAATACCAAATACAGAATAACAGAGTTGGAAGGGACCTTAGAGGTTTTCTAGTCCAACCCCCTGCTCAAACCGATAACCTATACCATTCCAGACAGATGGTTGTCCAATCTCTTCTTTAAAAAACTCCAGTGATGGAGCACCCAAAACTTTTCAGGCAAGCCATTCCATTAATTAATTGTTCTTCCTGTCAAGAAATTTCTCCTTAATTCTGAGTTGTATCTCTTCTTGATAAGATTGCATATATTACTTCTTGTCCTTCCCTCATGTGCTTTGAAAAATAGGTTGATCGCTTTTTCTATGTGACAGACCCTCAAATATTGGAAGACTATTATGTCCGCTAATCCTTCTTTTAGATAGAATGGATATACCCAGCTTCTGCAGCTCTTCATTATATGTTTAGCCTCCAACCCCCTAATTGTGATTACCCAGGGCGTGGCACAAAGGCAATTCAGTCAGATATTCAGTAGGAGTCCCTTTATTAGCTCCAACTTTGCCCCTAATGACCTGGTTACCTTCTGGCCTGGAGAAAAACTCTCCCAGGAACAGCATTTGGCTGCAGAGTATCAAATCCAAAACATGATCAACAAAAACTGTAACTACAAGTCCAATCAAGGCAAGATGAGGTAATTAGTCTGGCAGGGCAAGAGAAGGAACTTCAAACATGAAGGAACAGCAGTAATTCAATCTGATTGGGAGGATGCCAGGAATGCAGATAACTGAAGTCAACACAAGATAAACTCAAATTTGTTCCCAGCAGACGCCACACTCATCTTGCATCTCTTTTAAACTCTCATTCCCAGGTGTGGCTAATGAAGGGAATCAGGGCCCTTTCCTCCCCCATAAGCCCTGCAACCCACATTGCTCTCTTCTCTGTTCTTCCCTGTGTACCCTAGTGTTGTGTATGTAATATATTTCAATAAAGCATAAGCTTGAAGTCAAGTGCAGGGTCCTGGCCCTGCACTTCTAATTGGTTGTTAAGCGGCCGTACCGGATTGGCCCATTCTGGGGAATCCGATTGGCCCTTAACAGATATGTATTATTGGTTCAAGAGCTAGCGTTCCTAGCTCGTTATTGGGTAATCATTTTGAGGGTTGCCTATATAAGGCAGGTTCTACTACTGTTTAATTTGAGCAAGCATAATGTAATAAAGAGCTGAAGTTCACCGTTCAAAAACTTGTCTCCATTCTTTCTCGCCCATGCTCAAAACTTGACACCTAGGATGAAGAGGGGGTGGGCCTGTTTCTTCCTCTGAGCTCCCTCTCCTTTGTTCTGCTCTGCCCAGATAGACTTTGCCCTTCCCCAGTTTCCTCCACAGCCAATGGACCCACACTCCCACTCCCTGTCAGTTGTTCATCCTCCTCCTTGGATTCAGACTCCAACAGGGGCATGACACTAATCATCTTTGTTATTCTCCCCTGAATTCTTTCTAGAAATTCAGTGTCTTTTTCATGTCATGGTGACCAAAACTGGATCCAATATATTGTGTAGTCTTACCAAAGCACTATAAAATGGTACTAATTTTATGTAAACTTGATGCTATCCTTCTGTTGATGCATCTGGTGGTAATGCTGTCTATCTACATTTTTCTATTTTACAAAAAAGTAGGCTGTGGTCTACTTTGTCAAATGCCTTACTGTAATCCAAGTTTAGAAAGCATCAAGTTGTGGGAGGCTTTAGAAACAACTGACATTTTATCCACTGCATAGCACTATGAGATTAGTAATTCTCATGGAGCAAGAAGAAAGCTTGTACTCTTTTCCCAATTGATGAAGGCAAGAGAAATTATATATGTAATGTTGCAGCTGCCTCACCAAGTTACAGGAATAAAGAGCTGGAGTTATTTTGCACATATAGCAACAGGCCGTGACAGCACATTCATAGATAATTATTTATAACTATCTGTAGATACAATCACAGGAGGCCCTTAGGAAAAATGCTGAAGGGACATGATGGCAGATTCTGAATGTTTCTCTAGAATTCCCCAATGTTTGCTTCTGCTGGGGAACTGAGATGGCTGTATAAATCCTGCAATAGGAACCCTAAATTAGTTTGCAGTGGTAGATAAAGACATGAAGCAAGCAATTCCATATAGCTTCTGTATAAGCAGTGAGGAAGGGTTGCCTTATTTCAAGCAGTTATTTAATTTTGGCCAGATTCAAGTATCATTCTAGAAACAGAGATTCAATATGCCATTTCATTCAAACTAATAGGAAAGAGGCTTATGGGATGAGTTTTTTGGAAGAATGATAGTATGATGGCCTCCTCAGCTTCCATACTGAAGGATGGATGTACATTTAAATTAGCCCTTGTAATGTGCGTGAACATAATTGGGTAGCTTCACATAATATTAATATGAAGCTACCCAACAAACATTATGTCAAAAGAGTATCTAATTCTCCCCTGAGAAGTATGCGCTGGTCATTCATACTGGCTACAGAACACCTGTTTCAAATAATTAGAAATAAGGTGTTTAAATTCTTTGTCATAGGAGAAGATATGCTATGTATAGATGCCAGGTGTGGAAATCACCAGCAAGTAAAAAGCAAAGCAGAATGAGGACTGGAACTATTTGGAAACAAAATGAATCTGATCCAGACAGTTCCAAGTAGAATTTAGGACAGGCAGTAATTTCTAATGTTAAGATTAACATAAAGACCTACTGTTAAAAGAGAAAATATAACATGTGGCTTTCAGAAATATGGAATCAGGTATTTGCCTAATGAGATTTAATGCTAATCACATCCTGGAAAAGGAAATTTATCTGAGACTCAGAAAAAAATAAAACAAAATGGAAAATTTAGTTTATGATATTTTTATCGTATTCACAGTTAACATGAATATTGTTCTTGTTAAGTTCTGCGCATGGGCACAAGGAACGGAGACGAGGCAGTGAACAATGAACTTCAACTCTTTATTAATCATTCTGAACCGAGCAAAAACCCTAGGGCAGCAGCAGCCCTTTTATAGGGTAGGCTGCTGACCTATTAGCCAATGAGAAACATGGAAGTGTTAAACCCTTGAACCAATGAGAGTGGTTTGTTAACAGCCAATCAGATTCCCCAGAACGGACCAATCCGATATTGCTATTATCGGCCAATTAGAAGTGCAGGATTAGAACCCTGCTTTTTCTTAAGGTTTGTTAAAACTTTATTTAAGCGCTTTTATTAGTTCATAACACCCCTTCCCCCTGGGTTCCGTGACATAATCCCTAAGATATGTAGGTTGTTTTAACTGTCTATTGGATTTGCGCTGTCCCACCGGTTCCTGTCTGTAGTCCGGTTTCGGCGGAACATTTTTGGACATATCTGGTACAGGCGGTTCTGCATCCTCACTGGACAACTCGGTGCCACTAATGCTGTCATTGTTGTCCTCAGATCTTTGCGGGCTTGCCTCTGCTCTGTTGAGGTATTTCTCTGTGGCGAGGAGAGTCCCCTCCCTGATTCTTCTTCATTTATCGCGCCCGATTGCTGACTTCCTTCGCTTCTGCTTTCCACCATCTCGAATTCAGTTTCTTCGACATCCCCTCCCCCCTCAGTTTGGGAGTCACAGGAGTCACGGAAACTGGGTTGTAGCCTACAGCGAAGCTGATCTATATGACGTTTCCATATTTTTCCGTCGCACGTTTGCACACAGTACGATCTGGGCCCGGTGGTTTGAATTATGGTTGCTTCAACCCATAATGGTTCGCCGTAGAGGTTTTTGGCAAAAACTAAGTCACCTACCTTGAACTCGTGGCATTTTCCGCTAGATCCACAGGGTTTCTCTGGCTCGTAGGATGGGTGAAGCGGGTCGAGGTGGGAACGGAGCTTGCGTCCCATCAACAGTTCAGCTGGGGTCTTGTTGGTGACGCTGTGCGGAGTGATCTGTTGGAGTAGGAGTATTCTGTTTATTTTGTCGTCAATGTCCCCATAGTCCATTTTGTGGAGAGTTTTTTTAACAAATTGTACCGTGCGCTCGGCCCTGCCGTTAGCCGCAGGGTGCACTGGCGAAGTTAGTGCATGGCAGATACCCCGGTCCACTAAGTATTGTTCAAATGCCAGGACGGTGAACTGGGGTCTGTTGTCGGAGACCAGAACATCTGGCAGCCCGTGTGTTGCGAATAGCCTATTCAATTTTCAGATGACGGACTCTGTTGTAGTATTCTTCATTTCGTGGATCTTGAGCCAGTTGGAATAAGCATCCACTGTTAGGAGGAATGTATGTCCTTTAATAGGTCCCGCAAAGTCAACGTGGATGCGGGACCACGGCCCCCGGGGGGTTTCCCATTCTGTTGGAGTTGCTCTAGGTGGGGCACTG
This sequence comes from Hydrophis major, assembly GCA_033807585.1. Lineage (NCBI taxonomy): Eukaryota > Metazoa > Chordata > Lepidosauria > Squamata > Elapidae > Hydrophis > Hydrophis major. The sequence goes on along the minus strand of CM066331.1, from coordinate 184,898,926 downwards.
CTGACTTCTTGGCACTTTAAACAAGTCTTTACCCAGGCTTCTATCTGTTTGTCGATGCCCGGCCACCACGCGTAGCTTCGTGCGAGCGCTTTCATACGCACGATGCCGGGGTGACCGTCATACAATGTTTTCAATACTGCTCGTTGTAACCGCTCTGGGACGACGACTCTATCTCCCCATAGGATGCAGCCTTTTTGCAAAAAAAATTCTGTTTGCCAGTTTCTGAAAGGGGTGAAGTCATCAGGGGTTTGTTCTATTGGCCATCCTCGTTCGACCCAGTTAAGAACTCGTGCCAAGACAGGATCTCATTTTGTTTCGATTGCAATGTCTCTGGCTGTTAGCGGTGGTGAATGTAGTGTTTCAATCTGGATGTCGTAAGGGTTGGAGCTGGGGCGTCGACGGTTTCCAGAAGTGGGGCACAGTTCAATGCATCAGCGTGGGGAATGGCTTTCCCCGGGCGGTGTTGTAATTTATAGTTGTACGTAGCAAAAAACTCTGACCAGCGAGTCATTCTAGGTGGCAATATGCAGGGGGTTGGCTTGTCTCCCGCTATAATCCCCAGCAAAGGTTGTGGTTGGTAACAATAGTAAAAACTCGTCCATACACATATTCATGAAACCGTTTCACAGCAGATACAATAGCAAGAGCCTCTTTGTCGATCTGGCTATAGTTACGTTCAGCCTTTGATAGGGTCCTTGAAAAATAGGCAATAGGGGCCTCACTACCATTTGGTAACACATGACTCAAAATGGTTCCTACTCCAAATGGTGACGCATCACATGTAATTGTTAAAGGCAGAGTCTCGTTATACTGCATTAAAACAGCATCTGAGGTTAGTAAATTTTTCACTTGTCGGAATGCATGCTCCTCGCGGTGTCCCCAGACCCAGGTTGCTTTTTTGTCAAGAAGTCTATGTAGGGGCTCAGCTACGGTTGCTTTCTGGGGCAAGAAGATGTTGTAAAAGTTAATGAGCCCCAGGAAAGCTTGGAGATCAGTCCTATTTCTGGGTCTTGGGGCATTTTTGATTGCCCTTAGTTTGCTATTAGTGGGGTGAATGCCTTGTTTATCAATTAGGTACCCCAGGAACTCTACTTTCTCTGTACACAGTTGACATTTATTTTTTTTAACCTTAGGACCAGAGTCTTTAAATTTCTGGAGAACCATTTTAAGACGCTTTTCTCGTATTTCTCTATTTGAGGCAGCAATTAAAACGTCATCAAAGTATGGCATGACCCCCTTGATCCCTTGCAATAGTCTCTCCATCAGACTTTGAAAAATCCCTGGGGCTATGCTCACTCCGAATTGGAGTTGGTTGCACTTAAAGGCACCTCGGTGCGTAACGATCGTCTGTGCCTCTGCGGTTTTTTATCTACAGGCAGTTGTTGGTACACCTGTGCTAAATTCAATTTAGCGAAGACTTTTCCGCCCCCCAGGGAATGTAGAAGGTGTTGTACCACCGGCACCGGGTAAGCGTTCTGTTGAAGAGCATGATTAAGGGTGGCCCGGTAGTCCCCACAAATCCTTAACGATCCATCTGGTTTGATGGGTGTTACAATTGGGGTTTCCCAATGAGCATGGTCAGTTGGTTCTAAAACACCTTGGGCTATTAATTTATCGAGCTGCTTGTCAATTTTTGGTTTAAGGGCAAAAGGTACCTGACGAGGCTTAAGGCGGATAGGGGCTACTTCAGGGTTAAGGTTAAATGATATCGGGGTCCCCTTGTACTCACCTAGTTTGTCTGCAAAAACGTCCTGGAATTCCTGGACGATGGCCTCCTCCCAGTCGTCACTTCTGGTTTGGTGAATGCCGGCTACCTCGATCCCGAGTGGGGCGAACCATTGAAGGCCTAACAAGCTAGGCCGGTCACGGTCGACGACGGTCAGTGGTAATGATGCAGTACGATTTTTGAATGATACTTGGACTTGGCTGGATCCAATGACCGGAATTCGGTACCCTTGATAATCTTTGAGTATGATTCTTTGGGCTCTGAGGTCTTGATGCCGGATGACAGGGATTAATTGTTTAAGGGTCTCCCAGGAAACCATCAAGAGGGACGATCCTGAATCGACTTCCATCACGCAAGGCTGGTTTTCGATGGCAACCTTCACTCGGATCTTCTTTGCGTCTAGCGATGAGGCGTGACCGATTGTAATGGTTTGGTGTGCCTCTTCTCATCTCGTTGAAATGGCCAGTGTTTTATTTCTGTAGGAGTGGTTGTTCCATTGGTGGTTCAAATGTTCCTGACTCACAGGACGATTCCCTGTGGTCTGGCGGTAGTTGTTTCCCCTCTGAAGTGGGCTGGATCCTTGCTTGCTTCCACAGACCTCCCCAATGTGGCCTCTTTTCCCACAGAAATGGCAGAGCGCATCGAGGAATTTGCAGTCTGATTGTGGGTGGTTTGCCCCACAACCCACGCATTGATGCAGTAGTCTTTGATTCCGCTGATGGCATTGGTCACATTCAGACTGGAGCTGGTGGACCTCCTCCTCATCCCTTTCTGATGGCGATTCGAGGTGCTCGTGGTGGGTCACTGTTGTGTGCCTCTCTAGGCGAGGTGAGGTATCGCTGGCAAGTTGACGGAGCCGTGCGTTGGTGCGGCGCATTCGGGCGGCCAACTTCCTGGTTGCTTCTGCTGCAGTAGCGTCCTTGATGACATCAGCAAGGTCGATGTCCCCTTTGGCCATGATCTTGCTCTGCGTCATGCGGTCTTCTAATTCTAGAATTATTCGGTCTCTCAGAGCTTCTTCGAGGTCTGTAAACCCACAGAGGCCTCCCAGGTTCCGGAGATCCGCGATGAAATCTGCAATGCTCTCTCCTTTCCACTGGTCCATCTGGTAAAATTAATGTCTTCGGACAAGCGTTGGTATGGCGGGTGCATAGTGGGCCCGTAGAAGGGGTGCAAGGACGTCCCATTCCATGGTTTTCACCTCAGCCGGTTTCGCTAGTTCCTTGGCCATCTTAAAGATGGCAGGCCCGCAATGGGTCAGGAACACTGCTCGCTTTTTTCCTGTAGTGGCATCCTTCAAGTTGTTGGTTTCCAGAAACATCTGGAACCGGTCTATGTACGAGTCCCAGTCTTCTTGTGCCGGGTCAAATGGAGCAGGTGGTATGGCGCCGCTGGACATGGTTCCCGTTGTCGATGCGCCTTCAGTCACTTGCTCTGTTTGGTGCTCTGTAGTGTTCAGTCAGCTCTGATGTCTCCGCATCCCATCCTCGTCGCCAGTGTTAAGTTCTGCGCATGGGTGCAAGGAAAGGAGACGAGGCAGTGAACAGTGAACTTCAACTCTTTATTAATCATGCTGAACCGAGCAAAAACCCTAGGGCAGCAGCAGCCCTTTTATAGGACAGGCTGCTGACCTATTAGCCAATGAGAAACATGGAAGTGTTAAACCCTTGAACCAATGAGAGTGGCTCATTAACAACCAATCAGATTCCCCAGAATGGACCAATCTGATATCGCTATTATCGACCAATCAGAAGTGCAGGATAGAACCCTGCTTTTTCTGAAGGTTTGTTAAAACTTTATTTAAGCGCTTTTATTAGTTCATAACAGTTCTTGTTAGTATCTTGATAGAAGCAGAATAGGAATATATTTACAAATATACTCAAAAGCAATAGAGAATATCTACACCAACATTTATCTAAATAAGTAATCACAATATTTATTGCAGTAAGCAAATGTGGATTTTTTTAAAAAAATAAAGGAAGGGGGGAGGAAGAAGAGGGAGGGAATGAACAAAGGAGAGAGAGGGGGGGGGAAGGAAGAAAGAGAGAGGGGGGAGGGAGAGAATTCTCCAACTTACTTAAAATGTCTTAAAATGTTAATCCCCAAGAAAGGCAGTTAGAAAACAGGTGCCAGACATTTTATAGCCAGCTTCAACAACTGAGAAGGTTGAGACTACATCGCACTATATTGGTCAGTTGCTCTATTCTAGTGCTGGAATAATTTCTCTTTTTTTTCCCTAGATGATTGCTCTCTATGGTCCTAAACAGAATTTTTTGTTGTTGATATCACTGATTTTCTACAACTTACAACCCTTTTCCCTCATTCCTTTGTTATGGTCTTGCTTTGAAGCATCACTTCACTTGTTATTTAATGTAGATAGTGCAATTTGCAAATCCTTAACTTGCAAGAGAAGATTAAACAAATTATGGAAGGTGAGGCTATTTTTGGCTAGTAGAGCTCACAAAAATAGTTCCAGAAAATCCAGGTGGGAGGATAATATGTTGTTCAAGTATCACTTGTCAGCTTTCCAAAAGTATCCATTTGGCCATTGATCTATTATTGTTCTTCTTAAAATTGCATAAAGAAAATAGATCAGAACAACTTAATTAAAAATAGGCACAAGCCAGATCAAAACCATAAATGGTAGTGCAACACTAATTGAATTTTCTCATCAATCTAGAGTGCTGCTTTTCTCCCAACTTCCTTAAGCTGATGGCTCCAGAGGGAGCATTTCCCTGATCAAAATTCACATTTAGTTGAATTGGTTTAGGATTACATGCTTTTTTTAAAACAGTCAAGCAATTGAGCAAGGTATATAACGATTACAGAGGACTGTTTGCCATACCAAGAACTATTGAAAAGCTGTTTTTAATGGATTGTCCAAATCTAGTTTAAAGCTGAAAAAATAAGCAAAAGTGGGGTTTTGAGGTTATAGTATTCTCCAGTATGATAAGAAATCAAATGTTTGTTCTTAGTGTATAGTGATTATTTCTAAAGTTGCAGTTACAAATAAATTTCCAATTCCTTTTTTAATACAAACATATTTTCTTTTCCTCCTAGCCTAGTGCTGTGTTAATACCTAAGCAACATCATAAATAGAAAACTTCAGACTTGGCTTACAAATCAAACAAAACATTATTTACAAGATTTCCTCATAATATGTGTTTCCAGACACATGGCATAGAAATTGAAGGTTCAGGAGTCTTCTTATGGAACAATTATACTTGAACTATACATACAGATAATTAGTCTTTTTAGTAGTCTATTAAATCCTAATCAGCTAGGTGAATATTTACAAGATTTATAGGATCAGAAAATGGAGGATGATGTTGTATACTACTGAACAAAGGAAGAAGGGTGTATACAAAATGCCAGCAGGCCTCAATGATGAATGAGCTATGTTTCTCTGTAGTTTTGTAGTTTCAAAGGAACTGATCAGCTATATCAATTTCCTCCAATAGGGAATGTAATAGCACAAGGAAAACTAGCATGGATCCATCCATCTGATAAGGGGTCTAAATGAGGAGCTGGTGGCACAATGGTTTGAATGTAGTATTGCAGGCTAATTCTTTCATTCTTGCAGGCTGGTAAAATGAGGACCCAGATTGTTTAGGGCAGTATACCAACTCTATAAACTGCTTAGAGAGGATTGTAAATGCACAGTGAAGTGGTACATACATCTAAGTGCTATTGCTATAACAGCTATGGGTACGAGAGATGTTTAGCCTAATGAAGAAAAGTCTCAGGGGAGACATGATAGCAGTCTTTCAATACTTGAAGGATTGTCCATAGCAACTAAGGGCAGGATCCAAAGCAATGGTTGGAAAGCCATCAGAAGGAGATTCAAAGTGGAAATTCCTGACCGTAATTATGATTAGTCCGTGGAACAACTTATCTCTCAGAGTTGTGGCTACTCCATCACTGGAGATTTTCAGGAAAAGATTGGACAACCATTTGCCCAGAATGGTAGGACTCCTACTTTGGGCAGGAGGTTGGACCAGCTGCAAATAACATTTTTTTCCCTTTTCCCTGCTTAAAAAATATCTTTATCCATCATCCACTCACAGTGTGATGTTTGGGTAGAAGGCATAATATAACTTGTTCCTAATTAATCTGAAATACACCTCTCCCCCCCCCCCAAAAGAATCTTCAAAATAAAAAGGTGCATGTTTCTACACATTAATTGGCTGATTTCCGATGACAAGAACATCCTTAATATAACTCAGGCACAGCAAGCTTAGTTTCTATTTGCAGAGGAGCCCAATACTGGAACCTCTGAAAAATTAAAGAGAAAGAACTTATTTTAGAGGTTTTCTGGGAAACAAGAAAACACTGATATAAGTTTGTCCTGAGTTACCTTATAATCCTGAAGGGAACATAAAACAAATCCTATCAGCACCTTCTTTGGGACTTTTGTGCTGAGAATGTAGTACAATTGAATTAAAATAGGTGTATATATTATGTGCCTGTCCACCTGTATTTCCTGTTTTGGTTAGATATTATTCCTATGATGACTCTGGTTCTTCAAGGGCTGTTAAGGGTTAAAATACTAATGTTTAATGTCAAGCCTATACTTCTAGAATATCAATATCAGACCATTTTCATTCAGATCTATTACCCCCTTCTTTTCTTAGTTTTAGACATACTGTACAATATATTTGAATATTGAACGGCTCCATCAGATCTCTCTCCCCTCCTCCTTCTAATGGCAACTCAAGGGCAAGGAATGCTTTACAAATGCTTGACATATTTCTTTTTTCTTCTTTCTTTCTCTTTCCTTTCTTTTGCATTTATGCAATCTTTTATAGTTATCATCAGCTGTGCCCATAAAGACTAATCTCCCTCCCTCCCAATCTTCCATTGCCATTGTCAGCATCAGTCAAGTATGCAGAAAGTATGCTTTCTCCCAAAAGTTGCTTAATTTTTTGGTGCAGCATAATCATTGTGGCTTAGAGAGTAAACTATAGCTAGCACAAACCCTGCATAATATTCTCCAGCTTGCTTTCCAGAAGCATTGGACTTTAAATCCCCTAAATCCCCAGGCTGGATGGAGGATTATGGGTGTTAAATCCAACACATCTGGAAGACATTAAATTGAGGAAGGCTGTGCTAGCATCAAAGCAATCATTCTGTGAGGATCCCCTAGGATGTTATTCTGTGCTGTAATGATCGGGATTTGCACCAGAGCACAAACATTCATCCCAGTCGATTTGCATAGTTCTTCCTGATGGATTGTGTCCCTGGTGCAAACCATTGTAATTTTTGTTTTGTTCAGAGGACATTTCAAATATACTCAGAATATTGTGTGTATAAAGACTGGGGAATATTTTCAATGCATTCAGCCAGGCCTGGTTTTATTTAAATCACAGCTCTTTCCCAATGCTCTAAATTCACAATATTTTATAATTGCTATAAAATGACATCAGGTTTTACAAATGCCAATGCACAGAGGAATGCAATGCATAATCATTAACAAATAACCCTGGTGGCAGTAGTTAAAAGTTTTCAAAATGTACATTGTAAAGAGAGAAAAAGAAAAGAAGAAGGGGAAGAAGGAGAAAGAAATCTAGGATTTCCTATGTGAGCAGGGAGTTGGATTAGAAGACCTTCAAAGTCTCTTCCAACTCTATGATTCTGTTATCTTGCTTGAAACACAAGGCCTTCAACCTCTATACAATTCCAATGTGAAGTTGGGTTGCCAAGGCACTGCTGTTTTCAGCTCTTACTCAAGGTTACTCAAAAACTTCTATCAAATGTGATAATCAGTGAAAACCCATAGAATCTAGGAAAAGGAAGATACTAAAAGGAGAAGTCCAAGAATTTCACAAACCATTATGGACAAATTTCATTTTGCCATTAACCAAATAAACTTTATTTAGTGTTGTGCCTGGAATAATTTAAACCAATGATTCTATAGTTTTTTTTTTTAACCATTCTTACTTCTGTTATACAGGTGAAACTCAAAAAATTAGAATATCGTGCAAAAGTTCATTTATTTCAGGAATGCAACTTAAAAGGTGAAACTAATATATGAGATAGACTCATTACATGCGAAGCAAGATAGTTCAAGCTGTGATGTGTCATAATTGAGATGATTATGGCTTACAGCTCATGAAAACCCCAAATCCACAATCTCAGAAAATTAGAATATTGTGAAAAGGTTCAATATTCTAGGTTCAAAGTGTCCCATTCTAATCAGCTAATTAAGCCATAACACCTGCAAAGGGTTCCTGAGCCTTTAAATGGTCTCTCAGTCTAGTTCAGTAGGAATCACAATCATGGGAAAGACTGCTGTCCTGACAGTTGTGCAGAAAACCATCATTGACACCCTCCATAAGGAGGGAAAGCCTCAAAAGGTAATTGCAAATGAAGTTGGATGTTCCCAAAGTACTGTATCAAAGCACAATAATAGAAAGTTATGTGGAAGGGAAAAGTGTGGAAGAAAAAGGTGCACAAGCAGCAGGGATGACTGCAGCTTGGAGAGGATTGTCAGGAAAAGGCCATTCAAAAGTGTTGGGGACTTTCACAAGGAGTGGACTGAGGCTGGAGTCAGTGCATCAAGAGCCACCACACACAGATGGATCCTGGACATGGGCTTCAAATGTCATATTCCTCTTGTCAAGCTGCTCCTGAACAACAAACAACGTCAGAAGCGTCTTACCTGGGCTAAAGAAAAACAGAACTGGTTTGTTGCTCAGTGGTCCAAAGTCCTCTTTTCTGATGAGAGCAACTTTTGCATCTCATTTGGAAACCAAGGACTCAGAGTCTGGAGGAAGAATGGAAAGGCACACACTGCAAGATGCTTGAAGTCCAGTGTGAAGTTTCCACAGTCTGTGTTAATTTGGGCAGATATGTCATCTACTGATGTTGGTCCACTGTGCTTCATTAAGTCCAGGGTCAATGCAGCCGTCTACCAGGAGATTTTTGAGCACTTCATGCTTCCTTCCACAGATGAGCTTTATGGGGATGCTGACTTCATTTTCCAGCAGGATTTGGCACCTGCCCACACTGCCAAAAGCACAAAAACCTGGTTCAATGACCGTGGGATTACTGTGCTTGATTGGCCAGCAAACTTGCCTGACCTGAACCCCATAGAGAATCTATGGGGCATTGCCAAGAGAAAGATGAGAGGCATGAGACCGAACAATGCAGAAGAGCTGAAGGCCGCTATTGAAGTATCTTGGTCTTACATAACACCTCAGCAGTGCCACAGGTTGATAGCTTCCATGCCACCCGCATTGAGGCAGTCATTGCTGCAAAAGGGGCCCAAACCAAGTACGCTTATACTTTTCAGAGGTGCGATATTGTTCTATGTACAATCCTTGTTTTATTGATTGCATGTAATATTCTAATGTTCTGAGATTGTGGATTTGGGGTTTTCATGAGCTGTAAGCCATAATCGTTACAATTATGACAAATCACGGCTTGAACTATCTTGCTTCACATGTAATGAGTTTATCTCATATATTAGTTTCACCTTTTAAGTTGCATTCCTGAAATAAATGAACTTTTGCACAATATTCTAATTTTTCAAGTTTCACCTGTGAATGATCAAGGAAACTCTGCACTATTCCCTTTGGCACACTTAAACAGTCTTCTTGGCACACAGATGCTTTTTCAAAAGACAACTGGACTTTCTTGCTTTTTTCTTGAAGATGTTTTGCTTCTCATCCAAGAAGCTTCTTTAGTTCTGACTGAAGGGTGAAGGATGGAAGGATTTATATTCAGAACTGAATAAGCTTCTTGGATGAGAAACGAAACATCTTCAAGAAAAAACAAAGAAATCCAGTTGCCTTTTGAAAATGCACCTTTGGGACAACCATGAACTGGATGACTTAGAATTTCCATAGACATCTTCCTGGCCCAATTGCTGAAATCAAGAGAAAGGATAAAAGAAAGAAAAAGAAGAAAAGAAAGACAAAGGAATAAACATTTGCTTTCAGTCATTGTACATTCTCTAACACAATTTCCAGGAATGATTGGAACATATATTCATTATCAACTATAAAAGTTTGGGCGATTTTAGCAAATCAATTCATTCTAGCAAATTATCCTAAGAGAAATAATAACAAAGGAAAGTGATGCATGTTGGATCAGGTTTAGTGGGAACAGAAAGGCACACTTCAGATGGTGAAGATATCAGCCTCGAAATCAGGAGATCATGAATTCTTATCCCATTTTAGGCACAAAGCCAGCTGAGTGACCTTGGCCATTGACTCTTTCTCAGGAACAAGGTATTGTATACATTCTAGCTAGTTATATTAGCTGCATAAATAAGAACGAGTGCCTGGGAGTTATTCTCCTCTTCCTTTTCAAACTCTTTTTCTTTTGTCTTTTAAATGGTAAACCTGACAGCAGGATGAGGGAAGGATTTAAGACAAAATAATGAATACCATATTACAGAATTCTGATAAGCATGGTAACTAAAATTGCTTTTCAATCTGCAAAGGATATCTGATATTCAGAAATCATGCAAGCATTTTTTTTAAAAAAAAAATAGCATATATGTTAATGCACTTCCTATGTGCTTATTTAAAAATTCTTAAACTACTCTTTTCAATTTTTTCCAAAGAGTTTCATGAAGCCCAGAGTTTTATCTGATTCAACAATTTAAAAACTACAAAATTTAAATAGCCTTGTTTGAAGACAGGGATTCAATTCCTTATGCTTGATTTAATTATATAACAATAAACCCAATTTATCTTTTACAGCTAGATAATGTCCATCATCTATTTTCAAGGCTAACTGATACAAGAGTAATAATAAAAAAGACAACTTACATCTGCAGTTCCCACCAATGTTGAAATGTTTGTCCTTCACCAAAATTGATCCCAACTTTTCTGTTGCTAAGCAATGCAGTTGCTAAGTGAATCATGTCCCATTTTGTAACCATTTTATAACAGAGTAGGATCTTGCTTTCTAATCTACCAGAAAGGTCTTTGCCACTAAAAAATTTAGGAATAAAAAGAATATGGTTAAAAGATTCTAAACCACTTTTTATTACTACAAAATCTTATACCTTTGAATGGTCAAACAGCACATAAAAATGCAAACAGCACATAAAAATGCTTAAATACATTTGCATCACTTATAATGAATGAGTCAAAAACCCAAAAGAAAATTTCATTATGTTGATGTATGAAATAAGTACTACTTGTCTGTACTTTGCATCTTAGTATCTCTGCAGCATTTTGGTGGTTAAAACTGGAGAAGGCATGGATATCCGGTCACAATTAAACAAAACACTTGATTGTCTCCATTTATCTCTATATACAATTGTTCCATTCAATCAGGGCTACTTTTAAGTTTCAATTAGGAAACAACCTTCCAAATGGTTGACTGACCCTGCTCTTCTACTATTTGTCTTTGGATGGTCGCTCTCTTTTTCCTCCTTCCCTTATTTTTCTCTACAAAATTTAATAGGTTGTTTTAAAAAGTTTTATAGTTACATTGTCATTAGATTGCAGTAGTATAGCGATTTTAATGGTTTGCTTTGACAATTTCCACAGCTTTACAGAAAGCTTTTCCACTCCTGCCATTTGGCTGAGATTTCCCCTTTACAGTCTCAGTTTCTCTACTAACAATGCCTAAAGGTCAGAGAGATGTGCACCAATCAATTGGACCAAACGGTCATGGGGGAATATCGCTCACAAACAAAGAGACGGACAGACAGAAAGAAAGATGCATGTATGTATGTATATGTGTTGTGACTGAAAGGATCGATCCTGCTGTGAGTTTTGACTCTGATGACTCTGAAGATGAAAGGGTGGAGCCTGCTGTGAATGTGGAGTCTGAATTATCAGACGACACAGATGTGAGCCAGGGGGATGAGAGATTGTCAGACAGACAGTCCTCGCCAGAACCTTCGACTTCATTCATGCCAGCAACTGATCCACAAAAAGAGTCAGTTGAGGCTAGAACCAGGAGAAGAATGAAATGTCAAGCCAGACATTGATTAGAGAGACTGACATGCCCATCCAGGTGATTTAAGGAGGATTGCTGATTCTCAAACTTTGCTTGGAAGCAAAGTGTTTGATGTGTCGAAAGGATACGTGTGGAGCGGCCTTTATAATTTATGGACATTCTGAATTACCAGACAGATTCCGGGAAGTCTGCCAAGGACTGGAATATAATACTGTTAACCCTTTTTTAGTCTGGCTCTGTTTTGTTTGAATATTTTGAACTATGGAACTCCTTGTTCTCACTTGTGGATATAGGTGAGACATAACATTTGTATATGTACACATACATAGATACATACATAGATACATATGCAGGTCTTGGCATGTTCGGGTCTTTTCCTGTGTAAGATTGAGAGTACCTTGGTGACATTTTGATGAGGTCCCACTTGCCATCTTCAGGCTGGTGCTTTTGGCTTCATGCTTGTGCAAGTAAAGCGTAATCAGAGCTGCCATCTCTCTATAAATACTGGTAGGGAGTTATGATGTGCTGGCTCTGTTGTAAGTGGGCTGGTTGGCTGTGTTGTTATTTCTTGACTGGTTAATGGTTGATGTTTGCAGATTGGTTGGCTTTTTCGTAAGAACACGTGTGGCTGAGGTATTGGCTGTGTGTCTATCAGCCTCCTGTGTTGTAATAACCTGGGTAAAATGGGCTGTGTGATGACCTTCTGAGTTCTATTGTTGTGACATCCTGGGTCTTGTGCTGTAATCTCCTGGGTCATTGACTGTGTTGTAACATCCTGAGGTTTTGTGGTGTAACCTCCTGAGTTCCATGATGTGATATACTGAGCAATCACGCTTTACTTGCACAAGCACGAAGCCGAAAGCACCAGCCTAAAGATGGCAAATGACCTCATTGAAACATCGCCAAGATACTCTCAATCTTACATGGAAAAAGACTCGAACATGCCAAGACCTGCATACCTGTACCCATGAAAATCTATGAAAACAAACACATACATACATACATACATACATACATACATACAATGAAAGCTAATATGAATTATATAGGGGAAGTTACATCACATGTATCATGAAATTATTGCAAAAATAACACCTATGAAACATTATATTCTACACTGATTGCTCAAGAATTGATACAAATCTCATTATTTGTGTTATGGCTTCATGTTGCATTGGACATCATTGTGCCTTGCACCCAACATCTATGAATAAGGAATAAATTATTTTCAGTAAATAAATGAGAGAAGAAAATTAAGTAAGAAAACCCTTAGAATAATTTTAAAAGTGATGTCTTTAAACAAAATGAACAAAAGGAGATGTGTTCAGCAAAGGGAAAGGATGGATTTTGAAATGAGAGAGGTGAAAAGTTGGATAAATTTATTACAGGAGACCCTGTGAGAAAGAAAATTAGGATAATAAAAAATAAAATGGGTGGAGGGATGTTGCAGGAATACAAGACAGAATAGAAATTACCGGGGGGAAATGCATCTTGGGCAATGATGAGATGTGACTGCAATAACAGCAAAATTGCAGCCATGAATTTGTGTTAAAGGCTAGATTGAAGTACAAGATCACTCTGGTTTGGGGATAGGGTTGTCAGACTCAGAAACCAAGAACTTTAATTTCTTCCCCTCAAGGTATTACCTGAACAACCATCAAAAGATGCTGCTTTTGTGTCTCCATCCTCATTTGGGGCATGCATTTCCAACATGATAAACTTCCAAATTATTCATCAGAAGCAGAGCTCCATGCAGTGTTTTAGTTTAAAAATATGGTAAGTTAATCATCTCTGTCTTGCCTCACTATGTTTGATGTTGGGTTTTACATTCTTTAAGATACTTGGTTTGAGTACACAGGCAATTAGCTATTTAAATGGTTATGTTCCAATCCATGAATGCAACCTGTCCAGGCTAGAAGCTATTACTGAAATTTCTCCCAGGTCTTCTCTAATTAGCCTCTTCTGTCTAACTTACTGTGTTTTCCTTGACCCTCATATTTGCTTTTGTCTATTATTTATTTTGGAAATGTACAGACTTTACAGATTATACAGATTAACAGAGTCGGGAAGCACCTTCTAGGTCATCTAGTCCAACCCCCTGCCAAAGCAGACCCTACACCATTTTTGACAGATGGCAGGCCAATCTCTTCTTGAAAGCTTCCAGTGATGAAGCTCCCACAACTTCTGAAGGCAAGATGTTCCATTGGTTGATTGTTCTCACTGTTAGAAAATTTCTCCTCATTTCTGTCTCTCCTTGTTCAGTTACCATCCATTATTCCTTGTCTGGCCTTCAGGTGCTTTGGAAAATAGCTTGACCCTATAGCTTGATGATAATAGCTTGATGTATGAGGACCCTATGACAACTCTGGGCAGCATACCATAGAAACCATTGTACAATAAGTTAAAATAAAAAAAAATTCTAATGAAAAACATTAGAATTTAATTTCATTTAATACAAAATGGAACCTGCCACCCACTCTCACCCAAGGCCTGAAGAAAGAGGAAGGTTTTCAAGGCAATTCTGAACACTGCAAGAGTCAGGACTAGGCATATCTTGCATACGAGGGATGGTGTTTCAGAAGACAGATACTATAATAAAGAAGGCATACTTCCCAGATCCCATCAGGTGACACTGTTTAATGGATGGGACCTGGAACATCTAGTTCTTCACAAATGTACAGGCAATACAGAAGACACAGAAGACAGGTGGTTCTTTAGATAAACAGATCCTTTACCATAAATGGCTTTATAAGTAATAACCAGTTCCCTGAAAGTACCCATAAACCTACTGATAACCAATGCAATTCAAGGAGCAAAGGTTATCTAAGCCTGAAGAGATATGCCCATAATTGTCTTGTCACATTCTGCACCAGCTGCAGTTTCCAAGGGCAGCCCCATGTAGACCATACTGCAGTAGTGTCTCGGTGAGGAGATGAAAGATAAGTGATTGTCTAATGGATCACCCAATCCAGGTCAGAGTACAACAACTGGATTTGTATGAATCTTAGCCACGATTGCCACCAGTTCCCCAAGCATGAACTATGAATCACCAAATTGTGCACTGATGGATATCTGCAGTAGAACCCTTGCTTGGTACACTGCAAGCAAAAAGTAATGGCAGGTTTGAGAAAACCCTGATAAGTGAAACTAATGCTTTTCCTCATGCAGATGTGAGCAGGACCATGGGATAAAGCAAGTGGTTCCTAACAATACTTCCTTGTAGCAGGAGATTGATAGACTGAATGAATGGAAAACTGGCTTCTCTATTATGTTATAGGCAATCTTGTTCCACCTATTAGAAAACATTTCTCAGAAAATACAAGCAGATTTTATTTTAACTTTCAGCATATCTTGAATTCCTTATGAGTACTCTGTCTTTGTGTTGTTTGCAAGAGGCATCATCAGAAATCTACAATTTTCACTTATACAAATAAAAGAACACAGTATTCAAAAATTGTGGTAACAGTTTAGACCAGGTTAGACTATATATAGTTAGAATCTCATCTACCATCATCAGACTTCTGTATTGTTTTCGTCTGGTGAAATTATTCTTAGCATGAAATAGGACCCAGAAGATTATATGCAAATTATGAGTTAAATACATTTATTTGCAACCATAAGTTTCAGCCAATTTCATATAAAATTACAACAATTCGTATCAGTTCAATTCATTTCCCCAAAAATTAAAACTGTCAACATCTGCCTTTGTATCTTCCTTGTGGTTATTTTAGAAACAGTGCAACATGTTTGTTATATGTTCATCTAAATCAGTCAGCAGGAAATCAAGGGGGGGTTTCTTCTATTCTGGACTGATTCAGGTAAGTTAACAAAGACATAATAAATCTAGCTCTGGGTTCCTGAAATAATTTGCAATATAATGTAACAGATAAAATCTTCTACCTAGGAATTATCACATTGCATAAATGCTGTGTAATTGGCAATCCTTTATATCTTCCATTCAGATAAGCTGTTGGCATTATCTGAAAATGACGTTTTGTGAAAGCTTGTTTCAGGGAGTGGGATGTGAAAGGCTATAAATAAGATGATATTCTTTTTCCATTTTTAGTGATCAATACCACTTGGCCAATTTTAATTTGTATACATGTGCTCTATTTTACCTAAAATCTTTAAAAAGTAAATGATTCCTTAATAATTCATGTCATTCAACAGTTCTAGGTCTAATGAAAATTGTAAGAATATTTTTAGATACAAATTCACCCACTCGGCATTATTAAATTGTTTGTGGAGGTATGGTTTTGAAAATAAATATCAGACTGATAGTAGCCTCCTGTAACGTAAAATATAAAACTACTGCTTTCTGCACCCTTATATAAATTGATGGAAATCCTACTTGTAATCTCAACATTGGAGTAAAGCTACAACTGACCTCACAAATTTTCTCTGGACACCTTCTAATTCTTCCAGTTTACTTAAATCTCAAATTGGGGCCCCACACGTCTTCATATCAATTGTGAGATTGTTTTCCTCCTCCCAGAAGGTCTTGTGAGCAAGTTGTACTAACTGGCCTCCTTATAAATAAAAAAGGGAGTAAAAGATTGTCATGGTGTAGTTCCATGATAATGTTTTAGTAAAATGGGTGCTCAAATACTTGAATGATTTCACTTCATTTCGAGTTCATCTATGATGCTTTGGCCCTTTGCCAAATACTATTATCTTGGTTTTGAAATAATGTATTTGTAGTTATTATTTCCTAGAATAAATGCCAAATTCAGTCACGATTCCTGTCCTTGCAAATAATGTTGTTGACATAAGTACTGTATCATTGGTATGCAGTAATAAAGAGATCTTCCATCTTCCAACCGATGGAGCATAAAGAGAAGGATCATAGAGCTCTTTTACAATGTTGTTTATACAGAAGTTAAAGAGGAAAGGAACCAGGCAAATTGTTTATTCAGATAACTTCAAGCTTATTTCAACCTATCAACCAGTTCATCTTATGACAAACACAAAATAAGCTGTGTTATAAACTGATTTGTCATATGGTAATATTATCAAGGTGAAGACAATCATGTTTAAAATTTATTCCCCTGTGGAATCAAAATAAACCAAGTTGTTTTCACAATGTTATATTCAGCCCAAGGTTCACTCATATCTCACCTGGAGCCCATGCAGTAACCTGAATTGCTCTGGAAATGGCCAGGTTCTAGAATTCAAATCAAAACCTGTATGTTTTTTTCTGTTTTTTATTTTAGCTTTGAATCTAATTCTAGAACTTCTGAATGTTTCTGCCTCATGGAAGATGTAGAAATCAGTCAATCTTAATACAACATAACACAAAAACATGTTCTCAAAAACTTACTAACTACCCAAGAAACTCTTTCCTTTGGTGATCCAGTTCACTCTTGCCCAAGTTAATGTCTTCCAGATTATCTGCACAATAATTCCAGTTTAATAGGAAATTGTAGAAGCTAATATTCAATAATCCGAGGGCTGCTTAACTGTGGAAGACAGATCTTGTTACAGATAGTTCTCACTTAATAGCCACAGCTGGAGCTGGCAACCCCATTGCAAAGCAATGCAATTGTTAAGTGAAACATTGTATGACCATGTCTAGATTACAACATCAGTTCCACTGTAAGCATTAAGTGAATCACCATCAGTCATTTATTATGCATCATGTAAGTAAGACTTGTGACTTCCTGCCAGTTTTCACATGATTTGAAAGCCAGCTGTAAAATTACAGATACCGATCATGACAGCAAGACACTGTAACTGCCATAAATATGTGCTAGTTGTGTAATACCTAAATCGCAACTGCCATAAGTTCAAGAACTAGTTGTAAATACATTTTCAGTGCCATCATAATTTTGAAGAGTTGGACACAGCAGTTTCTAAATGTCTGTATTTGAGTAAAAAAACGCTTATGCTGAAAATATTGCAGTTTTTTAGCTCAGAATCTTTCTTATTCCACTTTAAGACATGTAGAAATATATCTTTCCACATAAAGCAGAGAGAGAAAAAACACCAAAGTAGCCCATGAAAACACAATTCATGAGCTTCAGGGACAAGATTACAATAACCAATCTGACATTAATTAGCACTGGCTGGAAATAAGATGATTATCTTATCTATGAAGTCCTTTTTAATCAATCAGACAGGAATGATTATGGATCCAGCAATGACATCACAAATGTATCAGATTTAAAGGTGTAAGACTGTCATTCTGAGAGTGTTGGCTTCTCTGTATGTATGTGTGCATACATGACAGAGAGAGAAAGAGAATTTAATTGAACCATTTTTTTGTTTATGCCAAGAAAATTCCATGCCTAGCAATTCACACTGGGACAGTTCTGGGACAGTTAACTCTGAAGCTGAATTTATAGTTTTTATGTCACCTTCAACTAAACCCCGTTAATAATAATGGCTTTACAACCATTATTGCTTTATAACCTCCTGACTGTAAATTTTTCCATTATACTTTATTTACTCAAGGATAAAAATGTGTGCCTTGATGGTTTGTTATTTAAAAATAAAGGATTGCATGCACTTAAAAAATAAGGTGATTGGTAGATTAGATAAAGGATATGGAAACCATTCCCAGTTATAGGTCTCTGGGTCCACTGTGAACATGTACAGTAAATGGAACTGCAAGATATGATAGTTAGCCTTTTACTCTCAAACAGACTTCTCAGAACACAGAAAGCTCTTAATAAGGAAAAGTAATGGAAGAAATAATAGCTATAACATTCCGGTGGGGAAGTGCTTTCTTAAATTGAACATTAAGCAATACCCAGGAATTCAGATGATCTGAGTGAATTTCAGATTTCAGCTGAAATCTTTACTGTTAGGTACATCTTTTTCAAAGACAACTCATTTCACTTGGAACAAGTTAATTGATTCAAATGTTGAGTTGTGGGTGCTCTTCTTTTATATAAATTCTAATTAATGCATAAATAATTCATTCTGGATCCCTCTGAGATGTCTTATAACTACAGATTTCTTCATCCACAGTTAGCATTTCAGTGTTGCAGTCTAACATCCTTCAATAAAAATGTGGATATGGCTTGTGAATTATTCATACAATATATACTCACAGGTAAGCTGAGAATTTTTGGTGCAAAAATACACTCCCAAAATTGGGTTTGACTTATCTGCAGATGGATCTATTCATGAATGTGTATAATGGTGTTGCTTAGCTATCAGGAATATAATAGGAACCTTGTAAAACAATTTCTGCCACTCTAATCATTTTTAGAGGGCAACATTGGCATCATATGGAAATCTGTGAAGAATGTCAAAAAAAAAAAAATCAAGATGGCTGCTTTTTTATCATGTTCTGGCTGCCAACTGTAGCCCTACCTGCAGACACTTCTGTACAAAATCATCCTTCTTTCTAGATCAGTGTTGTCCTTTGGTTCTACAGTGGTAGTGGCCATTATTTTTTATTCACAGTTTAGCTCTATATTTTTATTTGTAAACTTGACAATGAATTTATATTATAAGAACATACCTGTCAGAACTATATCATCTCAGGTAAGCCATGCTATTTAAATTTCTCCCATATGTTTAAAAAAAAGCTTACAGAAAGAAAGGGCAAAAATGCCCTTGTATAAAGTAGAATATCAGAAATAGGGCTATGCTTAAACTTTTCTTTCAAACTATAGTTGTCTTCCTGAAGAAATGTAACACACAAGGTTTGTAAGCATGAACATTTATTGACCAAATATCTATATCTTAAAGAGAAATATATTTAAATTTCTAATCGGGGGGGGGGGAGAGGGAGGAGAGGAGACAAACACTTGTGATCTACTATGAAGTATTGCTTCTTCATTGTGTGTGGATTTTAATCACAATGCAACAACCATGTCAGTCTGTTTCCATTGGCATCACTTTTGCAGATATTCACTCAAATATCCGTTCCATTTTAATGTGTTTTAATTGTATTTAGGTATTAATCTTTTATGCAGCTCATCTTCCCTACAAGGGCAACTTACAAGTTATAAAATAAGTAAAAATAGTTAAAATATTTTTTTAAAAAAAATAGAAGGACATATATCAACATCTTATTAAGATTAATATGAATGTTCATACTAATGAATGAACATTAATAATATGGATATTTGGATTTAAATACATATTTCAACATTTATTCTCAAAACATATATTCCTACATGAACCAAATATCCATTTATGCATTCGTGATCTGTTGTTTTGAGTGAAGAGTTGTAACATAACATTTTGACAACTGCAAATCCTAGATCTTACTTTGTGAAAAGTTGCAAAGCACAGATTAGTGAAGCAACCGTAGATTTATAGCTTCTTGTCTCAACGACAGCAATATCTTCTTACATTTCAAAAAGATCAGTCTTTTATATTGTATTTTATCATCAGAACAATTCTATGAGATAAGTTTGTCTGAAGGATGGTTTGCTCAGTGTAAAAAATTTTCATGACTGAATGGGAATTTGAATTTGAATTCCCATTAAATTCCTACTCTATAACTTCACAGAGCTTTTTATTATTGTTATTACTTCTCTACATGGAAATATTGAATAAACCATTCTTCACACTAACAATTTCTATATCAAATTATTCCAGTTACCATACTACAAATATTTTGAAGTACAAACACTAGTATTACAAGCTATCATGGCCAATATTTATATTATGTACAGTATATACTTAAGTAAGAGACAGTTTAGTGTAGTGATTAAGGCATCAGGCTAGAAATCAGGAGAAACTCATCCTGCTCCAGTTGGATGACATTGAGCCAGTCATTTTCTGTCAGCCCTAGAAAGGAGGAAATGGCAAATCACTTCTAAATAACTTTGACAAGAAAACTACAGGGACTTGTCCATACAATCTCTGAGAAATGAACATGATTGAATGGAAGAAAAAAAATTCTGTGATTCTAATGTAGATAGAAGAAATGTTCTTCATTGAATTATGGTGCTGCTTAATTTAAAGAATTAGGGAGGAGAGAGGAGGGAGGGAGGAGGAGGAGGAAGAGAAGAAGAAGAAGAAGAAGAAGAAGAAGAAGAAGAAGAAGAAGAAGAAGAAGAAGAAGAAGAAGAAGAAGAAGAAGAAGAAGAAGAAGAAGAAGAAGAAGAAGACTACTTTTTTAAAAGGCTTTTACAGTACCCATATTCAACACAAACTTTGATGTCCTTCAGCATAAATTTTGTTGGGCCTTTCTGAGTTTCTAAACATGCTGTTTGCTGAAAACTTCACCTCCAGGTTCTAAAACAGTAGACAGGAGTTAGCTAAATGAAAAGTGATATGAGGCCACAGTCAGAATAAAGCTAATATTATTTTTCTTCACAAAGTATCCCATTTAAGCATGTTTCATAAGACAATGTGAAAGACAACATGGCCCTGGGGGACCGAGTCAACAGTCCACAATATTTATTGTTTGGCTTATAGTTTTAAAGGGCCTTTTAAAAGATTGTCCTGTTGCACATAAAATCAGGATTGCAATTTCAGATATTGATGAGGAGAGGAACATTTTTAAAAACAAATGTACGGGCTTAACTGATGGATACTTTCTGCATTATAGTGAAAAAAAGAGTGAACATTTAATTATAATTATATTTAACTTATTCTAATATTGATAATAACTATACAGATTATCCGCATGCATCAGATAACTTTATATTGGTATGTTTATTGTTCATCTCCAGGAGTGACCAACACATATAGATACTGAATAGTTTATAGAATGGGAAAAGAATGGCATGGCATGGCATAGAATAGGTGATTAGAATTTGTCTCTGAATCAGACTTCAGTGCACATGCATAACAACATAATAATGATAATAATAATAATATCAATAAGAGGGGGAGTAAGAAGTATAATAAGAAGGATAAATAATAAGGCTACAACCATACTAATTCAATAAATACACATACAAATTAAACAGCACTGTGAAAATTAGGTGTTCAGCAGAGGGATGGCCTGAGGGGGAAAACTGTTCTTGTCTGTAGTTGTTTTGGCTTGCAATGTCCTGTAGCGTCATCCTGAGGAGAGAAGTTGAAACAGTTTATGTCCAGGATGTGAGATGTGTGCAGATACCTACTCAGCTCTCTCTCTTACCCAAGCAATATACAGTCTTTTATGGAAGGCAAGTTGATTGTAATTATTCTTTCTGCAATCTAACTATCTGTTGGAGTCTTTACTTATCCTATTTGGTTGCTGTACCAAACCAAACAGTTATGGAAGTACGTATGACTGACTGAATAATTCCTCTATAAAACTGTATCGACAGTTCCTGGGGCAGTCTGAACATCCTGAGCTGACACATAAAGAACATTCTTTGTTTTCCTTTTCAATGATGGCTCTAATGTTGCATGTCCATTTTAAGTCCATGGAGATCTGCAGTTGTCTACACTTTGTTGAAGTCAGTCTTCCAATATCCTTGAAAATAGTTAAATCTGGCTGGGATGTTGGATCTGAGGCCAGTAACATCTAGACAATTCCCAAATCTTGCCAATTCAAATGTGGAATCAGTTGCTGAAAAGATAAGCTAAATTGAAACATTGATTAAAGTCTTGGTTTCTCAAACCACAATCTGTTAAATCTGCCTTACATGGCTTAGTTTGTATAATACAGAACATATCATAAACCAGGAATAGATTTTCAGCTAGAATTGTGTTTAGCACCTACTGGGTGGATTCACAATAGTTGTGACCACCACAACAGACATAGCAAGTCACAAACTGTCCATTTGCCAGTGTAATGTTGCAATCCTGAAAATGTTGCAGCAAATAAATGCATTAATAAATAGAAACTCAGACTAGTGCTTACCATTGCAAGTTGCTAACTTTGTATTAATTTTGAGTAAGTAATCTTTTTAAAGCACAAGTCCCAAACCTCAAAGGAGATTTCTGTTGGTACATTGGCAGTTAAAGGCTCAACACTGCCTGTCTGCCATTCTGTAAACTATGGCTTTTAAATCACATTAGCTATGTTTATATAGCAGATTAAGCTAAATCCAAACAAACTGCAACATACTTTGGTAAATCTAGGTAAACCTAGATAGGAATATTTTAAAGAAATAACACTAACAGTTATGAATGTAATTATTTCAGTCTTCCAAATTGTTTCCTCTCTTCAAAGATCTGCTAGGAAACCTGCTGCTTTTTAATCCACCCTAGAAATTCATCCTTAGATAATCTTCACAGAAAGAGTAAGAAGATAACATATTACAGAGGCACCATTTTGTTCCAATTAACTGATTTCACCAATCTTGATTTCAGCAAAACATTTGATGCAATGCCCCATGACATGTTGATTAACAAGGTAGTTAAATATAGGATGGACAGCATGACATGTAACTGTCAGACCTAATGATGTAAAACAATCAGCCAAAGTTCAGTCCTTTATTTGCTTATCTGTATAAATAAAAATCTTGCCAGACTGAACCTCTATCGCCCTAACCTGAGGGATATACCCTGGGAGACTCTAGGTTATAGCTATCCTAAATCAGGTTTTTTCCCCATGGTCCAGCTCCAGTCTGTGCTGTCTCTTGTTTCACCACCACCCCTTCCTTGGTATGCACTCCCTCCTTCCTGGGAACCTGCTGCATTATTGTAGTTCATCACAATACTTGTCATGTAGTTCATGATGTAATGGGAAAAAATTATCAAGTGGCTAACACAAGGATCAGTCTGATTCTCTAGCCTTCAATATCCCTGGATGTAGAGCAGAGGTGTCAAAACCAGGCAGGGGCATGGCCAGCGCATGACGCATCCATCCCACAGGCAGCGAGTTTGACATCCCTGATGTAGAGGAAAGAAAGGTAGAGGAAGGAAATATCAGATATGCAGTTGACTCAAAACTGCTTGAGTTAAGCAATATCCTAAAATATGGAAAATCATCTTGATAGGCTACTAGTAACAGAATGAAAACATCAAAGGTAAGCACAGAGATTTTCAATTACAAAAAACAAATCAAATGCTTATTAATGACACTATGGAAATAGATATTGCAGGGGAGAAGGCGGAGCTTCGTCGCCGCGATACAGCTGCGATCTTGGGGCTCCGAGATCACAGCTGATATCTTCGCCCCTGGTCGGTCCCAATGGACCTAAACCGTCTCGTAGTGACAGTGACAGTGACAGTAAGGGGCGCGTTCTGTAGATTCTGGGGACATCGCAAGTCCCTGGTCGATCCAGAAGAAGCCCTTTTGCCAACGGCGGAGAGGCAGCCATTCGGCTGCTGAAGCTGGGACAGCTCCGGAAGAACGGGACAGAAAGAAGTGTATCGGCTGGTGAGGATCTTTTTTTTTTTTGCTTGGGACTCAAGAACACTCTAATATTAGAAGAAATCTGTAAAATTATTGACAGAATTTGATTTAGCAGCAGTTTTTTTTCGTAATGTCAAAGTGAGGCTTGGCTTTTTACTTTTACTTTTTTTTTCTTTACTGAACTTTTATTGCGATCTAGTTAACCAGACTGGCTTTTTTCTTTTATATTTTTATATTTACTTGCTTTCTCTTTGCCCTTCTGATTGTTTATATTTTTTTAAAAATAGAGGCCCCCTTTAATATCTTTTTTTAAAAAACATAAATATACATACATACTTTTTTTCTCTTTTTATGCTTTTTTCTGGGGGGAAGAAGGGGGAGTGGATTGAAGAAACTTTGTAACACTGCCAACTAGAGGCTTGAAAATATTCTGTTTGAAGTTGAAAAACTTTTGTTTGAAAAACTTTTCTCAAGGCTACTGGAAATG
Source organism: Hydrophis major (assembly GCA_033807585.1). Classification (NCBI taxonomy): domain Eukaryota; kingdom Metazoa; phylum Chordata; class Lepidosauria; order Squamata; family Elapidae; genus Hydrophis; species Hydrophis major. Next base: position 184,874,584 of record CM066331.1, on the reverse strand, counting down.
ATAAGATAGAGGGAAGAGTACTGGAGGATGTTTATACAGGTGCTCTTTGGAACTTCTATTATTAAATGAATATTTGAAGTTTGGCTTTGAAACTTGTGGAGAAGTCAAATAAGAGCCTTGGATAAATAAAAGGCTGTGTGTGTGTGTGTGTTTTTTTTTTAACTCCTTATTAATTGTTTCATTCCTCCCCTCCAACCCCACATTATTTTGTAATATTGATATATTTATTTTTTATTATATCTCATTTTTTATTTATTTTTTTTCAAAGGGGAAGCCTCAGAATATCTTTTTTTTGCTTTTTTTTCTCTTTTTTATAGGGATGTCTGCCTTTTGATTTCTATTTTTGACCTATTTTTATGGCTTTTTTCATTTTCTGAGGTTTTTCAATTGGATTAAGGTGGGAAGAATTTGAAGAAATATCCTTTTCTTTTCTTTTTTTTCCTTTTTCTTTGCTTATTATTTTTTGATATTATTGGGCTTTATTTTGCTTTTTTTTTTTCTCTTCATCTTTTAATTTTTACTTTTGAATTATATTTGCGTATTTTACAATTGGATTAAGGTCTTGAAGAACCTGAAGAATCTTTTTCTTTTTAATTTTGGGCTTTTTACTTATTACTGGTTTTGTTTTTTTGTTTTTTGTGGTGTTTTCCTTTTTTTTAAATTGGATTATAATTGGCTACCTCACTAATTGGATTAAAAGACCCAGAAGACCCAGAGTTATCGAAATGAGTAAGAAAATTTTACCTTCGGGCATCTCAACTTCTGTTCCTGTTTCCCTGTCATCTGGAGGACGACTCTCAACAATGGTGAAGCAAGACAAAGTGCAAGTGGATTTAACGATGGTTATGCAAGGAATACAAGATCTTAAAATGAGTATGGAACAAAGAATGGAGAGTATTGACCAAAGAATTGGAAAGATGGATGAGAAAATTGAAAATTTTCAACAAATGATGGTGAAACATGATGAGAGAATCCAAAAAATAGAAGAGAAAGACAAACAAAGAGATGATACAATTGGGAATATTGATAACAGATTAACAATGGTTGAACAAGAAAAAGGTGGGATGTTGAAGTGGGAGATGGACAGGTCAGAATTTTATCTTAGATTCCAAAATATTGAGGAAGAAAAAGGACAAAACTTGGTGGCAGTAATGATTGAAATTCTGGCTGGAGTCTTGGAAATAACAGAGGAAAAGATGATGGATGGAGTAGATGAAATATATCGAGTCTTCACAAGATATGCGATGAGGAACCAATTACCTAGAGAGGTCCATGTTAGATTCACTAAAAAAAACTATTAAAAATCAAATATTACAAGTGGTAAGAGAGAAGGGGTTGAAATATAAAGGCAAAGAGATTCTGGTCTTAAAACAAGTACCTAGAAAAGTGAGAGAGATCAGAAGAGAGTATCGATTTTTGACTAAAATGCTATTGAAAAAAGAGGTGAACTATAGATGGCTGATCCCAGAAGGATTAATGTTTACATGGCAAGAACAGAGACATAGAATTGATTCAATTGTGAAAGCAGAAATGTTTTACAAGGAATTTTTCGAAAGAAGAGAAATGGAGACAGAAAAAGAAAAGATTTTAACTGAATTTGAAGAGGATCAAATGGAGATGGAAAAAGAAGAAGGCGCAATAGGTGAACAAATGGAGATCAAAGAACAATGTGAAATAAGATCCACAAGAGCTGTTAGACCTAAATATAAAGCATAACCATGGGGGAGAAAAAACTGATTTCCATGAATATAAATGGACTGAACTCAGCTATCAAAAGAAGGAAAACTTTTTGTAAATTGGAGAAGCTAAAATTTGATATAATTTGTTTACAAGAAGTACACATTAAAAAACAACTTGAACAATTATTGATACGACCAAAGTTAGGGAAAATATTTACTTCTCTGACTCATTGTAAGAAAAGAGGAGTGGTTTTGTATGTTAAAGAAACCACTCCAGCTAAATTGATTTATACTGATGAAGACGGAAGAGTATTAATAGTTGAAAAAGTGGATAATAATATAAAAACTCTCTTGGTTGCAATTTATGCCCCAAATGATAAACAAGAAGAATTTTATAAAAGATTACATATGAAAATAATTGAACTGGACTATGCTAACATACTTATGATGGGCGACTTTAATGGAATTGAAGATAATAAACTGGACTATACAGTAAAAATGACACGACAAAAT